>CM062806.1:324618522-325218522 GCA_031772625.1 Pinus tabuliformis | reverse complement strand
AATGATAAATATATCTCAAAGTATTCAGTCAGAAATGTCCTATTCAGTTAAAATATTAATAATAAGCAACGCAACTGCATAGAGTTGACTGTCATGGCACAGAACTGACAATTAACAACTGGTTCCTCACCTTGTTCAGGCCAGACCATTCCTTCTACACAATTAAAATGAACCTTAAGGATTTAATGCACAGTAAGATGATAAATATATCTCAAAATAGGTGTTGTTTAGTAAATTCAAAGGAGGAGCAACCAACAATAGCAGCTGTAACTTTCTAACTTCAGTGGTTTATATAGAATGAGATGTCACAGCAACTTCTTTTTTTATCCAATGGATAAACATCCTCACAACTGGCATTCAAACAACAGAAAGCTTTCCACGATTCGTCGTCCTACTGTCCACAAATGGAATTTATGCTTTATCATTATCCCGTGTGCAATCAAACATATCGAAGAAAGCCTGATGAATAAGGATAAGGCAAAAGCAAGATGCTTCAAGAAGATGATTCAAATTGTATACTCCCATTAAGACAAAGGCTGCATACTCAAGATGATTTTGTAAATTACTAAATTTCAATGTCCTAGGTAGGAACCATGACAGGATATTCCTCTTGCATGCTACATAACTTGACAACCACCATTGTTGCAGGAACAGCCAGCACAGCACACAAGGACATTCCCATAATGGATTCCATAAAGCGCAATGCTCTTCTCCAATATGTACAAAATGCATTTGTCTCTTGCCCGTTGAAAGACTCAGCTGAACCTTCAACTGAACCAACATCAGCTGGTAAGCAATTTTCTTTCTTATCGTCCGTCCTATGAGTTCCTTTGTCTAACTCGGTCAAGCCATTGCTGTGGTAATCTCCCTTGTTATCTAATATCTCCTCAAAGACCGTACTTGAAGCAGGTGACAATGAACCAGTTCTATGCACACTTTCTGACCATTCAGAGCTGTTCGGAAGATCTCCCTCTTCTGAATTGCTTCTAACTGAATATCCATCAGCTACACTGTACAGACTGTCAAGCACTGTCCTTCCTTTTCCTGCAGTCATCATTTGTCCATGGTCCCCACCCCTGGATTCATCAACAGTGTCACTGGCAGCTGGACTTATGTTCATGGTCCAGTCAGTTTCATTTAAATTATCATAGTTAACTTCTGCTGAATCTGCGAATTCTTTTCTCAACTGCAATTTCTTACATGTGTTCTCTGAGGAGGAATGCTGTTTCAGAGACCTAACAATTGTCCTTGGTGTGTTGAATACATTCATATCATCAGTTGTAATATATAATACTGGATCCTGAGGAAGAGAACAAACAGTAAATCACCTAAGCATTTGCGATCACAAGAGATAACGCCAATATAGCTAAAATGTGCCAACTTTGCTTAAGCTTCCTCATCAAGCACAAGCTGCATAAAACAAGACAAAACAGGCAAACTAACAATAATATATCCCATTCTCTTGATGCGTACCTTAGGGCTAACTGCAGATTTTTCCACAGCTGACGGGCAATGAGAGCGAGCATTGTTAATGCAGAAGGAAAAGCATGGATCATTTTCAGCCTCCTTATAGGAACGTCTCCTTTCAAAATGGTCTCCATCACAGGTCAATGTGTTTCCATTTTCTCCATGTCTGTCAAACATATGCATCCTGGTCCTTGTTTGCCTATTAACATGTTCACAAGAGTCTTTTCTTTCCGAAGCTCCATCACTTTCATACTCTGCGGCAATTTCTGTATCACTCCCAAACTTAATGCCATTTTCTAATGAAATGCTTCTATTCCCTCCATTTTCAAATAAACGTGATTCTGACACCAAATATGTCCTGGAATCACCATCTTTTCCACTGCGAGTTAAGAAACAGTGAGGAGTCTGCTCAGTTGCCATGCTTTTTCCAGCATTGGGTCTGGTTGACTCTGACCTATCAGACCATGGTGAGAAGGATGAATTCCTCATTTTCCTTGAGAAGGCATCCTCATCTATAGAATCAGAATAATAACCTCGGCTCAAATCAAAATTAGAGGACCTTCTAGCTCTCGTACCAGAGCCTGCTATAGAAGGAGTTTGGTATTCAGTATTCAAAGATTGCACGGAAGAAACAGGGGAATGTGTGTAGGGACCAATTTGCATGTCTGGTGAAAAGTCGTTGAATCCACAAAAACTACCCCTACTAGATCTGTTGCCTTCACAGGGAATTTCCTCATCGCTATAAGAGCCATCATTATTTAGGTCTATACTCATCTCAGAAGCTAAAGCCTTGGCAAGTTGAATAGTTTCAGAAACTACTTTTCTTACATAAGGTGTTCTATCAGACCGACATCTCTCCAGATACATAACAGTATTTGGAATTTCTGAAGCTAAAATGTCCATGTCCACAAATTTCAATAAACCATTGACCATCAGGACAGCATGCAAACGTTGCTGAGAGTTCCCAGTGACTACTCCGGTCTCAAGGATTTTAGCTGCTGCCTTGAGCAGAGACCTCCCATAAGCTTCAAGAATGGGGCTGTTAGACTTGGCTAGAGAACAAACCAGCTTCATATGGCTATTTGTTTGGGTCCCTTTCTCCTCCAATGCCCCTGTAACTCTCAAGCAAATTTCATTGACAATATCATCAGGTGCATATTTCCATGCCTCTGTTTCCACTAAAACTTGCAAACACGATGCTGCTCCTTCTGCCAGTGACTGTACAGTTCCTAACAAGACATCAATCAGGGGACTGGCTAAATCTCGGATGACTCCCTCTCTTTGCCCTTGAAAAGAGCTAGGATCTAGTGTATATCTTGCCATTGCTGAAACCGCCTTGGCACAGACCTGTTGCAGGGCCAAAGAGGGTGCATTTGAGGACAATGCTTTCAACACGTCACCCATCATCTTAGTTATCTGGGGAATTATGCTTTTACCGTGTTCTCGCACAATCACTTCATACAAAGAGATCAAATACTCTCTAGGAAGCTGCCCATCTGGAAGCTCTGACAGCTGGGCTATAAACTGTGGGATCATCTTCTTGTCTAACTGCTGGGCATAGTTTCTTAGAGAATTCAGACATCTTATTCTGCTGTCGGGATCCTTGTCTAGATCTGCAAAAACTTGCTTCAAATGGGTACCCATGAATCTTTCAATAGTCTTCTCACTTCAGAGAAGAAGCCCGCGGTTTACAAAATCTGGCAGAGCTCACACTCTGACCCAATATGGCGAAGCACTTGCACAGATTTGTCCCGGAAGGGTCCAAGAAAATTCACAATGAATGGAATTCTGTCAAACACAGCGTGCAATACATGAGAATCCTCAGAAAAAACAAAATTAAGACTAGAAATATTTAAAACTTCTCTCAATCCAAACCCTTCTGTAGACAGGATAAAACCCTTCATTCCCCAAACCTTTATATAGCAAGTACTTAAAGCCTCGCTCGCTCAATGAGTTTTGGCACCAGAAAAAATATACTCAAGTAACCTAAACGCTCGGAAGATCAGTGACGAGCGCAATAAAGCCCCACAGTAAGTTTGCATTCAGATATCATTCACAACATGGGCACGCCTTTTCTAGATTGGGTTTCCACGGCATTCACTGTAACGGTCAAATTCTCTGAGCCTGAGACAAGCCCAGGTAGAAATTACTGAAGTTTGTCAGTCCACACCTGTGGAATCCGATAAAGAACCCAATACCCGCATGCCCCAGAAAATAAATGAAGAACCCAACACCTGCACGCCTATGAAAATAACAACCCAATTTCTGAACACTGAAAAGTTCAATGGAAATAACACAAAACAATGAATCCAATGCAGCCTGGCTCATTACATAACCCCTAACTACTGCCAGAAAAAAACGAAAAAGAAGGCACTCAATAACTGCGAATGGGCAAATTTTGTACAGACCTGAGCGCGTTAAAACTTGATTCTCGGCTTCACGTCAGATCCAGCGAATGGGGGAGAAGCGAATCAGTAAACGGAGCACCCAAAGCCGGAATTCAGGCTTTCTGTTGAACACGGGTGGGACTACAGAAAGTGGGACTACTTTCTGTTAAACACGGGTGGGACTACTTGAGCTGAATTCGAATTTAGGACTGATGAGCACAGAGTTGTTGAAATGTAGAAGCCCATGCAATTCTCTGAATGTGGTATTTGCGTTTTTCTGTCCGAAAACATTCGGATAATGATAATTGTAGTTTGAAATATTTTTTGGCTCCAAATCCGGACGGCTACTTTCTAATTTTTTTTACCGTTTTGAGTTTACTAACTTTACTTTTGCGGTCACATGGAGCGGGCTTCGACGGAACTAAGGGCTGGCCCCCACAAATTTAACGCAAGCTAAGTTAGCTAATGATACCACCGCCATTTAATAATATCGGAGCGGGATACACTAAAAGTTATTTATAATATAATTAGTTTCCCAGCGCTTTGGTGTCAGTTTTTTATGGGTTATTGTAACTTTGATGGTTATAAATTGTATTTACAATAATTGTATATTTATTTTTGTTATTGGGTGTTTTTTTTTAGCGATAGAATGGTAGTTTGTCATCCCATCCACTTAAGTTCAAGTTCTTGAGAACATAGTCTGTCGTAGTAAGGTTGGAAGGATAGGCAACCTGTTGGACTCTGGGATTCTAGCTCCAATTCCGATGGTTTTTGGATGTCTCAGTGATAGGTTGAACTATGAGCTTTTGATATATTTGGCTTGTAGGTTGTTGCATATATATGGGGAGGTTGCTAGTTCTCTACCAAAATTCTCATTGACATAATTGAATTTTTTTTATATCGATCAACTGTACGCTAGTTGGTTTAAGTGGGGTTTAGTTCCCATTTGATTCCAGGTTCATATTTCATGGGTAGGGGTTGAGAATGGAAGCCACTTTTGGGGAAATTAAACTATCCCAAGGGGCGAGCTTTGCAAAATTTTCATGATAGCATTCCACTATGGATAGATCGTTCTTCCATCTAATAGGCCTAGCCTTAGCTCAACCTAGTTTTAAGAAGAAAAAAAATACATTTTTATATATCTTATATTTAAATTACAATATTTATAAATAGTAAAGTAAATGTGGAAGAATATATATAATAAAGGGCTTAACACTTCATGTAGCCTCTTCTAATCTTT
Source organism: Pinus tabuliformis (assembly GCA_031772625.1). Lineage (NCBI taxonomy): Eukaryota > Viridiplantae > Streptophyta > Pinopsida > Pinales > Pinaceae > Pinus > Pinus tabuliformis. The sequence goes on along the minus strand of CM062806.1, from coordinate 325,213,428 downwards.
TCACAGTTAAGAGGTCACGAGTTGAAATTAAATGTAGTATATGTGGGGTTGTAAAGGTTGATTATCTTGATTGAAGAGGTTGTTGGTTGTAAAAAAGGGCACGACTCCATTAATGAGCATGTCACCATTCTATTTCGAAGTACATTAATTTAGGATTAACTCCAACCCTTAATGGCCTAGTGGAAACCTCTCCCATAGATTGAGGGGGGGAGGGTGCGGGGGGGAGAAATACACGCACAATGGAATCATAATGTCGTATGTAATAATGAATACTAAGATAAAGTGTGAATACACACACGCAATGGAATCATAACCTCTATTGTGATAACTAGTATCAAGATAAAGTATGAATATGTTAATAGCTTTAAAGATTGGGCATCTTTAATCAACAAGGCTTCCTTTGTTAGGGGCTTACGGTATACCTCATCATGCCACATGGAACAAAAAGCAAACATAGAGCAAACCTCAGGCTTAATAACAAACTTATATCAAGGTTTCAAGAGAATGAATAGAACCAAATTCTTAATCATTGGGAAATCCCAATGAGAGATGAACAAATTGGAGAGTGGCAATCTCCAAATAGGGTAGCACAACAATAAAGCCTGTCTTGCAATAAAATTGAACTTGATCCTGTTAAAACTTATAATAACTTTTAATAAACTAAGACTCCCCAACATTATGTTTCACCATCCCTTAGTAATGATAGATATGGTATAGGTCATCAAATAGCCCAATCTTCGCCAATTGAGCCTTGGAAGGAATCCCTTAATAAATAACTAGTTAGGAAAAAAATCTCATTGTATAAGAAAGCCAAATTGACCAAATAGTGTGGACTTTTCCCACCCATCTCTCCTCTGGAACAATTGAAACCCATCTCACGTTGAGAACTGCCATTCACTGGGTTCCATGGTGCAAAATCGAATACAATTATTGAGAGTCATACCTTGAAGAGAGTGACCAAAACTCTATCCCTAATCCCTCCAAAGGGTCTTTGAACACTTATATTTATTTTGAATATGCCATTATATGGGATGAGCCCTCTTAACTCCAAAACTGAAAGATGATCAAGGGAAATTAGAGCATACTCCTATGCCAAGGAACACCAATCCTTCCAGGAATGGGTGGTTTGCATCCCACAAATATCCTCCAAATGAGATGCCCTTCTTACTTGACCCAAGCCCCTAAAAGTGAGGCGTCTTTGTAATACATGTATCTTACAAACTTTAGCTCCAAATAAGGTGCCACATTAAATTCCAACCTATCCTACTAGCCTCCCAATTCCATCGAACCAAAACTATGACAACATTCCAAGCCAACTATATGCTCCTAAAGACAAAGTAGCACGAGACCTAAAATAAGGGGGCAAGAAAATAATATCATACAAACCAAAGATCCCTTGTACCCTACATGTATGTTGTGCAATCATCAAGAAATGTTGAAACAAGACCTATTGTGAGGTGGTGCCCTCAAAGAACCTCACCACCCACTTTGAGTTGAGCACACTACCTTGAGTGGCAGCATCAATCAAGCCAAACCCTCCCTTGTCCTTGAGAATAGTATGAACATCCCAAGAAACTAGAAGAAGGCCCCTCTCTCCACCATACTTGGATTACAAATATCTGAACAAATAATTTTCCCTAATCAATGAAATTAGGCTTTGCTAAGGAACTACCAAGAGACATTATAAGCATGTGAGGCTTGAAGAATGCACCCAACGATTATTAGTTTCCCAGAAAATGAGAGACCCATATGATGCCAAACATGAAGTTTTATTTGAAACCTCTACAAACACCACTCTAGTAGACATTTACGACAATCGCATTATAAATTTGAACCAACAAGATACCACACATGAAGCAATAATCACTAGTAACAACTTCAACCCCATCATTAAAGTCCAAATATCATAGGTTCATCAAGCAAATTATGCATCAATGAACTTTAACTAATCTTAGTACACACTAGGATGATATCGTATAGCCTAATGTGTGATTTAATATAAATACTTGTAAGTTAAGAGACATTAGCATTTGAGTGCTCTAGAGGCATGTTGAAAAAATTGTATATGGATAATTCATTACAACACTTATCAATTATATGTATGTTGACCATTTTTAAGTTCAACATAAAGTATTGAAGCTTCCAGTTCAAACCCCATCTTAGTACAAACATAAATAGAAGGGAGAATCTTCCACTTCATATCCACCTCCACCTACACACTCTTAAACTCTCCCAAAATGAATTTTAGTGGCCATCTAGGTTTAAGAACCTTGCCATACTATAAGAAAATAATTCAACAAAAGGGTGCAAGTTAGTAGACAAGGCTAAGAATTCCAACCAAATTGGATGGGCATGTCCATTATCATCTAAGTTGAAATTTGCTCCCACCCCATTACTGGACATAGGAAATATTATTAGCTATATTCAAGTTTCTAATTTGTAACATATGGTAGACTGCGATATGTTAAATAATAAATAAGCATACTTTGACCCTAATCTCTAACGAGAGTTTAAGGAGAACCCCATGACCTTCTAATCTAACAAGAAGCACGAGTGAAAATCCTTCTGATTTTGTATTCTACCTAGAAAGAAGATAATGCCCCCCCAGCCTCCAAATGCACCCATCAAAATATTCCTCGTTGTCAACAATGAAGAAGTCAAAATCTTTGGGATCTAGCGAAGACTTGGCACCATCATTAGCTAACGATAGTGAAGGGATCGTTTTCCCTTCACCCTATGGCTCCACTATAAGTTGCACTACGTTATTTGAGGTAATGGGTTTGTCTTCTCCCAACTCCAAACCCTCGCCCACAATTTCCAATGCATAAACCCCATGTGGACAAATAATCTCTAAACTATTTAGGGTGGGGTTAATGTTGTTAGGATTAAAAGTGCAAAAGAAATAATAGATGAACAATAGTAAAATTTATGGCAACAACACATAAATCATGACACAAATATATCTTGGAAAACCCTAATCGGGGGAAAACCATATTGTGATGGATATATTACAAAATCAAAAGGCACCTTAAAATGGAGGATACCATGCCTATTTATAGGCTTCATTACATGCAATACCACATGCCCAAAAACCATGTGTTGTAGACTAAACAAATTTGATTCTATGACTGATTCAAGTTTACCTAGTAATCCCCTCTTTAAGCTTTACTTAGGAAAATTCTTGGACCCAAATCTGTATGCCCCCCGATCACTCTAGACTTTACGAGGGGTACACATGCCCCACTAGGTCTTACAATTGTATTCCCATTTACATGCAATTTAAATTTTCCATCTCCAAAGTAATTTTTTTCTTAGTGTTGTCATTACCTCCAAAAATATAGGAATGATTATTGTTTCTTTGTCTGACACTTCCAAATGCCCTTGTTCTCTTTCCTTTCCATGCTCATCTTCCACCATGTGCTATACGACCTCATGTTGAAAAATGTTCTTGCATATCCTTGAAAAATTGAGCTACCTCCCTCTTAATCATCCATGCTCTCATGTCCATGCAACTACCCAACCTCCTTAATCATAACTTGGTTCATATTTTGAGATTTCTTCACACAATCCCCCTTTAAGGTGGCAAGGAACAATTTTAGTTTTTGGGCGTCATGCAGATAATCATATCATCTACATAATACTTCAAATCCAAAGAGAAATGTTTATGGTTCTTCACTTCTTATTCATTGAAAATTGGGGAGAATAGATGGCGAGATGTTTTTCATTGTTAATGTTGTATCTTCATCAATGATAGGGAACCAAAAAGGTTCTAGATTTCCTCTTCCTCTACCTCTACCTCCTCCTCTTCCACCTCCTCTATTTCATCCTCCAATCCTATGTTGTTCACCATTGACATTGTGTACTTCTCCTTCTCCTTCTTCAGCCATGATGGATTCCTCAGAATAGACATTTGGTTCTACAACAGGATTATCTAGTTTTTCTTCTAGTCCTTTTGGTTCCTCTATGAATGGTTTGAAGTAAGTTTCTTCTTCTTCTTCTTCAATTCTCCAGTTGAAGATAGGAAAATTATTCCAGTTGTTGGAGATGTTGGATCTACTTCTATTACAACCTCTGTTGATGAAGTTGGTGAACCCTTAGATTGGATTTCGAATCTTAAGACTTTAGGTAGTCTATATTGGTCTGCTATGGATGGAATTCGAGTTTGTGTGCATGGTGTGGTACTATGAGGTCGTGGTGGAGTGAGTGATGATGTAGGAAATAAACTTCTTCCTTGACCTACAAACCTAGCTCTAGAGTCTCTTTCCCAATGCATATCATATTTTTCTTCAAAAAAATTTAAGGCTTCTATTTACACTTCCCCGACAACGACTCTAAAATGTTTGGTCAATTTAATGTTCTTAAATTGCAAGCATAAATTATCAACCAGAGTTGGTAAACTTATGAAGTGCAGGTGCACTATATATGCTAGAAGCCTTTCCTTTAGTTTGTAAGATGATGGTTATGTTTGTTTTGGGATTTTCGTTGTTATTCAGATTCCTATTAGATTAGAGTTAGATTTCTACAAATTAATAAGTGGAATTTAAGCTACTATTATATTAATCTACTTGGTCATATCTACGTTGAGTATCATCCTAAAATATATTATGTTAATCATCCTAAAATTATGAACCTATCTAAACACGTTGTTGCTATAAAACAGAGTATTGAAGTTCTAATTATTCTAACGATCCTTCAAAATCTTGTCTTCAAAATATATACAAATTATGATTCTAAATAGCATGAAGGTAATCTTCTCATTGCTAACTACAGAATATATACAAGTTCTAACTCTACAAGCATAAAAATACTAACTGTAATTAAGCGAAAAAACGTTGAAGAACTAAACCATTAAACGACTGTAAGCATAAACGAAATAATGAAATAATAAATGAAATAATTGAGTTATAATGAAATAATGAAAACAATGAAGTAAGGAAACTAAACTATAATTCAATGGTAATACGATAACGGAAAGCGATTAAATGAAAACAACGTAAAGCAATGAAATGAAATAAACTAAAACCTTGACTGCCTGCAAGGGCCTTCCGCATCCAGTAGGTGTAAATCACTCTCACATACGCATCGAATCACAAAAAGGTAACTTCAATTCAATACGCGAACAAAGCTCTGTTTCACAATTCTTCAACAATTAACTATTACTTCCTGCCTCCCATTTAAAGGGGATACATACTTATATATAAAATGTGTGCTCAACAGTTTGAGACTTCTACGCCTACAGGTCTGTTAATCAATCCTTATTCAAATTTGAAACTAAACAGAAAAAGCGTTATCTTGTCAATTTTCTATTTGGAAAGCAAATCAAAGAAACGTGATGCATTCAAACTTCTGTTGCTACGTGTTTGACCCATGCCTTTGACCACGCCATTGTGTGATTCCTTTAGTGAATTGGCTCGAGTGAATAGGAGGATATCCATGAGGGGATTAATCCTCAACTACCCATGTGATTATTTGCTTCATTGGCGCACCAGAACCCTGCAAACCATGGAGGTAGCTACAAATTTATGAAGTAGCTGCATAATCATGTTAATTATGTAGCTAATGCAATTTTTAATACGACAATAAAGAACATTAACGAATATGAAAAGTAAGACATGTAAGATTTTTTACCTTGTCAAAATCTATGATTTACTACTTTTATTGAGTAGATAGTGATGATGAAAAAGAGGAAAATGGAGGAAAAAAGGTGTCAAAACAAAACAGTTATGGAACTCTACAATAAGACACATGGAAACACATGACAATGTGATGGCACAAGTACTAGCCACAACTTGGAAATGATGACATGGGTTCCATGATGCAGTGGCAATGCCAAGTTGCTTCTCTCATTGCTTTGTCTTAAATATTGATGAGAGGTATGTTCAATACTTCATCTTCATGAAATATCTACTTTGTTCTTCATCTATGAAAAAATAATTAACAGAGCAATGAAATAAACAAAATATTGTAGAAATACATATACAAAAGTGCATAAAATAAAAGAGACAAAGATATACGTGGTTCACCGAATTTGGGCTACGTCTATGGAGAAACATCCAATTCTTCCTTTTATATTATCCGACAAAATGAAGAGATACAATCTACGACAGATCCGCTGTAATTTCCTCTTCTCTCACACAACCTCCTCTCTCTCTCTCTCAGAATCAAGAATACACAGTCACAATACAATTCCCTCATATAAACCGAAGGTTTCCTTCTAAGGAAAAAGCCTAAATTAACATAACTTCTACCGTCAGATCATCCACCTAATGAACGACCCCGATTGAACACGAAATTACAATATTTTATGAAGAAAATTTTCATCTATTTTTAGCTCCAGGGGTGTTGCCCCCGAACCCCCATCAAGAGTGGGTGGCAGGGGGGCCATTCATAAAATCATCACCGTCCCCTCTAGACCCCCCTAATGGTGATTAAATAGGTGGTATCGCCTCCTCGTTAGTAATAGGGATCCAACGCGAATGAAACAAAAAATCTCTAAACAATCAAGATAATGAGGCTCTACACACAACAATCTCCCACTTCGAGATTGATCATATAAACTCCATTGTTACTTCACTTGCTGAACAATGACTCCACTTTGACCAGGTTGTTTCTCATATTCACCATCATACTTGAAGACCAATTGAAACTAAACAGAATCTCAGTTTCTCCCTAGTTACAACTTTTGTTAACATATCTGTAGGATTTTTGCTAGTGTATATATTTTCCAACTTTAACTCTTCATCTTCCAACATTGTCCATATGAAATGGTACTTGACTTGTATATGTTTAGTCTTGGAATGAAATGTTGAGTTCTTTGCAAGATGAATGTCAGTTTGATTGTCACTGTTTAACCTTCCCATCTCCTGCTTCTTGCCCAATTCATCCATAAACCTTTATAACCAAATCATTTCGTATTATCCTTTGTAGTAGCAACATACTTTGCTTCCGTTGTTGAGAGTACAATAATGTTTTGCAATTTTGAAACCCAACTGGCAATTTCTCCACCTACAATAAACACATAACCTGTGGTGCTCCTCCTATTATCTCTATCACTTACCATATCTGCATCAAAATATCCCTATAGAGAACTATTTAAACCACCAAATAATAATTCCTAATCTATGGTACCTCTCAAATAACTAAGAATACACTTCACTTCCATCTAATGCTCTTTTCTTATATTGTTCAAGTATTTTCTTACAACTGCCACTGCATGTGCAATATTAAGCCCTGTGCAGATCATTGCATACATTAAGCTTCCAACTATTGATGCATATGTATCTTTACAAATATAATGCATCTCTTCTTGAGTCTTGGGACACATCTCCTTACTTGGTTTGAAATGGCTAGCCAAAGGTGTACTAACTAGTTTTTCATTCTGTATAGTAAATCTTTCCAACACCTTTTCTATGTATTCACTCTGAGACAATGTTAACTTGGGATTTTCCCTGTTTCTAGTTATTCTCATACCAAGGATTTGTTTTGCAACACCCAAATCCTTTATTGCAAATGAATTTGACAATTTTCCTTTGAGCACATTTATTTCCTGCATGTTAGACCCTGCAATAAGCATGCCATTTACATACAATAACAATATAATATAGCTTCCATCACTTTGTTTTTTAAGATAAACAAAATAGTCAGAGTGACATCTACTCTAACCTTCTTCATACATAAACCTGTCAAATTTTAGATTCCACTGCCTTGGATTTTGTTTTAAGCCATACAAATTCTTCTTCAATTTGCACATTAATTTCTCCTCCCCTTTTACCTCATACTCTTGTGATTGTTGCATATATATTTCTTCCTCCAAAATAACCATGAAGAAAGGTTGTCTTTACATATAACTTCTCAAATACAAATATTCTACTACCACTAGACTTAAAATAGTTTTAATTGAAGTCATTTTAACAACATGAGAAAAAATGTCGTCAAGTTTATACATTTCTTTTGTGCAAACCCTTTCACCACAAATCTAGCCTTATACCTTTGTTTTCCTCCATCTTCTTCCCTCAACTTGTAAATTCATTTATTTTGTAATGTTTTTTTTACCTACAGGCAACTTGACTAAGTCCCAAGTCTGGTTATGCATCAAGGAGTCCATCTCTTCTTCCATGGCTTGCTTCCACTTCTTCTTGGTTTCTACCTGCATTGCTTCTTCATATCTTTCTAGTTCACCAGAATTAGTCAACAATACATAATATAATGAAGGAGAGTATCGTTCAAGGGGTCTACTTATCCTGGTAGATCTTCTATCACCACTTTCAGGTTAAGGTGCTTGTTGTTGTTGTGGTTGTCATTGTTGTTGTGGCTGCTAATAATTACAATTTTCAGGTACCTTTACTTTTTTTGTGATCTCATCAAGCACTATGTATTCTTTGTTTTCCTTTTCATATTTCTTTTCCTTCATTTGATTCTTATACAAGACCTTTTCATTGAATATGACATCTCTACTCCTAATGATTTTGTGATTTTCATAATCATATAAGTGATAACCAAAATCATTAACACCATATCCAATAAAGATACATTTCTTTGACTTTTACTCAAGCTTTGCTATGTTTTCGTTATTGTTGTGGACAAATGCTTCACAACCAAAAGTATTTTAAAAAGAGTAATTTACCTTTTTCCCTGTCCATGCCTCTGAAATACCACCATCCAGAAGCTTGAAGGCCCTCTATTTATTAGATAAATAGTAGTATCTACAACATTTACCCAAAATTGTAAGGGCAATCTTGCATGCAATCTCATGCACCTTGCACACTCTATGATTCTCCTATTCATCATTTTGACACCATTTTCTTGTGGTGTTCATGAAAGTGTCTTCTCTTTGTGAATTCCATGCTCTGAATAGTAGTTATCATACTCTTTGCTGCAATATTCACCTACATTGTCCGATCTGAGACACTTCCACTTCTTTCCTGTCTCATTCTAAACCAAAACTTTCCATTTCTTCAAAGTATAAAATACATCAGATTTATTTAAAATACAATAAATCTTGAGTTTCCTAGTTGCATCATCAATAAAAGTAAATTAATAGCGAGAGCCACCTAGAGATGATACTTGAGTAGGCCCATATACATTTGTATCCATAATCTCTATTTTTTCTCTCTTCTTTTCTTTCCCAACTCTGACAATATGACTCTATTCTACGTTCTATAAACATAGTTTTCATAAAAATCCAAATCAACATACTTCAAACCTCGCAACAAATTTCTTGAGTGAAAAATCTGCATACCCTTCTCACACATATCGTGAGCACCAATATTGCAACAATAACGCTGCAACTCCTAGGGCTTCCTACTTTACTTTTATCAACCCGTTAGTTCATAACAAACTTGGAAGCGACGGTGTTGTATGCACAAGTACTAGCTTTTACTGCAGGCTGTCACTTGGTCAGCTAGCACAAGATTGCTAGGAGCTCAAGCCAACTTCTATGAGTTTCCAGAAGAAGCTTTTAACTATGATGAAAGAAAGTTAATTCTACAAAGGCTATTCTTCTTGCAGAAATAGAAAGAAGACTGGAGTGTAAAGCAAACCCTAATTTTTCCAACTAACCCTACTTTTGCATAAAAATAGATGAAAACTAATGAAATGACTGCCATTTACTACTGAAAAGGTAAATGACATCTATTCAAGCTATTCCCAGAAGAAAATGAGAAAAGAACATCTTTTTGTGTTTTTATGTGTTTTATATGAAATTGTTATGCATGAGATTTTGTCAGTTTGTGACTATGGCAAAGGTTTGGTGGCGACAGAAGGCGGATTTGGTTCTTGAAGAGGTGTAAGAAGGTGTGGAGGGGCCTTAAGAAGCCTCTGGTAACCTTCTAAAGACTTCCCCTGCAATCGAACTTCGAAAAATCACTCATAGGGAATTCTAGAGGAGGCTGCAAGGGATCTACAGGAGGATCTACAAGAGGATGCCGAGAGCTATTTTTAGGAGTTTTAAGAGTGGAAAAATGGTGGAAAATGGTAGCTGAAGACTAAATGGGTGTGTTGAGGTGTCTAGTGCTTAACAGAGAGGATCAGGAAAGAAAATGATGGTTGGATTTGTTCAAATGACGAGAGGAAAGCTTTTGGAAAAAGTGCAGAAATTAGGGCAGATTCGTGAAGGACTGTGAACGACTTGTGAAATCTGTGAGGAATAAGATGATGCTGGTTGCTTTATTGATGTACTATGAGCTGAGGTGTGTTGTAAGAGATCTGCACATCTAACTACCGAAACTGAGCAAAAAAAGGACTAACTGCATCAAGAAAACACAACCATATCTCTTGTCAACCTAATTTCTGACCTAAAAACAAGTGTTGAACAGTACCCTATGAATAGAAAAGCTTGCAAAGAGATTTATTACAAAAACAGGAAATAATCTTGGCAAAATGAATCTGAAGCAACACTTTAACTTTTCAAATCAAATCATCACACTAGAAATTGCATGGAAGAAGCAAAATTGTGTTTTTGGTGGCAATAGTAGTGCCTTGACCTCAAATCATGGTCCCAGGAACGGAGAGGAGATTAGGGCCTGTTGTTGGCCATTTTGAATCTTAGCCTATCACTGTATTAACCTACTTCAGCGACTGAAACAAAAACAGCTATGCAAACCATCAAAAGCAACCTATGCTAAACAAGGTAAAATGAATCTATGTAATAGAAATTAACTCATGAACTGAAGCAAAAACATATAAGTACAAAGCAAGAGGTGTTGGGCAGCTTGGGTTGGGCCCTAACCCAAGAGCTTCAACCCTCTGAAAGAAATTAGTGCTGGCTCAGAAAATATGTCATCTCCATTATCAAAATAAAAGTCACATTACATGAACTGCTCACAAAAATAAGCTCGAAAATGAGCTGAGCAAGAGCTACGCAAAAGTGCGAAAATTCTACTAATGACTGACTAACCTACTGAGGCTCTAAGCCCCCCTATTTATACAAATGGAGTCCTCCAACAGTCCTCCTAAAATCAAGGGGCTCCGTTTCCCAGAACTAGAGATAGACAACAATTCTTATTGACTTGCTCGGCTGCCCCCTTGGATGCATCAATGTGGTTGTTTGTGCTCTGAGTTTCTGATGGAGGATTTAAGGTAGGGAATCATAAATGAGGGGGACACCCTCCTACATATCCTCTCCCTTGTTTTCCTTGAATATTGGCCGCCAAATGCTCATTAATCCTTTGAATTTGTCCAAAAATTGACCAAGAATCTGCATATAGCACACATTAGACTTCATGGCATAATGACTAACTCAGTTCACTCTATTAGCATAAATAAAATAAAAAACATGCAATAAACTAATGAGAATGGTGGATTAAGCTGAGTTAGGAGGCCAAATGAGCCCATATAATTACCCATTTCTAGGGCTCATCATCACCCCTCTACTGAATGGGTTGCTCATCCTCTGAGCAACTAGTCTATCTCTTCATCCTTGATGGCGCTGATGGATTCCCTGACATCCCATGCTTCTCATGTGATATCCTCCTCTTTATCATGGAATCTTGCTTTTCTATCCACCTCTTCCCACTATTTTTGTTCTTCTTCCTCTTTTACACCTTCTAGTAGTCCTAGCAGCAGTGAAGGACTGAATTTGAGGCCAATCCAATTTGGCCTTCAAACTTTGCATAGAGTGCTTATACAGTGGCACTCTCCTCAAGGCTTCTCTCATCCTGTTTGGGGAGTGATACTCCCTGATCTGTAGGCTATGCGGAAATGTGTTCCACCTTCTTATGCAGGCATGAATGCAGTCATCTCCAACAATCTCTCCATGTCCTCAAAATGTGCAATAGCCTGGACCTGCTCATTGATATACTTGGGGACACTTTGAGGATGATATGCAAGGTGTTAGTGGGCACTGATGGGACCCATGGGGTCTACTGGCTCAGCTCGGATCATTAAAGGTTCATTTAGCTCTTTTGCCATTAACTTCTTGATTTTTGTTGCCCTTTTCTCCTCATGGCTCATCCAAGATGCCATGGCCATCAGTTGTAAGTCTCCTAACACAACATTGGGGTCCCATAGGTTCATATCAGTAAGGGCCATGTTATGTAAATAAAACTCTGCCAACTTCACCTTGTACTCTGCTAAAATTTGATCACATAGATCCATGAATTGGCCATAATCCTGAAAAGGTATGGTGCCTCTCTGGGCCAGAGTGTTGATTTGGAACTGGAGCCATTGATCTTTGAGGTATACTGCATATGATTTGGCTAGCTGCCTGCACTGTAGTGCCTCCATAGCCCAACTGGCCATGCAGGCTAATTAGGCTTCTAACTGTCTCCTTAATATTAATACCTCAGTTTCTGCCTGGGTTTCCCTTTCTTGCAGCTGGTTTCTTAACACTTCAGTTTCTACCGAGGTTTCCCTTTCTTGCAGTTGGTTTCTTAACATCTCAGTTTCTACGGGGATTCCCCTTTCTTGCAGCTGTTTCCTTAACCTTTCATTCTCTGCTTCCAAGTGAGATCTTTTGATTACTTCTACATGTTTTACAGTGGCCAGCTCTCTACCCATCTCTCTCAGCTTGCTCTCCATGTGGCCAATGTCTTCCACCCCTTTGGACTTTGCAATTTGCATCCACCTGTGGCTCCTTACTCTTTCTTTTTCCAGCTCAAAGAAAAGAGGGACTGCAAAATTTTGTGGGATGATTTTCCCTCCTTCCAGAAGGTTGTAATAAGAGCCTAAACTAGGCTATGGGTCAGGTTCTGGTATCCCTGCTGTTTCATCCTTCCCCTTGATCTGCTCTTCTGCCTTTTTCTCAAGTTTCTCAGTCTCCTGTAGCTTTGTCAAGGTCTCCTATAGGGCGGTCTGTGCCTCCTGTAGGACATTTTTGGAGTCCTATAGTTTTATCCTTTCCCTCCAAGTGGAAGATCTAGGACTTCCTCGTTCACAAGTGATGGGAGTTCTGGATGGAGATTCCTCCTTTTTGGCAGTAGGAGAATCTTAAATGGTGATAAGCTCTTTTGAGGGTGGCTGAGGCTTTCCCATCTTTATCCTAGTGCTTTTTAAAGCCTTGAAATACTTTGGTCTTAACTGGGGCGCTGAGTGCAGCAAGAAAAGTTGCTACCTCCCTTTCCAATGTTTCAGTAGACACTTCTGCCTTGGGTGCTTCTGTTTCTTCTTCTTTTGTCTTTTCTGCCTCTACAGGTTTTGTTTCTTCTATCCCTATTTTACTTTCCTCCTCTTCTTGTTTAGTTTCTGTCCGTTCTGCTGTAGCCTTTGTCTTACTGATTTAGTCTTTTTCCTTTATGTTTTAGTCCTCTTTCCTCTTGTCTTAGGTTCTTTCTTCTTCTCTGTTGTGGTCTTATCCTTCTCTGTTTCATGTTTTCCTTCCTTTGTTTGGGTTTCTACCTTCCCTGTTTCAGGTTCCTCTCTCTGTTTGTGTTTTCTCTTCCTCTTCTCTGGTTTCCTCCTCATCTTCCCCTTTTTGTTCCTCTCCCTCACTTTCAAATGGACTGAGGTCATATGTGAGGGCTTTCACATCATCTTCCCTTGTCATATTTCAAAAAATCTCCCAGGCTATGGGAATTGTGAAAGTCTGGAGAGCATCTTCCACCAGCAATTTAATTAGCCCATGGTGAGCCAATTGGTCTGGAACTCCTGCCTTCAATTTGGTGCTAGATTCTATTAAGGATTGGAGGGGAAATAGGGAATACTAAGTTTTTGGGGTGCAGAAAGGTCCATGCCATAACTTAACTCATGCAATAGCCTGAAATGGTACCCATAAACTGTGTTGTATCTTCCTTCACAGGAGATGTATTTAATAATCTGATAATTGACCTCATCCCAGGGTAAGGTATAGTTGTTCTCCTGATGCCATTTTTGTCCTCCACAGGATGTTCAGTAGGCTGGGAAAATGTTTTCTTGGAAACTTGACCCAATGGTTTTTCTTCCTTGCTCCAGGGTAGTCCAAGTGGAAGACTGGTAACCCTGCTGATGAATTTTGGGGTGATTTCTATAGTAATACCCCTAAAACGACAATGGCATGAGTTTTTGAGTGAGGTGTCAAAGACAAGGTAAATCCTCTATTACTTCTTCATCATACCCATGAAGCTTTTCAAAGAAGGGCATCCAATTTGCTCTAGTGAAAATGTCTACCACCTCTAGGTGTTCATGTAGTCTGGTTGAGTTTAGAGGTTCCTTCCTCATAAATCCTCCCTGTCATGGTGTTCAGAGTCTTCTGGAATATCTTAGGTGAAGAGGGAGACAACAAATTTCGAACCCGAAAACAAAGAGAAAAAACTGAGGCTTTCTTTCAAGAAACAAGTTTTTTTTAATGCGATTTTCCTTCCTTCCAGGCTCGTTTTTTCTAAACTTGCATTACTCCTTTGTATGTGTGAGTATGAAGGTGGTGAAGGAGACAATATCTTAGAAACAGAAAGCAGATAAAATTGCGTTTTTCTTAAGAAATAAGCAAACTTGTCCATGCAGTTTCCTTTTTTACGGGCTTAATTTCTCTAAAATTGCATCATTCCTTCGTACATGAGAATACCATGGTGGAGAAAGAGACAACACTTCAGCACAAAGAGCATATAAAAAGACTCTTTTTTTTAAATAAAAAGGCAGACTTTTGATTTCAATTCTCCTTCCTTTTCACTCAATCCTTCGCTTGAAATCACATCACCCCTTGTATATACAAATATGCAGAGTGGGTTTACTAGAGCCTACCTCTTCAAGATCGAATTTGCCACAAAACCCCGATTTTTCCTCTGCAAGACTGCTCATTGGCCCTCCTGTAGAAAGGGCTCTTGTAGGATCTATTTCTGCTCCTGTAGATCCTAGTAATGTTCCTGTAGCATCCGATAGGCAAAAGGGTTCTGAAAATGACAGAAAGCGACTGTTTCGAGGCTCTGGAGGTGGTAGGTAGCTTGTTGCAGTAGAGAGCACGATGATACAAATGAAAACAAAGGTGGTGAGTGCGGTCGAGAGAGCGTGCTTAAGCTTACGGGAAATGTTTGCGGTGATGAGATGAGGTGGCAGGAAGGGTACGTTACCCTCAATCGAACCGTTGGTCCCCACTGCAGTGTCATCATGAAACTTTATGCCCCCTGCCCACAATCATTCCCATCATTCACATTGGAGTTCAAAATATCCGCCACTACCTGTCTTGAGATTCTTATGAGTTGATTGGACACACGTGCAATGTGAACTCCGGCTGAGCGCTGTTGAACTGGATGAGGGTGGCCAGTTAGCTGGCCACCGATCCAGTTTAATCGCAACCATCCCGTTTGTTCATGCAGTTTTGGATGATACAGATGCAAACAGAGGAACGGGTTTAGACACTTACCTTTAAGTTGAAATGTGCACGCTACAGTGTTGTTGCATGCCTAGACTTTGGTGCTATGTCGATGTATTTCTGCTGCCATATGCTCGTGCCTTCTGGATAGGTAGCTCAGTTGCCTTGTGCAAGTGATCTTCAATCAGGATCTGGCTTCTTACGTGTTTTGCATACCTGTGGTTGCACCGATTCTGCTTCTGGAGCTTTATTTTTAAGGGGATCAGCTGCTACAAGAATCCTACAGGAATTCCTGTAGCTGCTTCTCCCTTTAGAACTTTTAGCTAAGGTTTATGCAGAGACTTGGGGAGGAGCCTACTGAAGATTTTGATGGTCATGGAGAAGCAGTCGATAGGTTGTAGGTAAGTGGTAGAGATGTTGTTTTTTTTCTCTTTCTTTCTTTTAAAGAAACAAGATTTCTATGTTTTATTTGAAGGGAGGAAAGAAACGATTAGAAATGTGGTGGTGCAGGCATGGAATGGAGGGTTATGATGATGGATGGCTGTAGGATGGCCCACAGGCCTTTTGTGAAAGTTTCCAGCTCCTCAATCCCTTCTCTGACTTGACTTCGAGCTCTCTGTGATTTCTACAAGAGTCTCTTGTAGAACACATAATGCTTCCTGTAGGATGCACAAATTTCATAAAAACAATACCAGGGGATGGAGAAAGACAGAACCGATGCAAGAGGGCTTAGAAGAGATGTAATAGGCTTGTGGCATGTCCCCTTTTCCTCTGTGGTCCTCCTGCAACCTGCAATGCACTCAAAGGAAGTTAATTTTTTTTTTTTAAGAGACAGCTAGGGCGTCTCCAGGAGGTTTTCACCCTTTCTGCCTAACCTGGGTGCCTCAAGGGGAGGTTTTCACCTAGGGATCTTTATTCTCCTCGTTTTTTTGCTCTTTTTTTTCATCTCTGGGCTGCCTTAAGAGAGGTTTTCAGCCCCAGGATGGGACTCAAGCGCCTCATAGAGGTTTTCACTGGAGTCCTTACTATATTTTTTCCTTGTTTTTTTTAATGAGTGGGTGAAGTGGAGGCAGAGGTTTGCTCCACTACCAACACTATTTTACTCAGATCTTCAATGAATTCTTGCTTGGAGGGGCTTCTTGTGGATTTTCAGCCTACGCCCATTGAACCCTGTGATGGTCTTCCATGTGGTGTTGTAGACCCAGGTGGCCTTAACCAATCGATCTGCCCAATCTTTCCTACTGTTGCTCACTACCTTGGTCAAAACTCCCTCCAAAGCTCTATTGGTGACTTCCACCTGTCCATTGACTTGTGGATGGTAGGGGGTAGAAGTCTTGTGCTTGATTTTATGATGGATGAGCAGGTATTCAATCAAATTGGAGGTGAACTGGCTGCCTTGATCTGTAACCAGTTCTCTTGGATACCCGAACTTATAGAATATGTTCTCTCTTAAAAACTCAGCGACTTTTTCTTCAGTTGCTGCCTTGATTTCCTTTGTCTCTACCCATTTTGTCAGATAATCAGTGCACACAATGATGTATTGTTTCTAGTTTGGAGGAGGGTTGATAGGACCCACAAAGTCCATGCCCCACTTCTCAAATGGCTGAAAACTTGAGTCTGGAAGGGAATCTCATCCTTTGGAGTAGGTTCCCCATCCTTTGACACCGATCATATTGACTAATACATCTCCTCACATCTTGATGAAGAGTGGGCCAATAGTAACCTACTTGTACAATTTTGAAGGCAGTGGTCTTTGCTGCAAAATTGCCTCCACAAGGCCCATCATGACAGGTTAGGAGAATGTCAAAAACTTCCTTCTCCCTGACACATCTTCTCAAAATCTGATCTGGGCCAAGTTTGAAGAGATTGGCCCCAATCCAAGTGAACAAGGCACTTTTCCTTACGACCTTGCTCTTCTCTTTTGAGGACAAATGTGGCAGGAACTGTGCTGAAACCAAGTAATTCGCTATATCAACAAACCATGGAGAGAGTAATGACATAGCGAATAGGTGTTCATCTAGCATCTGATCATCCACCATTCCTTCTTCACTTGCAGGCAGATTTATTCTAGATAAGAGGTCAGCAACAACATTTTCCTTACCAGGCTTATCAACAATGGTTAGATCAAATTGCCGCAATAAAAGCAACCACCTAATAATGAGAGCATTCACATCCGGTTTGTTCATTAAATACCTAATTGCGACATGATTAGTGTGTAGAAAGGTTTGATAGCCTGTGATGTAATGTCTAAATTTATTTAAGGAATGTACTACAACTAGGAGTTCCTTCTCGGTTACCGTGTAGTTCAACTCTGCCTTTGACAAATTTTTAATTATAAAGTATATGGCATAGGGTAACTTTTCATCAATTTTCCCTAAGGCTGCTCCTATGGCTTTGTTCGAGGCATCTGTGTGAATGTGGAAAGGTAGGGCCCAGTTTGGACCTCTCAAAATTGGGGCAGTCACAAGTTTACTTTTCAAGGCATCTAGGGCTTCTTCACAATTGTCAGTCCATATGAACTCGACATCTTTCCCCAAAAGACCAAACAATGGAGAGGCTAGCTTACTGAAATCTTTAATGAATATTCTATAATATCCTGCTAAGCCTAGGAAACTTCGAACATCTCTTACCTTTTGAGGAGGTGGGACCCTTTGGATGATGGAAATTTTGTTGGGGTCCACCTGTGATCCTTGTGGAGAGATTGCATGACCTAGCACGGTCCCTTTAGTCATCAAGAATTCACACTTTTCAGGATTGAGGGACAGGTTCATTTTAATACACTTGTCCAAAACTTTTCCCAGGTTAGACAAAGCTTCCTGGAAGTTAGAACCATAAGGAGTAAAATCATCCATATATATTTCCACTGCATCATGAACTAGTTCAAAGAATATACTCAATACTGCTCTCTGGAAAGTGGCGGGAGCATTGCACAAGCCAAAGGGAAGGAACCAATATGCAAAGGTACCCCAAAGACAAGTGAAAGTGGTCTTATCTTGGTCTTCGGGCTTATTTGGATCTAATTATACCCGCTAAACCCATCTAGGAAGGAGAAAAACTTTTTCCCCGCCAGACCATCTAACACTTGATCTATGAAAGGCAAAGGAAAATGGTCCTTCTTGGTGGCCTTGTTTAGTTCTCGATAATTAACACAGATTCTCAACTTACCATTTTTCTTTGGCACTAGCACCAAAGGAGAGACCCAATCGCTGTCAGAGATGGGGTAGATGAATCGTGCATCCAGTAACTTTTGCAATTCTTCCCTGACAATGTCTTTAAGGGCTAGATTCATCCTCCTTTGAGGCTGCTTGACTGGTTTGCAATCTTCCTTAATGTAAATGTGATGAGTACAGACTGAAGGGTGCACTCCCTTCATCTCCTTATAGCTCCAAGTGAAGGCATCCAAATGGTTTCTCAATAAGCTACACAGTTCCTTCACCTGAGAGGTGGATAGGGATGAGTTGATTTTCAAGGTTCTTTCTGGGAAAAACTCTATATTCTTAACTCGGAGAGAGGTCGGGTCGGCCACACAGAAATCAACTAAAGGATTGTCTTGGGTTTCTTTAACTGGCTCTTTTAATGGCAACATACTAGGGGGTGGTGGATTTTAGATCAAGTTTTCAATGACATCATCCTCAGTTTGTGGTTCTCCCCCCATGGCAGCTTCTACTGCACACAGTGGTGTAGAATAGACCTCATCCTCATCTTCCTCCTCCAACCAGAGAGGTAGATCATGTTCTAACAAAGGTTGGGCAAGAGGGTATAGGACTAACTACTTGGACATATGCCCATTCTTGATTGTCATGTTCCCAGCTCGACAACTGATGTAGGCATCTATAGTAGCCAACCAGGGTCTTCCCAAGATGAGAGGATACCCAGTGAGCTTTGCCTTCAGCTGGATGACCAAGAAATCAACAGGGTACTCCCAAGAATCGATGGAGACCATTACATCTTCCACAATCCCTTCAGGGGTCACGGTGGAGCGGTCTGCTAACTACAATACTGTTGTGGTCTTTCTCCGAGAGCCCTGAAGGTTGAACTTGAGCATAGTGTCCTTGTCATCACATTAATGGCAGCCCCTAGATTAATCAGGGTATGGGGAATTACGGTGCCATTGACGTGGACATCGACTATTGGGCTTCCAGTGTCTAGATACTTTGGACAGACTACCTGCCCCAACATTAGGTCGGACAATTGTCCTATGACATTGATGGTTGGGGCATCTCTCTTGCACCTGCCTGGATGCCTGAAGTACTTCTCTTTGATCATCTTGTTGTATATAGGTACATCCTTTATGGCTTGGAGAAGTGGTATCTTTACACATAATTGTTTCAATTCTCCCAGAAGTTTAGTTTCTTCTAGGGTAGGTTGTGTTGTTTCGGATAATCTCTCAGGAAAGGGTGGAATTGTTTTCGGTTCACTTTCCTCTTTATCTTCCTCATCCTCCTTAGGGGGAGGCTAGCTATCTTGGATAACCTTCCCAGATCGTAGGTTAATCTCTTGAATCTCCACAGCATAGGTTGGGCATGATGGTTCCCCACTATATACTTGCTAACCCTGTCTGTTATTCGGGTTCGGGTTCAGTTGAGCAGGCATTTGGGGTTGCCTTAGTGGAGCAAGAGGTAATGGTTGCGGTTGAGCAGGTGGTGGAGGCAAAAGAGTGGGAGGAGAGTTGTACTAGGGACTCCACCCCTGATGAGGTGCATTCCACCGAGGCTGTGGCTGAGCAAAGGGGTGAAATGAATGAGCAGCTGGTTGAGCATGATATTGAGATGGATATGACAAGGAGGAGGTGTGGACTAGGAAGAATGAGCAGGGGGCCCAAGAAGACATGGAAGTGGCTTGATTGGGGCTGTAGTATGCCCGGGATGTCTCTTGCATTCCCTGCTGGTAAGCTCTAGGTCCATGGGACCTCCTTTGGTTTATGAAGTAAAGTGGTTCAGTGGCTCCTTCGGCCCCTTGGTATACATCTTTAAGTCCGAGCAAGGAAGGGCACTTATTTGTAGGATGGTCTTCTTTGCAGACTGAACACACCTCTATAGAGTTCAGCAGGCATTCGTTCCTAGGATGCCTTTTGGTGCACCTAGGACAAAAAATGGCTAAAGCCCTCTCTGCTTCCTCTTGTTTCCTTTTGATATGCAAGGTATCCATTTGCATGGCAAAAGTCTGCAGCATCTCACTGTTGAAATATTTCAGCATGTTTCCAAATTCACCTTTGAGGGATGAACTAGAGGAGGAAGTACTGGCCATGGGTTGACTTCCCCTACCTCTCTTCCTAGCTGCCCTATAATGATTTCTAAAGACAGTCTTTATGTCTTCATAAGGTAGCTGGTAGATGTCTCCCCCAGCCAGTAGATGGAGGGTGTCTAGAAGGTCTTCCAGAATTCCTCTGAGCAGGACGAACTTCAGAGATTCGAGGTCAAGTGTGCACCTGGCCCTTTTATAACTGAGTTGGAATCTCTCTTCATAGTCCTCTAATGATTCATCACTTGCCATGGTCATTCGAAAGATTTCTTCCTTGGTATCTTTTGACCTACAGTGGTCCCAATATTTGTTATTAAAGGCTTGCTGCATCTAAGCCCAAGTTGTGATGTTGTGGCCAAGTAACCCCATGAACCAGCGCAATGCTGCATCCTTGAGGGTAGAAGGGAACAGTTTCAACTTCTATTCGTCCTCTTCATAGTCATAGGTTCGATAGATAACAACAAACTCAAATAGGAAGGTGTCAGGATCTTCAGTAGTTAATCCATGGAAGTGAGGAAGGGCTGAAGGGCTTATGTTATTCATTTTAGTATCCCCATTGGTCTCTCGGATGGGAAAGGTACCCTCTACTCTTTCTCCATTTCCCCTAGCATTTCTATTTTCAGCCATGGTCTTAGGAGGGATGGTTTCTTCCTCTTCTTCTCCTATAGGCTCTTCAATATTTCATGTTGTTCTCCTAAAGGATCTTCTGGATCACTGCCACCGAAGAAGAGAGAAGGGTGGCTTTGTGATGTGGCGGGGGTGTTGGATAGGAATTTCCCTGAATTATCTCTGTTCCTACGAAGCGTGAAAGGGAATCTCTTTTTGGGTGATTTTTTTGTTTTTTTCACTGCTTGTACCTTCACAACTGAAATTGATTGAACAAACAAATTGCAACTATTAAAATGAACTTGCTGAAATGAAAATTTGCAGAATGGAAATGAAAGCAAGGAAATGACTAATCTACTTTTGCTGAAATGGAAATTGCAGAATTGAAATGAAAGCAAGGAAATCATTAATCTACTTTTGTTGAAATGGAAATTACAGAATTGAAAGAACTAATCTACTTTTGCTGAAATGGAAATTGCAGAATTGAAATGAAAGCAAGGAAATGCAGAAATTAAAAGAAACAACTACTCTACTTTTGCTGAAATAAACTACTTAGCAGAATGTTGCAGTAGGAAATAGAAGAAAGCAATAATCACAAAATACTTTGACGCTTCCCCGACAACAACGCCAAAAAGTGGTGAGCACTAGTATTGCAGCAATAACGTTGCAACTCCTGGGGCTTCCTACTTTACTTTTATCAACCCGGTAGTTCATAACAAACTTGGAAGCAACGCTGCTGTATGCACAAGTACTAGCTTTTATTGCAGGTTGTCACTTGGTCAGTTGGTGCAAGATCGCTAGGAGCTCAAGCCAACTTCTATGAGTTTCTAGAAGAATCTTTTAACTGTGATGAAAGAAAGCTAACTCTACAAATGCTATTATTCTTGTAGAAAAAAGAAAGAAGACTAGAGTGTAAAGCAAACCCTAATTTTTCCAACTAACCCTAATTTTGTAGAAAAAGAGATGAAAACCGATGAAATGAGTGCCATTGACTACTGAAAAGGTAAATCACATCTATTCAAGCTATTGCTAGAAGAAAATGAAAAAAGAACATCTTTTTGTGTTTTTATGTGTTTTATGTGAAATTGTTATGCATGAGATTTTGTCGGTTTGTGATTGTGGCAGAGGTTTGGTGGCGAAGGAAAATAGATTTGGTTCTTGCATAGGTGTAAGAAGGTGTGGGGGGGTCCTAAGAAGCCTATCTTAACCTTCTGAAGACTTCCCCTGCAATCGGACTTCGAAAAATCACTCACAGGAAATTCTACAGGAGGCTGCAGGGGATCTATAGGAGGATGCCGAGAGCTATTTTTAGGGATTTTAAGAGTGGAAAAATGGTGGAAAAGGGTAACTGAAGACCAGAGGGGTGTGTCGAGGTGTTTAGGGCTTAGCAGGGAGGATCTTGAAAGAAAATGATGGTTGGATTTGTTCAAATGACAAGAGGAAAGCTTATGGAAAAAGTGCATAAATTGGGGCAGATTCGTGAAGGACTGTGAACGACTTGTGAAACCTGTGAGGAATGAAATGATGCTGGCTGATTTATTGATGTACTGTGAGCTGAGGTGTGTTGTAAGAGATCTGCACATCTAATTACCGAAACTGAGCAAAAAAAGGACTAGCTGCATCAAGAAAACAGAACCATATCTCTTGTCAACCTAATTTTTGACCTAGAAACATGAAGTGTTGAACAGTACCCTATGAATAGAAAAGCTTGCAAAGAGATTTATTACTGAAACAGGAAATAATCTTGGCAAAATGAATTTGAGGCAACACTTTAACTTTTCAAATCAAATCATCACACTAGAAATTGCATGGAAGAAGCAAAATTGTGTTTTTGGTGGCAGCAGTAGTGCCTTGACCTAAAATCATGGTCCCAGTAAGGGAGAAAGGAGATCAAGGGCTGTTGTTAGCTGTTTTGAATTTTAGCCTATCACTGTATTAACCTACTTCAGCCACTGAAACAAAAACAACTATGAAAACCATCAAAAGCAACCTATGCTAAACAAGGTAAAAAAAATCTATGTAACAGAAATTAACTCATGAACTGAAGCAAAAACATATAAGTACAAAGCAAGAGGTGTTGGGAAGCTTGCGTTGGGCCCTAACCCAAGAGCTTCAGCCCTCTAAAATAAATCAGTGCTAGCTTAGAAAATATGTCATCTCCATTATCAAAATAAAAGTCACATTACATGAACTGTTCACAAAAATAAGCTCGAAAATGAGCTGAACAAGAGCTGCACAAAAGTGCGAAAATTCTACTAATGACTGGCTAACCCACTGAGGCTCTAAGCCCCCCTATTTATACAAATGGAGTCCTCCAACAATCCTCCTAAAATCAAGGGGCTCAACTTCCCACAACTAGAGATAGACAACAGTTCTTCTTGACTTGCTCGGCTGCCCCCTTGGATGCATCAATGTGGTTGTTTGTGCTCCAAGTTTCTGATGGAAAATTCAAGGTAGGGAGTCGTAAATGAGGGGGGCACCCTTCTACAAATCCTCTCCCTTGTTTTCAGTTAGGATTCCAAGAAACTCTCCTAGGTTGTAGCTCGGAGATGCCTGGTAACATATAAATTCAACTATTGTTGCAAGGTCTAATGGAAGGAATGATGGTTTGGTTCAAGCCAGATAACCAATTATATTTTGTTTCACTCCAGACATGCATGAACACCCTCAGACTACAAGGATTTAGACCATCAATGCTCACAGTTTAGATATTAGGTGAATATGGATAATACTAACCACACCAGCAGATACACGAGACGATGTGATGGTTGGTTGCAACTAGTACAGAAACCTGCAAATCTAATCTATTAATGCATAGATAGGATGACAACTCTCTTGCATTAGATAGAAAGAAACCTGAGCAACCTATTTAGTGATGCATTCAAGATTTTAATAAACAGATAAGATAACAGTTATCAAGTGCTAAACATCAAGAGATCAAGAACACAACGTTATCAAGTACAAGCTTAGAATAGAGGATGATGGACAGTGAGCAGCCAACAGCAAAAGAAGCTTGTATTTGCTAAAAATGAAAATGAGACGCTGCAAGTGACAAAATGTCTATGGTCTCCAAAAGTTGAACTTTACATCAAATGCCAACCCTGATTACATCTTGCTCCTGGATATTTATAAGTTTTCGTTACAATGGGACTTGGCCGTTTAGGTATAGAAGGGTCATAATTGACCACCAACTGCATTTAACCGCCTGATGGAGTCTCTGAGCAAGGTTGCTTGTTTCTGTGGGTGAATCTGATCTATTCAGGTGCTGTGTTGTCCTTAGGCGGTTGGAGTACTCGTACCGGTGGAATCCATGACTGATAAATTCAGTTACAGGGTCGTGCTGTGTCATTTTCTCCTTTGGCCATGTGTTATGTTAAATATGGTTGTTGAGGATATTACTGTAACTGATGCTGGCAGAGCTGGTCATCTCCTTCTTCGGGCAACAGAATGGTCATGGGACGTGGAATGCATGGGTAGGTGGACGCTTTGGATGAGCGAGAAGACTGACTGTCGGATCGGGAAAATGAACGGCAGAGATGGCTCGGCGAAGGTTATCGGCCGAGGTGGGAGCGGGGTGTGTCAGGGCCATCGGATCTTCAGCGGTCAGATCAGATGATCATCGAGCGATGGTGTTGCACGGGCATTTAACGGGCAAGGGTGGTTTGGTCGAGCAGTAACGGTTTTCATCGCACCGCTTTCGGGTGCTAAGTGGTAAATGCCCGGGGTCGAGCGATTCCACTCAATGATCGACACGTAGTAGCAGATGAGAGAGGAAAACCACCCTCATCACGCCCTATCGCTCGATCAAGTTGACAGCGGGATGTATGCAAAGACCGTCGGATCGGGCGGAGATCCATCTTACGGTGGAAAATGGTCAAGCGGGTCACCTTTATCGGGTGTGATGTGGGCCATTAGATTATCAGGGAATGATCAACGACGGGAAAGCGATGAGGGGTTTATGAGTGTGTGAGGGCGTATGGGTAAGGTTTTATGGTTGGTTTGACTTTGTGCTCAGAGCTAGGATCAAAAGGGGCTTTGTTGGGTTTTAGAAGGCTTATTCAGGGAATGGGGAGGGTTTAGAGGTGAGCGGGGTGAAGGAAGAAAAGGAAAAGTGACCAACACGAGCCCCTTTGGTCACAACCAAACAGACCATGCTTCTTTCTGACCTTAGAAATTCGGCGCTGCATAGCAGACTAACACTGGCTCCTTCTGGGGATGAAAGCCTCCCTGTGAGGTTTCAAGAACCGTAGACCACTGCCTTTCATACAAAAACAAGATCAACAATATTTCCTAGTGTTCCATTGGGCATGGAGTCTAATTAAGCCTACACTAAAACTTGTAAAAAGAACATATTTACACTGCTGAAGCCTAAAAGCCTTAATTAACATAAACTTTCAAAAATCGCCCATTGACTGGGCCATCAAAAACCGTTTCTCCTTCCATAATTTCCAACATGAAAGTGTTGTTCCCATGGGCCTGACCAATGACAAAAGGTCCAGTCCACAGAGCATCGAAATTCCCATGATTGTCTTTCTTTTCCTTCAGTGCATCCCATTTAAGAACCAAGTCTCCAATTTGAAAATTATCCATCTTTGCCTTTATGTCAAAGGCTTCCCTGATTCTCTTTTAATGTGCTGCAGACTTTTCAATCAATTGATCTCTGATTTGATACACTTCAGCCAAGTCACTAATCCTCTTTGCCATGTCATTTTCCTCATTCTGCTTTTCATGTAAGAACTTGGCCACACGGAGGGTCAACTGGATTGGAAATACAACCTTAGTGCCATATACCATATTGAACGGAGAATTCCCTGTGGATTTCTCGGTGGTCACACTGTCATCCCACAATGCAAACTTCAGTTTCGAATCCCAGTTCCTTTTGTTGACTTCCAGCAGCTTTTTGATTATCCTTATCAGGCTCTTATTGGATGATTCTACTAAACCATTACCTTGAGGCTAATATGAGGTGGAATTCACTAGCTTAATGCCCATTGAGTCACACATGTCCACCAACTCTTTTGCCCTGAAGACTGTTGCATTATCTATAACCAATTTGTGTGGACAACCAAACCTGGTGAAAATGTTTTTTGCCAAGAACTTCATGACAACATGGCGATCAAATTTCCTAGTAGGAATGGCCTCAATCCATTTAGTGAAGTAGTCAGTGGCTACTAAGATCCATCTGTGCTGGCCACTAGAATGTGGATTAATTTCCCCTATGAAATCCAAACTCCACTGCTGGAAAGGGCCACTGGCATGTATTGGCTTCAAGGGTAAGGACTTCAACTGTTGTTTTCCTTCAAACCTCTGGAATTTGTCACGGGATCTTACAAATGAAAATATATCAGAAAACAGAGTGGGCCAATAATACCCAGCTCTAAGGATCTTGTGGGCTACGGTTTTCCAATAGTGATGTCCTCCACAGATGCTGGAATGAAACTGATGCATAACCTCCACAGATTGTTTTTTGTTCAGACATCTTAAAAGGATTCCAGATGGATCCATCCAATAAAGCAAGTTTTCATGAATACATAACTTGGTTGCTCCGAGTTTAATAGTCCTGGTTTGGCTCGAGCTGAGACCTGGAGGAACTTCTAGTTTCAATAGAAAGTGAGCTATTTTATCATACCATTCACAAGAGGCTAGATTTTTTACCAAAGACTGGTTCTGTCCTCGTTCCACTGTTTCTCCCACTGTCTGTCTGTCATCTGAGTTTGTGCTTATCCAATTCATGTCCAACATCCTGCAATTTTCTTTAGCCATTAGCTTGGTAAGGCCCTGGCCCTTAATAAGCTTGGTGGGCTTCAATTCTATGTTGAATTCAATAAGCTTTGCAATCCATTTAGCCCCTGGCTGTGTTAGGACATCCTTTATTGAAGCAGAGGGCACATATGTAATTACCTTGGAGTGCAGAATGTAGATTCGGAAAGATTTTAAAGATTTGATAAGAGCATAAGCCTGTTTTTCGATAATATCATACCTTAGTTCAGCATCCCTTAAGGTTTTGCTGAAAAATGCCACTGGATGCTCTAAATCTCCATCATCTTTCTGCAATAACACTGCTGCAAGGGTGTCACGGAAGCAAAGGAGAAGATATGAAACTCCTTGCTATAGTCTGGGCTGATTAAAGTGGGAGCTTCCATAATAGCTCTTTTGATGGCTTTTAAAGACCTTCTTGCCGCATCGGTCCATTTGATCTTTGATTCCCTTTTCAGCATAGAGGTGATGTGTTTTACCAATTCTGCAAAATTAAAAATAAACCTCCTTAAAAAATTTAGTTTGCCCAAAAAGGATTGGATGTCCTTTTTTGATCTTGGGATGGAAAAGCTCTGTATCACTTTCACTCTCTCTAGGTCAATCTTGACACTACAACAGAAACAATGTTGTTGTAGGGAAAAGTATCCAATACGGAATGACCCTATCCCACTCTAAGGGTGATAGTACCTCAGCAACAACTGAATACAAAGCTATTCAAGATTACTACTTTATGAGATGTAAGAGAGAGGAGGAAGAGATCCACTAACCGTTATCTTCCGCTAATGATTGATCCAATCTTCTCTCTTTGCTGCTTGCTCCCAGCTCCTTGCTCTTTCACTGGCCCAGCTACACAAAGATCCTGCAAAAGCACAAGAAAGGGAAACTACAAGAAGCATACATCCATAATTGATTCAAGGATTAGAATAAATCAAATATACAGGCATCAATACACCATTAAGACACATGCATATAGAAGAACCTCAAATGCTTTATTAATGGAAGAAGTAAAGTTCTGAGAGTGTTACAACCATAAGAGGCCCAATCCAGCAACACCTCCCAGCAGAAAGAAATCTCCTCTTCACCTCCTTCAAAGCAATCACCCAATAGTTCTATACACAAACCAACAGCACTTCCTTACATTCACAAAATTCCAGCCTCCTTAGACCTCATGAGAGAGCTCTATATATAGGATATTTGGAGAAAGGATGAGTCAGCTTGAGACTGACATGAAGCTGACTTGTGTCCTCTCCCTCTTCAGTTATACTCCAGTTCTTGAGTCCACTTGGAGATCCTAGCTTCCACTTGGAGTTTAAGGACCTCTTACTCATCATAGGGCGAATTTGCTGATCCAAGTGTCATTTTAGAAGCTTCCTGGGCACCTGACACCTTGCAGAATGACTGTGCCACTTGGCCAATCTCGCCCAGCGCAGGTAGCCTTCATTAGATTTGACATTCAGCGCAGGTACAGAGTGGAGCAGTTGACATTCAGCGCAGATGCTCAGTGGAGCAGTTGACATGATCCTGAAATTGCTTGTTTTTGAGTGTTTTCAGGTGGAGAACTGATTTGAAGTGATGTGGTTCGCTGACCTTGTTCCTCTAGGGGTAGGAACAACATGTTTAGGGACTTTGGATCCCTTAGATTATTGACATTTCATGCTTCATGCTGTTAGGCACAAAAATGTCTATAACAGTTGCCCCCTAAAGTATGAGGTCGTTTATCGGGTGAAATGCTTTATCCAGAGGATCCGAAGTTCATTCAATCGCTGAGAGGTGTCCTGTAATAAAATACAATACAATACATTATTTTTCATCTTGTTTTCATGATCTAGCTGAGGCGGGCATTCCCATGCTCAGCTTTATAAATACATTTTGGTACATAGAACAGACGATCGTCTGATGGTAGACTAATAATTCTCTGCTAAAATTATCATCCTTTGAGTAGGATGATCATCTGCTGCAATGATGTACATAACAAATGTCTTTATATCCTGAATGTATATCGCAGCCCGGATGGATGAAACTAGATTCGGGGTCTTCAAACTCGTTCGATCTTCACTCTAAGTACAAGTCGATCCATGTGAGAATTGCGTTGAAGTCGAACATGGAAAGACATCGCTTGATTACCGGTCAATAATGTAAACCGTTAACAAGCGCGAGAGGAATCACCAATAATGACAATGACCCTCAAGGTACTGCAGTACAATTCACGTCGTGTGAATAAAGGACTTGGCGTCGAACACCACGTAAAATCTTCTGGTCGAAGGTCATTGATGTATACCTGTCGCCGGAAGTGAGAAACTTGCCATTGAGGCATGCAAGCTTCAAAGTACTAAAGGGGTTGTTCCTAGATCAACTTCTTGGATAATGAGCTGAAGTCGACAAGAAGCGATCCGTCAAAGGAGGGCCTTAATGAATCCCACATCAATGACACGGAACGAAGCTAATGATTTTAGTGGAGGTGAAAACAAACTGTGACACATGATTCAGGGTGGCGACCATGAATGGATGAAGGATAATGTATGGCAGTGGATGGGACACGGTTGACTCTTTCTGAACGACATCTCTTGAACATATAATGACACTGATGTGATGGATCGGTAGCATTACCCCAAATGTGGATGATTTGGCGAGGACCATGGTGATGAGACCGGTGAATGAAACAACCCAACCCGATGTGATACGGAGGACAAAGTGTCATGTTCAAGAGCGACTTGCTACCATTAAAGCTTTGAGGTTCTCCCAATTTTTCCCCAGTCATTTCTGACCAATACCTCTTTATTTTTGTCAAGCTTAAGGAGGATAACATATGCTTGTTCTATAACCTGCCCTTCGGGCAAGCCCATCGCTATGTTTTAACGAGCCTAGCGATAGGGAAACTCGTTCTCGTCTAAAGACAAGTTTGTCGCTATTTAATCCTTTTAACGAGTCTAACGACAAGGAAAACTCGGTCCTTTTCAATTTTAGAGAGTCTGAAAAGGTACAGAAAGTTAACTCCAAAATTCCTTTTTCGTCATCTAATCCCTTAAGTCCGAAAAAGTATAAAACAATACAGAAGGGATGAGTGTTCGGTACTTTTAACGAGCCGATCAAAACAAGCGCTCGACCTTTTTGTGCAATAATCCCTCAGGTCCAAAAAGATTAAAATCTAGAGGAGGGATAGCTCTTCCGGTCCTTTTAACGAGCTGGAAGGCCAAAACTCGGCAAACTTTTCATATTTTACGAGTCAGATGAAAAGAGCTCAAAGAAGACTCGTCTTTTGAGGAACGAGTGATAAACAGGGATAGCAACTGATTCCAGGTACAGGTTGGAATTTTCCAATCACGGCAGTGTCACAAGGATGGCTAGGTGAAATCACTCTTCGCAGCTGTTCCTCAAAATGGGTAAACAATCATATGGAGGTGAACGATCGTCCAAATGACGATGGAGGCGGCGGGTGCAAACACGACCAAGGCTTTTATGGCTGATAAAATTACGATCACAATGGTTATTTACCGGTACTGGGTTCATTTTTTAAAGAGCTTGAATGTGCCAAAACCCTGCTCAACCTTATGTTTATTTTTTAACGAGCATGAACTATGCGCTAAAACTGCTCGGATCTTGCGTTTATTTTTTAACGAGCATGAACTATGTGCTAAAACTGCTCGAATCTTGCGTTTATTTTTTAACGAGCATGAACTATGTGCTAAAACTGCTCGATATACCAGTCATAAAATCAGAATGTCTCCTGAAAGATCCCATTTTTTATAGAGCTTGCGCCTTACCAAAGCTATGCTCTATATTTGGCACATTTTGACTTTTGCCCCACATCCTTTCTTTATGCAAGGTCGGAAACGACTAATCTAAAAACCAGATAAATAACCGCCCTTAGCTTGCACTCCAAAAGGTTTGCATGCCCCCAGGTATAAAGTAGGATTTCAAGGCTGCCCCTACTTATCCGATAAAACATTTGTCTTAACGGGTGAGGCTTGCCTCTTTCTTGTTACCCGAAGAATGGTTTTATTTGCTGCCGCAAATGAAACTCTTTCTTCGGCGATGTCTATCATTAGGTTACACAAAGATGGTTACAATTTGTTGCAGCAATAGAATCTCTTTCTTTGGAGGTTGCCCCTACTTATCCTTCAAAACATTTGTTTTAATGGGTAAGGCTTGCCTTTTACCCAAAGATGGTTACTACTTGCTGCCGCAAAAGAATCTCTTTCTTTAGTATTGCCTACCTATTTAGACAAAGGTGAATGACTCTTTAGCCAAACACTTAACTTTAACAAAAGAATCCTATTCTAGAACAACCCCTCTTCCAACCACGGACGGGGTACGGACTAGTCATATTCTTCCGCGGAAATTCTACTTTGTACCCAGGGTTTCTTCTGCCCAAAGCAAACCAGGATGCATGCCCCCTGGGTTCCAGTCCCATCTTTCTGAATTACTCAAACTCATCGGGAAGGAGGACTGGGGGTGGAGACATTTCTCGGGTGAAAAGACCATTGAGGGTTGGTATTTGACTATTTGCGATGCGTGATCCCGGAAATGAAAGTTGGTCTACGAGCTTGACCATTCTTCCTTCGTGTGGAAAACACATTACTCTAAAGAGTGAGGAGACTATAGCTCCCATGCAATATATATAGTCTCGTCCAAGGAGTAGGTTATAATCCAAGGGTCCTTGAACGACCATCACGTTCATTTGAACGGTCTTCCCTTTCAATGTGACAGGCGCATTGGGGAGGATCCCTAATGGTCGACTGGTTCCTTTATCAAAACCCGAGAGATTTCTTATCTCAGGTAAAAGCGTCGGGAAACCCAGTGCTTTCCAAGCAATAGAGTAAAAGATACTCACAGATGCCCCTTCATCAATGATAGTTCCAGCCATTACCATTCTGTAGATTTGGACTATGATTCTGAATGGCATACTGGCTGGTAACCGGGGTCTGCCTAGTTGGTTCCAATCAAAGGATACAACCAGGTTGCTTGGTGGTGGGACCGAATACACGGCCGGATACGATCCTGACGATGTTCCTTCCTGCGATAAAGGAATGGGCGCATTGCCCTGATGCTCATCAGAATCTGTGTTGATGAAAAGAATCTGGATGGTGTCATCCTTTTTCTCTTCAGTGAGGGTGTCACTTGAAGATGAATCTTCAGTGACGGTGTCATTTGAGGATGAAACCTCTGAAGGAAGAACCGGGTCAACTGCCGTATCGACCTTTAGACTTTCGTCTGGTCTGGATTCAGTAGGTTCATTTTCAATGACTGACGCTTCAGCTGACCACTTGAGCGGGCCAGCTGTATTTTCAACCAACGAAGGACTTGGCACGAGTTTTTTGTATCCAGGAGGAAGTATTACCGGTGAAACCGGACGATCTTCCAAAACTCTCTTCGCTTCGTCTAAGAAGGGACAACGGTGGATGGCGTGACCACCTTCACATAGTCTGCAGGGGGATCTTACTCCCCCTCTTTGTCTTGAACCTTCACTTTCGCTGGTTGACGGTATGCAATCAACATGGTTATCAGAGGTTGATGCTCCCGAATTGTGCAAACGAGGTGACCAGTGCCTTAGTATCCGGGGAATACAGGGACAATCCTTATGGAAGTGGTCTCCTTTACATATGACACATGGCGATTTAGGCCCGGTCTGTGCTGTGTGTGGGTTTTTGTCAGATGTCTTTTACTTGCCCCCAGTCGCCTTAGGCTCCTTCTTCTTCTTCTCTTTCTTCTTCTTTTCCTTCTTCTCCATCGGAGCTTGGCTTTTGCCAGCCCCACCTTGCGAAGACGGAGTATTAGAGGAAGAGTTATAAGAAGTAGAAGGCTGGTGGGCAGCTCTAGACTGATCTAACTGTTGACTCGACTGTTCAGGAACCATGGTGGTCTGAACTACATTAGTTGAGAAAAGCCAAACAGGCAGGCCAATTGTCAGTCCTGGAAGCGACAATGTGGCCATGTGGGGCGCACCGACTTCTCCCCAAGAGGAGAATGGACTAGGATTTCCATCATGTGGAGTTCCTTGGTTGGGGCGTTCCATGTTCTCAACTTAAGATCAACGCGGGAATAGGAGGTGATTATGTTCCGTTTAAAATAAATTTATAACGACGCTTAAACACAACTTGCTTTTTCACTTTTTAAGAGTCGAGAAAAAGCTAAAGATGACTCTAGTCTCCTTCGATGTTTTAACGAGCCCGAAGTGACAAATGCTCGGATGGACTTTTTCAGTTATAGAGTTTGAAAAAGGCCAAAAGAAACTGCTCTCGAGTTCTAGGCAGAGGGTGTGCCAAACTTTTCGCAAAACCACAGAATACGTTTTACGGTACGAGTGGTCGATCTTCGTGAATGCTGTGTTCACTGCATTGCGATCAGTAGGGCGGCCGACACGGTTTCCTATTGGATAAAGGCTTTATTCCTATAGGGGTCTCCCAATATATACGCGACGGTACGTGGGAGCACAAGTCTGTATTGATACTTATCGCTTCACCGTGGAGGAATCACCCAACCACTCAACGCTAAGATATCACGTTTAACGACGCCGGAACACGTCTCTAGCTTAGACCTCTAGATGTTTGCGTTATGTTTCAATGCGTTGTTATGTAAATTCAATTTATTTTAAGGTTGATCTTGTTTAGCAGTTTGCCTTTATGGATCACCACGAGATGTATAGTAACACTCCTAAACGCAGTCTAAGATGATAAGCAAGCTTTTCAATCTTTCAACTTTGAAAACCTTAACTACTGAGGGAAAAGAAAGATAACACCTTTTCACACAGATCATAGAGCACACACTAATGCACTTTTTCCTAAATTGACATGCAAGCTGTCATAATGTACATGCACAATGCAAGTATTTCTTTTCTCTTTCTTAATGTTGGTGAAATGCAAAAAGAAAGTTGTTGTATAATTTTGAATTCAATTTCAAGTGAAAGCAAACAAGCTTGTCCAAAATCAAAAGACACCTTAAGATTTACTTGTTTCGACACTAGAAATATATAAACTCAAACTAAATGACGAAAGCAAAAGCTCAATCAGCTATGAACAGCAAATAAACTAACTCTTAAGATCAAAACGACACTTGATCACAGGTCTAGATCTAAGAGGTCACAGCAAGACTAGTTCAATTTCGTTATGGGAAACTGTAAATGTACAAGAAATACACAAAGAACAAACACAGTTTCTTTATACAACTGAGGCGGAATAGTGACAAGGAAAGTTGGTTTCAGATAGGCCCACTGACTGGTAACAAACAGCAAAAACAAGAGTGAAAACAATGGCAAGAAACAGCAGGAAACCCCAGTAGCACAGTGTACCACTGGTTCAGCGCAGGTAAAGGACTGTCAGTTTGACATTCAGCGCAGTTCCCGAAGGGACTACCTGCGCTGAAATGCAGACTGCCTTTGTACAGCCTGCACTGAAGAACGAGACTTGCGTTTTTCACAGTTTCCGGGTCACAGATTGCTCAAAAATTCACAGTTTTTGCTCAAATCAGAAGCTATCAGTCAAGGACACACTAAGGGATGACAAGGAGGATGAAAAGCTATCACTAAGAGCTTATTAGAGTCCTTGTGGATCAGCTCTTCAAATCATAAACTTGCCCAGAAACTGAGCTAGAGTAGCTGCCCTCTACTTTGTATTTGAATGATTCAAACACAGTTCGATTCGGTACTCCCTTTGTTTATGAAATGAATAGCAAAAAACACAAACAACCAACAAGATACGCTCCCCAGCGGAGTCGCCAATTTGTTGTAGGGAAAAGTATCCAATACGGAATGACCCTATCCCACTCTAAGGGTGATAGTACCTCAACAACAACTGAATACAAAGCTATTCAAAATTACTTCTTTATGAGATGTAAGAGAGAGGAGGAAGAGATCCACTAACCGTTATCTTCTGCTAATGATTGATCCAATCTTCTCTCTTTGCTGCTTGCTCCCAGCTCCTTGCTCTTTCACTGGCCCAGCTACACAAAGATCCTGCAAAAGCACAAGAAAGGGAAACTACAAGAAGCATACATCCATAATTGATTCAAGGATTAGAATAAATCAAATATACAGGCATCAATACACCATTAAGACACATGCATATAGAAGAACCTCAAATGCTTTATTAATGGAAGAAGTAAAGTTCTGAGAGTGTTACAACCATAAGAGGCCCAATCCAGCAACACCTCCCAGCAGAAAGAAATCTCCTCTTCACCTCCTTCAAAGCAATCACCCAATAGTTCTATACACAAACCAACAGCACTTCCTTACATTCACAAAATTCCAGCCTCCTTAGACCTCATGAGAGAGCTCTATATATAGGATATTTGGAGAAAGGATGAGTCAGCTTGAGACTGACATGAAGCTGACTTGTGTCCTCTCCCTCTTCAGTTATACTCCAGTTCTTGAGTCCACTTGGAGATCCTAGCTTCCACTTGGAGTTTAAGGACCTCTTACTCATCATAGGGCGAATTTGCTGATCCAAGTGTCATTTTAGAAGCTTCCTGGGCACCTGAAACCTTGCAGAATGACTGTGCCACTTGGCCAATCTCACCCAGCGCAGGTAGCCTTCATTAGATTTGACATTCAGCGCAGGTACAGAGTGGAGCAGTTGACATTCAGCGCAGATGCTCAGTGGAGCAGTTGACATGATCCTGAAATTGCTTGTTTTCGAGTGTTTTCAGGTGGAGAACTGATCTGAAGTGCTGTGGTTTGCTGACCTTGTTCCTCTAGGGGTAGGAACAACATGTTTAGGGACTTTGGATCCCTTAGATTATTGACATTTCATGCTTCATGCTGTTAGGCACAAAAATGTCTATAACAAATGTGTCCTAGAAGCTTTCCCTCTTCTAAAGCAAATTGTGACTTCTTAGGATTCACTAATATCCCAAACCTTCTGCACTTTAGAAACACTTTCTTTAAATGGCGCAAATGATCTTGATGGCTACTGGAGTATACTGTTATATCATCCAGGTAGACAAGGACAAACTTATCATTTTCTCCTACAAACGCTATATCCATGGCTCTTTGAAAGGTTGCCCCAACATTCATCAGTCCAAAAGGCATCTTGGAGTACATAAAAGTGCCCCAAGGAGTGGTGAAAGCAATCTTTTCTTGGTCATCTGGATGTACATCAACTTGGTTATACCCTGAAAATCCATCCAGGAAAGACAAAACTTTGGCTCCTGAGACTTTCTATAGCAAATGTTCCATCTTTGGCAGGGGATAGTTGTCCTTTCTGGAACATTTGTTCAGGTTCCTGAAATCAACACACAGCCTGATTTCTCCACTTTTCTTCCTCACCACTACCAAGTTGGCTACCCACTTCGAATATCTCAGGGGAACTATGATTTTGGCGGCCAACAACTTCTTGATTTCTTTTTCAATCAAGGGGAGGAGCAAAGGATTTATGGGTCTCAGCTTCTATTTGAAAGGAATGGTGTCTTTCTCCAATGGGATCTTATGCTGGATGATATTTTTGTCATAAGTTTTAAGATCACTGTATTCCCAGGCAAAAACATCAACAAATTGCTTCATTAAGGTGCAGTACTCAGAACTTTGGGCAGCAGACAAATGGGTGGACAAATTTATATACTTTGGATGATCTGGACTCCCTATGTTATGCCTATGGACTGCAGACTGATTTTCTTTCTGGGCAATCTTATGAGGCACATCATTATGGTCAAACAACTTCTCCAGAGGCACTAGCCCTTTAGGTATATGATTGCTTGGTAACTGAACAATGTTGTCTTGGCCAATTCTGTTCCTTAGCTAGGGTTGGGGACATTCCTCCAAGGTTTCATTCTCTTGATCAATTTGCATTTCGAAGAATTCACCAATGACTTGCAGAAACCTATTTACCTCATCATCATCCTCAAAGACTTTCCAGTGCTGGACATTATCAGGCAAGGATGGTCTATATTTTCCCTAGACTTGATAAGACAATCTAGGGGGCATGGGAGGGATGAACATACTAGTAGACATAGCCAGGGAATCAACAAGCTGATTTTTAACTCTAGGAATATATGAGATACAAAAGCTGTCAAAAGTTTCTTTGAGTCTCCATACCTCATCTCTGTACGCATTCAACCTTGAGTGCCTTGCTTTAAACGTTTTGTTCACTTGTTGAATGATGAGATTAGCATCTCCAAACACCTTTATGTCTTTGATTCCCATGTCTTTGGCAGTGTTTAAGCCCAATATTAGAGCCTCATACTCTGCTATATTGTTGGTGACCTGAAAAGTCAGTTTAAAAGACATATGTGTGCTTTCTTGTTTTGGAGACACCAGCACCACTCTTGCTCCTGCAGTTCCCTTTGAACAGGCTCCATCAAAGAGCATATCCCAAGCCTGTGTCCCTTCCTCTCCCATGGCCTGACATACTGGTTTCTTGAGCTGCACCGAGGCCCTATGGGATTCTTCAATTTGGAGAATACATGCTCCAAAATTAGTGTCCACAGCGTAAATGGGATGATTAGTGGGATTCTTCTCATCACTGATGATATAGGCTAGCTGGGCTTCCTTGTATAGTCTTCTGCTTTCTCCTCCAAAAACTGGGACGGTGGCATAAGACAAATCATTTTGCAATGTCCCACCCAACCTCTTAATCCACCCTCTGGAAACTAGCATATCGAACTTAGGGGGACATCTGCTACCACAATATCCATCATCATGCTTTTCATGGGCAGCTGAGTTAGGGTGATAGCTAAGTCTTTCATTAACCCCAGACGTTTCACCTTCCTTGAATCAAAGGAGAACAAGTCATGATAAGGTCTAGTAATATCAAGGCCTAACTCTTCCATGACAGCTTTGGGCATCGGATTATCGCTGGCACCCATGTCCAGCAGGCAGTGATGGAGGATTTTGTCATGAATGGTCAAGGAGACATAAAATGATGGGGAATTGTCATCAGTAGGTTCAGTCATTGGGCTAAGCACAACTGTAGGTTTATCATCTTATAAATTCACATAGTCATGAGATGTTTGTGAGGCTTTCAGCTCAAGGGCATCAAGGATGGGCTTCTTAAAGACCTCACTCTTTACAAGTTCGGTCAGAGGTACAGATATTTTTAACTTCTGGACTTCTGATTCAAAGCTGAAAGGGGAAGGGGACTTGTCAGGGCCTCTTACCTCTTGAGCGGGTGTTTTGAGGATGATGGGATCAGCTGTCTATCGCTTTTGCTTTCTAATCTGCTGCTCTGTGGGGACGACAGCTCTTTGGGCAGGATTCTCTTTGACATTACTCGTTCTTGACCTCAATTTGTATATTTGCTGGTCTTCAGTTTGCAGAACAGCTTCCCTGTCCCACTCTTGACTGGTCTGGTCCCTGAGTGATCCAAATTTAAACAGGAACGCAACAAATTACAGAGATAACCATAAACACAGATATGCAGCGGAAATAATACTTCACTTCATTAATGTAAAATACTGAAATATGCCTACAAACAGTAATGGAAATAAACCAGCTAGGGCGATGGTAGCTTATCTCTAAGAAGAGATGTGGTGGCTACATGCCTCTGAATTGTGTTACAATGAGGCTCGAAGGCCTATTTATTGTTGAGAAACAATGGAAAACCTTTCACATCCCGAAACTTAACCCTAGAAGATGAAACGCCAAATTGTGGGCCCCGTTTGGGTAAATTGGTACATCAATTTCCCGGGGTCGTAACTTTGGCATACGATCTCCGTTTGACGCGTACAATAGCTCGTTAGAAAGATCTATCCGAGCACTACCACTTTGGGAGGCAACATCGGTCCATGGACCCATGTTGCCCCAGATTTCCCAAAAAATGTCGTTTAGGGCCTCAAAACGGCTCCGGAAGTTCAGGACCCGAAAAACTGCTAAAAATAGTAAACTGTGCTACAATTTAGGAAACTGAAAAAGCTGAAAGAGACAGTTGTGGGGGTCCAAATGGGATAAATGGGTGGCCACCAACATCCACTTGGATCACTGAGTAATGACACCTCGTAGGTAGCTAATGTCAAAAAGGCAGCACTGCCCTTGTCTTCCATGCAATGAATCTCATCCTCTTCATCAAACTGCTCCTTTTCCATGACTACGTTCTGGAAAGGAGTCTTAACCCTTTGTTCTTCACTGGCCTCTTTGCCCCTCTGAATGATCTGCAATTGTTCATTTGCTCTTCTGAATAGATTTGGATTTCTAGGAGCAAATGTATTAGGAAGCCTTGTTTTCCCAAAACTTTGCTCAACCTTCAATTTGGATATTTTAGCAGCCAATGACTCTATCATTTTAGTCATTTTGTCTATTTGGGGTTCTGAAGATGAAGAAGAAGAGGAAGGCTCAGCTCTCTGCCTCCTATTAGCATGTCCTTTGATTTTCTCTGCAGCCATGATATTGGATTCCACCTCCAAGGCTGCATCTTGCATTTCAACTAGAGAAGCACAACTTCTCTCTCTTAATAGCAGACAGAAATCGGAATCAAAAGCATTGGCATAGGTGAGTTTTGCAGAGGTGGGGGTAGGCTTCACTTCAGCTGGTATCTTGCTATAAATACAGTTGAATCTTTTATTAAAGTCAGACAATGACTCCCCATTTTCCCTTTTCAGGTTGCCAAACTCAGTATGGTAGTATAGCAGGTCTTTTTATCTCCCCAATGCTTTAAAAACACATCATCTAATCCTTCAATGTATGCTGTAGACCTAGGGGTCAGTTCTCTAAACCACTTTCTAGCCTCTCCATCAAGGCTTTGGATAAATACTCTCATCCACACATCATATTCACTGATATATAGGTTATCAGCATAGCTATAAAAAGACTCAAGCTGTTCTTTAGCTATTATTCCCTCTGTCCCAGTGAACTTAGGCATGTATTTATGATATTCTCCTACAGGCATGGCATTCAATGGAATAGGCAGGACCAGGGGTCCATACCTAGCAGCTATGATTCTCTCCATTTTGGTGGGCACTTGTGGACCTGCCATGACTAGGGTAGATGGAAGGGTACTCGCAGTTTGAAAGGTAGGGAGTTGAGAAATGGATGACAGGGCTGAAGGAAACTGATGGACTATAGGGGAGGTTTTCTTTGGGCTAACATCTAAAGGGGGACTTATTGAACAAGGAGATTTATGAATCTCTGAGAATATTTGTTCACTGATAATGCAAGGTTCTATATTTTCAACATGTGCATGCTCAGTCACAAACCCTTTTTGCAGAGATACATAAGATTGTTTAAGCTTACCTGATCCTGATACTCATTTTCGTGATATCTTGCTTTGCTTGACAATCTTCTCAGGGTCAGGCATTGGGTCAGCCAGTGATTTCTGAGGATTTCTCTGGGTATGCCTCACAAACTGAGCCAGAACTGTGATGTGGAGTCGCCACGAGGTTCGGCCTCCAGTAGACTCGCCAAATAGATGATTACAACAAAAAATGTGTCCAGACTTTATCTATCATCAAAGTTGGATCTGTGTCATTCTCCCAGGGAAGCTGAGCTTCAATCTCCCCTCCCCGACAATGGCGCCAATTATGTTAGGATTCCAAGAAACTCTCCTAGGTTGTAGCTTGGAGATGCCTGGTAACATATAAATTCAACTATTGTTGCAAGGTCTAATGGAAGGAATGATGGTTTGGTTCAAGCCAGATAATCACTTCTATTTTGTTTCACTCCAAACATGCATGAACACCCTCAAACTACAAGGATTTAGACCACCAATGCTCACAGTTTAGATATTAGGTGAATATAGAGAATACTAACCACACCAGCACATACACGAGACCATGTGATGGACGGCTGCAACTAGTACAGAAACCTGCAAATATAGTTTATTAATGCACAGACAGGATGATAGCTCTCTTGCATTAGATAGAAAGAAACCTGAGCAACCTATTCAGTGATGCATTCAAGATTTTAACACAGAGATAAGATGACAGTTATCAAGTGCTAAACATCAAGAGATCAAGAACACAACATTATCAGGTACAAGCTTAGAACAGAGGAGGATGGACAGTGAGCAGCCAACAACAAAAGAAGCTTGTATTTGCTAAAAATGAAGATGAGACGCTGCAAGTGACAAAATGTCTACAGTCTCCAGAAGTTGAACTTTACATCAAATGCCAACCCTGATTACATCTTGCTCCTGGATATTTATAAGTTTTCGTTACAATGGCACTTGGCCATTTAGGTATGGAAGGGTCATAATTGGCCACCAATTGCATTTAACTGCCTAATGGAGTCTCTGAGCGAAGTTGCTTGTTTCAGTGGGTGAATTCGATCTGTTCAGGTGTTGTGCTATCCTTTAGGTGGTTGGAGTGCTCATACCAGTGGAGTCCATGACTGATAAATTCAGTTACAGAGTCGTGTTGTGTCCTTTTCTCCTTTGGCCATGATTTATGTTAAATATGGTTGTTGGGGATATTACTGTAACTGATGCTAGCAGAGCTGGTCATCTCCTTCGGGCAACAGAATGGTCATGGGACGTGGAATGCATGGGTAAGTGGACGCTTTGGATGAGCGAGAAGAATGACCGTCGAATAAGGGAAATGAACAGTGGAGATGGCTAGGTAGAGTCTATCGGCCAAGGTGGGAGCAGGGTGTGTTAGGGCCGTCGGATCTTCAGCGGACAAATCGGACAGTCATCGGGTGACAGTGTTGCACAGGCGTTTAACGGGCGAGAGCGGTTTGGTTGAGCGGTAACGGTTTTCATGGCACCGCTTTCGGGCGCTAAGTGGTAAATGCCCGGGGCCGAGCGATTCCACTCAATGATCGACATGTAGCAGCGGATGAGAGAGAAAAACCGCCCTCAGCACGCACTATCGCTTGATCAAGTTGACGACGCAATGTATGCAAAGACCGTCGAATCGAGCGGAGATGCATCTGACGGTGGAAAATGGTCGAGCGGGTCACCTTTATCGGGTGTGATATGGGTCGTTAGATTATTGGGGAATGATCAATGGCAGGAAAGCGATGAGGGGTTTATGAGCGCGTGAGGGCATATGGGTAAGGTTTTATGGTTGGTTTGACTTTGTGCTCAGAGCTAGGGTCAAAAGGGGCTTTGTCGGGTTTTAGAAGGCTTATTCAAGGAATGGGAAGGGTTTAGAGGTGAGCAGGGTGAAGGAAGAAAGGGAAAAGTGACCAACGCGAGCCCCTTTGGACACAACCAAACAGACCATGCTTCTTTCTAACCTTAGAAAGTCAGTGCTGCATAGCAAAGCTAACATTTTCGTCGAATATTCGATGGAAAATGCTCATTAATCCTTTGAATTTGTCCAAAAATTGACCAAAAATCTGCATAAAGCACACATTAGACTTCATGGCATAAAGACTAACCCAATTCACTTTATTAGCATAAATATAATAAAAAAACATGCAATAAACTAATGAGAATGGTAGATTAAGTTGAGTTAGGAGGCCAAATGAGCCCATATAATTACCCGATTTTGGGGCTCATCAACATGTGCCCAAGCATATAATGCCACAATGTTGTATCTTCTCCTGTGGAGGTTAAATAATTAACATAATTAGAAATACTATTGCATAAAAACAATGTACTAGCCTTTTCTCATTTTGCTATTACCAAGGCTCCTTCAGTGACCTTCGAGGTATTTTCTGTAAAAGTAGTTACACAGCACAAACTTCACCTCCTAACTTCCCTATTGAAATTATATTTTTCTTTAGATGTGGAACATGCCTTGCCTCCTTCAATAGCCATTGGTTTCCATTCGGTTGCTTCATAAAAATGTTACCCATTCCAATGATTTTACAGGGTTTATCATCACCCAGATGATTCTTTCCAAAATCTCCTTGAACATAGTCATGAAAATTTTTCCTATCAGGTGTGGCATGGGATGAAGCCCTTGAATCTACCACCCAGGCATCAATAATATTATTTAATGGAAGAATCAAAGCATCTTGCAACACATCATGTGTCACATTCTCTTCATTATTTTCCTCTCGCTGTCCATCTCCTTCTTTTTCCTTCCGAGATTTGCAGTGTTTCTTCAGGTGTCCTTTCTTCCCATATTTCCAACACATTATCCCTTATCTGGATTTGGATCTTCCTTTTCTTGACTTACTGCGATTTCCTGGGCTCCTTCCCCTAGTCTTTGCGATCAAAGCATTACCTGATGTTTCAGTGAATATTTGCTGTCGCATTTCCTCGCTAAGCATGACATCAAAAACATCATCAAATTTTAAATTACTAGATCCAAAGACATTTACTAAGAGCCATAACTAGGCGATTCCTACTTTCATGAAATGAGCACAAAATAACAAAACCCTAACTTCATCATCAAAATTTACCCATATAGAACTTAACTAATTGGTAAACATATTAAATTTATATAAATGATCAAGGAGTTGTCTATAACGCGACTTTTTGAAAGCCTTTCCGGCGGATTTTTCCGGTTGAAATCCGGCAAGAATTATTGGAATCGCAAGTTTGATAGCTAGTTTCTGCACAATGAAAGCGTCCCAGGGGTTTTTCAGGGTGCTGAATCCAAATATGCAGTTAAAAAACCATTTTAACTGCAAGAAATCAAGATTTGACCTCAATTTCTTCGCCGGATTCCGTCACCGGAATCTTCAAAAAGTCGCATTATAGACAACTCCAATGATAAACAATAGATCCACCTTCTAACATTTTCATATTAAATAGACGTTTCATAAGAAATACCTTATTTGAAGCTGCGGGTTTTTTATACAATTTATCCAATGACGTCATTAAACCTTTTGTTGTCACTTTCTTTGAAATGTTGAATGCCACTGACACTACCAGACACAGTCATATTGTTCCTAGTGCCTTTCTGTCGAGAATCTCCCATTCTGCATCTGTCATACTTGTCAGCTTCTTTGATTTTCTGCTCAATGGTAGGTACAAATCTTTCTAATACAGATAATCTTCCATCTGCATCTTCCATAACTAGTAGTTTTGGCCATTAGATTTATCGACCTTAAACCTACCATCTTCCCCCATTTCTCCCCCTCAAACAAGGAACCCTTCTCTCATACGAGTTTATTAGCCAAATAAACCTTAGTTTTTGATACCAGTTGTTAGAAATTAATCAACGAAGCAATGAAATACATAAAATATTATGGAAACAAAAATATTGAAATGCATAAAACAATAGACACACAAATATACGTGGTTCACCCAATTTGGGCTACGTCCACGAAGAAATAACCAGTCCTTCCTTTTATATTATCCAGCAAAATGAAGAGATACAACCTACAACAGATCCGTTGTAATTTCCTCTTCACTCTCACACAACCTCCTTTCTCTCTCTCTCTCGCTCAAAATAAATAATACACAATTGTAATACAATTCCCTCATATAAACCAAGGGTTACC
Source organism: Pinus tabuliformis (assembly GCA_031772625.1). Taxonomy (NCBI): domain Eukaryota; kingdom Viridiplantae; phylum Streptophyta; class Pinopsida; order Pinales; family Pinaceae; genus Pinus; species Pinus tabuliformis. The sequence continues at coordinate 325,169,347 of CM062806.1, read as the reverse complement.
TTCTTGGGCCAAAAACCCTAAATTAAAATTTATATCATCATATCATCCTCCTAATGAACAACCCAAATTGACTACGAAATTACAATATTTTACAAGGAAAATTTTCATCTATTTGTAGCTTCAAGGGCGTTGCCCCCGAACGCCCTGTAGAAATTCCCACTGTAGATCAACAGATAATGCAATATACTAAAGCAAAATACAAGATCTACGTCTACAACAACTTTGCGGAAGCTTAATCGAATTGAGCAAGATCAATGAGAACACATATAACTGAGAATGAGAGAATCAGCTCTCAAGCTATCCTACTCTCTCTGCAATCAAACAATGCTGCTCATAGACAGTCAAAAGCTTCTCCAAACCTTCTCCTTTGCCCTCCAAGCCTCCTATTTCCTTGTGCAGTTTTTCCTGGGGTCCAGTGCTTCCACTTGTGTGAATTCCCACCTCACACTACTCACTTGGCTCATAAATAATTGCACAAGCCTGAAGGAATGATTCCTTCTAGATGGATGAGATTCCTATATAGGAAAAATCCTCCAACTGGTAGTACACTGTCCCTTCCTCTGATCCCAACTGAGTCTCTGACTGAACTGACATGCATGAGTTATTTATGAGAGAATATTTAGTTATTTGAAGTGCAAAAGTTACATGCATGCATGCATTAACTAACTGAACTCACAATTAATTCAACAAACTGTTTGAACTAATCTAACTGGACTTGACTCAGTGAATTGAGCTAACTAATTACAACTCATCCTTATCTCTTTAACTGGTGGATAAATTCCTCAATCAATGGAGACTCTGTTGCATGTCCCCACATAGACTTTATGTTTGATTTTCTACAACATATTAACTCAAGATGAATTAATTAATTATTTTACAAACAACTGCTAAGATCAAATTCAAATTTTACTTCTCAATTTTAGTTCAGGGACTAACTAAAATTGGAATCTAACATGAAATGCTATTTATAGCACTTCCATTTTTCATTCCTTGTTGCTATGTCCAACACTGGTACCCGAACTGCTATTTATAACAGTGCTATTTTTAGCACTTCTTGTTGCCATTTTCAACACGCCCACCAAGGGGGGGCACATAAAATCACCATCGCCCCCTCCTCCTCAGCCCCCTCTGATAGTGATTAAACGAGCGGAATTGCCGCCTTGTTAATAACAACGATCCAACGCAGTTGAAACAAAAATCCTTTGAACAATTAGGAAGATAATCAGGCTCCACACCCAATATGATCTTCATCCTCTACGGGGTTGAATGGTATGGAATCTCCACGTGGTCCTAATCTTTTGTATCTGTTGTAATTTGGTGCTCCTTAATCTTTTCGCTCGATGATCAACTTATCTTTTCAGCGTCAAAGGTGTCTCCTAGCATGGTCCCTTTCTTCTTCTCCTCCTTCATCATCCCGTCATGACAAGATATAATACCTATAACTAGAAACAACCAGTGACAAGACAACATTAGTCTGATTAAATCCTAGACTAACATGCTTCATGGAAACTACTAACTGAGTTGGAACTCAATGTTGGGTTGGGAGACTAGCTCAAGGATTACATAATGCATAGTTTTAGAGGTCAGGAGTCAGGAATGAGGCTTGAGATGCACAGGAAGGCTAGTGAAGGGTGATTGTGCAGTTGAGGGGCTCAACGAGGTCGTATTCAAGCTTGAAGTTTCCCATTGTGCAGTTCTAGAAGGAGAGGGGTCTAGGGATTACACAGTTGCACATTTCAATGGGGTAGGTTGAGAGCTTGAGGCTTGACACTGCGCAATGTGCAAAAGGAGATGATTGGGACGCTGAAATTCATAGTTATGGAGTTAAAGGGGTCAGGGTTGAGCACTAAGACTCCATAATGCGCAATTCTGGGAGGCAGGAATTGTGCGTCACGCAGTTTCAAAATGAAAAGCCTGAGCTTGTGGGTTGAGACTACGTAGTGCGTAAGCTCTAGAGGGCTGAGTGAAGTCAAGTTGCTTAGGTAGGATCTTTTCTGAATTTGGCTAAGTGTGAGATCAATGAGGTCAAAGTGAACAAGGAAGAAACCTAAACATGATCACATACTCATAACAGTCAATGACACAACATTGATCACTCATAAGACAAGAACATCTTTATCCCTTCAATGTGACAGTAATATAACAACTTCCTCCAAGTACACACTAAAGGTACACTTTGCGACGACAATGATGACACTTGTGAAACAGTGTATAAAACTTTGGGAATGAGTTGAATACATGTCCATATGATAAATAGGACTCATTAACACCAAATTTACCCCTTGAAAAAAACCATAACTTTGCTTATGCAATGTGTGACACTTTCCATGCCCAAAAGATGACACTTGTGATAGTAAGAGAAAAGTGCAAATGACACTTGAAAAATGCAAACGACACATGATAGAGAAAAAATAACATGAAAATACACCTACTATAGTGAAAACAAGCAAAATCAACAATCATAATCATGAAAGCGGCACTTGCGAAAGCAAAGGTGTGCAAAAGAGACAGTTGGAAAAACTCACTGAAATAGAGGAACAACCACAACCAAAAGTGAGATACTCTTAAAGAAAGTGCACGCTAAATTTCAACGTAGGTTGAACATTGTACATACGTTGTCTTGATGGACTTGTTCTATACCTGTTCAAGCTTGCATAAAAGAATGTTCTCATGAACTTGTTGCAGAATGAGCATGTGTGAGTAGTTTACTTTGACACTTACAATCTGAGAAGAAGACTAGAAAACTTAACAAAGCGTCAATCGACCATAAAGTGACTATGGAAAGAACATCGATCGACCATAAAGTGACTATGGAAAGAACAATCACAAGATCCACAATTTTGGAGAGTGTTTGTCACAACGACAACAAGACTGTAAAACACTAACTTCAGACATTAACAAGCACCACAACTACTTCTATTTCATATATAAAATTTACATTAATATGCTTACTATGTAACTTTTAGCTCTACATATTTATTCAATGATTGTAAAGTTCATGGATGACAGTGATCATGCATGTCTAAACAAATGTTCTATACCATGTCCTCTGCGTTGGTATATGAACTAGAATCAAATGACATGTCAACATATTCTTCATTTGAATCTTAATATGAAACAATTTTGTCATCTACTTCTCCTTTGAATGATGGAGGTCGATCATCTTCTATTCCTTCTCTATTTTGGAAATAATTTTCTAGTCCACACTTAACATACTTTATATCTCCTTTCTTGCTTCTTCTAGAAGATTCTTCTTCTTAAATGCTTTATCTCATGGTTTTGGAGATTTAAATCCAGATATCATTTCCAACATTTCTATTCACTTTTCCCATCACTTTTGAAATGGTCATAATGGTTGTTAAGATTATCTGATACATTAACTTTAACAATAATGTTTTTTATTTTCTCTTTTCCGTTCTTCTTCTTTTCGTGATTATAAACTCCATGTTCTTCTAGCTACATAAATACATTTCCATGTCATTTTTTCTTGTCATACTTAATACACTAAGCTTACAGAGATGCCTGATTTCAGGATTTTTGGTTGAATATCATAATTTGCCTTCATAAGCAACCTATCAAGGCTAGCTAGGTAGTTGATGACTACATTGGGTTTCAAGGGGTTTTATTCCCAAATTAATAGTTTTCTACCAAAACTATGACATGTTGGGAATCAATTATTGAATTGAGGCTTCTGTGATCCATAATAGATGTAAGCAGAACTTCGGCGAAAATCACATGAGGAAAGACCTTTTTCGATGCGTTTCGAACCAACCAGTGTGGTTCATCGTCAGGACAAGTTGAAGAAACAGATCCAGCTTAGCATGTTAAATAGTCTGAGCAGAGACTCCAACGGCTAAATCGACCAACGGCTAATTTTGACCTACGGACCCAGGTCAAATTACTATTCATTAATTTAATATTAATATTATTTTTAATATTAATATCAGTTTTGTACTTTAGTTACTTCACACAAAATAAATTGACACCAACAAATTTATATAACTAATGCTACATGTAGAAAAAATAAATATCATAGAGATGCATAGGTACACCAATCATTACACTAGAAAACCAAACATGATGAACTCATTGTGCCTTTAGTTTTTCTATGTAAGAGAGATATTATTGATATTTGAAAGTAGTGAAAGATTTTTATGATCCTATGAGACATTATGGTCTACTATAGTCATTTACATACTAATTGCATATCTCTTCTTTGTCAATATCGCTTGCACACTCATTGCTCATACTATGAAATAATAATGGTAGGAATAGAATATGAACCCCTTTTCCCTCCTTATGTAGGTATTTCAGAATTTGAATATGGTTGGGCTTAAGATTTTAGAACCTTTTTGAATATTCATGATGCATTTATAATGCTCTAATGTGTTTGCATACATCACTAACTCCTAACTCCTCCCAAGTGAATCATGTTGACCTAAGCCAACAATTACATTAGTGAGCATGAGTAAATGAGTCTTTGCGTTGTCAAAGGAAGGAGATTCTCAAAAGGATATATTTTGGTAAAAACACACCACTCTTGGAAATATATAAGATCCTCAAAAGGATATATTTTGGTGAAAACAAACCACTCTTGGAAATATATATACTTATAGAATGATGTGAGGACCTTCACGACATGTTTCTTCAAAATCATATACCGCAAAACTACACTTATTAGAGAAACTATAGTTTTGGTTCCCTAATGTACTATGTAGAGCCTAACCTAAACCATTCCTTTTAGGTCTCATAATTGTATTTTCACCATTCAAGAGCATCAATACCATTACATAATTATTATGTATATTCATTTTAGATTGTTAATATAGATATGGAAATTGTTTATCTTCCTATAATTTTGAATTCTTTGCTCAACTACACATTTTTGGTTTAAATTTTTTTAATAACTTATTTTGCATTTATTTTTAACATATTTTTATAAAAAATCTAAATTCATATTCTTTATCCATAAACACTTACATTGTTAATAATTTATTTTACATTTACTTTTAACATAGTTTAATGAAAAAAATCTAAATTCACAGTGTTTATCATAAGACATACTTATCTACTTATACATACATAAGTCTTGCTACATTTTATCCCTATCAATGCTTCAGGTAACTTGTTTTTCTTATAAATTATTTTTTGAATTTTAATTTTAATTGTCTTTTAATATTTTATTTTATTTTAAATATTACTATAAAACATGAAATCATGATACAAAGCCTTTGAACATATCTTTTCTCAACAAAATCCTTTAAGTGCCATTATAAAGATCCATTTCATTATATAGCTTTGGGTATTTTTTTTAAAGCGACATTAAAATTAAATCAAATATTAAAAAATTTAGTAAAATATTGCGGAAACTTATAATAATTTCACCTTTCGTTAAATAAGCCTCCAAACACCACCTAATATTTATAACCATAGGAGCAAAGGATTCTCTCAATTGATAATAAATTTAAACCTATCTATTTAGGTTGTTCCCAGATGGTATTTGAAACACTTTTTCAATTTACTTTGAATTTATTACATAAAATTCAGAAAAAATTAAAAGGTCCGAGAACAATCGTTGAAATATGTTGGTATTGTTAGAAGAGCCAAAGGATCATGGGGCCATATACTATTAAAATTATTAGAAATGAGTTTGGATAATATTATAATCATTTTTTATGTTGAGCATTTGGCCAAAAATTGTAGGTTGAAGCAGAAGGTGGCTACTTTGGAGCAAGAGGCACTCATAATTGGGGTTTTGTATGTTTTGGGAGAAACTTTTATGAAGAAGGCTATCTCAAAAGAAGATTGGGGAAGGACTTGACTTAATTTTGCAAGTATGGATATTAATGGTCTTCAGATTTTTGGCTATGATTAACAATGGGGCTACACATAACATTATGAGAAATGATTTGGTTAGAGAACTTGGATTGAGATTCAAGCCAACATCTTCATGGTGGTTAATTCAGGAGAGATCCATGTGACTATGACTATAGAGGATGTTCACTTGTGACTGGCATGGAAAGGAAAGCTTCACCATCGTGCGTCTAGATGACTATAAGCTAGTGCTGGGATAGAATTTTTTAATTACGAAGATGGTAATGCTAGTTCCACACATGGGATGTTTGTTGATTCTATCGGTACATTATCTAATAGTGAAGACCCTCTAAGGAGCTACAAATTCAGATATTAAGATGACATTTGTTCATATGTTTGACTAAGTAGATCAATAATTTGGTAGTGATGTTCGCAATAATATGGATGAGATGGATTCTCTTCTCTAGCAACATGCATATTATGACGGTCTTGACTGAGAGGATTGAGAGCTTTGAGTCAATAGTAGATCAATTAGAGGAGAATTGATTGATACCTAATGTCTCTAGTGAGGAAACAACACTAACACCTTTCATCCAAGAGTGTGGCTAGGGAGATGAATTTTGATACAAATGAGTGAAGGAAGAGACTGGTTCAACTATAGGAGATTTAGGAGGAGGTTGGGCTTATGCCCTAGAGTTGGAGCATCTCGTTGAATAGGTGGAAGCTAAGTTCGTTTCACATCCACCATTGTTGAGGTATATTATGGAGAATTGTGGAAGAGTGTGGAGGAGTGCTTTTCACATATCATAGTCATGGAGTTGGTGGTCACCATGACTACTGCACATCACCTTCAGATTGAACCATGAGGAGTTTGGCTTGCTCTTGTAGTTGGATGTCTAGTCATATCTTGGGTGGCTTCAAAGTGTCATATGAGTAAAGAATTTTATCGATAGGTCAATTGGATGACCCAAGGTTCATGGATTTTACACTTTTGTGAGTGGCATGAGTTCTTGTGGGGCTTGGTGCAATGATTGAGTTAGCTCTAAAATTAGCCAGAATGTGTAGTTGTACCCAAAACATGGAGGACATGCAAGTGTGATCTTGGTAGTTAAAAAAATGTAATCATCTAGGGGGAGGATGTCAGTCCCTCAAGGAAAGCATGCACACATCAAGACAAGGAGAGCACGACAATATCACCATTGCAAGGAATGTGACATTTGATGTTATTTTATTGGAATATTTTGATTTCCATCTGTATACGCAGGTTCGGTGAATGGAGCACAATATGCACAGCAAGACGATTCATTCGAGACAATTTGGCATGATTGGGCACGACGGTGGGTGTGCATGCCCAATCGAGATGGCATGGTATGGTGAGACAAGTTGAGATGGGTTAGCATGTGGGCACTGTGATATTCCTAACCCAGAATATACCACAAACCCCAACAAAACTCCAACCAAATATATGCAAATGATATAATAACCCAAAAGTGATAAAATGACAGTGAAACAACATATAATAATGTAAACCGGAAATATAAGTAGATATAAAAAATGCAGCGAGAAAGTGCTAAGCCATTTTATTATACTGAGCAATAAAATGAGTACAAGAGGTGATCAGACAGATGGCACCTCGACGTGCATAAGGCAAGTGAAGAAATACTCTCAGAATGACAAGAATGGCCTCTCTGCGTGGATGCTACCGTTGTGTTGCTGCTGCTACTAGGAAACAAATGGTAATTTAGGGCTACTCCCCTCCTCGAAAAAAGCTAAAACTTTGGATTCAGGTTCTACTCAAGAAACCCAAAAAAACCCAAAAAGCTTTCCTTGAATGGCCTCACACTGATCTGCGTCCCAGCTGCTGAAAAACTATCGTGCTGCTGCTGCTGGAAATCGAATGAGGATTTGGGGCTTCTCCCTCCTCAGAAAAGGCTGAAAGTCTGGAATCGAATTCTACTAAAAAAACCCAGAAAAACCCCGAAAGCTTTTATGAAATGGCCGACCCCTGAAAATCACCCCCTTGGGGTTCTGCGCAGTTCCTCAAAGACGCTGATGAAACTGCTACTAAAATGTTAATAAAACTGCTGCTAAAATGCTGATGAAACTACTGCTGGAATGCCAATGGAAATACATTGCCTGAGCAGTCACTTGAAGTCTCCCGGGGCTAAGGGTGAGATCTCCAAACGGAAACACTCAATGCACTAAATAATGCTGCAGACTAGCTAAACAGCCAACGTGCTCTAAGTCCAAATGACTATCACAAATGCTCATAACTAGAATGATCCAAATGAGGGAGCTCCTCTCTCCTTTATAGTACTGGCCCTTCTCCAAAACCCTAAAGCCCAAGCCACCTATTCAACTGCGCAGTTCCAAGTGTCTGCGTGGGCCCCCATCTCTGCATGGTCCTTTGGCCTTCCCCCCTTGGCTCCTCTTAAGTATCAACATTCTGCTACCTAGGAAGTGACTTTATTCTAAAGGTGAGTTATGTCCCCCTTCACCTTTTTATTTAAAAATAACTATAATAGGCAAAATAAAGCAAAATCGAATATTCCAATTAGCTATAGCTAATTAGAAATATTACAGGCACTGATATGGCAACATACCCAACTAAGAGTTGATAAGGGTGGGCATGTCGATGGGTGCTCGCACCTAAACAATGGGATGAGATGAGTGGTAGGAGGGCACAACAATGGGTGTACATGCCTAAGTGAACGAACAAGACTAAGTGGATTAGATGTAATGAGCTATGAAATGGAACCTTTTTGCTACAAAATAATTCCTCTCATTTTGACCAGTTTTCTCCCTTTTCCTTTATAAAACACCTTTGATCCTATATTTAACACGAGCTGCAAAGGTATGATACATGTTTGATTAATTTTCTATTTTACATTAAATATTAGAACTAGGAATTAGTTAAAGGATGACTTGATACTAGAGTTATATTTTTTGAATAAACATGAGGCACTAATGTCCATTACTCAAGATACGCACATGGATCATAATTGTTACAAGTGCCTACTATTTAGAGGAAAGTTGGCATATTCGAGCAGACATAACACTATAACAAAGAAACAGAGAAGTGAGCATATTTCCAGATCATTGGGCATCTCAGTTGTGAGTATACTTCAGTCTTTCCTCCTGAACCAATTAGATGGTTCAGTCATTCCCTGGATCCTTTCCAAAGTTTGAATGAGGCATTCCATATCTTGTGAATTAATGTATTGATAATTAAGGTACCTCGGCATGCAACATTCGTTGCATTCTCGAGGATCAATATAGCATTTCATATGTAACTTATGTCAATATGTCTGGTGTCATTTTAGAAATTGGGGTAAATTTCCTGGATAATGTATCCTATAAACTTTGCAAGTTGTTGGGGAAGTGATTCCTCTATTATCTATAAATATGTATGTATAAACTCATAATAGCATGTCGTATGTCGTTGTTGAAACTCTTCTACATTTTTGTTTGATAATACAATTTCCCATGGCTACGCTTGATCTATTGAGCTTGTCTTTGTAAATTTGAGCATTGGGCGCAGGCCAAACCTTGAGTTGGGCTCGCTCGAGGTAATTCCCTACGCATACTTTCTTTCAGTAACTTATATGTATGTGTGTTTATTTATTGCAGTATCTATTTTGTTAATTGTTCGTTAGATTAGGATCAACCAAATTACTTTGCTCAATGCATTTAGTCATTTCTGTACTTTCATGGGCCATGTTCTTTATTTTAGTGTGTTTATAGGGGTGATTGCACAATCACTGCATAATCAATAGTTACTGCTGAATGTGATGTGAAATCAGGTCTTCATAGTAATCATATTTACAATCAGATATTTCCCTTAAGATTTAAACACCAGCTTTTGAGAAACTTATGGCTAAACCAATTTAAGTAATTTAACCTATTTGGATCATGATTGTCATCGCCTGTAGGTTTCATTCATGAATCATAAGCATATAACGTGGTAGGTACTTTGGTACTTGTGCATACAACACAGAGTCCTCACAAGTTTAACAAACCCTGATTGATAATTAAATGATTATGTGAATGACCCTAAAGAAAAATATAAACATTCACACTGTCAAGATGAGTGCGACAAGTTGTATAAAAAGCAACATGATGCGTCGACACGTTAGCTTTCATTTGAAGTGGTAGATGAGTGGATAGAATAACAAGGGTTGCACCCCTTAGTATTTCTCGATCCCATATATATACGATAACAATTGGGAAGATAAGATTCAGAAAAGCAATTGGAATAGAGGAATTCGATTCGAGACAAGAACTTAAACGAGTATAGAACCATATGTAAAATATCACGACGTGATGAGGTGATACGTGTCACAACAAGGAAACATGAACCATGGAGTTTTTAGGTCTTTTTCTTGGTGTTACATAGCCACCTTTCCAATAATGTGGTTGGAGAAGATGACCAGAGGGTTGTGGGAAAAGTATGAATTGCATATTGGTGCACATGTCTATGTTGTGGTATTTCAAGTGGTAGAAACTCGTGGTAAGGTTATATATTGAATTATTTGGTGGCCAGTCAAGAGACTTGGTCTGGGACCCTTAAAAAAACCATTATAAACATCAAATTTTGGTACATTTTATATAATCATAGTTTAGGGTATGTTCGTGAGCTGCTCCCATTTATCTTTAGTGTACTTTACGTGTTGTATGATGTTGGCATAGTTTAAGATGTTGAGGTTTTATGTTGTAAATAAGTTATATTACATATGTAGGTAGATGTTGTGGGTGAGAAAAAGATACCCTTGGTTTTAGACTAAGTTTGATATTTTACTATATAGCTTTCTTAAGATGTTTAAAGCAAGTGTTGATTTGTGAGTCCTAGTCTGAGTGAAGTATTGATCGATTGGTCGTTAATTACCTTCTATTATATCATAAAGCTGGCATACAAAGTTCTAAATTTTTCCTTTTTACGGTCCCAGTCTTCCGCAAGGGAAAGAAGACCAGTGATAGTGGAGGCATCATACCACTCTTTTATTTGTCAAAATTATCAAAATTAATGCTATTGTCTTAAATACCCTGCGCCCAAATATTTACTTAGCTACATAGCCAAAATTATTACATACAATCATCTAGGTGGATTTGGCCAACCATAGTTGTAGCTTATTGTTGGTCACTTTAATTGTTTATTAATTAAACAGTCGAGTGCCACATAAATTATCAACCCGAGAAAGTCTGATTATTCCAAAGGTAACTACGTACTGTATGTACTCGATTTTAATAGTATTAAAAGCTGTAGTATAAACAGTTCATTCTCTGTTAAACCCCTACTCTGTGTTACAACAGTTATATTCTATTGCAGGAATGGAATAAGAACAGATAATTAATTAAAGAAATAAATCTGCAAAAGGAAGTGATGGTTGTCCTGTAACAAAGGATCAGGACCCTATCCCCAGAGTAAGGACATTCAGCACCTGCCTCTGTTATCTAGTTCGCCAATACACTCTGTAAATCCTAGTCACCGGCGAGGCACTCATATACATCATCAATCAGTTAAAAGGAAAACAGAGTCTCAGCAAAAGTAAAATATCATTAGAAGCAGTACTTGTGAATAAGGTATAAACAGAAATCACACACAACACACAACATAAAGAAGATGGGTGAATCTTGTGATGAAGGTGGGCCTTGTCCTTCTCACAAGATTCCCCAGGACACGGAAGCTAAGATGAAATACTCAGAACGAAATTTTATTCATCTGTCAATATACCATATTACAAGAAAGATTCAATCTCGTCCTTTCACTACAATTCCTGTGTTACTGTTACGCCCCTATACTACTAGTGTAACCCCTTATTGTTATTAGTATAACCCACTTATTATATTGATGTACCCATGTAGTGCCCATATTGTTGCTATTGTGCCTCATAGAAGCCCACTATTGTTATTATTGTGCCCTTACATTATTATTGTTATGTCGGCTCTGATTATGTTATAACCCCTTAGACTCCTATATATAGAAAGGAGGTCTTTTCATTTGGATCATAAAATAATTGTTCATTTATGTAATGTAAAGGAGGTTGCCCCCTCGAAGAGGCTGAATTCTAAGACGTTGATCTATCTTTTCTATCTTTTCTTGAGCTGGTTTCATAACATTTGGTATCGGAGCTTTGGATTCTAGGGTTTCGCTGCTCCAAACAGGTCATCGTGGAATTTTCGCTATAACTTTTTTTCTGTGAAGTTTCAGAAGTCGCAAAAAAAACCCATTTGAGAAGAAATTGCGCTGAACCTTGGCTCCGAATTTCAGATCTTTTTGCACGATATTTGCGGAGATATGCTCTGAGGAAATTGGTCTTTCTGCAGACTCCTGAATTAAATTCAAAACAGGTGACCTGGGGAAAATCATCATAAGTTTCTATCTGGGGATCGGATTGAAATTTCGTAAGAAGGTACAGAAAGAGGACGGATTTTAGTTTCTTGTACACATGTTTCAAATCCAAAGGTTGAAACAGTGACTCGTGGCACGTCGTACAAGTTCGCTCTACTAAACTAGTCTATAAGCAAGTCACTGTGGGAGATTTCACATAACTCTTCCTTAGAGAATCCAATTTGGGTCAGACTTGTGACATTGGAAAGAGGACACAGAGGGCCACTACAGCTCAGAAATTCAGAACTAGATGATTGGAAAGTACAGAGATACATCAGAGGCAATATCGAGCTCCTAAAATCAAGAAAAAGCAAGATGAGGAAGTTTGATGGCAAGGATCCGGTAAATTGGATACTTCAGATGGAGCAATATTTTGATCTACATGGTGTACAACTGTTACAAAAGGTATGTATTGCATCTTCATATTTAGAACCAGATCAATTTTTATGGTATGAAGGGCTTTGTTCTCGTAAAAAACTTGTTACGTGGTCAATTTTCACGGAGGAAATGATAGCACATTATGAGGATACAAAGAGCAACACCTTCTTTAGAGCAACACCACAACAATTGGAAAGAGTAAAAGGGTTTTGTGACATAATGGAAAGCAAAATTATGGAAACCAGGAAGCATACCCCTCTCAACTATAAAGATGGAAGTGTTGTTTCTCCCAGCGTTCCACAACCTACAAGGGTTACACCACAACAATTGGAAGAAAAAAGAGAAAAAGGGCTTTGTTACAATTGTGATAGCAAATGCACTAAAGGTCATAGGTGTGCTGAGAAGAAATTATTTTACATAGAATATGAAGAGGAGGAAGAAAATGATCAAGAAACATCAAAAGAAGAGGATATACGCCAGGACACCACCCGAGAGAAAGAAGAAATGAATCAAACCATATCTTGTAAAGCATTGGCAAGAATTACCACTCCTCAAACTCTCAAGATAGAAGGACATATCAAGAAGAAAAAGGTGCAAGAAGTGAAAGATCACATCGAGAAAGAAGAAAGGAATCCAACCATATCTTGTAATTCAATGGAAGAAATTACCACTCCTCAAACTCTCAAGATAGAAGGACACATCAAGAAGAAAAATGTTCAAGAAGTGAAAGATCACATCGAGCATCAAGAAATGAATCCGACCATATCTTGTAAAGGACTGGAAGAAATTACCACTCCTAAAAAGATAGAAGGACATATCAAGAAGAAAAAGGTTCAAGCAGAGAAAGATCACATCAAACATCAACAGCAAGTTCTCCAACTTTTAAAGGATAACGCCACTTCGGTGCAAAATCAAACGAAACAACAGGTAGATCAACATCGTAGTGAAAAATGTTTTGATGTAGGTAATTGGGTATTTTTACTGCTACATCTCAAGCAAGCTATTTATGAGAAGGAAATGTTGGCAATACTACATGCACTTAAAAAATGGCGACCTTACCGAATGGGAAGACTCTTCAAGGATGAGGATGTGGAAGCATTGTTTTGTTCTATTTATATTATCCAACCAGATTGGAGAAACGAAGCAAGGGATGAATGGAAGAAGGATGAAGAAGTATGGCCACTTATTCAAAAGTTGCAAAAGATCCCAATTCAAGCAACATTGCCAGAAATTGAAGAGGAAGGAAAAATCATATTGGAACCTGGAGCAGTCACAGAAACAAGAACCCGAAAACTACAAAATCGATCAATTTCAGAGTATCTCATCAAGTGGAAGAACTTACCCGCTGAATATTCCACATGGGAGGACAAGAATTTTATACAGAAGCATCAAGAACTACTCAAGCGTTGAGGACAACGCTTTTTGAAGGAGAGGGGCATGTTAGGCCCCTATACTACTAGTGTAACCCCTTATTGTTATTAGTATAACCCACTTATTATATTGATGTACCCATGTAGTGCCCATATTGTTACTATTGTGCCTCATAGAAGCCCACTATTGTTATTATTGTGCCCTTACATTATTATTGTTATGTCAGCTCTGATTATGTTATAACCCCTTAGACTCCTATATATAAAAAGGATGTCTTTTCATTTGGATCATAAAATAATTGTTCATTTATGTAATGTAAAGGAGGTTGCCCCCTCGAAGAGGCTGAATTCTAAGGCGTTGATCTATCTTTTCTATCTTTTCTTGAGCTGGTTTCATAACAGTTACAGCTTGTTCATCCTCTCTCCATACATCCCCCTCCTCTAATGTAGATGTCTCCTCTTTATAGAGGAGACATCTATTACAAAAGATTTTCATTATACATTCTAGTTCGACCCTTTGTACCAAAAATAGGGAAATCAGTTCTCGTTAACAGAATGTTGTTACAGTAATGTGGATCATGATCGTTACGACCAATGTAATAATCGATCGGATTCCTTTGCTGTTGCAGATCTGATACGCAAATCTCAACTGTCTCCTCGAGGTTCGCATGCTGTCCTTGCTGTTTCAGCTTTGAGGTTCGTGCTGTTCTTGCTGTTTTAGCTTCACGGTTCGTGTTGTTTCCATTGTTTCAGCAACTGCAAAATATGGTCCTGCCAGCTTTAGGCAGTTTCAACAATTGTTCAGCAACTTAGTCAACTTCAAGGATCAATTATAAAGATAGCATGATTATGTGTTGAATAATTAAACATATAGCAATGAGGAGAGTTACTGTATACCTTTGGAATGATTAAGTCAAAACACTAGCAAAGGCTTTCAACTATGGGTTGAAGAGGGTAATATAATGACATAATATAAGGTCAAAAATAGACAATATGGGATCCTAACATCCCCCCAACTGAAAATGTTGCATGTCCGCATGCAACGTCTACTCTGAATCTGAGTCGGAATACTGGGATGAATAGTGTAAATTGCTTATGCAGTAACTGTAGAAGGTGCTGTCAACCATGTCTCTAAACCGATGGACACTTTGAAGTTTCTTCCATGCTGCCAACTCTTCATGTTTGGTCAATTTAAATTGAGCGTTATATTGCTTTCCAGGGAGCCATAAGAGAGGGAAATGAAAGTGGTAACCAATCCATCGTTCAGCACATTGTCTAATGCATTTAACATAATCAGGTATGCGTGAGATTGCTACCTGAAGATTGAGAGGATTGTAAGGATGATATTCCCGTCTTTCTTTAGGACAGTGTTCCCAGAATAGATTATTTGCTTTTATAGCCAGAGCTCCTTTAGTTTTCACATAATATTGGCAGTCTTCCAAGACTGCTGCTTGCAGTTTCCTGATATGATCAGTCATCCCTGGTTCTCGTAGAATTCGTTGATGTTCTGCAATGAAGATAGCTGCATTCTGTGGTTCAGAACGAATCCAGAGAAGACAGTTCTCCTCATTGTGTGCTGCAGACATAAAAGCATTCTGCCAAGTAAGCTGATTGGCCAAGAAGGAAATAAAGGCTCTTATTTGGATATCGCCAACAAGAGGAAGTAAACTAATCTTTCTATCTTCAGGCATAGCCTCATTGTGAAGATAGAGTTCACACAGCAAGTTCTGGTCACTATTTGGTGCTTCTGCAAAAGTCTCAATAAATTGCTGCGGTGTAGAGACCTGGTGGGGTCTTCCATCCTTGATTGCTTTTAATTGGAGGAACGCTAAGCGTTCTCTCAAAAATACAAAATAGTTAAAAGAGGGCTTCCTTGTAGCAAGTAACCGCTGGACCAAGTCAAAGATGAGGGACAGTTTGGCTTTTAATTTCTTATTCTCCTTATATTGTGCACGAGTCTGTTCAAGCACTTCCCAATTTCTGTATGCATAGTTGAGCCATAATGACTTTTGTTGCTGAAATGACTTTCCTTGTGAGAGCTCATATTCTGTCTTCCATGTGTCACTTAGTTCTTGAAAACTGGAAGTCTGTGCGTGAGCATTGCTGACACAGGAAGGTTCAGTCTGTGTATACATAGTTGTAAAAGACTTTGGTACTGGTTTCTGTTCTGTAACAACTTGGGTAGGCCGGGGTGGTTTTGTTTCTTCCTCTAAAATTCTTGAAGACCCTGCTGGTTCTTGTGTAACAACAGGGTGTTCCTTTTTTACTATAACAGGACTGGCTCTAGTCAACGGAACTGCAACTATCTTATATCCTGCTCGAGTATAGATATCACCACATTCACTACACATGTATTCACTGTATTGATCCTTTTCTGCACTCTTTTCAGCTGCAGATGCTACCTGAGCTAACATGTACAGATTGAGTTCCTTTTTATAGGTTTCCCTAGCCATTGTTAACTCTTGCTGATAAGCCTTAATTTCTTATTTCAAAAACTCATTTTCTTCCTACAGGGAGGCTAAAGTAACCGGGGCTTCTGTAGTTGCAGGTTCCAATGGAGGAGAGAATTGTTGTTCAGCATCAACTTCATCATTTGCGCCCAGAACAGGTGGTTCTTGTGTATCACCTGTTGGGTCAGTGGCTGGTTCTTGTGTATCAGCCACATCTATGGTATCTTCTTTTTTATCTCCAACAGGTGGTTCTTGTGTATCACCTGTTGGGTCAGTGGTTGGTTCTTGTGTATCAGCCACATCTACGGCATCTTCTTTTTGATCTCCAACAGGTGGTTCTTGTGTATCACCTGTTGGGTCAGTGGTTGGTTTTTGTGTATCAGCCACATCTAGGTCATCTTATTTTTGTTCTCCAACAGGTGGTTCTTCTGTGGCACCTGTTGGGTCAGTGGCTAGTTTTGTGTAACAACCACATACCCTATATCGTCTTGGGTGTCTACTTTAGATGTATCGGTAGCTGGTTCTTATGGAGCCGCTGCCTCTGTTGAAAAAAAATGATGTCACAAAATCGTGAACGCTTTGCATTTCAGCACCTGAGGGTGAGGAAGGTGAAGGTTCAAGGCTAGGCGGGATACGGGGATTTAGAATGATAGGTGGGTAATTTGGGATAATGGCCTCAGTTGCTGCGGACGACCTTATTCATTGCCGTGGTAGGGAATCAGGAAAAACAATATTTTTTCTCTTATGAGCACTTTTCCTCAGGGTAGGGGAATTATCAGAAATGGTGGCTTCCTTAACTGAGGCCCTGGTTCTTCTTTTTAGTGGGGTTGCAGCTTTCTGTTGCTTTTTCCTCTTAAGGAAAGTGATGAGGGTATTGTCATCCGAATCATCGGTGGGGATATGGACTATGGGAGTGGATGGTTCGGCTTTATTAAAGGGTGGGGTCTGCTGCAGATTTTTAGTGCTCAATTGGGGTGTTTCTGCTGCTGGTTGCTGAGTTTCGGCAGCTTGTTGGGAGTTTTCCTCGGATTGTTGGGAATTTTCTTTGTTTTGCTGAGGATTTTCCTTAGCTTGTTGAGGGGGGTTATTGAGGGGAGGTGGATTGTGCAGGGCAAAGCCTCTATTTATTAAGCGCTGGACCAAACGATGGTGCGTGAGGCAAAGGAGTTGGTGCCTTGCGTTCACAATATAGTGTGCCATATTTTTTAGACAACCAAGCAGATAATAGGGCATATTTATTAGACGACCATGCCTCAAATGATTTAATAAAACAAAGTCGTGTTGGTAGACTACCTGATATCGACCCTCACAGGTGAAATAATGCTTAACAAATTCTGCAACCTTTGGCCATGGTGGTGGTAGTGATCGAAGTGCAACACCCCTGCCTTTGGTTTCAACGTGCTCCCCTGGTAACAGGAAATCTTGCTGTGCATTGAGAATGAGGTGTTTCCTGCCGAACCAGCGAATACCATTGGTTGGAAGTCCCGAAACTTGCGCTATGTCCTCCTCTGTTACTGGAATTCGCACCCCTTGGACGGTGGAGTATCCTTCCCTCAAATTGCATGCAAATTGCAGAACCTGCTGTGAATCAAAATCCGGAAGTCTTCTAAAGTAATCCACCCATCCTGCTTTTAGAAAGATTTGGTATGCCCACTGGTAGAGTTCCAGTAATGCCGTCGAGCCAGGTTCATGTCTAACAACATCTCCTCCCATAGTTACTAGTTCAGACAAAATACAAAGTGTAGAGCCGAGTTGCCAAGGTCGAAACAGAGCAAAACGTTACAAATGAAATTATGACATGATAAGGTACAGACGAGGTGGCTTAGATACTACCGCGAGAAATAGAGATGGCGGTGATTGGCGTGTCATATAATGATTACAATATTTCGGTAATCCCCCCCAACTGCGGCTGAATGATATGGTTGGTGGTACGACGCTTTCGGCAGTCGTATCAATTATCTCCTCATTAACTACAATTTAATATTCACACTTAAACACGCATACCTTTATATTTACCTTTGGTTGTTGCGCCGAAAAGTGTTATCTCATCCTTAATAGGTCGATGATCATTATAGAAAGGGTCTGTAAAGTATGAGGGTTTTTATACACAAGGTTTTCATTATTCACAAGAAGTAGTAGTGAAGGAACATAATTAATAGGATGAATGGCTGATTCCTTTAATAAAGAATGATATGTTTCTATCGGAGTAATAGTTCATTCTCGGGAACAAAAATGGGGAAATTGGTGCTTTTTAGGAAAAATGGAAAAGATTGGTGTTTAAGCACTGGGATTTGGTGTTTCAGCAACGGGAAATGGTGTTTCAGCAATGGGAAATGGTGTAGAAAAATGTAAGATGGAATGAATTATGATGGCAATGCTTCCCAAGCCGCAAATTAGTTCTTCCTATATTGGAATTTTTCTTCTCAGCCACCCTCCGAAGCTAAGATCTGCAAAATAATTAATTGTAACATGGCAACCCTTAACAGGGATTATTAGTTAAGAAATCTAATCTAAAAATAAATATATAAACAAAAAATTAAGTCCATTGAGGGATAGCAGGTTCCCCCAAAAAGGCATAGTGTATGTCTGTCATGCAAGTAGCTTTGAAATCCTCTTTAGAAATAGGCTGTTGATACAAACGGAGTCGATACCCATTCACTAATAATGGTGTTCTAGAATCATCAATCGTTAGGAGTCTGACTGTTCCATTTGGAAAAACAATATCTACTTCATAAGGTCCTAGCCACCTTGTTCTTAATTTACCTTGAAAATTTTCAAAACGGGAGTCATACAGTAGAGCCCAATTACCTTTTTGGAACTGCTTATGCTTAATAGTTTTGTCATGCCACCTGGTTCTTTGTTGTTGTATCATGGTTGTTTGATGGATGGCATCCAACCTCTTTTCATCCAATTCCTGAAGCTGCTGCAACCTAGCTGTCTGTGCATCAGTCAAGTCAAGGTTAACAGCTAAAGCAGTCCTTAAGGTTTTGATTTCAAATTCCATAGGAAAAACAACACTTTTACCATAAATTAATTCATAAGGTGAAAAACCCGTAGTGTTCCTCCAAGTAGTTCTGTAAGCCCATAATGCTTCAGGCAACCTTTGAAACCAGTCCCTTCTATTTTCCTTTACTGTTTTTGTTAAAATGGCTTCTATGACTTTATTCGTACTTTCCACCTGCCCATTTTCCTGGGGGTGATAAGGTGTAGTCATTTTATGCTTAATGTGATATTTCTGGAGTGTATCTTTGAAGCCATGAGAGTTAAAAGGAGGTCCTCCATCTGTGACCAGCTCTTTAGGCAAACCAAACCTAACAAAGATTTCTTCAAATAAAAAGGTTAACACTGATTCTTCATTAGCTTTGAGGAGTGCCTTAGCTTCTACCCACTTAGTCATATAATTTGTGTAAACCAGTATATAAACTTTTTGATTGGATGGAGGATTGATGAGACCTATAAAATCTAGTGCCCATCTTTCAAAAGGTTCAAGTATTACCTGGGGGTTAAGTGGGATTTCATCCCTGTGATTAGGCTGGCCTATTCTATGACAGCTATCACAGGCCCTAACATATTTCTTTGCGTCCTTGAAAAGTGAGGGCCAATAATAACCCATTCTAAGAACTTTGTGTGCTGTTCTTTTATCCGCAAAATGCCCTCCACAAGGGCCATCGTGACAAGCCTTCAATATATCATAAACTTCATCTTCTCTGATGCATCTCCAAATTTCCTGATCGAGTCCTGTGTGAAAAAGACACCCGCTTATCCCGCTGTACCTAGCACTTTGCTGAACGATCTTTCTTTTCTCTCTATGCGATAGGTGTGATGGTAGTTTCCCTGCAACTAAGTAATTAGCAATTTTTGCATACCAAGGTGAGTGAGCAGATACTGCAAGGAAATATTCGTCAGGAAAAGAATCATCTACTGGAATATTTTCATCAGTTTTTAACCGAGAAAGGAAATCAACAACTACATTTTCTTTACCTGGTCGATCTACAATTGTGATATCAAATTCTTGTAATAATAATAACCATCTGGTAACTCGAGCATTTGTAACTGATTTGTTCATTAAATATTTAATGGCCGAGTGATCAGTATGAACAAAAGTAGTGTAACCGGTAATATAATGTCGAAACTTATTAATAGCATAAATGACTGCTAAGAATTCTTTCTCGGTGACTGTATAATTAAGTTCAGCAGGGGTCATATTTTTACTAATAAAATAGATAGCATAGGGAAGATTGTTTTCTTCTTGACCCAAGACAGCTCCAATTGCAGTATCTGAAGCATCAGAGGATATATGAAAGGGGAGTGCCTAGTCAGGTCCTCTTAAAATGGGAGTTGTAGACAATTGATGTTTAAGTTCATTAAATGCTTTTTGACAACCATCAGTCCACTTAAATTCAGCATTTTTCATAAGTAACACAAACAAAGGAGAAGCTATTTTAGAAAAATCCTTGATAAATCTTCTATAATATCCAGCATGTCCTAAAAAACTTCTTACATCAGTTTGTGTTTTAGGGATAGGAAGAGTCTGAATTACTTGTACTTTAGCCGGATCAACTTGAATTCCTAGGAATGAGATGAAGTGTCCCAATACAATACCTTGATTCATCATCATATGGCATTTTTCAGTACTTAAGGCAAGATGTGCTTCTATACATCGTTTAAGTACTTTTTCAAGGTTCTGTAATGCATCTTCAAAAGTCACACCATAAGGAGTAAAGTCATCCATAAATATCTCTAAGGAATCATTAAGCATATCAGAAAAAATCCCTATCACTGCTCTTTGAAATGTTGCTGGGGCATTACATAGTCCAAATGGAAGAACTCTATAGGCAAAAGTCCCCCATGGACTAGTAAAAGTGGTCTTGTCCTGATCTTGGGGTGCAATCTTGATCTGATTATATCCACTAAATCCATCCAAAAAGGAAAAGAATCTCTTACCTGCCAAATTGTCTAGTACCTGATCAATAAATGGTAAGGGGAAATGGTCTTTCTGAGTGGCCTTATTTAGAGCTCTATAATCTACACACACTCTCCATTTCCCATTTTTCTTGGGTACAATTACTAATGGTGAAACCCATTCACTATCAAATATAGGATATATAAATCATGCATTCAACAATTTTTGAAGTTATTCCTTCACAATTTCCCTTAAATTGGGATTCATTCATCGTTGGGGTTGACAGACTAGACGAGATCCTTCTTTAATATAAATATGATGAGTACATAATTCAGGAGAGATTCCCTTCATATCTGTGTAATCCCATGTGAATGATTCTTTATTCTCATGGAGTAGCTTCATTAACTATTGTGTTTCAGCATCTGTTAGGTTAGGGTTTATATTTAATGTTTTGCCAGGCTCGATTTCTATAGTTATACTTTTGGAGGAGATACCAGCTGATGTCTGAGATAAATCTTCAGTTCTAAGGTTTTGCTGGGATTCAGATTCCAAGATTGTAGTCAAGTGATCATGTATTTCAGAGTTAACCGAAGAAGGTTCAGAAATAAAGTTGCTAATTAATTCATCTTCGGTCGAATCTTTAAAAGTTAAAGCTTGTCCAACAGTCAAGATGGGTTGGGTCTCATCATCCTCATAATCTAACCATACAGATTTATCATTATTAATCATAGGTGTAGCATGAGGGTAAAGAGTAAGCTGTTTGGTTTCACATCCATTAGAAATTGTCATTGAACCTGACCTACAGCTGATGAAAGCATTTGCTGTAGCCAGCCAAGGTCTCCCTAAAATCAATGGATGACTCCCCAACTTTGTTTTGGTCTGTAATACAACAAAATCAACTGGGTAGTTCCAAGATTCGACTGAAATTATCAGGTCTTCAATGACTCCTTCAGGTTTGATTGTGGAGCGGTCAGCTAGCTCTAGAATTGTTGGGGTTTCCCTAATTACATTCTTTAACTGTAGTAATTGTGCGGTTTCAAGTGTCATGATGTTTATTGCAGCACCCAGATCTACTAGAACTCTAGAAACAAAAGTTTTTCCAACCTGTACTGTGACCGTAGGATGACCAGGGTCACCATATTTCACAGGAGGGTTTTTTTCTGACATTAGAGCAGCTAGATCACCCATCACATGAACTGTGAGGGGATCCTTAGCTTTTCTTCTAGGTTTCTTAATAAAAATATCTCTAACAGTTCTAGCATAAATTGGTACATCTCTCAGTGCTTGTAAGAGTGGAATTTTAACATATAAATTCTGCAGTTCTCCTAAAAGATTAAAAGTAGGTGGCTCAAGTGTTTTAGTAAGAGCCAAACGTTCAGGGAATGGTGGCTCTACTGCTTCAGCAGTCTTATTAGAGGATGTTTCAACTGTTTCAGCATTGTTATTAGAGGATGATTCAACTGTTTCAGCATTGTTATTAGATGACTTTTCTTTTCCAGTTTCTTCTTTATCAGAATCGGAAGAAGTAATGTCATCAATAATGGGTTCAACTATTCTCCCAGAGCGTAAATGAATATCATTACATTGCATAGGGAAAACATGTTGGTTTTGAATATCAATTACCTGCAGAGCTTTATTGTTATTTGGGTTGGGGTTAGGTTGTACAGGCAGCTGGGGTTTCATTGTCTGATTATTTGGTGGAGAATTTGATGGTAAGGAGAGAGATTACTGATATTGAGGTAATTGGTTTGGAAATGGGATCTGTTGAGCTATCCAATTTGGGTTCCATTGATTAAAATAGGATTGCTGTAGAGCCCAGGGATTCCATATTGTAGGATCAACAAAAGGAGGATTTGGTTGCTGCATGGGTGGGAAATTCATTTGATTAAAGGGTGGGTACTGCATTTGATTGAAGGGCGGGTAATTTGCTTGAAAAGGAGGATGATTATTCCAACGATTAAATGGCATGTTAGAATTCGACCTTGTCCTCGTGGTTTCCATTGCCTCCTTTGTGTCAGCAGGTACACTGCTTCAGCTTCTTCTTCAGTTGGCTGCAGTGCTGCTTTTATTCCTGGCAAAGAAAGGCATTGTTGAGTCTCATGGTCCTTTCAACAAATAGTGCAAATTGGTACCTTGTCCAGTGGGCATTCCCTTAGTGGGTGTTTTTCTCTACATTTAGAGCAGAAAATAGCCAGAGCAACTTCTACCTCTGCCTGCTTCTTTTTAACCTGCAAGGTATCAATTTGTGAAGAAAAAGAGCTTAACATTTCAGTTTTAAATTCTTCAAGTAAGTTACCTATTTCGGCCCGTGTTGCTCCTCCACTTGCTGATTTCTAGACTCTTGAGTATGTACTATCTTTGCTTTTTGGTCTGCTTGCTGCTCCTCTTGAACATCTCTTATAGAGGTTGACAATCTCATCATATGATTCCTTAGATATATCCCCTTTTCCAAGCATATTCAACATATCTACACAATCATCTCGTACCCCCTTTAGCAGTATTGACTTGAGAATATCCTTACTCATATCCGGATGATCAGATCGCTGCAAATTATACTGTAGTCTTTCCATGAAGTCCTCCAGAATTTCGTCCTCCTTCTGAGTCATCTTAAATAATTCCTCCTTCCTTTCTCTTGTTCGGTAATAATCTTGGTATTTGGCCAGGAATTTCTCCTTCATCTGGTCCCATGTCGTAATCACATGAGCTCCCAAACTCATAAACCATCTTAGTGCATTCCCTTTTAATGTAGCTGGAAACAACTTCAATTTCTGAGCAGCATTAACATAGTCATAGCTTCTACACAATATATCAAATTCAAAAAGAAATTCATCAGGATCTTCTGAGGATAAACCATGGAAATTGGGTAATGCTGAAAGTGGGATATTCTTCATAGGAGTTGCTCCTCTGGGGAGATCCCCAATAGGGAATTCCGGGGTGGAGAGAGAATTTTCTCCCCTTCCTTCTACTCTGTGACCTCCATCGAAAAGTCCTTCATTGTTATCCTCCATTGGTTGTTTTCCTGAAGCGCTTGCCCGGTCTTCGGTGTTCTCTGTTGGGCTTTCAATGTCCTGCACTGGTTCCTCCACTTTAGTCTCCTCTATTGGCTCCTCGATATTTTCTACTGGTCCTTCGACTTCTTCCACCGGTTCCTCAGTTTATTCTGATGGTTCTATAACCCTCTCCAATCCGACTACTTCCTCTGTCTGATAGTCTGTTTGGAAAGAGTGTTGGGTCTGTGGCCTTCGAGAGCTTAACCTTTGGGATGTCTCAGCTTTTGAAATAATATCGTCAATGAAAGTTTTTCTTCCTCCTCCTTTGCCCTTGCCGCCTGTAAGGTTAGCCTTCCTGCGTCCTCTCATGCATCCTACATCTCTAAAAGAAAATCGTTAATACTCTTAAAATCTTCGGTCGCCTTCCCCGGCAACGACACCAAAATGTTGGTCACTTTAATTGTTTATTAATTAAACAGTCGAGTGCCACATAAATTATCAACCCGGGAAAGTCTGATTATTCCAAAGGTAACTACGTACTGTATGTACTCGATTTTAATAGTATTAAAAGTTGTAGTATAAACAGTTCATTCTCTGTTAAACCCCTACTCTATGTTACAACCGTTATAGTCTATTGTAGGAATGGAATAAGAACAGATAATTAATTAACGAAAATAAATCCGCAAAAGGAAGTGATGGCTGTCCTGTAACAAAGGATCAGGACCTTATCCCCAGAGTAAGGACATTCAGCACCTGCCTCTGTTATCCAGTTCGCCAATACACTCTGTAAATCCTAGTCACCGGAGGCACTCATATACAACATCAATCAGTTAAAAGGAAAACAGAGTCTCAGCAAAAGTAAAATATCATTAGGAGCAGTACTTGTGAATAAGGTATAAACAGAAATCGCACACAACACACAACAGAAAGAAGATGGGTGAATCTTGTGATGAAGATGGGCCCTGTCCTTCTCACAAGATTCCCCAGGACACAGAAGCTAAGATGAAATACTCAGAACAGAACTTTATTCATCTGTCAATATACCATATTACAAGAAAGATTCAATCTCGTCCTTTCACTACAATTCCTGTGTTACAGCTTGTTCATCCTATCTCCATACATCCCCCTCCTCTAATGTAGATGTCTCCTCTTTATAGAGGAGACATCTATTACAAAATATTTTCATTATACATTCTAGTTCGACCCTTTGTACCAAAAATAGGGAAATCAGTTCCCGTTAACAAAACGCTGTTACAGTAATGTGGATCATGATCATTACGACCAATGTAATAATCGATCGGCTTCCTTTGCTGTTGCAGATCTGATACGCAAATCTCAACTGTCTCCTCGAGGTTCGCATGCTGTCCTTGCTGTTTCAGCTTCGAGGTTCGTGCTGTTCTTGCTGTTTCAGCTTCACGGTTCGTGCTGTTTCCGCTGTTTCAGCAACTGCAAAATATGGTCCTGCCAACTTTAGGCGATTTCAACAATTGTTCAGCAACTTAGTCAACTTCAAGGATCAATTATAAAGATAGCATGATTATGTGTTGAATAATTAAACATATAGCAATGAGGAGAGTTACTGTATACCTTTGGAATGATTAAGTCAAAACACTAGCGAAGGCTTTTAACTATGGGTTGAAGAGGGTAATATAATGACAAAATATAAGGTCAAAAATAGACAATATGGGATCCTAACACTTATCTTGGAAAATAGAAAGGAGTTCCTAAATCAAGAACATAATAAAATACCAATGTTTGCATCATTTAGCTAATGAATTTACCGAGGCCAAGTCTTGCATGCTTGGGCATGTAGATATTGACACCCACAATAAATATGTCCCTCAATATCAGCTAGACAAGCATCTAGTCTTGCTAAGCAAGAGTAATGTTGTTGTGTAGATCTTCTTCCGGATTCATCGCATTAGGTTTCTTTTGATTGACGTTTCGAACCAGCAATGGTGGTTCATCTTGTTGTTGAACTCTTTGAATTTTATTAACGCAAGATATAATCATGTTAGAGTCCTCATGTTTTTCATTAAGGAAATGACCCAACGGATTTTTAATTTTCTAGTGAAAGGTAATACTGTTAAAATATTGGCTCCTCTATCCTCTGGTGTAGCCAGGTTCAAGGACACACACCAAAAACTTCAACTTGAACTTCCGAATCTCAATGCACCTAACAGTTAGATGTGGTCAAGACTTCCAATTGTTGAATTTATTCTTTAATTTTGGGAGGAGTGACATAGTGATATATTTCAAAAACAGATTGGACGTAAGACTAGGCCTTGAGTATGCCCAAAGCACCACAACCCTTAAATCCACACCTTAAGCACATTCTTTGTCTTAGCATGGTGCCTATCGAAGGGAAGAAGTCAATGCTAGTAAAATTTAGAAAATAGTGAATATCAATGGACAAGCAAAAGATTAACTAGAACAGGGCAAATATTTGTGAGGAGGTTGGCACCCAAACAAGCCAAAGAGAATGATTGTGAATTAGTTAAATAAAGGAACTCATAGGAAGAGGACTTTGAGCATGATAGGGACCCAAGGAAACCGAAACAACTTGAATTATGCCAGGGAACTCTACCTCAACTAAGCCACTTTGCGTTCAATATTATAAATTCAAATGCGAATTCAAAGCTAGACTAAACCAACTGAAGTTGGCCGCAAGAAGTTTGCATACCAAATTACTGGTGGTTTGCTTTCTCTAGGCATTGAACATTAGTTGTTTCTATTGACCACGCCACTATAGAATTCTCTTTCTTGACCCATACTCCCCAAAGCTTCTAACCAAGTGATGAATAATCCTCCTTCCAGTGCACTGAGTTAAATCTGAGTCCAAGTCAAGAGGGCCTAGGCCTTCCATCACTATGTTGTTGGGCAACCAAGCTTTACACAGGAAGAATCCCACCTACAACCTGCAGTAGACATAGTGGTAATAGAAAAGAGTGGGTTGACAACAAACTATGTTGGAAAACGTTGAGGGTGTGGAGGTTTCCATTTTAAATCATTGGGAGGTTGAAACGTGTAACGTGTGATTGCATGGAGGGAAATGACCATGCCAACACCCTCTTTGGTGTTGAGAGAGATGATGTTGTGGTGAGTCATCCCCCTCTTTGATGTTGAACTATGAAATGTCATTTGTTTTAATTAAATATTACACTTTATTTGTCAATTATAATTATTTCCGTCAAAGCTTTCATATAACTCAATTTATTTATTATATTTTTTACATGAAGCTTTTCTTTAAAACTTTGGTGTCATAATTTTCAATTTAAATCTTCCAAATGCTATCTCACATTATGATGCTTGATATCTTTGTTAGTATTGGTATTTTTCAATCCTCCCTTTTCCAATGAGTAAATTATTATGATATGTAACCTCAAATAGGTTCATATCTACTCATCATAATTACTTTTATTTAATTGTGGGCATATTCCATTGCTTTACATGGACGAAATAATTATGTATATGTATACAACATGAGTACTAAAATATACTCTTACATTGCATAGAAGTTAATGTTTCCTACCCTATTGAATTTTTTTCTTTTATTTTAAGATTTGAATGAGATCCCTCACATATTTTTTGTGTAAATTTATAGATATGCTTGAGTGGTTTCAATTTGGTTGACAATGTAAGTAATCAAGGCATCTAGATCTAGATGTTGTAGTGAGAGTGTTCTTTACTATGGTTGTTTTGTGTCATTTTTATATGTAGATCAATGGTTCTCACTATGAATAGATGATCAGTTCATGATTTTTTGATATGTAGACTGAGCTCTTGTTTTAGATCGTGGTTAGGCTCAATAAATCACACTCTATTTACAACTCATAATATTGCACTCACGATTCAAGTTGGTCAAATATTTTTTATTTTGATTTTCACCTTGATACCTCTT
This sequence comes from Pinus tabuliformis, assembly GCA_031772625.1. NCBI lineage: Eukaryota > Viridiplantae > Streptophyta > Pinopsida > Pinales > Pinaceae > Pinus > Pinus tabuliformis. The sequence continues at coordinate 325,141,153 of CM062806.1, read as the reverse complement.
CATCACTAGTGGCCATCACTATTAGTTAGAGATGTATGTGTCCATAACTACTACCATAGAGAGGCAAGAGGATGGTTTATATTGGTTGGCATGTCAAGGATTAGAATTGGGTTTTTTTAACTTCCTGAATTTGCTCGCAAATGCCTTGACAAACAAGACCTAATTGCTTCTTATGACTATATCGTACAAAGGAACAACAAGGGTCGAGGTAAAATTCATCAACTTTACCACCTAAAGATTGCAAAATTTGAGCTAATATGGTATTAACCATTTCTGAACCTACAAGATCCCCTATCATGGTTCTATCTATCAGTGTTTAAGGCACTTCACCATCCAAAAAATAGAATTTAATAAGGTGTTCTAAGCTCTTCTCTATATAGTCCTCATATTTGGTGTTTTTAGAGTACTTACTTTTGTCTCTTATGATTACAAGACATATATGCAAGGAAAAGGAGACTCATCTCTTCACAATAATATAACATTTGATTCTATACCACTTTATTAAATATTAAAAAACAACAAAACAAAAAATATTTGCCAGACCTTTGATCTAGGTGGATATTGGTGGCCACCCACCTATTCCACTTGGACCCTCCACGTTATTTCCTTTAAGTTTCTTTAATTACCACACCTTTCTATTTGTGGCATTTTTTTCGAGTCCTGAACTTCTGGAGTTGTTTTGAGGCCCTAAACAATATTTTTTTGGAAAGTGCACCAAGCCCATAGCCTATCAAGGCTGTGGCTTGCCGAGAAATTTCATTGTCCTTGGATAAATATTTCTAACGAGGTATCATGCGTGCAAAACAAAAATCATATGCCCAAATTATGACCTCAAGAAGTTGGTGTTCCAACTAATCTGAATGGAGTCCACAAACTTTTGGAGCTTCAGCTCTTATGGTTAGATTTTTAGATGTTTAGGGCTTTCCATTATTTAGAAATAATGAAAAGGCCTCTGAGTCTCATTGTAACACACAATTTCGAAGGCAAGTAGCCGCCACATCTCTTCTCATATATAAGCTATCATCACCTAAGCTTGTTACCTTCTCTTATGCATGTAAACAATTTTCAATAGTTGTTATTTATTAATTGAAGTTATGTTTCATTGTATCTCTTTTTTTGTATGAATCTGTATTTCTTTTCGTTCCTTCTTAAATCTGGATCAGTGGTATCAAAATGGTCTGCTCTTTCTATGTTTTTATGTGCAATTGTCCCCAACAAGGTCGGGGCATAAGGAGTTCAAACTTGAATTGGTTGAAGCGTTGCAAGACCAGCGTCACCAACGCCAATGACCTCCTAGGGAAAAAGAAAAGAAAGACTATGGAGGAGGAAATCCTTTCAAAATTTTGCTTGAAGAAGCCCTCAAACGACAAAGGAACAAGATGAACATTTTTTCCCAGATCCTTCAGCGGGTGTTAGCAGGTCAAACATCCTCCTCTAGTAGTCACTTCAGAGGCGCCACCCCAATAAAGGTACAAATAAACTTTGGCATTCCTATATTTGAAGGCCAAATAGATGCATATTCCCTAGATATATGGTTAAATCTACTGGAAGGATATTTTTTGGTGCATGATTTTTCTGATAGGGAAAATATTACTTTTCCACTCCTTAAAGTTGCCCCCCATGTTGAGGACTGGTGGGAAACTTACTGTGGGCAGAGAGATGAGGGGGAATCCTCACTATTTTCAATCACACCCTCTTGGAATTATTTCTGAGATGTTGTCAAGGAACAATATTACCTTGTCAAGAGCTACAAAGGTAAGTACATTAAATGGACCACACTACAACAGGGAAGGGACCAAGATGTGTCGAAGTTCACAAACATTTTCCATACCATACGCACGATGTTGGTTATTAAGGATTCTGAGCGTCATATGATACTAAAATATTGTGGTTGTCTATACAAATTCATCCAGGAAGAAATAGAGTTCCTGGACATCTCCTTGCTTGTTGCAGCATATCGATATGCTGTGAGGATCGAGCATAAATTTCGACAAAATGAGCGACTTTAGATTTGTGAATCTGAAGCAGAAAAAAAGCACTTCCAAACCACAAAATGATAGATCCAAGGTGGAGCGACCCAGGACAACCCATCGAAGTCACAAGCATAGAATAGCAGCACAAAGACCAAGAATGATACCGAGAAGTGGTGTGAGTTTCACAAGAGCCCCACCCACAACACAAATGAGTATCGTGTTAAGCACTCACTGGTGGCCGAGCTAAAAGCTTCAAAGTCATATGCATGTTCCGATTCTAAGCTAAAACCGGACATGGGGAACAACAAGGGGAAGAAGATTATTGATGCAGAACCCAGTGCCACCGTTGCCACCACCAAGGTCAAGAAAATTGAACCCAAATATCTAGAGGATGGTGAATGTTTCTTCCACTCACTGACGTGGGTGAAAGGTTCACCGCTATATTTCATTTTCAACAACAGAAGTCAAAAGAACCTCATCTTAGTTGTGGTCGTGAAGCGGTTGGGCCTACCTAAAACACCACATCCACAATTGTACACCATCAAATGGCTCCACCAAGGGTGAGATTTGCACATCAACTGGCAGTGTCGCCTACCCTACAAAATCAAGCCATTCACGGATGAGATATCCTATGATGTTTCTCCCCTTGAAGTTTGTGACGTATTATTAGGCCACCCATACTTGTGGAAACGTCATGTTGTGTATGAGTTCAGGCCTTGCACTATTATTAATACTTTGGGCAGTAAGCTATACAAATTATCAGAGGTAGCCCCTCCTACTGCCATTTCTTTAATCTCTGCTAAGCAACGTGGTAAGATCATCTATGAGACTAGGCAATTTTTATTCTTTCTGATCCACTCTCAAAGTAAGAGAAAGATCATGGATACATCCATTGCCCTTGAGATTCAACGCAACAAAGTGCGTAGATAAGGTCGTGGAAGAATTCATTGACATCTTGTCCTCACCCACATGGTTAATTTTGCACTATCAGGTCAAGCATTCGATCGATCTGGCTCTCAAAGCATGTTGGTTTGAGGTTGGGCTGACCCAATTTTGGTTCTTTTTTTGTGCACCAACAAAACCCTTAATCACTTGCCCTTTCATCAAGAACCTGCAAGCAAGTCGCACTCTCACCCGAAGTGACTGTGGGAGGTTGCAGAACCAAGTTTCTGTAGACTGAGGGTTGTTGCGTTGTGGCACTTTTGTATTTTCTTTATTCTGTAACTCTTATAAACAACTTCGCATCAATAAACAACTTTTCCTTTATACATTACTTCGCATAATTACATTCATCACTTAAGCATAACATAAACATTCATAAACTATGCAATATTGAAATAAAGTGCAAATAATAGGCAAATAAACACTTGAGACACAAATTTCACTATGGTTCATCCCAATGTGGGACTATGTCCACAAGTACTGTTGTTTATAACATGAATTCAGTACAACAAACAGTTCTTCCCTGTGCACACAGTTGTAGACCCAAGCCTCCGCACACCCAACTATGGAGCCTTTCCCTTTCTCCAAAGTACAAACAACAAAAAGTATCACATAGACATGGATCTAGATCAATTTGATCATTTCTTCTTTCTTTATTTATCCCTATCTATACTATCACATGAGGGATTTACATCGCTACATTACCATGGACTCGATACCATGGTTTTCGAAATACACGGGACTATGAAAAAAAAACCCACAAATTTAGAATATTTTAATACTTTTACCAATATATCGAGGCTTCACAGCGAAGCCCCAATGCTACGCAATGACTGTTTTACGATCTTCATCATGCTCCGCTACTCTGCTATGTGGTTCACTTCGTACTCTGTGGCATCCTTTCTATTGCGCGTTTCCACAAAACTTGGATTTCTTCCCAAAATTTTCCCAAGTTGGGTTGTGCCCAACAGAGAACCTCAACCCAATGGGCCAATATACCATCTCTCTCTTCTAGAAAATGAAGAAATAAAGTGATAGATACAAAAGTTGCTATAGAAAGGGCACATTCGACTAAGTTCCCGACCTTGTGGGAGCATAATTGTACTCGTACAAAAGAAGAATGGGACTTGTAGACTCTGCATTTATTATCGGGCACTAAATAAAATCACTGTCAAGAATAGGTATCCAATCCCACAGATTAATGACCTTCTTGACCAGCTCAAGGGGGCCAAGTAAGTTAGCAAGATTGATTTGAAGTCTGACTATCACCAAGATCCAATAGAACCCACAGATGTATGGAAGACTGCCTTCAAATCCAAGGCAAGCCTTTTTGAGTTGTTGGTTATGCCCTTCGGGTTGGCAAATGTCGTTACAACTTTTATGACACTGATGGATGACATCTAGTGGCCCTTCACCAAATTGTTCGTGGTCGTATATCTGGACGACATCCTCATTTTCAAAAAGAGTTGGGAAGAACACTTGTAACATATTTGACATGTCCATAGAAGCCTGTGGCAACACAAACTATATGCCAACTTGGGGAAATGAATATTTGGAATGAACCAAGTCCAACATCTAAGTTACATCATTGATGAGCAAGGCATGCATGTGGATCCGGCTAAGATCCAAGTCATTTGAGATTGGCTAGCCCCGACCACTCTAAGAGAGCTTCACAACCTTTTGGGCCTTACCAATTTCCATCGAAGGTTCGTGTTGGGATTCTCTCATATCACTTGGCCTTTTAGTCAAGTTACCAAAGACATAGCGAAAGTAATGTTTTTATGGTCTAAGTTCCAACAGAAGGCGTTCATTGAGCTGAAGCACCGCTTTTTCTCTACACTAGTACTCACATTTCCAGACCTACAACAACAGTTTGAAATTGAGACAAATGCCTTTGACTATGCTATTGGTGTAGTTCTCACCTAGTAAGGCCATTTGGTGGCCTATCATAATAAGTCACTTTTTGATACAATTCATAAATATACCACATACAATAAAGATGTGTATTTCATAATGTAGGATTCTCGATAGTGGAAACATTATATTTCGAGGAAGGAGGCAATCATCCACACATATCACCGACCTTTTGGGTTTATATAAACACAATGAAAGGTGTAGAACATCTTTCATCAGAAATGGTCCACATATCTACAAAAATTTCATTTAAACATTGAGTAGAAGAATGACAACACCAATAATGTTTCACACTGCCTTTGCCGGCCACCAGTTTTGACATTGACCACTGTTCTCATCTCTTGTGGACACGAGACATCTGGATGGCCATAACTTTATAACAATGATCCAAAATTTTCCACCACATATCTGATGTTGATGGATGGAAAACAAGATCTAGACTTCCACCTCCAGGACACACTGTTATGCCGCCTAAGACACCTTTGTGTTCCTTCAAGCGAGTGTGCCAAGATGATTTGGGAGACGCACTACAGTCGGGTTGCATGACACTTTGGTGTAGAAATGATAGTGGCAGTGCTGCATAAGTATTTCTATTGGCCAAATCTCTAATAAGACATTGTAAAATTTATCAAGTCTTGCACTACATGTGCCATCGGCATATTAAGAAGAAAGGCATGTATACTCCTCTGCCTACTCCTAGCCAATCTTGGGATCCATCTCCATGGAATATATTTGTGACCTTCATTCTACCAAGCATGGCAATTATTGTGTATTTGTGGTCACTGACAAATTTTCTAAGAGGGCCATATTGGTTTCCTTCAAGAAGAGTATCACAGCAGATGCCACTGCCAAACGCTTCTTTGAACGTGTGGGTACATTTTGGGATTCTGCAAACCATAATTTAAAATTGGGATAGGAGGTTCCTAAGTGCATTATCGTTGAGCCTCTAGTCGCTGTTAGATTCCAAGATCATCAAGTCAACTGCATTCCACCCCCAGAATGATGGCTAGATAGAGGTCATCAATAGGACGATTCTACACATATTACGCATGTACAACTCTAAGCGTCTACAAACATGGGATGCGATTCTTCCCTATGTGAAACACGTTTATAATAGGGCTCTATATAGTTTGACTGGCCAATACCCCTTTCAAGTGGGCCTAAGATTTCAATCATTATGTCCCATTGATGTTGCACTGTCTCTTGCAACTACACAAGAAGAATTTTCCCATGTCCAGTCCTAAGCTAATAAAGCCACCAGGTTTATTGAATGCATTAAACACATCCGCCAGAAGGTTCACGACATATTGGATAAATCCAATGCCAAGTACAAATAATGCCATGATCAACATGGGTGCCACATAAGTTTTAGGTGGGCGACAAAGCTTGGTTGCATTTACAGAACGAGAGCCTTGTTGAAGGCCATCAGAAGCTTAAAAAACTATGATACAGGCCTTATACCACCACCACGATTATGGAAGACAACACTTTCAATCTCAATATACCCCCATTCCTTGGCTTGCACCCCGTATTCAATGTGGACCGACTTTGGCCATACTTTCCACCATTGCTAGAGACATCAGACATTGTTGAACAACTAACACCAATAGAACTCAACCCAAACTACATTGAAAATGCCACAACTGATCGAATCATGGACACACAGATCAATAACACTTACCAACAGAGGATTCAATTGTATCGAGTTGTCAAAGTTGACCACATCCTATGCCAAGGCAAGTGGCTCACCACGGACCAAGTTCAGCAAAAGTTTCCCCATCTCATAGAAGCACTCAACACAATGGGGACCATTACTTCCTAATGGGGGAGGATTGATTCAAGTAGATGTTTGTGGCCACCCACCTATTCCACTTGGACCCTAACATTGTTTCCTTTCAGTTTCCTTAATTCTAGCATAACTTTATATTTTTTGCATTTTTTTAGGTCCTAAACATCTGCAGTCATGTTAAGGCATTAAACGACGTTTTTTTTGGAAAACGCACCAAGCCTGTAGCCCATTAGGCAGGGGATTGTCCAGAAATTTTGTATTCCTCACATAGATCTTTCTAACGAGGTATCATGCTCGCCAAACAGAGATCATATGCAAAAATTATAACCCTGAAAAGTTGGTGTTCCAACTAATCCTAACAGGGCCCAGAAAATTTTGTCGCTTCATCTTCTAGGGTTAAGTTTTTTCATGTTTAGGGTTTTCCATTGTTTCTCAATAATAAAAAGGCGCCCAAGCCTTATTGTAACACAATTCAGAAGGCATGTAACCGCCACATCTCTTCTCAGAGATAAGCTATCATCACCCGAGCTTGTTTGTTTCTATTATATATGTAAGCCATTTTCAGCAATTGTTATTTATTAATTGAATTTATGTTTTGTTGTATCTTTATATTTTGGTTTGAATCTATATTTCTTTCCATTCCTTCTTGAATCTAGATCAAACTTCCTTATTGTGAATACACATCTCAACTAATTCAAGTTGACAACTATAGTAGGGGCAACAATTTCTTTACATATTCGTAGTTCTTTGGTGTTGCATAGACTTCAAGTGGATTTTCTTCTTGATATGATTTGATTTTTGATGTATGGGTGCAGTGGATGGATCATGGGAGAAGTCATATAAGCATGGTCCTGGGTTTTGCATGGGTTGCATTGCTATAGCTAAGTAGATTTGGAATTCCCCCACTTTTTACCTCTTAATCCAATGAACATTTTTTTAAAAGATAATGAGAAATTTAATTCATAATTTATTTTGTTTTACACAGACCATTTACATAAAAATAGAGTAACTCAAAGGCAAAATCTAATGCATGGAAGGAACTTCTAACATCCAAAAAGATAAAAAAGGCAACTTTCCCTTATATCTAATCTAATATATCTATAAGTATAAAGTCTCCAAAAATTATCCAAAATTTCACAACATTTAATAAAAATTCCAACTGACTGATGTAGTCTAGAGGATATTTCTCTCTTCAGTGTCCCTTGACAAAGAGAAAATTGGATCACTAAGATTAGACAAGTGTTTCTTCACATAAACAACTATATTACTAGATGAAGAGGGCTCCAATTACTGTTGGTTGGGGTTAATTATAGGTCCTCAATCTATTGACGAAGGTTGGATAATTCATCTTAATTTTTTTGCATAGGGCATTAATTTTCAATAAGCATTACCATTGTGGATGTCACACTAGAGACCAATTGATTGTATTCCAACTATAAGGTGGTGATAAATTCATGACATTGATGCATCTACTCAACCAATTACCTCTAAACCTCACCATAATTACAAGTCATGATGGTTGTTCCTTTGGAATTACACTAACTTAAAGACTCTGAATTCTAAAATCGAAAAGTTCAATACCAAATTCCACCACAAACCCTCACTGGTTTGTCCATGAAGTTGACTCCTACCTAAAGGGGCATCGATAGGTTTGTCGATGAATTCCCTTTCCCACTATGATTTCCCACCTAGAATTATAGCCATGACCAACCTTCATTAAATATACCAAAATCCTCCTAAAAGGTTCCAACTCTTATCCAACATTTCCAACCCAAACTTTATAGCTTCCACAATGAACTGAGAATAGAGGAATCTATAAAAGAGCGAGAGAAGCATCCAAAATAAACCAAATACAGATGTTCATACATACCAAAATGCTAAACTTCCCAAACCTTGAACATAAGGATACAAAATGTTTGCCACTTGAAAACTAGTTATAATTCAATAAACAAGGTGACATTGAGGGTAATGGAGAATTGCATGTCACGACCCAAAATGATTGTCTCATCATTAACCTAATTCCTCTACCCAATGAAAATCCAAGAAATGGTACTCGTAGAAGCTGCCATTTTATTTTCATTCTATGTTTAATTATGTAGATAAGCATATCTATTTCAAAATAGACCTTCCAAAATTTTAATTTGATTATCAATAACTATTAATTGGATGTTATAGATTTAACATCCATGGAATATGTTGAAATATTCATAGTAGTATTCACAAATAAAGGGTTAAGATTTATCTCCAAGCTAGTTATTCTCTTTTATTTAATTTATCTCAAATTAATCAATTAAAGAAAATATCATATCAACATGTGTCATATTGGGTAGGTGGCATTGATAAGCCATGGTATTGGCGTATGGTATTCTAACAAAAACTATTTACAAGTTAAGAATTTCTATGGTAAAGTGGGGGTGAATCTCCATGGTTAAGAATATTACTCAACTCATATAGTAATTCTTTTTATAATTAATAATAATAATAATTTTTTTTTTCCAAAGAAAAAAACGAACTTTTTATATAAGATAGATAAAAAGTTACAAGCAGATGCAAAGCATTCAGTATGCTGTAGGGATGATCACCACAATAGCCCCAGAGAAGTAAACTGTCTCCTCTGTACAATCTGAGAAAAACAAAACACTGTTCCCCTGAGTCCGAACAGTTCATTCACCATTCCGGCAGATCACAAAACACAGTCCTTTTTTCCCAAAAAGACCAGCAGAGACGCGCTTTCACAAGTCAAGTTTCCATTCGTGGGTCTCCTCATAGAGGAAAACAACCCACAAAAAGGAAGAACAAGATATCCTGTGTAAAACGCATTGGCAAACAAAAATTAAACTGTCCCGTAACAAAGTCTGTATCAAACGTTTTCCACAACAGCTATATACAATATTGAGAGTACCAAAAATAACTCTAAACAGCAGGAAATTTGGGATTTAAGCATAAGGAGGAAGATCCGACACCCGGATCTGTTCATGAACTTGCTCAGTTAATTTCCAAACGCCCATAGCTTGCTGTAGACCATCTTTAGAAAGCCTGTCCGCTTCTTCATTTCGGTCCCTGTAGATATGTTCAATTGAAAACACATTAAAAGAGAGTTTTAAATTGAGGATCTCTTCTAATATCGGTCTCAACAAGTAATTCTGACATCTACTTTTACCATTTACCCATTTCACAACATTCAAAGAGTCCCCAAATATCTGAATAGTGAAGATATTTCTGTGGATAAGCCAACATAAAAGAAATTTTAATGCAGAAAGTTCAGCGAAATTGTTTGATCCGGTTCCAAGGCCCACGGAGGCTTTTAACGAGTGTGAATTATTTAAATGGATGATTAGCCCTGCCCCAGCTGCGTTATTCTGAGAAGCCCCATCAAAGTAGGCCCAAGGGATCCCAGCTCTGATTTGTTCTTCCCTGCTCTGAGTCGATTTTCTTGACTCCTCTGGTTCAGGGATGCTGGACAGTATGGCTGTACTCTGGATAGCAATAGATTCAGCTGAGGGAGAACTGTCAGTAAAAATGCTTCTGTTTCTTGCTATCCAAACCCCCCAGCAGATGATGGGCGGAAGGTTTCTCATATTCCCTTCTGAGCTAAGTCTCCACCAATTTTCCCATGCCACAGATAAGGTTTCCCCTTCCCAACTTAATTGTTTCTTTAATAACTTTTGCACCTCTTCCCAAACCTTTTTTACAAATGGACAAACTAGAAATAGATGAGTGATAGTCTCCGAGTCAGCTTTACATAAAGGACATCTTCCAGGTCCTTGTTTATATCTAGATTGGAGGATATCCCATGTTGGAATTCTCTTTTTTAACACACACCAAAAGAATAATCTAGATTTTTTTGGACATTTTAATTTCAGCAGAGATTTTGACCACCATTCTGGTTCTTCCCATCCTTTTTTCGACATTAAGAACTTATAACCGGCCTTTGGGGAGTAGGCTCCTGAGTCTGCATGAGCCCATACCAAAATGTCTGGTCTATCCTTTAATCTTACATTGGATCTGGTAAGTTCCTGGATGAAACCCTGCCACTCATTCCACCAAAGGGGTCTAAGCTCTAATTCTTCTCCAGATTTCCATGCTTGCCCCCATATAGTGGACTGACCTATTTTCTCTATTTGATTTAAAAATATGATGCCCTTTGATTCCAAGTGTCTGATCAGTCCTGGGGACAAAGCAAACATTTCATTACAACCCACCCAAGGATCCCTGCCTATCCTCAAATTTTCTCCGTTTCCTACCTGCCATGCCAATCCTTGTTCTATGATTTTAAATGCCTCAGTAGTGGCTTTCCAAACCACTGAAACATTCCTTCCTTTCTTATTTGGGTTACGGATCCATTCTTCCAGAGGAACAGGATCTATGTACTTCCTCTTCATCACTCTTGTCCACAAATTCTCAGAACTGATGATCCTCCATCCGGATTTGGCTGCCAGGGAGACACTGAAATCATAAAGATTTTTTATTCCCCATCCTCCCCATTCTTTTGGCTTTGCAATTTTCTCCCAAGCAACCCAGGGAAGAACAGAGTCCTCCTTTGACCCTGACCATAAGAATCTGCTGCAAATCTTTTTTATCTTATGAAGAATCCCTTTTGGAATCCAGGTCAAGGCTGCCCAGAACACTGGCATGGCTTGCAGTACTGAGTTCACGAGGGTCAGCCTGCCAGCCCTGGATAGCCATTTGTAACTCCAATGAGTGATTTTTGCTTCTATTTTGGCCACCAGCCAGTTCCAGTCCTGCTTATTGTATGCATTTGGCTTCAGCCAGAAACCCAAGTACTTAAAAGGACTCTCCATATTATAGACCTCAAAGGGCAGAATAGATGAGATCTGGATCTTTTCATGTCTATTGAACCCTTCCATTATTAACTGAGACTTCCTGAGGTTTATTTGCATCCCTGTGGCTTTCATGAACAGATCAAGAATGCTCTTTAGTTCTTTAATTTCATTCAAGTTCCCATTTGTAAATAACAAAATATCATCTACAAAGAGGAGGTGAGTAATGAACATATTTACAGCAACTTCCAAACCTCTAACCAAACCTGTTCTTCTAGCTTCCAAGATCAGTCTACTTAGACCCTCTGCCACTAGGAGAAAAAGCAATGGCAATAGGGGGCATCCCTGTCTCAGTCCCCTTTGACCTTTGAAAAATTGTGAAGAAGCCCCATTAATTAGGACTGCAAAACTTACACTGGTTACACATCCCATAATCCAATTTATAAACTCCAAATTGAACCCCAGATGGGTCAACAACATCCTGAGATATGTCCAGCTGATCCTGTCATATGCTTTGGATAAATCAATTTTAATCACAGCCCCTTTCTTATTTGATTGTCTCAAGCTGTGAATTGTCTCCTGAGCCACCCCTATGGCTTCATGGATTTGTCGACCGTCTAAGAATCCAAACTGTTCACTTGATATGCATTTTGATAGGATCGGTTTTAGGCGGACAGCTATAATTTTTGCAATGATCTTATAAACACAGTTGCACAGCGAAATAGGCCTGAAATCTTCAAAGGAGTCCGGGTCCTCCTTTTTTGGAATAAGAGCTATAAAAGTTGCATTAAAAGGAGAATATATCTCGCCTTTCCTCCTCGATTCTTCCACCACCTCTGTTAGTTCTGCTCCAATCGATTCAAAAAAATGGTGGAAAAGCTCGATAGTCCACCCGTCCGGGCCCGGGCTTTTATCTTTTGCCATTGATTTTACAATGCTTTCCACTTCCTCCTTAGACACTTCTCTGATTAAGTCTTCTGCTTCCTCCTCCTCCACAAACCGGGGAAAACATTGAGCTGTTCTGATTACTTCTGCTAATGTTATCCCTCCTTGTTCAGTAAACAGATTCTGAAAGTGAGTCTTTCCCATATTTGATAGAGCCTCAAAAGAGGTAGCTTCTCTGCCCTCTAGATCCTTTAACTTCCATATTGTGTTTGCATTTTTCCGTCCTTTTGCATAATTATGGAAAAATTTTGTATTTTCGTCCCCAGCTCTTAACCAGATCGCCCTGCTTTTTAGCCTCCATTCCTCTTCTCTGTCTAGTAGAAGCTTTCCTCTGTGTTTCTCAAGCATCAGAATTTTTTCTTTTGACTCCTGAGTAGCGTACCCATCTGCCTCAGGTTCCTCCAAAGCCCGCAGTTCAGCATCAATTTTGGAGAGTTCCTCATTCTGCTTTTGCTTTTCTTTTTTTTGCCCATTCCATGGTAGCTTTTTTGAGTCTTTTTAAGTTTTCCATAAAAAGGGCTCCTTTGTTCTCCAAGGAAGTTCTGCCCGGATGTCTCCAAGTGTCCCTGAAAAGCTTATTGAAAGATTCCTCTTGCAGCCAGGAAGCATTGAATTTGAAAGGGGCCGCTGGCTTTTTGGGGGGTTTTGATAAGTCCATTAGGATGGGGAAATGATCTGAATTCCCCCCTTCGCCCACCCATTGCCTGAACATTGGAATTCTGGATGCCAGATCTTCGCAAATGAGGAAACGGTCCAATCTCTTTGCCACTCTCTCCACCCCAGCTCTTCTATTCCTCCAGGTAGGTTTTGCTTTGATTAGATTTACATCTATCAGATTGTGAGAGAGGAGGGCATTTGAAAAGAAATCCGAAAGTGGATCTTCCCTGGCTGAGGGACCCCAAGCTTCCGCAATCCCCAGTGAAAAGTTAAGATCTCCTCCTATAATCAGATTCCTGTCTTTCAGAATAGATTTGGACAAAAGGTCATTCCAAAAGGCTTCCCTTCCTTGACATGGCCCATAGATATTTATGATCATAAGGGGAAAACCAAACTCAGGAGAATGGATCTCTATGCCGAGCACATGAGCCATTCCCCAATGATTGTTAATCTGCATCCTTCCTTCCCTAACTCCAATAGCCAAACCGCCCGAATGTCCCACAGCATCTATAGCAAAGAAAACCCATCCAGGGAGAGAGGTCCTAAGAGAAAATTCCACCTCAAAACTTCTGCCAAGGGTCTCTTGGAGAAAGATGATATCCGGATTGTAACGCGAAATTAACTCCTTCAGGGCCAGTTTTTTGGGTTTACTGGCTAAACCCCTGCAATTCCAAGATAGAATGATCATTTTAAAACATTTTCAAGGGGATTTGCTGCTCTAAGCGCCCCAGGGATAGACATTTGTTTTCCGTCAGCCACATCAAACTTCGCTTTAACCTGAGCTTTTGACAAGTTTGATTTTCTGCCTCTGGCCTTCCTTTTGAAGACCTGAGACGATGTTGGGCCTAACCCGCCAACCGGATCAGGGATTTCGAGCTTTCTGCCATGTTTTTTGTCGAGAGATCTTAGGTTATAATGGCACACCGGGGAAGAAAAAACAGGACTCAGGGAATCATCTTCACGGTTCAGGTCAATGGAAGGGATAGCAGCAGTAAGGTTTTCAATATTTAAAGGATCATCAATGCAACAATTTTTTAGAGGGGATCCAGCTTTCAAGCAATCATCTTTAGGATCTGAAAGTAAAGATGTATTACTTGAGTCTAGATGCATACCGTTTGGGTCTTCAACAGAGATGTCTGCAGCTTCATTTGTAGACTCGATGATTATTTTCTCCGGGCTGCGCTGGATCACTTTTTCTTCTGGCGGTTCCTCTCCGGCCTGGCTATCAAGGGTTTCCTTCTGGGGTTGGGTCTCTTCCATATTGATCTCCTCTGGATGATCCTCAGCTGAAATATCCTTGACTTTCCTCGCTTCCTTCTCCCGCGGCTCACCTTTTTTCTGAGTCCTCCTTCTGCGGTTACCCAGCGGACAGTCCCTTGCCAGATGCCCATATTCATGGCACCTGTGACATCTAAAAGGAAGATGTTCATAATCCAACGGTTGCTCGAAAACATATTCTTTGTACTGCAGATTTATGGATTCCGCCAACCCTTCTTTTGGATTTAAACGGACTAAGATTCTGGCCATGGCTCTTTCGTGGGTGTGAAGGAAAGACATATCTGCTTCCAGGAAGGTGCCCAGTAGGTTCCCAATGGATCTAAAGACAGATTCTACCCACAGGAAAGGAGGCAGGCCGGGTGCCCTGACCCAAACCGGAAACTCATCTACCTTCTCCCTGTTTGCATCAAATAGGGGCGACCACCTTTTGAACATGACTGGACGATTCCCGAAGGCCCAATTTCTCCCTGCAACCCAATCCGCCGCTTCCTTGTTTTCAAATCTGACCATGAACCAACCCTTCACAAGCGCTGCAATTCTAAAGGATTTTACCGGGGTCTCCTTCCACTGTTGCTCCGCCCACTGGTTCAAGAATTTGCCAGAGGAAACCCTTCCTCTAGCTCTACCCACTAGCGTACATTCCGCCACTTCCAACGCATCCTCGACCTGAACATCCATACCTAGGACCAGATTTCCTTCGATCTTTTTCTTCTTAAGTGGTTTCGCCTTTTTCCGTTTTCCCCCAGCCCTCTCTTGCCCGGATTCTTCCTCCCTGGCTAGAGATTTTGGGACCGCCTCTTCCAAAACCACCTGAGGATCAGTCTCACTATCTGCTAGGGTTTTGCCATCCTTATCAAAGATATTTTCCTGGAGGCCGCCGTCGTGAACTTCCTTTCTGCCTGTGCCAAACCCTAAAAACCCTTCCTCCCGGCCAATAACTAGATTTTGTCCTTCCTTCCCAGCCTTCGAAAACTCGCCGGAAACCGTATTACTCCCTCCTACTCCCAAGCTGGGCTTGGGTTTCCCTTTTGATATAAGATGCCTGGTAACCGCCTGCTGACCGCTCCCTTCCGTCACTATACTTCCGGGCTTTATACCTCCACCCACAGACCTCCAGACTCCCTGGTTTGCTTTGAAGTTTATGATATCCTCAAGCCCTCCAGATAGACAGAACGCATTTGAGGGAATTTTGTTCTTACTTACATGGGTGCCGGAGGGTTTCTCCTTCAGCTGGTAGTCCTTCTCCAGAAAGCCTGAATCTGTGGAGTCCCTTCCTCCTTTGTTGAGCAAACCAGCCAGCTCCAAGCTTTCCTCCAACAGACCTTTTGGAGCTTTGTTACTCCACGAACCTTCCACAGTGAAATCAGCAGGTGCATGACTGCCAACTGGCCCGAAAAACTTGACAATATTCTGGGCATTAACCTCCTTTCCCCAAACCGACAGGATGTCTTCCGGTGCAGGGTCTAGGTCAACTGCCTCTCTAGGTTTCACCATGGTTATAAACTGCAATAAAAAACGAGTAATACTGACACCGCTAGCGGCCCGATTACCTGCTGCTCTTTCCCTGAAACCGCCTGGGAACGTCAACCGCTAGCTCTCCGAAATGGATATACCAACAACGACAAACCCTGTTTGAGATAGAGCGAAACCGTTCCGAGAAAAAACTACTGTATGAAAACCCAGCTGTCCCTTCCTAAACCGGCTTAAGCGTCCTCTGCCTCGGTGGCTCAGCCAGCTGCCCCACCCCGTACAATCCAGTCCTTGTCATCCTACTGCTATCCGGTCTGCAGCATCCTAGGCCATCGGCCTAGTTTGCCCTGGATCGAACCCTACGTCCTCCGGCCATCTTCCCAGGAGGAGAGAGAACATACATATCTTCCCTCAATAATAATAATAATTTAAATTAAAGTTATATTTTAATTACTTGAAATTGGGGCTGCATGCAATCTATTATGCCAAGGTGCTAGTTGGCACCAAATTTTTTTGGAACATTGAAGTCTTAAAGGTATCTTATAGTCATTAATCAAAATGGTCCCCAAGGCAAAGATGAGCCTTTATTGACCAAATTATTCACAATATTGGTATGCTAAAGCAAAACATGGCGCACCCCAAATGAGTGGAAAATCAATAATATGATTCTAAATTGCTTGATAATATTATTCAAATGCATTTCCTTGGGAAATAGCCTCTCACCGGGCGTCTAAGGATAATTTTTGAGTCCTCAATGATTGAAGTTCTTGAAATATTTAGAGTGTCGCCCAACATTAAGCCTTGGAAAAGAGCTTAAGCCTTTGCCTATTTATTTTATCTCAACCCTAGACCCCAAACATAGGTTAATCTAGTTGATCCAATGGGGAAAGGAATAAGAACCTTGCTTCTGCCACCCCTAAAACCCTGTGGAAATTGAGAATAGGTGCATATATATATATATATATATATATATATATATATATATATATATATATTGCAACTTGTTTGGAAATAGTACTCACTTTAGTATTCTTTTTTGGGTGAATTTATTTCTCACCAATATTATTTAATTTGGTGAAAGGATTTTTTTTTGTTAACTACAAATAGTAAACAATAATAAAAAGTTAAAATCCTACATACATGATGTCCATTTGTGGTGAGCATATGTGGCTACAATTTGCACTTTTTATGTGATGTGATCCTTTTAAGGAAGATTACAAAGGTGCCTTTGCTTGTGAGTCAACTAGTGGTTTCTCCTTATGTTAAATTTGTCAAATTGTTATGTTGTGACTAATTTATCATATTGCAAGCACTCTTTGAGAAGAAGGCTAATAATTAAATTCCTAACGAGGTCCTTAACTTGCATACAATCATTGTTTTCTTGAATATAGAGAATGCAAAACTGAAGAATCAATTCCAAACTTCTATAGCTGAGAAAATCAGCAAGATTTTTTTCCATAATCTTGTAGATGAATTTTAGGCGTAGGTTAACCTTGTTGACTATTTGGAGGAAGTTGAGGCTCTCTTGGATTTAGAAAATGTTGGATTAAAGAATGAAATTGTAAATTGGCGAGGAAACAATCCTAGTGGGCTCATGAGGTTTCCTATTTAAAACACTCTGTGGAAATGTTTCATGAAGAAGTTGCCCCTCTTCAAGAAGAGAACAATAGATTAGTTGATTAACATTCGACACAATGAAGATTATGATGCGTTTTTATTGCAATTGACTAAGAAGAATGAGATTATTCATGACTTGCAAGAGTGCAAACAAAACCATAAATTGGAAGTTAGTCTACTGCAGAATATTGAGAAGAAAACTCATGTTAATGAGTTGTAAGGCTTACCTAACACTTGTTCCACCTCTGGTGATCTTAATTGTAGCCTTAATATATATATATATATATATATATATATATATATATATATATATATATATATAGATATATATATTATTTCACTTAAATTTGAAAAAGACACTACAACTATTAGCTCTCAACTACTAAGAAAAATGGGATATACAAAAAGAGGACTTGGGAACAATGTGCATGGCATTACTATTCCTAATAACTATGAACTTTAAACATCTAGGGCCAATCTTGGATATGCTTCCACTATTGACTGGCTTCCCCACTCCCAGTCATTTTGAATCCAGGAAGATGTCATATGTTACATGTGGAAGTCAAATCAAGTTGCTAGAGGATTAATCCCTACTAGCTATGTTGTACAAATTGATGACATGTTTGATCACGTCATTGCAAATGATAATGTTGTTGATCTACATTGGTTTACACCTATTAGTGTAGTTGGATTAGAGCATTTTAATGAACAATATGCATAAGAATCAAAGAAATTTAGCTAAGAACAAGACTTCTTTAAAACTTAGTAGCTTGGCATTCAACACTTTGCACAAATAATGTAAAAGGTTGAACAAGGTTTCCTTGAAACCTAGTATATTGGCATTCAACTTGTTGCACAAACAATGTGAAAGGCTGAAACATGGACCCATATTAGCCATCACAATCCACTGTGATTAGATTGATGGATGGTTTTTTAATCATTTGAATAGGTGTTTGAAGACTCCATACCATTTTGTATCATAAACTATGTAGTGACACAACATTCCTCCATTTTTTCATTGTTTTCCTTGGAAATGGCCTATTAATGATCAACTGAAAATGACAATCAACCACAAATTTTGACTAGGTTGTTTATTAAGGGAGGTTCAATTGTTGTTGCTCCCTCATTTGTGTTTAAAGGAGGAAAGTTTGATGCTCAGATAAATGTCTTTATGGGTAGAGACTGGATGTATTTGCTACTTTCCTATTTAGTCAATTAGTTCCATCACACCTTGCTATCTTGTTCATCACTACCTTGATAGTATTTCATTACTTTTGTTTGATAAATGTTGATGGTGACAATGTCCAAACATCTTTTGGAACATTGTTCAAATTAAAGGATAAAGTTGTGCTATGTAATTTGTTTTCCTCCAATCTAAGTTGTCATACTTCATGTTTACTTTCAATGTCTATAGATCTCATTGTTCCTTACTTGGTTGATGGTGCTTTCTTTTGTTTGAAGCCTTTGTTATGGCTTTTTACAACTCCTATTCTTTCTAAAGCTTTTATGAGGTGGTTGTTAGTGTTTTCCTTTCTTGTGCCTTTGAAACATGTTCTACTTATATATCAACAAAGTTTATTGAGTTTTCTTGTCTCTCATCTTCAAAAGTATTTGATACTTCTTGATTGGAACAAGCTTTTGTTCTTGCCATGTAATGGATCATTGAGAGATCTACAATTTCAGCTTCCATGTTAGAACTGTCATTTTAATATAGAAAGAAATTTTTCCTAATATTTTTATTTTCTCCACTTATAAGAGTTTGTAGTTAGGTACCATATGATCCAAGTAGACATAATATTCCTTAATATTTTCTTAGTTTCACTTAAAAGGGTGTTACCATCCATAATTTGTAATGCTCCCCTCTTCTAATAAACCAACTGTTGCATGTAATCTAAGTAGACTGTTATCTTTCTGATTATCATAACTATATTTAAACTTCATTATTGTATATGAAAGCATTTTTATGTATATTTTATCCAACACGAGTAATACCTTATCCTCCTACGACCTTCACTCCTACAACAGACCTCGCTCACATTAGGTCAGATATCATTTTCACTTCTTTTTAGTTTTTTTACCTAACACGAGGCATACAGTACTTGGATTAAGTTCGCGTCACCTCTGTTGGATATCATCTTAACATTTCTGGCCTTTTCTAAACTGGGATTGACTTAGACAAAGCCTCATCTCTGACTTGAAAATACACAATGACTTTGTGCATCTTATTGGGGTTATTCTGTTTATGGAGTGCAAAGATGCATGTAGATCAGGCTTGATTTCGAGCGCACCCCATAAACCGGTGATAGCATGTTAGTTTGACAGCAGCTTGGAAAATGGGTGTGGGATCATTATGCTTTTTCTGGATTATGAGGGCTAATCTACCATCTTGACTAAGTAACATATCGTCCTGGTTAACTACCAGTTAGACTAACAGACTGAGCTTTTGACAAATTGCTTTACAGTTTTGTATGCCGCTTGTGCACCAAAAAAGGTGATATTTGATATCAATCTTATGTATCCATAAATTATCATTTTGTGGCCAGCGCTGCCACTTATTATTCGATAAATTATTGTTTTATGTTCAGCATTGCGTCTTATATCATAAGATCGTGTGGCTGAAGTCATCTTTAAGATGTAGCATATGGGAATGGAACTTAAAACAATTACGATAAGCTCTTACCACCTAAACAATATAAGTGACAAAAGGAATTAGGAATTATCATAAGGCAATCTGTTCTAAGAATGGCGTCCCACACTTCTACTAGAGGACACCAGCATCCATCAAAACCCCTAGACTAAAACATCAAAAATAACAACTTGTTAACAGGTTAAACATTGAGAAGTCAACAGCTCCAGGATAATGGCGTCAAACACTTACAGATCACCCAGCCACCCTTGATATTGCAAAATAGAAAGCACAATCAGACATATATGCAACTAAAAAAAAGCAGTCTATCGGCTAGGGCATATACACAACGATAGATACCTGGGAGTGGCGAATTCGTGGAGCTTCCCTCCTGGGGAGAATATCATAAGTCCAACTTCTGCATCGCAGATCACCGAGAGCTCGTAAGCTTTCTTCAGTAATCTATTCCTGCGCTTGCAAAACGTAACCTGCCTGCTGGTGGCGTTCTCGATCCTCTTCACCTGGGTTTTTCCCCTCACCATTTTGTTCCCTCCTCTTTCTTTTTCTTTTTCCCTCCAAGAAAGGACTCACTCCCTGGGAAGGGGAGTAACAGAACAACTCTCACGAAGTAGACGAGAACTAAAATTGAGATCCAATAATGGCTACCAAAGATTGCATAAACATTCACCGAACTCTTAGATAACCAACTGCGAGCAGGGCGAACGAGATTACTCCATGACTCGTATCATATGATCGTATCTGGAAAATAAAAACGACAATGGCATCATTGTACCTGTATTTCGTCTGAATCTGCCCACGTGGCTTGGTCAATTGTTAGTACAGTTTGCCCCCTCGTCAGCCACATATCATGGTCCTCGCTGTCATACCATTGGACAAAACCTATTGTCTTCGTATCTGTCACGGAATAAAATATATCAATCTGTACCGACCCTCAGTACCAGATACATTGTCAATCAAAACTTTACTTAAATTACGATTATGTAATTAAACTCCGTATTCATTTGCAGTTCGTTCACGTGACGAAGAGTACTAGCAGCAGGGGTTAAATTTGACGGTTTTATTTTTAAACCGTCCTTCACGTTACTTTTAATATTTACTTTTGCCCTGCTAAAAAACAGTGATCGATTATCATTCTAAGAGTCTCTTGGCATATTTTTGTCGCTGCTCATTCTAAGACTCTCTTGGCATATTTTTGTGTCTACTTAATAAATGTTAAATGTTTTCTTGTCAATAAAGTTATCTGCAACGAAATTTTTTTAAGGCATCTTGACAAAGACTTTTAATACTACTCTGCGTTTTTTTGTTATGGATTTCTGAAGATGACGTAAATTCTAAATTTATTTATTATAATTAATTGAGTGAAAAGTGGGTTGATTAACATAATACTTCCTAAACAATGATCACTGATATTCACATCTATTTGATATTTCCCAATCTATTTGATATATCTCAATCCTCAATGGTATGTATTGGTCTTTTAGTTAAAGTTTGAAATCTTGTAGTTAAGAATGAAATTCAGGATTAAAAATGCCATATTGATGCCTAAATGTGACTGAAAATTTGTGTTTTTATTTTATGGTAAGAGAAATATACAATTCACTAGGGAAAACTTTCAAAAAACTTCAATTGTGTAATTAAATGTAAAAATTTTGAGAGCTTCAATTGCATAATTAAATGCAAAATTCCTACCAGAACTTTAGAATGATTTGTTTCTAATTTCCCCTAATTTGATTATTTGGAATCTTAGGACATTTTTAGTCTGATTTAAATTAAATTGAAAAAGAAAATATGACACATTAGGATAATCTTAAACTTCTGTCATTTTTACTCTTTTATATTAATTTATTTATTAATTAAGAACAAAAAATTTAAGTGGCTCTAACCTTAATTGACAAATTAGATAAACCTTCACAATTAGATATAATACATATAATACCAGTAACATAAGAAAGCTTTATATATATGTATGAGAAAATAGTCTAAACTAGAAAAATAGATCAATTCAAACCATTAAAATCTTTAAATGACACAACCAACTAACTCAACGCTAAAATGGCAAATTGCGCCTTTAAATTCAATAAGATCATTAAAACGATAAAAGTAGATCAATTCAAACTATTAGAATCTTTAAATGACACAGTCAACTAACTCAATGCTAAAATGACAAGCTACCCCTTAAATTCAGTAGGATCATTGAAACTACGAAGGTAAAGTGACCATAAAATAACAGTGAAATAAATGATTTCAAACTATAACAGACAACAATTTAAACAATCATAATGTACTAACCAGTGCTCCATTTGGACCCTCTGTTGCATGCAATTTCCTTGAGATCGAAAGTCCGGCCAACACTTCCACCAGATGAATCTAACTTGTTTCTCGTGTACATTTTACAATCTCCATCGGAAGGAGCTAGAAACACACCAACGAATTCTATGGATTCCATAGCAACAACATTCAAACTTGACACCAACGGGTGATATCCAGCCTCTACTAGCAGTGGTCAACATGACTGATGGATTCCACCAGCAATTTTCCCCTCCTTTTCATCTTGCCCTTGAACGGATCGCAAAGCTTGTTTCCCGCAGCGAGCACTACTATCTGTGCTTTTGCACTGTTTCTTTCTTGATATGACTCTCGACTCTGGCTCTCGGTCTGGTGCTTTATTCCTTTTGGCCTCTAATTATTCCCACTACTAACTAACATATCGAATAAATATTCACTATGAACTAGACATCGCTCAGGGCTGCCTGCTGGAAGTTATTTCAAAATAGGGAGCATGTCCCACAAAAAGAGAAGCGTAAGAAGGACGGAAGGGTAGCATGTCCAGCTGTAAATAAATAACTATATAATATGTTGATTTAGGATTACTCGATGTAGCCCACTTGGTTTTAAGAAGTTAACTGATGTTATCCTCCACACCTCTGGAAGGGGGTTTCCACCCAATTCTAATGTTGATGTTGAAGGTCGAATCGTCTAGACCCAGTATCTCCTCAAAGTAGCTCCGTATAAAAGCTACTACACCCAACTTTGTTTCCAGTTTTGTTTACAGCGCTAGAAAGTCTCCATAGATCGGGCTCATGTAAAGTGTGCAGACAAGAATCACATTCAAACAGGGATGAATCATCTTATTTATTTATGCCATTTCCGGCCAGAAGCTCTGCAACTTTTCAATTTCCAGAGCTTTACCCATCACATCATGCTTTAATATTATTCCAGCTTCGCCTACAAACAAATCATTGTGATATGTACTGCCATTATTCCCTTGTACTGGGTTGATATGTGGTGGGCTCCAGTATTGTAGCAATAATGCTACAACTCCTGGGGCTTCCTATCTCTAATTTTATCAACCCGGTAGTTCGTACAAACTTGGAAGCGACGGTGCTGTAGGCACAAGTACTAGCTCTTGTCGCAGCTGTCACTTGGTCAGCTGGCACAAGTCCGCTAGGGCTCAAGCCAACTTCTATAGGCTCACAGAAGAAGCTTTATGAATGATGGACGAAAGCTAACTCAAAGGAGACTAGTCTAACTGCAAAAAGAAACTGAAAGCCAACAAAGCATGAAAACCCTAGTAAACCCTAGTTTGACTAGCTAGACCCTAACTATGCAAAACTGTGAATGAAACCACTACCAATGATGCCATTACTTGCAGTGAACTGAAATACATGCATCTAAGCTACTTGCATATGAAAAGACATGTTTTTGTATTTTTTCGTTAAGTGGTTGGATTTATTGTGATGATGCTTTTGATTAGGGTTTGGTTGTGCAGGAGCGGTTGGAATGGAAGGAAAGCATGGGCAAGGTCAGGATGGCTAGGGGAGGTCCCAGAGGGTCTCTAGCATTAGTCCACAGAAGTCTACCACGTTCGGATGCTCAGCAACCGAGTTTGCAGGCTTCTACAGGAAGTCTGCAGGGGATCCTACAGGAAACTCAGAGATTTCTACAAGAAGTCTGTGCAATTCTACAGGATGTTTGACAGAGGAAGTTTTAGGAGATGGTGAAGTGTTGGAGTGGTGTGGGAGGATAGGTGAGATGGAGATGGAGCTGGTGATGGCTCAGGAGCAGAGAAGTCAGATGGAGGAAGAGTGCATATAGTGGTTGATGGTTGGAAGGATGGAATCAACGAAAGTTTAAGTAAATGAAGCTAAGTGGTTAATGGATGAGTTGGAGGGTAAATGAGTTGGGCAAAGGCTGAGTAGGTGGATTGAGGAGAGATCAAGAAGAAGGAGAAGGAAGTGGAATGATATGGAGCAGCGTAAATGAAACAAATGACTTATGCACCAAAAACAAGAATTCATTAACCTATGATAACTGTGCCATGAAACCTATGAACAGCAGTGGAAAACCAAGAAATGAAACTCGTGCATGGAAGTGAAATGTAGAAGTATGGTTCAATGTCAAAAGTGCATGGATGGATCTTCAACGAAAATGTCTATGTTGCAGCTTGCATGGAAGTGAGAAGAACTGCGTTTCTTTTTGGTGGTTGGTTATGGACTGCACCCCAATCCCTAAGAGAAATGGCAGTGAGCTTTAACAACCTTTTTCTGGAGCTCCAATGAATTATAACTATCCTCTTCTAACCTAAGCAACTGGAAACAAATTCACCATAAACTAATCCTATCTAAGCTCATGAAAAAGACTAAATTAACAGACTGTAAATTCAAATTGCATGTCAAAGTAAAAACTCAAAGTGCTGGAACGAAATGCAAACAACATTACAACACCGAGGAGATCTATTGCTCTCAGGTTGGGCCCTAACTTGAGAGCTATAGCTCCCTTAGAAACTCAGAATGAGATCAAAATCTGCCTGCCTTTATTCATAAACGAAAGTCTGATGTCATGCCAAAACTGGCTTACAAAAACCGAGCTGTAGCTCGTACTTCCAAATTACAAGAGCAATACAAAAGTTCAAAAAGCTTCTATCCAAGGCTACGGCCTCAGTATTTATGCAAAATGATCATCCAACAGGTGTCCTTGATTTGTGGAGCTCGGCTGCCCAACTGAAGGTTAAACTGCTGATCCTGTAGGACAGTTATAACTGCTGTTCCTGTAGAACAGTTATAACTGCTGTTCCTGTAGAACAGTTGGCTGCCTCTAAGCTCGGTGGGGAGATGGATTGGAGCTCGGAGCTATGGTGGGAATTACGAGGAAGGTCCCCAAGACCGTGGACATCCTCTCCTAAAAACCAGCAGTGCCACCTCATTGTCTCCTTGTCTCCTTTTTCGTGGTCTTTGCTCCCTTTTAATGCCAAAACCTGAAATCATCATGTGTTAGTCACGTAGATAGAATGCCTACCCTTCTTCCTACAAACAACACGAATAAACCAAGAAATGAATGCATAAGCAATAAAAAATGAATGGTTTGAGCAGAGCAAGTAGGCCAAATGAGCCCAAATTGTACCAAAAATTGGGGCTCATCATCACCCCCCAGCTAAACTATTTGCTCATCCTTGAGCAACTTAGTCCAAATCTTCATCCTTCATTGCTTTCACTGCTTCCCTTGCATCCCAAGGCTCTGTGGTGGTGTCTTCTCTGTGGATATGAAACCCTGCTTTCCTGTTCACCTCTTCCCATTGTTGACTGTCATCTTCCTCTGTATTGCCTTCAGTCAGTCCTAGCAGTAGTGGTGGGCTGAGTTTAAGGCCTATCTTGCTGGCCTGGAGGCTTTGCATGGATTTCTTGTAAAGTTCAACTCTTGCCAAAGCTTCCCTCATCCGAATGGGGGTATGGTACTCTCTGATTTTCAAGCTGTGTGCCAGGGTATTCCATCTTCGTGCACATGCTTGGGCAGCGCTTTCTTCCAACAACCTTTCCATGTCTTCAAAGTGGGCTATGGCTTGGGCCTGTTTGCCCATAAATCTCAAGGAAGCTGTGGGATCCGTAGCCAACTGTTGGTGGGCTGAGATGAGTGCCACCGGATCCTCTAGTTCTGGTCGAATGAACAATGGCTCGCTCACTTCTCGGTTCATGACCGATTTTGCTTCAGCTGCTCTCTGATCCTCATGGTTTAACCATGAGGCGAACGCCATCAATTGCATATCACCCAAGGCAACATTGGGATCCCAGGAGACTTCATTAGGCAAAGCCAAATTGTGGAGGTAAAACTCTGCTAATTTGGCTTTGTCCTCAGACGAACTAGTACTGCACAATTCAGAAAATTGTTGTGGGTTTTGGATATGTGAAATACCTCTTTGTGCCAAGGTGTTTATTTGGAACTGCAGCCATTGATCTTTTAAGAATAATCCATAGGATTTTGCAGGTGGTCTGCACTGAATTGCCTCCATGGCCCAACTGGCCATGCAGGCCAATTGTGCTTCCTTTTGTTGCAGCTGTTCTTGTAGGGCTTGCACTTCAATTTTTGTTTGCTGCTCTGCTTCCTGTAGAAGTGTCATTGGCTCTTCAAGACTGGTGGTCAGCTCCTTTTTGCTTTGTTGTTCATTTGTGATGTCCTTGGAGGATGTTCCTGCTCCTGCCCTTAGTTCCTGTAGCTGCAATCTTAGCTTCTGATTTTCTTCCTGTAGAAGCACACGTTGGCAATTAGCCACATGTTTAGCCATGGTGAATTCACTCCTGACCTCCTTGAGTTGCTCTTGTAAAGGGCCTATGTCCGCCACACCCTTTGATTTGGCGATCTGCATCCATGTGTGGGAATGGACTCTTTCTTTCTCTAGTTCAAAAAATAGAGGCACAGTAAATTTCTGCGGTATGATTTTGGCCGCCTCTAAAAAGGTGTAGTATGAATTCAGATTAGGTGAAGGGCTAGGTTCTGGTATATGTTCTTTTTCTATCTCTTCAGGCGGTTCTACCTCACCCTCCCTTGGTGGTGATGAGAGTCCTTCTCCTTCCTTCTTCTCCGTTTCCTGTAGCCGGGCCAGAGTATCCTGTAGAACATTTTTAGCTTCCTGTAGCCGGGTTTTTTCGGTCAACAGGTCTAACCTTTCTTACCACGTATTTTTCTTTGGATTCCCCTTCTCGTAGGTGATTGTGATCCTGGAGGGTGACTTTTCTTTGGGAGAAGCAGGTGTATCTTCGATGACGATCGGGCTGCTGGATTGGGCCTGTGGCTTGCCCGTCTTTATTCTAACACTTCTTCGAGCCTTAAAGTACAGAGGGATCTCCCTCTTCCTCTTTCCTTTTGGCTTAGGTGGCGTGCTGAGGCCAGCTAATACAGCTGCTGCCTCCCGTGCCAGAATATCCACCTTTTTCTCCTTGGGTTTCACCTTTTCGGGGCTTCCTGTAGAAGCTTGTTTCTGCAATTTCGGGCTTCCTATAGAAGCCTTTGTCTCTATTTTCGGGCTTCCTGTAGAAGCCTGTTTCTCAATGATTTTTGGGCTTCCTGTAGAAGCCTTGGTCTTTGCTTTTGGGCTTCCTGTAGAAGCCTGCTTCTCAACGATCTTCGGGCTTCCTGTAGAAGCCTTTGTTTTTGTTTTCGGGCTTCCTGTAGAAGCCTGTTTCTCACTGATCTTCGGGCTTCCTGTAGAAGCCTGTTTCTGCTTTCCTGTAGACACAGGTGTCTCCACCTCCGCTTGCTTGCCTGCCTGAGTTTTACTTTTTGCTTTGGTTGCAGGTGCTGTTGAGGTACTTGGGCTGACGTGGACCACCTCAGCTTTGTCCATTCTGCTCTTCATCCTCTTTTCCCTTGCTGACAGGATTGGTGTGCCACCTTTTTCTTTGTCCTCCTTTTCCTCATGCTTCTTCCTTTGTTCTTTCTTCTGTACTGTTGTCGGGGTCTCTTGGCCTTCTTCTCTCTGTCCCTCGGCCACTGCTTCTTGTTCCTCACTGCTGGAGGAACCCGTTTCTTCGATCAACATCTTAATGTCCCCATCTTTTGTTAAATTCCGGAAGGATTCCCATGAGAGGGGGACCTTATATGAGTGCAATGCATCTTCCACAAGAAGCTTGATCAACCCATGGTGGGCTATCTGATCTGGTATGCCCTCTTTCAGCTTTGTGGCACACTCCATTAGAGACTGCAGTAGGTAATAAGGGATGCTCAGTTTTTGTTCTACAGGAAGATCAATTCGGTGCCTCAATTCAGTGAGCAGCCGAAAGTGATATGCATACACGATGCTGAAACGGCCTTCACAAGTGATATATTTCATGATTTGCAAACTGACTTCATTCCAAGGTGGCAACAGGCTCGTTCTTCGCACCCCATTTTTGTCCTCCGAGAATTCTTCCTCAGGTGGAAAGAATTCCTTCTTCGCCTGCTGGCTCAGCTTTCGCTCTTCCTTATCCCACGGCAAACCCATAGGAAGTTCTGTGATCCGACTGATATGTTCCGGGGTGATCTTGAGGCTTAGACCTCTGAAGTTCACTGTGGCCAGTGTCTGGGATTTAGGCTTCAGAGCCTGCAAGAATTCTTTGGCCACTTCATCATCATAGCCCTGTAGCTTATCACAAAAAGGCATCCATTGTGCTCTGGTGAAGAGCTCTACCACTGCCGGGTTTTCCCTTAATTTGGTTGAATCAGTGGGTTCCCGTCTTATAAACCCACCCGGCATGATGGACACGGTTGTTTTAATTAAAGGTGGAAAATGCAAAAGAGATTTGGTCTATTAAGACAGAGCATGCATATAATCCACAAAATTCAACATAGTCGACTTATACTGACATCCTGTAGAACGACAGCATAGGCATAGCAAACAACAATTCCACCAATATCTTTATGACCAGACTGTGGACGATGGTCTTGCCACTCTTACTAACCAGTTGCATGAAGAGTTCAGGGTTACCTCTTTAATTGGACACCTTTTTTCGTGAGGCACCCGCTTCCCTGTAGAAGACTGCGTTCCTGTAGACTGCGTTCCTGTAGAACTGCGTTCCTGTAGAAACTGTGCGCAATTCTCGGGGAGGACTGTAGTTGGCCCGCGCTCGAGGTGTGCTTCACTGGCGTTCTGGTAGCCAACAGCTCGGTGTATCAAAGTGCAAAGGAGATCAGAATAGCCACCCGAGTTTTGAAGTGGTGGTTGATAAATGCATGCGCATGATCTAGCCGATTAGATTTTGAATCGGCGCAATCCGTGGCGCGGGGGATGAGCTGTCCCCACCGGACCGTTGGGCGACGTCATCCATCATTCGCCTGCGTATTCACTTGCTGCCGCATCCATTCCCACAGATTTGCCGCCGCCTTTTCTTGTTAAACTCATGCTTCTGACGAGAGTGTTCTCACGTGCGTGCCGTTCATTCTCTTTGTCATGGCCGCCACCCAAACATCCAATTACACTTTAACTAGCTGACGTGGCCAGTCGACTGGCCATACGGCCGCTCAACCATTCAATTTTACGCTATGCAAACAATTTCAAAGTAAAATTCATGCGATTTGATGGAAGGAAGGGTTGAGACACTTACCTGCGTGGCTGCACACGATTTTTCCAGTTCTTGGACGATGGTGCGTGGATCTACCTGCTGCATGCAACTTACACAGACCCGGAGGCTCGTGGTTACAGGCTGCCAACGATGGAGTGGATGTTTTGCTTGCATGCGCCCGCGTTTCATTTCAGATGGCGGTGCTGTGAATGGTATCCACTCAAGCAGGTTGAACTGTTACAGGATTCCCGCGAGGTGTCTCGTAACAGTCCTTTCTCCTTGGGTGCATGCTGCACGACAGAGGCTCTGGCCTTTCAATCACGTTCCCGGAGCTCTTGATGCCTGCGGTATGAGATCCCAGCATTTGTTTAACTTTGAAAATGGCTTTTCCCGCAAGAACTCATCGATCTTCTTTGTTGGTGCAGGGGACTTGGTCGCATGTCGACAAGGATGGTGGAGCAAGGTGACAACAATGTGCAAGGGTGCCAACAGAGGCTTGCATGCATCCAAACCAATCCATAGTCGCTAAATCTCCTTTTAAGATGGATTCTGGGCCGTCCAAAACTCTTACAGGAAGTTTCCTGTAGAACACAGAGCTTCCTGTAGAAAGTTCGGCCTTCCTGTAGAAAGTCTGTACTTTCCTGTAGAAAATCCGCGCCTTCCTGTAGAAAGACTGCATCTTCCTGTAGAAAGACAACATCTTCCTGTAGAAGATTCAAACCATGATAAGATTGCACATATCTTGAAAAAACATGGGTACCCTTGGAGGAGGTGCTGGTGAGGTTCCTTGACAGCATGATAAGGACCCTTGGCTTTAAGTTGAAGGCTTCCTCTCCTCCATAGAACATCTGCAACCTGCATGCAATTTTACCATATTTTGCTTATTGTTTTTTTTCTTTTTTTTTTTTTTGAAAGATAACAGGGGCGCCTCAAAGAGGTTTTCACCCGTGCCATCTGCCCTGAGCGCCTCAGAGAGGTTTTCACTCAAGGATCTTTTCAAACCTTTTCTCTCTTTTTTTTTTTTGAAAGACAATAGGGGCGCCTCAATGAGGTTTTCACCCCTACCACCTGCCTTGGGCGCCTCAGAGAGGTTTTCACCCAAGGATATTTATTATTTTTTTTTCTCTTTTTTTTTTTTTTTTTTCATATCCCTCAGGGTATGCCAAAAGCAGAGGCAGAACCCTTCTCTATGACCAATACAGATTTCTCCATAGTTTTGATGAACTCTTGTCTTGAGAGAGGTCTCCTGTAGATCTTCAATCGATGCCCATTGACAAGCATGGGAGTGGCTTCCTCATCAATGGTTCGAATGAGGACAGATCCATTGTCATGGCATTTCTCCACTGCATATGGTCCTAGCCATCTGGTTCTCAGCTTCCCCTTGAAGTCTTTGTATTTGGAGTCATACAACAAAGCCCAATCTCCCGGCTGAAATTGCTTGTCATGGAGATGTTGGTCATGCCACACCTTTCTCTGAAGTTGAACCACTTCTGAGTGAAGGAGGGCCTGCATTCGGTGCTCATCCAGGCCATTCAGCTGCAGTAGCCTTTCTTGTTGTGCATGGCTGAGATCTAGGTCCAGCTGAGCTGCCATCCTCAAAGTGTTGTACTCAAACTCAATGGACAGCAAAGCTTTCTTCCCATAGACCAGCTCATACGGTGTGAAGTCGGTGGTGGTCTTCCAAGTGGTGTTGTAAGCCCATGTGGCTTCAACCAGGCGATCTGCCCAGTCCTTTCTGCTGCTGCTCACCACCTTAGTCAAGATCCCTTCTAATGCTCTATTGGTGACTTCCACTTGCCCATTTGCTTGAGGGTGATAAGGGGTGGAAGTCCTATGCTTGATCTTGTGATGAGCTAGGAGATCTTCAACCAGGTTGGAGGTGAACTGGCTCCCTTGATCAGTGACCAGCTCTCTTGGATAGCCAAACTTATAGAAGATGTTCTCTCTTAGGAACTCGGCCACCTTTTCTTCTGTTGCTACTTTGATTGCTTTGGTCTCTGCCCACTTTGTCAAATAGTCAGTACACACAATGATGTAAGTCCTTTGCCTCGAGGAGGGGTTGATTGGGCCCACAAAGTCCATGCCCCACTTCTCAAATGGCTCAAGAGTCACTTGAGGTTGGAGAGGCATCTCATCCCTTTGGGTCGGTTTCCCCATTCTTTGGCATTGGTCACACTGACTGACATATCTTCTGACATCTTGATGAATTGTGGGCCAATAGTAGCCTGCCTGCAGGATTTTGAAGGCAGTTCTCTTTGCTGCAAAATGTCCTCCACAAGGCCCATCATGACAAGTGAGGAGGATATCAAAGACTTCCTCCTCCCTTACACAACGCCTTAAGATCTGATCGGGGCCAAGCTTGAACAGATTGCCCCCGATCCAAGTAAATGAGGCACTTTTTCTGATGATTCTGCTCTTCTCTCTGGAAGATAGGTGTGGAGGGAACTGTGCTGAAACAAGATAGTTTGCTATATCAGCAAACCATGGAGAGAGTACTGAAATAGCAAATAGATGTTCATCAGGCATCTGGTCATCCACTGTTCCATCCTCATCTGCAGACAAATCCAATCTAGATAAAAAGTCAGCAACAACATTTTCTCTACCTGGTTTGTCAACAATGGTCAAATCAAACTGCTGCAATAAAAGTAACCATCTAATAATACGAGCATTCACATCTGGTTTATTCATTAAATATCTAATAGCAGCATGGTCAGTATGTACAAAGGTCTGGTAACCAGTAATATAATGTCGGAACTTGTTCAATGCATGGACCACAGCCAAGAATTCTTTCTCGGTTACAGTGTAATTCAGCTCAGCTTTGGACAAGTTTTTGCTAACAAAGTAAATGGCATATGGAAGTTTCTGCTCAACTTGTCCTAAAGCTGCACCTATGGCTTTGTTCGAGGCATCAATGTGGATGTGGAAAGGTAGGGCCCAGTTTGGACCTCTCAGGATTGGGGCTGACACCAACTTGTCCTTTAATTCATTTAAAGCCCTCTGACAATCGTCAGTCCAATTAAACTCCACATCTTTTGCCAACAGGCCAAACAATGGCGAGGCTAGCTTGCTGAAATCTTTAATGAATCTCCGGTAGTATCCTGCTAATCCCAAGAAACTCCGGACATCCCTGACCTTTTGAGGAGGTGGAACCCTCTTGATGAGAGCAATTTTGTTAGGATCCACCTGTAATCCTTGGCAAGAAATGGTATGGCCTAGCACGATCCCTTCAGTCATTAGGAATTCACATTTTTCAGGACTAAGGGACAAGTTCATCTCGGTGCATTTGGTTAGGACTTTTCCCAGGTTGGTCAATGCTTCCTGGAAGTTGGCCCCATAAGGAGTAAAGTCATCCATATAGATTTCTACTGCATCATGGACCAGCTCCGAGAAGATGCTCAAGACAGCTCTCTGAAAGGTAGCAGGAGCATTGCATAGCCCAAAGGGAAGGACTCGATAGGCAAAGGTACCCCAAGGACAAGTGAAGGTGGTCTTATCTTGGTCTTCTGGGCTGATTTGGATTTGGTTATACCCGCTAAACCCATCCAGGAAAGAGAAGAACTTCTTTCCTGCCAGTCCATCCAACACTTGATCTATGAAAGGTAGAGGGAAATGGTCCTTCTTGGTAGCTTTGTTCAGTTCTTGGTAGTCCACACAGATTCTCCATTTCCCATTTTTCTTGGGAACCAACACTAGAGGGGACACCCATTCACTATCTGAGATGGGGTAGATGAATTTGACATCCAACAGTTTTTGCAATTCTTCCTTGACAATGTCCTTAAGGGCTGGATTCATTCTCCTCTGAGGTTGCCTAACCGGTTTACAGTCCTCTTTGATGTATATATGATGGGTACAGACCGAAGGATGGACTCCTTTCATTTCCTTATAGCTCCAAGCAAAAGCATCTAAGTGATTGGCCAACAGACTACACAGCTCCTTTTCCTGGGAAGGAGATAGGGAGGAGCTGATCTTCAATGCTTTCTCAGGGCCGAACTCCACATTCTTGACTCTGGGAGTAACAGGGTTGGTTGTACAAAGATCCACTAAGGTGCTAGCTTGGGCATCCTCCACCAATTTCTCTAAGGGTAGTGCACTGGAAGGTGGATTCTGGATCAAGGTCTCGATCAAGTCATCCTCGGTTGGGGGGTCTCTTCTAGTGGTATCTAAGGTGCACAGAGGTGCTGAGTACACCTCGTCTTCCTCTCCTTCTTCCAACCAGAGTGGTAAGTCATGCTCTAAGGAGGGTTGGGCAGGAGGGTATAGGACTAGCTGCTTGGACATGGGACCATTTTTGATGGTCATGTTTCCTGCACGACAACTTACGTAAGCATCTGCAGTAGCTAACCAAGGCCTTCCCAAAATGAGAGGATATCCAGTAAGCTTGGCCTTTGGTTGCAGAACCAGGAAGTCTGCAGGGTATTCCCAAGAGTCAATAGAGACCAAGACATCCTCCACAATCCCTTCGGGAGTCACGGTGGAGCGATCTGCTAATTGCAGTACTGTCGAGGTCTTTCTCAAGGAACCCTGAAGATTAAGCTTAAGCATGGTATCCCTGGTCATCACTTTAATGGCAGCCCCCAGATTAATCAAGGTGTGAGGTATAATGGTGCCATTGATGTGAACATCTACTACAGGACTTCCAGGATCTAGGTACTTTGAGCAGATGACTTGTCCTAACATAAGGTCAGACAGTTGTCCTATGACATTGATAGTTGAGGCATATTTCTTCCGTCTGCCTGGGTGTTTGAAACACTTCTCCTTAACCAGTTTGTTGTATATTGGCACATCCTTGATGGCTTGGAGAAGTGGTATTTTTACACACAACTGCTTGAGCTCACCCAGAAGCTCATCCTCCTCTGGGTTGGGTTGTGTGGTGGCTGTTAGTCTCTCAGGAAAGGGTGGAATAACCTTCGGTTCACTTCCCTGTTTATCTTCCTCATCCTCTGGGGGAGGAGGTTGGCGATCTGGTAGGGTCTTTCCAGATCGAAGATTGATCTCCTGGATCTCCACATCATAGGTAGGGCATGAGGTTTCCCCAGTGTATACCTGCTGGGCTTGTCTATTGTTGGGGTTCGGGTTCGGTTGAGCAGGCATTTGAGGTTGCCTTGGAGGAGCAGGAGGTAATGGCTGAGGTTGAACTGGTGGTGGAGGCAAGATGGCAGGAGGAGTGTTGTATTGGGGCCTCCACCCCAACTGAGGTGCATTCCATTGAGGCTGCGGCTGGGCATGTGAGTGATATGAATGAGAAGTAGGTTGAGTGGGGTACTGAGGTGGATAAGACCATGGAGGAGGCATGGATCATGAAGGATGAGCAGGGGGACCCTAGGAAGGCATAGGAGTCGATTGGTTGGGGCTATAATAAGCTTGAGATGCCCCTTGCATCCCTTGCTGATAAGGTCTAGATCCCTGTGGCCTCCTTTGGTTGAGGTAATAGAGAGGCTCTGTGGGAGCTTCTGTCCCTTGGTACATGGCTTTAAACCCAGGTAAGGTTGGACACTGATTTGTGGGATGGTCCTCCTCACAAACGAAACACACTTCAACCGAATGCAATGGACATTCGTTCTTAGGGTGTCTCCTTGTGCACCTAGGGCAAAAGACAGCCAAGGCTCTCTCAGCTTCTTCTTTCTTTTGCTGAATCCTGAATGTGTCAAGCTGCATGGCAATGGTCTGTCTCACCTCACTCTTAAGATCTTCTAATTGATTTGCAAGCTCATGTTTGGAGAAAGGGACACTAGTTGAGAGGTGGTTTCCTCTACCTCGTTTCCGAGCTGCCCTGGAGTGGTTTCTAAACACAGTCTTGATGTCCTCATAAGGCAGTTGGTAAATGTCCCCCCCAGCTAACATGTGAAGGGTATCTAAGAGGTCTTCAGGGACTCCTCGGAGCAGGACCAACTTGAGGGATTTAGGGTCAAGTGTGCACCTGGCCCGCTTATAGCTTAGTTGGAACCTCTCCTCATAATCCTCTAAGGACTCATCATTTCCCATGGACATCCGAAAGATTTCCCCCTTTGTTTCCTTGGACCTACAGTAATCCCGGTACTTGGTATTGAAAGCTTGCTGCATCTGAGCCCAAGTGGTGATACTATTCCCAGGTAAGCCCATGAACCAGCGTAGTGCTGCATCCTTAAGAGTGGAAGGGAAAAGTTTCAGCTTTTGCTCATCTTCAGTATAGTCATAGGTTCTACAAAGGACAGCAAACTCAAACAGGAAGGTATCCGGATCTTCAGTGGTCAGCCCATGGAAGTGAGGTAAGGCGGAGGGGCTAATGTTCTTCATTTTCATCTCTCCATTGGTCTCTCGGATGGGGAAGGCACCTTCTATTCTCTCATCTTCTCTTCTATTGTCAGCCATAGCTTCAGATGGAGTGGCCTCTAACTCTTCTTCTACTATAGGGTCTTTGGATATCTCAGGATGTTCACCTATAGGTTCTTCTGGGTCACTGTCACCAAAGAAGAGAGAAGGGTGACTCAGTGATGTGGTGGGGGTGTTTGGTAGGAATTTGACTGATCTATCTCGGTTCCTACGAGGCATGAAATGGAAAAGACTTTCTTTTTCTTTTGATTGTTTTTGCTTTGCTTTTCTTTTTGGTACCTGCAAAACTGAGACAGATTGATCTACAACTAACTATGAAAGATGCAGAATTAAACTGAAAGCAGGAAAGAACTATCTACTTTGCTCAAATGAAATTGCAAAAATGGAAATGCTAATCTACACTTGCAGAAAGGAAATGCTAATCTATGAAAGCAGGAAATGCTAATCTATGAAAGCAGGAAATGTCTATGCTACTTTTGCAGAATGGAAATGAAGTAAACTACTTAGCAGAAGGCGAGAGTAAGAAAGTAGAAGAAAAGCAACAATTACTAATACTCTGACGCTTCCCCGGCAACGGCGCCAAAAAGATGGTGGGCTCCAGTATTGTAGCAATAATGCTACAACTCCTGGGGCTTCCTATCTCTAATTTTATCAACCCGGTAGTTCGTACAAACTTGGAAGCGACGGTGCTGTATGCACAAGTACTAGCTCTTGTCGCAGCTGTCACTTGGTCAGCTGGCACAAGTCCGCTAGGGCTCAAGCCAACTTCTATAGGCTCACAGAAGAAGCTTTATGAATGATGGACGAAAGCTAACTCAAAGGAGACTAGTCTAACTGCAAAAAGAAACTGAAAGCCAACAAAGCATGAAAACCCTAGTAAACCCTAGTTTGACTAGCTAGACCCTAACTATGCAAAACTGTGAATGAAACCACTACCAATGATGCCATTACTTGCAGTGAACTGAAATACATGCATCTAAGCTACTTGCATATGAAAAGACATGTTTTTGTATTTTTTCGTTAAGTGGTTGGATTTATTGTGATGATGCTTTTGATTAGGGTTTGGTTGTGCAGGAGCGGTTGGAATGGAAGGAAAGCATGGGCAAGGTCAGGATGGCTAGGGGAGGTCCCAGAGGGTCTCTAGCATCAGTCCACAGAAGTCTACCACGTTCGGATGCTCAGCAACCGAGTTTGCAGGCTTCTACAGGAAGTCTGCAGGGGATCCTACAGGAAACTCAGAGATTTCTACAGGAAGTCTGTGCAATTCTACAGGATGTTTGACCGAGGAAGTTTTGGGAGATGGTGAAGTGTTGGAGTGGTGTGGGAGGATAGGTGAGATGGAGATGGAGCTGGTGATGGCTCAGGAGCAGAGAAGTCAGATGGAGGAAGAGTGCATATAGTGGTTGATGGTTGGAAGGATGGAATCAACGAAAGTTTAAGTAAATGAAGCTAAGTGGTTAATGGATGAGTTGGAGGGTAAATGAGTTGGACAGAGGCTGAGTAGGTGGATTGAGGAGAGATCAAGAAGAAGGAGAAGGAAGTGGAATGATATGGAGCAGCGTAAATGAAACAAATGACTTATGCACCAAAAACAAGAATTCATTAACCTATGATAACTGTGCCATGAAACCTATGAACAGCAGTGGAAAACCAAGAAATGAAACTCGTGCATGGAAGTGAAATGTAGAAGTATGGTTCAATGTCAAAAGTGCATGGATGGATCTTCAACGAAAATGTCTATGTTGCAGCTTGCATGGAAGTGAGAAGAACTGCGTTTCTTTTTGGTGGTTGGTTATGGACTGCACCCCAATCCCTAAGAGAGATGGCAGTGAGCTTTAACAACCTTTTTCTGGAGCTCCAATGAATTATAACTATCCTCTTCTAACCTAAGCAACTGGAAACAAATTCACCATAAACTAATCCTATCTAAGCTCATGAAAAAGACTAAATTAACAGACTGTAAATTCAAATTGCATGTCAAAGTAAAAACTCAAAGTGCTGGAACGAAATGCAAACAA
This sequence comes from Pinus tabuliformis, assembly GCA_031772625.1. Taxonomy (NCBI): domain Eukaryota; kingdom Viridiplantae; phylum Streptophyta; class Pinopsida; order Pinales; family Pinaceae; genus Pinus; species Pinus tabuliformis. The sequence continues at coordinate 325,103,505 of CM062806.1, read as the reverse complement.
CATTACAACACCGAGGAGATCTATTGCTCTCAGGTTGGGCCCTAACCTGAGAGCTATAGCTCCCTTAGAAACTCAGAATGAGATCAAAATCTGCCTGCCTTTATTCATAAACGAAAGTCTGATGTCATGCCAAAACTGGCTTACAAAAACCGAGCTGTAGCTCGTACTTCCAAATTACAAGAGCAATAAAAAAGTTCAAAAAGCTTCTATCCAAGGCTACGGCCTCAGTATTTATGCAAAATGATCATCCAACAGGTGTCCTTGATTTGTGGAGCTCGGCTGCCCAACTGAAGGTTAAACTGCTGATCCTGTAGGACAGTTATAACTGCTGTTCCTGTAGAACAGTTATAACTGCTGTTCCTGTAGAACAGTTGGCTGCCTCTAAGCTCGGTGGGGAGATGGATTGGAGCTCGGAGCTATGGTGGGAATTACGAGGAAGGTCCCCAAGACCGTGGACATCCTCTCCTAAAAACCAGCAGTGCCACCTCATTGTCTCCTTTTTCGTGGTCTTTGCTCCCTTTTAATGCCAAAACCTGAAATCATCATGTGTTAGTCACGTAGATAGAATGCCTACCCTTCTTCCTAAAAACAACACAAATAAACCAAGAAATGAATGCATAAGCAATAAAAAATGAATGGTTTGAGCAGAGCAAGTAGGCCAAATAAGCCCAAATTGTACCAAAAATTGGGGCTCATCAATATGCTTCTTGGTGGAAAATATATTTTCCGTACAATAAATCTTGACAGTCTCAAGCTTCAAGCTTCAGTTTATCAATTATTTTAAATATCAATTACACATTATTTTATTCATCTTGTTTATTGATGCCATTTCCGGCCAAAAGCTCTGCAACTTTTCAATTTCTAGAGCTTTACCCATCACATCATGCTTTAATATGATTCCAGCTTCGCCTACAAACAACTCGCTGTGATATGTATTGCCATTATTATTCCCTTGTACTGGGTTGATATGCTTCTTGATGGACAATATCTTTCCCGTACAATAAATCTTGACGGTCTCAAGCTTCAGTTTATCAATTATTTTAAATATCAATTACACATTATTTTTATAATTGGAAACTTTTGATTTTTCTGAGTATATATATAATTGGAAACTTTTGATTTTTCTGAGTGCCCGTCAACATGACACTTTGTTAAATTATTAGCAAGTTCACAATAACGTGTAATTTTTTAAATACATTGTATTTGACGCCTAAAAAGGATGAAAACATGGAAACAGACATCAATTTTAAACCCTGACTAGCGGGGCTATTTAGCAGGCAAGCACCATAGCTAGTTAGATAACTTTTAGACTATGGTATCTAAAGGTCTTATCAAGTACGCAGAATTGTATCAATGGAATCATATACAATTTCCGTAGAATGTTGTGGTGTGTAACATAGTGAACACGTATGGTGGCCTAAAAGTAATCAATAGCATTTATGGTCAACAATATGGTTATTGTCCTTAATGCGGTAGTCTAACCAATCTGTTTTTTCCCTAGAAAATTATGGAATTTTTGCAACATTTTTTATAAAATTTGGCAAGTACCAAACTACTTTTTCTTTAGAAAATTATGGAAATCTTGCAACATTTTTTGATAAAATTTGGCAGGGATTTTTGTAAATCCAAGTTACACTTATTAAAATTTAAGTTTTTAGTGTCTAGTGATTTTTGATGGTGGTGTATCTATTTCCACCATAAAAAAACAAGATTCAAACACTTTGAGTACAAGATCTTTTTATTTTTTTCTTGGATTCACACCACTTTCTGATCCCAATAATTCCTCCACCTCCTTAGACACCTCAGTGTTTAACTGCTTGAAGCCTCTAATAAAACAACATTATCTTGAACCTAACATTTATCTTTCAGCCATGTATATGTGAATATGATATTTGTTTTTAAATTGTGGCTAGCCATAAAGGATTGAAGGCTCTAATAAATAAATAACATTATATTCAACACGACATTTATGTTCACGGATGAATCTAAATACGTTACTTTTGAGACTACAATTTTTTGCCAAATCCAGTAAAAAACATTTCAAAAAATTAGGTAGTTGGAGTGTTTGAATCAATTTTTCTTTATGGTGGAAATGTGTTCAACACCATAAAAAATCGCGGGGCACCCAAAATCTTGATATTATTGATCAACTTTAACCAAGATTTTCAAAAAATTCTGCCAGATTTTTTCATAATCTTGCCGAAATTTCTAACTTTTTTTATGGGGTTTTTAGACTACGAGTTACTTTTGTTTCTAATTGCTTGTGAGAAAATATATAATTATTTTGCTGGTGAGAAAAATATCATGGGGTTGTACAAAGTGGTGTAGGTTGAATGATTGCTATTAATGCACCACAAGTTTAATAATTAGCTACACGAGTAGAGAGAAGAAAAGCTTATGCAAATAAGAGGGTGAAAAGTTTGAGTAGTGAGTGACCAAACACCTTATTTAATGAGCTAAACTACTCCGCATCAAACTCCACCTTAAGTGAGTTCCCCTTTGAGACAGACATTTAAGAACACCTTATTTAATGAGCTAAATTACTCCGCATCAAACTCCACCTTAACTGGGTTCCGCTTTGAGAAAGACATTTAAGATAGTGCTTGTAGGCAATATTTTCTATTACTATGAAGATGAAAATGGAGTCTACTTATCTGCAACTAAACTAGAATTTCAAATAAATCTTCAATTTGTATAGAGTTAAACACATCCATAAACTCACCACTTTTACTCTGTTTACCACATATTTCTATCAACACTTTCTATGTTACTTTTAGGTCAATTTGAAAGGTAAGAATCAAGTTTGTTGCGGCAATTAACAATTCCTCCTTGGTGACCTTATTTGAAATTTCCAACTTCTCATACTTTAGATGGAAGAACATATTTATTATTAAACTAACACATGCTAATCAAAATTACAATTATAGGTCTCGGATGCGGGTGCACATCACAGTTAATAGGTTAGCGGCAGAACGGGACAGCAAGTGGCCTTGCCACATGGCTCTTCGTAATCCTGCACACCAATCCATAAAATTCGTATTAACATTGGCCATAAATGGCGATTAAGCTGGCACTGTCTTCAAACCGCCTGCATCTACCTGCCTCGGCTCGGCTCAATGGTGACCTCTGGTAATATTAACTCCACTGCCCCACTCTCTAATCCCCTACCTCTGCAATGCCAATGTCCTTTGGCAACAGTGGATCCAAGCTCTCACACTGCTACGGGCAGGCGCTGCAACATCCTTTGCTGCATTAATATCGGCCTGAGCATTCATTTTACTCAAAGCTTGGTCTGCAATTTCATCTTCCACCCCGCTTCTGTACCTAATCCTTCCTCTGAGCCGACCTATGAACATGTTGTGCCCTCTCATCACTCTGAGCCGTCTCCCTGCAGACATCCTCCTACCCCTAGTGTCAATATGCCCAGAACTCACCATAGAATGCGTAGTCAAAGAAGGGGCAGCAGAGGCAGATTGTCCCACTCTCCTCTGTCTTTGGCCTCTGACACCTCCTCCCCTTCGGCTCAACTAAATTCAGACCGTTACCGAAATACTCGCAGTGGCAGAGGCAGCTCACGACCTCTCTGCCTCCAACCGACGCATTCTGACTCGCCACCCACTGGAATTCCCTCAAATCCATAGCCACCCCTCCGCTCAGCCCAATTCATCTACCGTTGTTCCCTGAACCAGCCCATCATAACCGCCACCATCTCCATTACCTTCCACGAGGAGGAGCCAGCCACAGAAGGTGGACGCCATACCAGCGCTGAGCCAGCCAGGGTCGAGGGGAGCACACACTGCGCAAGGGCGAAGCAGGACACTCCTCCGGACAAGCAAACTGAGGAGGAGAAGGACCATGACCATCAAGCAGAAGATGACATGGATCCTTACAGATGTTTTGTCGTGGAGGAACACCCGGAGCAGCGGGAAGATGACATGGGAGCAACACAGCAGGCAGAAGATGACATGGATGAATACAGGTGTTTCGTTGTTGAGGAACACCCATCGCTGCCGCATAACACCTAACTTGCCAGCATGAAACCTGACCGGCCACACAACTTGCCACGTGTCTTCGAGTCTCAGGTTCTGAGAATTATGATATCTGGTTTTTTCGGGGTTTTTAGGAAAACTTGCTGTCATATGGTTACTTTGATGATTTTTTTGCTTTTTTTTGAAAAATTAGTTAAATACTATGCGTAATTGTTGGTTTCCCCTGCGTGGACAACAAGATAACACCTGCAATTTTATTTTTGAACTGGACTAGTTTCCCATTATGGGCAGTCCAGACCTGTTTTTGTTGGTTTCTGCCCTAAACCATGGAACGGACATGCAAAGGCCAAAGCCTCAGTGTACCATTATGTTTCAGTAATAGAATTTAGCATAATTTAGAAAAAAAAAATACAATTATAGGCTATGGTTTTGTATCTCATCTTTGCACTTGTATTTCCACTAGACACATTCTTTAAAATGGGATCTTTATCAAAATTGATCACAAATAATTTGATTACATTTGAGGTTTATGATGGCATAGTTGAATCCATTTAATGTATTAATAAAGAGGTTTGAAAAAAAAAACCAAAATCAACAATACATGAAAGGCTGCTTGTTAAATATTTGTGGCGGAAGGAGATTGTAAAGCCCTAAATGAATAAAAATTATAGTTGGAAGCTTGTGGAATGTGTCAAATTGTCTCACCTTGGGAATACTGACCTACATTATTGTTTTATAGAAGCACCAATATGAGAAGAGAATAAAAGTGCACCTAGGAGAGAGATAGTAAAGAGTTGAACTCGAAGTGAAACACATTGCATGTAGCAAAACTCCACCAATAACTCGGCCTAGACAAGAATAGATCCCCGCCTCCCTCTCACACATGGAACTTGTTGAATATAACCCCAAAATATGTTGTACCTCCTAAATATAGGCTTCCTTAATTTCACGAATTATTTGGTGCTCTACCTCCAAGATATAAACTGCTAAATGATCATTATGTCCAAGTATGTTATAAAAAATCCACATACCAGTTCCAACTCCAACAATTTTGCTCATGTGAAGAACAAATTTAAGACAACCATTTTGAAAAATTTCAAAAGTAGTTGTTTAAGTTGTTGCCAAAGTACTTCCTAGCCGTAAGGAGGTAATTGTAGCTTCTTGAGCATTAAGTAGTAGCTTGTAGGCTTTCTTCTTCTTCTGCTAATATGAAATGACCCACCAGTTGTAGATTAACTTATCTTGTCAATAACTTCCTTATGGATACATGCTACTCAAGATGAGAACTGGAAGATAGGTCACAACTTGATTGTTAAATCTACATAATGATAAGCAATAGTGACTTCAAATGACATAAGCCCTCAATAAACATGAAATCATTAAAGGATTTAAAAACCCAGTGGGAAGTGAAACATAGGGAGCCTGATATCATATTAAACATAGCAATAGAGAAATTGTTGTGTTGGGTTGCTTCCTCCAAAACCCTCTTACCCTTTAATACTAAGGCGTGTGAAAGGAGTCAATAGCATGGTGTACATCAAATTTCTATACAAAATGTTGTATATGAAGAGAGCCTCATGTAGGTGAGGATATGTAGAGGCCTTGTCACACATTCATTTAAATAATACTATGTGGCCTATACATATGTCATTATTAGTTTTCCTTTTATAGAAAAGGCTCGTTGGGTCAATATAGTTTAAGAGAGCATTAAATGATAATACCGTTTTTCTGGGTGAACAAACATTATAGAAGCTTTATGAAAAGGCATTGTCATATCTGGAAGTTGACTAGCATTATGTTAACAATTTCATTGCCACTTGTTTTGGATGCATGTAATGCACTTATTTTATGGTGATGGATTAACAAATTTGTAATTGGCTAATGTGGATTTTTTTTATGGTAGAGTGAAGCCTTGGATTGACAAATCATCTCAACTAAGGACTTTTCCTCTATTTCTTGTTTGTTATTCATTTGTAATTACATTAGTAACATACCTCATAATTATATGGAAAGCTAGGAATATGCATGTAGCGTATAAAAAATAATCATGTGCAGTGATATAGAAAAAACTTAACTTATTTAGTTAAGGTTAAACATCAAAGTTTTCTTGACAACTTTTTCATTTCTATTTCTTTTCCATGCTGAGTAGTTCCCTGAGAGATTCAAACCATTTTTTTTTTTATAAAACTTTTATAAAGTATTTAAGATTTATTTTTTTTGTAAATTACTTTTTATCAACCTAATAATCTAGATCCAACCATCATGGGTGTGATTAGATCACTCTTCATATTTTCTATTATTTAAAAATGACTACTGGTAGTTTTCTTAACCTATATTACCTTATATACATGGCCAAATGCTCCCTCTCCCCGCTTGTTAAATATATTTCTTTGTCATTGTCAATTTAGTTTGGAAAATTCTTATTAAAGTTATCTTTAAAAATAATTTAAAATTCCCCTTCCTATAATTAGTGTCCTATTCCAATAATTGTTTCTCTACGAAGCCATAAGCACTTGTTTTATCAATGTCTTAATTAACCCTTTGGTTATTCCCATACAATCAAGCTCTTGTAAAAGATACGCTTTCAATGTGAAAGATTTAATTGTTTGTCTCATCAGTTGGTTATTGATATGAGCTAAGCTTATATTATTGTAGTATCCTTCTCTCTGACTGGGGTTGTTGTGCTTTCAACTAAATTGCCACAAGGTAGCCTGCTTTCAAGTGGAAAAGTGTTCGCTTTGATATGCTCATGCAGTGAACTTATATTTTCCTCTTGTATTTAAAGAACAATTGTGTCTGTGAAGTACCAAACTATTGACCAAAATAGTAAAAATATAGGGCATTATTGTTACTTTGGAGGATTATCTTGTATACCATTTTGCCTAGCTCTAAGTGGAGTTGAACCTAGATTTTATTATAAAATAGATTAATTGATTGTTAGCATGTAGAGGAGAATGTGCAGTTTTTGTTTTTTTAGCTAGTGGAAGGGAGAGTTAAGGGCTACATTGAAGTTTATTACAGTCCCTGTTCATATCCATAAATAAAACACATTTGTTCACTTTTATATGCTTATGCAAGGAACTTGTATTATAGTGAGTAAGAAATTTTTATTGTGAAAGGGAAAAATTGTAACCACAACATTGATGAGGCAGGTTATTGTTGTTACTATGGAGGATTACCTTGCTTTCTGTTTTTCCTAGCTCTAAGAAGAGTTAATCCTATAATTAATTATGAAATAGATTAGTATTGTTATCGCTTCAAATCACACCAACAACACAAGTGTTGCAGGGGAGATAGAAAGCCTCCTAGAGACAACCTCCCAGTTGATTGTAGACATCTTAAATAGAGGAGCGCGTGAAAGGTTGCATGTGAAGGGTTTGAAACACTCCAATTGTCACGTAATGAAAGATAATAAGGGGGCTTGGTTCATTCCTCCAAAGACATGAGTTATGTATTTCAGGTACTTCCTCACACACACAGTTCCCAAAAGTATCACATAGAACAGTAGAGGTCAATTACCTCAAAGGAGATTACATATTAATAGGCTTTGTTGAGTAAATGAGAGAGGATTAGGAGAAATCATAACTCATCATATAGAGCACAAAACATCCAAAATTCTATAGTGAACATATAGAGTTAGAAGCAATGGGAAATTCTACACTTGTTTGAGTTATAAGCAGAGATAATGGATTGAAGAGAGGATGGGTGCTATGATTCATATAGAGAAGTTTAAAGATATAATTTCAGCCCTTCATTCAGGCATATGTATTAATAAATCAACACACATGGATCTGCAAGGAAGCATGAAATCATTTCTAGCAGCTAGTATAGCATGAATGTAGAGAAGAATATGAAGATAATGGAATTAAAAAGGAGGATAACATACTGTAATACTTAGAAGGGGGAATCACCACCATTTCTTTCCTTAGTTTGAAAGATCTGCATTTGCAAAGTAATACAATTTGAAATATAAGTCATTCTCTTACAGATTTATGAGCCAAATTGGTATCACAAAGTTCAGATCCATCGGGTCAGAAATTTCAGAACCCTTCTTATGAATTTCATCCCCCTATTTATAAGAAGAGGGGGAGAGCTTGAGTTACAATCAAAATATCTCTGATTTAGAGCTCCAATTGTCTGTTAGACTAGTTGTCTTGACCCTTGTAAGGCTCTGCTACCTAAATATTGCAATCGGGATCGAATCCCTTCTTGGAAATATAAAATTACAGAAAGTAAAAAAGAAACAAGAGGAAGAATGGAGGAAGGAGTAGGGAAAATTTTAAGGTTGGAAGTTTATCTTAAAGCTTAGAAGCGAATCTTACAAGCCCGTAATATGAAAATTGTAAAAAATTTGGTGATATTTTTTTATAAATATTTATATTTCCAATGATTTTGTATTAGTTTTTTTTTTTTTTTTTTCGAGGAAAATAGAGTTCGTAATTTCTATTAAAGAGAAATAATAGAGATTACATGCTGTTGATGCCAAGGCATATGCAGTAGTGTGGCTTTACCACTGTTCAAATATTTACATATAAGTAGTCACTGAGGATACGGTGGGTCTGTATCCGACAAAATTTGTACCAGTATCTCACTAAAAAAACCATAAATAGTGCAGAGTTGAGGTATATAGCCCTCATGCAGTGAAATATCTATATATCGCCAATCAGAGCTGTGCTGATTATATACAAAAATTGACATGAAGATCAAAAATTTCAGATGGGGAGGATGTCCCCTTGTTGTAGGCCGTCAATATATGGACGATGATAGAATCTGTGCATCCCCTCTGGATTGTATTCTTCAATCATCCAGTCTCCTAGAGGTCGATCCGCCGCTTCTTTCGAGAGCCGGTCAGCAGTTGCATTTCTTTCCCTGTAGATATGAGAAACAGTGATCCGGTCAAAATGTGTTTTTAAAAAAACAATTTCTTCCAAGATGTGTTTCAAAGAATATGCATGACAGATAGATTTATTATTTGCCCAATCAATCACAATCTTTGAGTCCCCAAAGATTTGTATTTGTCGACAATTTTTGGATAGAGCAAAATATAAAAGATGTCTCAGTGTGATAAGCTCAGCATGATTATTGGTACCCGGACCGAGTCCCAATCTCAGGTGAAAATAATGTGTTTCTGTTAGATGAAATAATATACCCCCTCCACAACCATGCGCCGGAGCTGCCCCGTCGAAATATGCCCAAGGCATATCCCTGTTAATGATTTCGGGCATGATATTCCTTGGTGGATTAATTTTGTTTTCAAATGGAATTTCTGTGTATGCCGCGCAAATGGATGGCGGAAGTAGCTGCCAATTAATCCTGCCGTCCTCAAAGATAATGTTATTGCGTTTGTTCCAAATGAACCAGGACACCACAAGCGGTAAATTCCTGGCCTTTTCCGTAGCCACCGCAGTCCACCACTGATCCCAGGCTGTGGGTATATCTGCAGCGTGCCATGCCGTGGTAATATTGAGGGCCTGTTTGACCTGCTGCCATATATCCAATGTGACTTCGCAGGTGAGGAATAGATGGGGCGTTGATTCCTCCTCCTTTCTGCAGAGTACGCACCAGGTAGGTCCAGCGAAAGCCCGATTTTTAAGAATAGCGCCTGTAGGAAGCTTGTCAGCTAAAATGTTCCACATTAGAAGTCTGGCCCTTGGCTGAGCTTGAAGTTGCCATATATCTTTCCACCAGTTTTTTTGTATATCAGGTTTCTTGGCCTCGATGATCTTTAAGTAGCCGAGCTTAGGTGCATATATACCAGATTTTGCCGGTGCCCATATTAGTTCATCTTCCTTTTCTTGAAGCTTGATGTGTGATTCAGAAAGTGCCTGTATGTATCTTTGCCAATGTTCAGTCCATTCATCTGTCAGGTGCCACTGTTGATCCGTAACCCATGCCTGTGTGAATATGGTAGATCGATGAGGGTCACCAATCTGTGCCAGATATTTAATGCCCCCATTATTAAGATGTCGGATCAGACCATCCGGCAGGAGGTGTGCGTTTCCTGAACCAGGCCAAGGGTCTAAGCCTATACGGACCTGTGCCCCATTGCCAATTCTCCATAAAAGATTATCTCGGATGAGTGGCATGGCTTTTAGTGTGGCCCTCCAGATCGCGGATATGCCTTGTTGATTCCAAGAGGGTCTGCGAAGCCATTCAATGATGTTGGAAGGCCAAATATATTTTTGGTGTATTACTTCTGCCCATAAACTGTCCATCTTGAGGAGAGACCAGCCCTGTTTCGCTGTTAATGCTTGTGCGAATTCAGAAAGGGATTTTAGCCCCCACCCACCCCATCTCTTTGGCATGGAAACGAGAGACCATCTTGTCCAAGCAAAAATCTTTCCCTTTTTATTGCCATTCCACAGGAACCTGTTGCAGATTTGTTGTATTTTTTGTAGGATGCCTTTAGGAATCCATGTGAGGGACATCCAGTAGACTGGGGTGGCCTCAAGTACTGATTTGATCAGCAGTAATCTACCAGCTTTTGACAGTAGTCGATGCTGCCAGCAGATGATCCTTTTTTCAATTTTATTAATAAGCCAAGTCCAGTGTTCAGATTTATATCCATCCGGCCTTAATCTGAAGCCAAGATATTTGATTCCTTCCAGTAAGTTATTTTCCAAGAAAGGGAAGTATTGGATTGCCAGCTGAGTTTCCTGTTGAGTACATCTCATCATTGATCTGGTGGATTTGTCCCTGTTGATTTCCATGCCCGTGGCTTTACAGAAGAGTAGCAGAATATCATTTAATGCAATAATGTCTCGGACACTACCATTGAGAAAGATTAGAATATCGTCGACAAACAGTAGATGGGTAAGAGAGTACTGGTCAGTGATTTTGAGACCACTGAGTTCACCATTCCTTTTTGCATCCTCAATGAGCCTACTCAGTCCCTCCATAACAATAAGAAATAGTAGAGGGGAGAGTGGGCAGCCTTGCCTGATTCCCCTGTTGATGTAAAAGTGGGCAGAGGCTGCACCATTTATAAGAATGGAAAAGGAGACAGAAGAAACACATCCCATAATCCAGTTAATAAACAGATGGGGGAATCCCAGATGGGTAAGAATCATCTTAAGATAGAGCCAGTTTACCTTATCAAAAGCCTTTGCAAGATCGATCTTTAGTGACACACCTTTGAGGTTCTTCACCTTTATGGAGTGTAAAGCTTCCTGGGCAGTGCCTATGGCCTCTTGAATGTGGCGATTTTGGAGGAAGGCAAATTGTTCTGCAGATATATGTGTGGACAGGATAGGTTTAATGCGGTTGGCTATGATTTTGGCAATGATTTTGTAGAGGCAATTACAGAGGGAGATAGGGCGAAAATCATTGAAGGATGTGGGGTCATCGGATTTGGGGATCAAGGCAATGAAGGTCTGGTTCATAGGCGGATGGATGTGCCCCGAGATCCTGCTCTCCTCAACAACTTCCAATAGGTCTCCACCCAGTAGATCATAAAATGCCAGGTAGAATTCCACTGGCCAGCCATCTGGCCCCGGGCTCTTGTCTTTCTTAAACCATTTGAGTGTACTTTCCAGCTCTTGAATAGTGACCGGATTATTGAGGTCTTCAATATCTTCCTGTCCAACAAACCGAGGGAACTTTTCTGCAAGTCTGATGATATCTGGTAGATTTACAACATTCGGCGCCGTGAATAGACGCTTGAAGTGTGCTACTCCCAAGCTAGCAAGCTGCTGGTGTGTGGTAGCCCATCCGTCTGGTTCCCTTGGTAATCTCCAAATGGTATTTGATGCCTTTCTGCCATTGGCAAGGTTGTGAAAGTATTTTGTATTGCTGTCCCCAGCTTTGAGCCAAATGGCTCTGCTTTTAAGTCTCCATAGCTCCTCCTTTTCTTGTAAAATCTTTGCTTTTTGCTCTAGCAGCTGGTTTAGATGTGTTTTGGAAGTATCAGAATGATAGCCAGTGCCTCTCTCATCAGTCAATAGAGCAATCTGAGCTTCAGTGTCCTTCAGAATCTGTTCGTCTCTGTTCCTCTTTGATCGCGCCCAGGTCTCGGTCATTACTTTGAGCATCTTAAGTCTATCACAAAAGTCCAAAGCTTTCCTCTGATCCCTCAGTGGGGGCTGTGTTGTCCAGAAATCCGTGACCATCTTGATGTATTCCGGCTCTTGGAGAAAGCCAGCAAAGAATTTAAAGGGAGAACGCGGCTTTGTTTTTTTGTCACTGATCTGAAGTAGTATCGGGTGGTGATCCGATAGCCCCCCAGAGCTGACCCATTGTCTGTATAAGGGAACCAACTGTATCAGATCCTCATGCATCATATATCTGTCCAGTCGCCGCCCCAGTGCGGCCTCTCCTGTGCGCTGATTGTGCCAAGTAGGAAGCTTCTTGTTCATGGGGATATCCACGAGGTGGTGTGCATCTAATAGCATATGCATTTGATCCGCGATAGGATCACACTGTGCATGATGACCCCAGGATTCTCCAACCCCCAATGAGAAATTGAAGTCTCCCCCTATCACTGTATTCTGAGTAATATGATTGCCATTTAGGAAGTCTTGCCAAAATGGTAGTCTATTCTGATTAGGCCCATAAATATTGATAAATCTGATTGGAATGCCCAGGTCACCCATGATTATGTCCATGCCTAGGAACCCTCTACCCCCCAGACAGAGAGTGGCCTACTTTTCCTTGGGTTTATTCCAATAAGCAGTCCGCCAGATCGACCACACGCATCCAATCCATGTAAAACCCATCCAGGGAGCATAGCTTGTAGGCATCTCACCGCCACCTCGGAAGTACACAGTGTTTCTTGTAGGAGAATGATATCACATCTAGCTTCATGCAAGAGTCTTTTCAGAGCCAGACGTTTTTTGGGGTTGGCTAGTCCCCTGCAGTTGTAGGAGAGCCAGATCATGGGGCACCGCAGGTCATGGGCTCAATAGCTCTAAGTGCCCGTTCAATAGTAGACTGTCGCCCCATGGCAACATCCGCAACAGCATGTAGCTTTGCTGAAGAAATTTGTGAAGGTCTGCCTCGCTTTTGTTTACGGTGCCGACCAGGGGATGATCCCAGGCCTAGAATTCTAGACCTTGCACGAGGTCTCAGATGATAATGATGGGAGCCGGATCCGACCGGAGAGGATGGTGAGTCAGGACAGTCCAATATCAGGTTGTGAGAAGGAGGAGTGGTAGAAAAAGTGGGAGGGGGTGGGGCAATGGTGCAAAGGATGGAGGGAAGGGAGACAAACTCAGAGTGGGATGCTTGCAAAGGAGAGTTTACAAATGATTGCAAATCATTAGAGAAAGATTGAGAAAAAGTGGGGGTGGAATCATTACCCGGATGATTAGGTGCAGCCTCCGCCGGTTTTGGAGCAGCCTCAGCAGTCTTTGAGCGAGTACGCGGCGGTCCTGGTGTAGCCGATGCCTTCCGTCGTGCGTTCTTTTTAGCGCTATCCCCAACCTTCTTGGATGGAGTCTCCTGTTGTGCCTGCTCGCCATCCGTTGGTAAATTATCCCTAGCAGTTTGTTCCACAATGGTCTGTTGACGATGTCCTTTGGTGTCCTCAGATGTGCCCCCCACAATCAGTGGGCAATCCTTGTAGAGATGGCCAATTTTATGGCACCTATGGCAACGGAATGGAACGCCTTCATAATCAAGTGGCTGTTTGCGCGAGACATGATTGTGGTGCAGAGTGATTTTTTCCTCTAACCCTGGGCTGGTGTCCAAGTGGACAAGAATTTGAGCCATTGACCTGGTGCCCGATTTCTCATAAGATCTGTCGTGCTCCAGGTAAGTACCTAGAGTGTCCCCAATTCTTTTAAATGTATACTGGTTCCAAAATTGCCATGGCAGACCAGGAAGGCGAACCCAAATGGGTCCAGCTCCCAATTGTTCTCGTTCCGGGTCGAAGAGAGGATCCCACCGCTTGAGCATGACTGGTGCGAGCTCAATGTGCCAGTATTGGGAGAGGACCCACTGAGTGTATTCGGGCCGGTGGAAATGTAGAGCGAACCAGCCCCTCGTGAGGACCATAATATCTGGAAGTTCTTTAAAAAATGATCCCCAAATTTCCTCTACCCAGAGCTTGAGTCGCTCCGCAGTGTATGTTCGGCCACGGACCCTACCAACCAGGACCTTTCGAGCAGCATCCATCACGTCCGGTAGCGGTGCTTCAGGCCCGAAAATTATGTTGAAATCCGAATCAATTGCCCGGAGGCATCTGCCTTTTGTCACCTTCTCGGAGCGTTTGCCAAAGGGGAACTCCTTTAGAAGTTTACGGCATGGGTCGGTAGAGCTATGCTGAGCGGAACCCGCGGAACGAACCGGTAGCGGCGGGGTAGTGAAGCATCCCGAGCGTATCGGAGTACGAGGGGTCGAGGTGCTAGTTCCGGGGAGAAGGGATACGGAGGGGCGGAGGGAGGGCTGATGGGCCTGCGGCATAAATGAAACAGAGGGTGAATGTGAGCTAGATGGAGGCGGAGGCGGAGGGGGCGGAGGTAATGCAGGGCGAAACTGGTACTGGAGAGGAGCGTCGAGAAAAGGCGAGTTCTGAAAGCATGAACCCAATAACTGTGCCGTCGCAGGGGAGAGGGGCGGGCAGTCGAGAGGCGAAGAGTCCGCAGGAGGGAAGGCTGGAGATTTGTTTTTCCCTGTATTCGCCAGGTGCGGCTGCAGAGACGAAGCACCTGTCTCGAAGCCCAGAGCAACACTCCGCGGGATCATTTGAGGTCTCTTTGTATGAGCCCATATGTCCTGGTGAGGCGTGGGGTCCGCCTCATAGTCAACCAAATCTTCATCGCCCATGTTGTCTGTCGGTGAGAAGGCCAGAACGGGAATCGAACGGGGGACCGGCCTGCGGAATGTAAGGAGGGGTCAGAGCGGCAGAGAAACCAGGAGGGGACCGCAGAGTATAAAACAAAACTCCGAGAACCCCGAAGCCGTTGTCGCGGTTCAAGCCGATAGTGCGCCCGTGACCCGATAGCCCAAACTGCTAGCCGCCATGGGTGGGAGTTCTGTAACAAACCCTAGGTTAGGGTTCCACCATTGTCGGTCACCTCAGAGCTCCTTTCTCCCAGGGAGTAAATTTCATCATGACTCATTTTGTATTAGTTGATATAATATTTTGGCGATTTTTAAGGTAAAATAATGGTGTACTATAAAATTTAGGCGAATCATTTTAGAAAAAATGGAAATTGGCGAATCGTTTTTTTTGGAAAAAACATGGAAAATTAGCCCGCCTGCGAATATTAGCCCCTAAAATTTTCCCTGGGAAGGAGTCCCTTGCTGTCCTTGTGAAAACTTCAGATCAAGCCTTGTCTCTGTCACAGTGTGCTTCCCATGCTGCTTAATATGTTTTTTGTCTATTCTCCTTTAAATGCTTTCGGCGTTGACTTTGGAGGCATGTTGCAAAATAGTTTTCTCATGAATATGCCCACACCTGGTTTGAATGTGTCATCCCCCATGATTTACTATTAAATTTGCAGTCGGGGCTAACCCTGTCACTTCAACCTTAAACATCCTATTGAACACAATCGGTGCCTTAATCTGCCTGGGGTTGCGTATTACAGTGTAACAAAGAAGACTCTTTGGCATGGGCTTTTAACACCGCACTAATACAAAAAAAGGCAAGTTTCGCGTACCCTTTAGCCCCCATGTTTTCAACCCCTTTGTGTTTATTCATATCACTTGATCGTGAGTTATGATCGAGCGCCTAGCCATTCAGGTGCTAAGACTCTCAAATGTTGTCTAGGAGGCCTTTTCCTTTATAACTTGAATTACCTTTGATTTGCCCATAAGCCCCCCTTATTATAGCCCCTTTTGTAATTTTCCTCATATGACCGGGGTTGGAATTAGGGGCTTAGCCCTTCGGGCGCTAAGGCTTTCCACTGATGTGCGGGGGGCCTTTTCCTTTGGTATTCAGAATCCCGCATCCCGACACTAGCTTTTCCCCAAGACACTTGTGATCCCTGATTTGCAGGGTGATTTCATCACTGTCATGTGTCACCCTGTGAGTGGTGACATATGTCACCCAGAAATGGCCCCATAGGACCCCTGAAAACATCGAAACTGAATGACACATGTCCCCTGTACGACCATGTCACCCTCTGTACTGCCATGTCACTCACTGTACCGCCACATGGAGGAGAGAGAAAGGTCTGTTTGGCTGTGCTTTTTCAATGAAATTCCTTTGCAAATGGCTTTTCACCTCCCCCGACGATGTAACACTATATCAAAAATCCACAATAATGCAAGGTTTTGGAGTGTGCGGGACTATGATGTTGCGGAATGCAGGATCGTGGGACTGCGATATAGCAATATTGTGGGATTCGATATGCGGGACCACGAGATTGTGGGATCGCGGGACTGTGTGATCACAGAACTGTGGGACTACAAGATTGTGATACTGTGGGACCTGCAAGATGCAGGGTTGTGATTTGTGGGATTGCAGGACTGCGGTATTGTGGGACCTGTAGGATGCAGTATTGTGATTTTCCCTTGGACCTCCAATTGCGAATTGCCTTGGTCCTTTGGTGTTTTCTCTTTGTTTTCCAACCTTCCCAAAGGTAACTTCAAGATTCTCTAACTTCTGCTCCAAGAGTTCATTTTTGGACTTCCATATACCGTTGGAAAGCACTTTCCGAGAACTAGGAAATGGAGAGGGTCTGATTAAGCTCTTATAACTTATGGGGCTAAAAAATTAGCATCAAACTTCAATTTTATTTGGCATTTGAAGCAACTGATGACTAATAAAGCAGTGAGTGACAACATTGATTCCTACTGGGGACAATTCCTTGCTGGCAAGGTGCTGAGAACCTACAGACTAGTATCCTTCACCATTGGCATGGATTTAGTAATAAATGAATCTTTGTAATCAACAAAATCTCCATGGGAGTTTCCTCAATCTAAAATGAAGAAATAAAAATTCTAACAACTGAAAAGTAAATGCTTAGCTGGTCAGCTTATTTATGTACATTCTTGTGCATAGAGCTTAATTCGACTAAGTATGTTCAACCCTCCAATGGATTCATGCCAGCATTAGAGTACTGGACCATATACCTTCATACTACTAAAAAAGAAAGATACAAATAAGCATGCACCATGAAAAATCAACAAATGGAGAACCTGATACATGTCGCTGAAACAACCTCTGTTGCTGGCATAAGAATATGCTCATTTACTCAGCCACAGGGTCATGGAATAGGCAAAGAAAGTTTACAACTGCCTTAATTTAATAAGCAGTCTGCTGTTACATATCCATTTGGGCACATCAACCCCAACCTACTGTTATGGGCAAATTTAGTGTTTCTTCAAATGACTAACCCCTAGACCTAGTAGCAAGTCTAGAACAACAACTAAAGTAATTCCAATGCTTTTCCTATAGCTAACAGATAAAATAAAGAGAAACAAAAGAACCAACCTGTATCTCTCGCTTAATCCTTCTTCCCTTTGATTGATTTCGCTGCTCCCTTCGGTACTTAACTCGCTTGGAAGGTACCTGAACACAAGCCAAGACAGAAAACCATCAAAGCATACATATCGATCTGTTAACTAAACATATTATAGAATTGAAAGTACAATATACATCACATAAACACATGAATGGAAAAAACATAGAACTCTTTATTAATAGAAGGAAAGATTACAACCCATGTAGATGCATGTCCGATTCAGTGTCATCCTTCTAGCTTCAAACCTTTCTCTCCTCATGAAACAACAATTTGACATGATAACATTACTCTCTACTGATCTCATTCAAACAACATTTCCTTAGCTCAAGAAGTTCCAACCTAGACTAGCCTTTGAATGCATGGTCAATTTATAGCTGAATGGAGGAGGTTAAGCCATTAATGGCCTTCATGAATGCTTTGCCAAAATTGGGAAGTGGTTCCATGGAGGAAGGGATAATGGATTAAGGTTCATTCATCTTCTTCCTCATCCAAAAGCGAGCTCTATCCTTCTAGAAACCTCCAGAAGCATCCATTGGATGAGGAATCCAATGGATTCATTTAAAAAATTCGATGGATCTCGCTCAGCGCAGGTAGAACAAAGGTTAGGTGTGATGCATAGCACCCAGACAGTGCAGTTCCTGCAATGTGTTGCAGCCTGATAAAGAGCTATTTGCGTTGATCTCCTTAAGGGAATTTTTTGGATGAATGGTGACATGAAACTCTTGGGAGGCAAGCATGATGTAGTTTAACTTCATTAGGGAATGAAAACAACTGAATTAGGGGTTGATGAACCCTAATAATATGGATTTGGAAGTCGGGGTTGATGTGCCCAAATTTTCCTGTAACAGTTGCCCCCTAAAGCATGAAGTCGAAAATAAACATGTTGAGTGAGATGCTTTACCACTTAGAGAGAAGGTTTAGAAGCAGAAGGTGACCTGCATCAATTACAATACAAATATCATGATACTTTGATTTTTTCTCACAATTTTCAGCTGAGGGAAGGCATACCCATGCTCAGCTTTATAAAATTTCATTACATGTAAAAATATAGTCATCTACAGATGTAGAACCATGAGTGGATGACCATGAATGTAAGGCCATTGTACATTTGATATAGTAATCTTGAAAAATATATCGCAACCTAGATGGATGAAACTAGATCCAGGCCACTGATCAACCTGGTTCTTCAACTTTGACCGCATCGGAAAATATTCCACTACCCATTGCACCAGAGTTAAAAATAAAGCCACCTAAGGGAGTTATGCATAAATCAACGTTTAACCCTCGAGCTCGAGCTGCTCAAAATTATAACATAGTAGAAGATCTTGCTCAGTCTCCTTCTGCTATGTCAACGCTTGAGGTATTACAAAATTGGCCCTCCCAGAAGCAGGCTTTATTGTCGGCAATAGGTGGAATAGATCCAGCGGATTCTAATCTTGTGGTTTTTAACCACTTAGGATATACACCACAGTTACCAGTTCAATTAGTCTTTCTAATTCAGGTTAAATCTCTCAACAAAAATATTCATCGAACCATCGTAGATGAGGGAGCTTCTACCTATATTATGTCAATGAGCTGTTGGAAAACACTGGGGTCACCTACATTGTCAAGATCACCAACCACATTAAAGGCTTTTGATGGAAGGAATTATACTTCATGTGGGATTTTAAATAATTTGCAAGTAGAACTAGGGGGAAAAATGGTAACTGTTGAGATTGAGGTGGTTGACGGACCCCTTGATTACAACATTTTACTTGGACGACCATGGGTTTATGCTACGGCTACTATTGTTTCCATGTACTTTTGTACGATTACATTTCCTCATAAAGGTGGAATAACAGTTATTGACCAAACCTCATTTTTTGCCTCTAGTTCCCAAGTTATGGGAAGCATTCCGTTTGTTAATGGACCCCCGCTTTCACTTCAATCTGTTGTTGTAGGTCTTTTCAAAGATCCCTCCTTAATGGGTACTTCCGCCACCATCTGGAACATTGGAGGTTGCGAGAGTCGAGACATGTAATATGTTATCCTCTACTTCATCTGATTTAAAGAGGATCACCAATAGTGTTGAAGACGAGAGTTTTACTGAGGTTATGCCACTAAATCCCATTGAACACGCATAGCAATCAATTTTTCTTGCTTATGAGGCATTTCTAGATCCACCATCACCAATTGTATGGGTAGATCGTTCACATGAATACGATCCTTTTGCTTGTATACATTCTACAGATGAGGAAATCATCCAATCAATGATGATAGGAGAAGAACCTTGGGAAGATAATCATTATCGTTCCCTTCCTCCAGATTCCAATGAGGATTATTCAGATGAACTAGTACACCCTTCAAGTGTAGATTCGAATTCTGTTAGAATAGACTCGGTAGATTCTGAGCGTAATTTGTCTAACATAGAAGAAACCATTTCTATAGACATTTTGACCAAGCCTAACATTGTAGAAAATATTCATGTCGGCAAATCTTGTTCTCCTTTAGAAATCGATAGTTACCGTGCTCTGTTTCGTGAATTTAGAGACGTATTTGCATGGTCTTATGAGGAGATGTCAGGCATTGATTCAAGTATTGTTGAACATCAAATCAAAATGTACCCTGATGTCAAACCAGTATGACAGCGGCTTCGACCTGTACATCCAAAGAAAGCTGTTGCCATTAAGACAGAGGTTGAATTTTTTTTCCGTGCTAGCTTCATTTACCCTGTACCTCTTACTGATTGGGTATCAAATATTGTTCCCGTGATGAAAAAACAAGGAACAATCAGAGTGTGTGTTGATTACCGGGATGCAAATAAATCATGTCCAAAAGACAATTATCCTACACCCTTCATCGACTGGATTATTGATGAATGTGCCAGATGTGAAATCTTTTCGTTCACAGATGGATTTTCCGGTTACAATCAAATCAATATCCGCTTAGAGGATCAGTCAAAAACTGCATTTATTTGTCCCTCGGGCACATTCGTGTATAGAAAGCTACCTTTTGGTTTGAAGAATGCAGGGGCTACATTTCAAATGGCAATGAATTATGCCTTCCATGACATTAAGAACATTGTACAACCATATCTTGATGATTTGCTTGCTCATTCACGAAAGCAGACTAATCACCCACAACATCTTAGAGAAATATTCTTACAGTGCCAACACTACAAAATAAGACTCAATCCGCACAAGTGTGTGTTTTGTATTGGCTCTGGTTGATTTCTTAGATTCGTGGTCTCAAAATACGGAATTCGACTTTATCCAACTAAGGTTCAGGCAATACTTGACTTGCCTCCACTGACAAACTTATTAGAGTTATAGAAACTTCAAGGGAAGGCAAACTTTCTGAGGAGGTTAATTCCAAACTATGCCGAGTTGGATAAAGGTTTTACACGTCTGTTGAAGAAAGAGGTACCCTTCCATTGGGATCAGGTTGCGCAAGCTTCCTTTAGTGCTCTTAAAGATTCCCTGATTAGAGCGTCATTAATGTATTCCCCAAACTATCAACATGACTATTACCTGTATCTCACCGCTGCAGATACAACCATTGGAATGGTTTTAGTCCAAGAAGTAGATGGAATATAACATCTTGAATATTATTTGAGTCACAATCTCAATGATATAGAAAGAAAATATTTTGATGTGGAAAAGTTAGCTATGGCTACTATTCAAGCTGTGCAGAGGTTTCGTCACTATATTCTACTACGTAAAACTACAATTATCTCCGATTGCAACCCTATGACATACAATTTGTCACGTGAATTTCTGGGGGGCAAATATTTGAAGTGGATAGTTATATTGTAGGAATTTGATTTGGAATTCGTTAAATCTAAATCAAAGAAATCTCTCGTATTTGTCGAACCACTTTCCGATCTTCCCTCATTCTCCAACGATTCAACATCAAAAACATCAATCGTGGATAAGTCTCTGTTTCTCATTTCGTCAAGTGATTCATGGTATGGAGATATACTAATCTATCTCCAGACCCAAGCTTTCTGATTCGATATCTCTCGCTCTAAATAGCGACGTATCAAATACCAAGCCAAAAATTATCTGATCATTAGTGACACGCTTTATCGCTGTGGTATTGATATGATTTTACATAGGTGTCTCACTCATGAGGAGGCTCAGAAAGCTTTGATTGATTGTCATTCAGGTGCTTGTGGTGGACATCTGTCCGGATAAGCAACAACACAGAGAATTCTCCGTGCTGGATACTTTTGGCCAAAAATATTCAAAGATTGCATAATTGATGTAAGAAGTTGTCACGCATGTCAAATTTTTTATCAGAAAACTAGATTACCACCTGCACCTTTGCATCCAATAGTTGCTGTTGGACCATTCACAAAATGGGGCATAGATTTCATGACATGTAAACCCACCTCGACCAAGGGCCATGAGTATATAATAGTCGCTGTTGACTATTTTACCAAATGGGCCGAGGCAATGCCTACATTAAACAACAACGACGGAATAGCTGCATTATTCTTCTTCAACGACGTGGTTGCTAGGTTCGGTGTACCACAGGCCATAGTTACATATCATGTATCGCATTTTCGCAATCACATGATGGTTGAGTTAGCTGCCAAATTAGGATTGTCACATGATAGTTCTACTCCATATTATCCGCAAGCTAATGGACAAGTTGAGGCTATCAACAAAGTCCTTAAGTGCATGTTACAACGAATGATTGGAGTTCACAAATGAAATTGGCATTTAATCCTGTACTCGGCTTTGTGGGCATATCAAACCTCGGTGAGAAATGCTACCAGATTCACACCCTTTCAGTTGGTGTATGGTTTGGAAGCAATCTTACCGATTCAATGTGAAATTTCATCACTCAAACTCGCAATTGACCTGCTACCTGACACTTCTGAGGAAGAAGCACGTTTCTTGGAATTAATCCATTTGGATGAAACCTGTCGTGATGCCGCATTAGCTAACGAAGCATACAAGAAACAGGTAAAGGCGTAATATGATCAAAATGTCAAGCCTCGAGTCTTCTCAGAAGGTGACCTGGTCTTGCTTTACGCTAAGGAGTCAGATAAAATTGGTGCAGGAAAATTTGAACCATTTTGGATGGGCCCTTATATTGTTAAGCGCGTTTTGACGAAAGGTGCCTATGAGTTAGTAGATTATGACGAAGTTCCATTGTCTAAGCCCAGAAATGGATTGTATTTAAAACATTACTATGCTTAATTGAGTAAGGTAAAACTCATGTAAATATGATTGGTTTGCATGTGTGAGTGTGTTTCTTTAAGGGTTTTATTTGGTTAAGTAATCCACCTCGCATTTACTGTAGATGTCGAACTTTTCGGAACCATTTGTTGGTTACACCGATGGTGCTAGTCGTAGTACGTAGAACCTATCTTCTACAACATGGGCCATTTTCACTTTGAGCAGCGAGTTAATGAGTTTTAGAAGGATTTGTATTGGTCGATCAACAAACAATATCGCTGAGTATAACACATTGATTGAACTTCTCTCTGATGCCATTTCACTTGGCGCTGAATTATTATTAGGCTAGACTCACAACTCGTTGTGCTATAAGTTATTGACATTTATACTGTCTGAAACCCAACAATTCATTGTATGTTTCTTAGAGTTTGTATTTTGGAAAGGTATTTCGAGTTTATTCAATATCAACATATTTCCAAAAATCTAAACACATTAACCGACTCTCTTGCAAATTATGTGTTAAATAGACATTTGCAACACATGTAAAGTAAATATTTTCAATTAACATCATCAATTGAATAGGATTGCATCTCTCAACCATAATAAAACCCTGAAAGATAATTGTAAAATTTTTTTACAAACATTTTGTGTCCAAGACAAAAATTGGTCATCTGACCCAAAGACTAAATGTATGTAGAAACAATCTTAGTAAACTAGTGGTGCTCATGATAGTAGGTCACTGCCTGTGCTATCATGTGCAAGAGTCTCATCCAACGACCCGGCACATTGATGGTGTGGCATTGAAATTTCATAGGTAGCTCCTCGATCTGGACATCCTAAATATCGAGGGTTAAACCCTCTATGTGATTTTTCAATTCATCCATAATATTGACCAAGTCCAAGTCTCGGAGAATCACTTTCCCTGCAGATCTCTGTGCTGGTCCAGCTACATCTCGTGGGTCTCCCACAGGTCGAACAGGTTCGATATCTGTGTACATAAAAAATTGATTTTGTTTAGTCTTGGAGTTAATCAAAAACACAAAAATGCAAAAACTTTAAAAATTAAAAACACTTGGTCAAACAATTTACCAATAGCACCCCACATTGCTCCAGCTGGTAGTGGTAAATCTGGATCGCCACAGAAATCCATTCCTGAATATGGATATTCTGTGAAAGTCATCTCTTGTCAATTGAACCATTCAAAGAATGTAGAGGTAAAAACAATCGTAGAGTAGGCACCATGCCTAGCCATCAGATCTGTCCACCTCCACAACCGTGGGTCTCTTGGTCCAGATACACCCAGTGAAATGAGTTGTGGCTACAAGAGAGGTATTCTCTCCAAGATGGAAGAGATCATGATTGATCCATAGCCAAAATTTATGAGCTTTCCTTGTTTCAGCTTAGTCAGTTGCTCTTTCACAAATGAAAGAACGACCCCACACCAGTTGAATACTTTTGGCTCTAAAATACTTTTGGCTCTAAACATTCTAAGGCATACTGCATGTATGACTTGGTGGCCAAATGAACCACGGAACTGCCAGCCAATTTGGTAATGGTAAAAAGGATCATCCTTAGCGATAAATCACTAACACCCTTGATAAGTATCTTCCCGTCTCTGCTAGGCTAGGCACCTTGCCTACAAAACTGTTGCACATAATATTTCACCGGTCTACCTTCGTGGGTAAGACCTGTTAGTGAAATGGGGGCACCTCGCCTCGACAATCCAGTTAGGAAGTATATATCATTGATGGTAAAATGGATTTCTTTGTCCCAAATGTGAAAATTTTGATCGGTTGGATCCCATGATTGAATAAGAAATTGTAGAAGATCCATCCGCTGCCGTAGGTTGGATAGTTTAAAATACTTGAGTAATCCGAAATTTCTTAGCGCCTCAAATGTTCCTTGATTACTCAAGGCTATGCTATCTTTTTCTTTATGTTCTCGTTCTCTCCATATGAGTACCATTTCAAATTCCTGAATTGCAAAAAGAAACCCTAGGGACCTCAAAACCCTAAAATGTTCTTGACTAAAACAGGAAATAGAATGAAATGAAAGAGAACCGAGTTAGTTCCTACCTGGTACAAACAACACAAGGAATGATCCCTTCAATCCTCCACAATCAACTGGTGAACTTCAAGAAAGACTGCTCCAGAATTCAAAAGGTAAAAACGAGATGGTGAAAATGAATGGTCAGAACCATTTTTTACGTTTATTTCTTGCACATTAATCGAGTAAACATTGGTTTTTTTTTTTTTTTTTTTTTTTTTTTTTTTAATATTTAATCCATGACCATGTATTGTTTAATCTTTTGATGGTATCTTGAGCAGGATTAACAATTGGCAAGCAGTTATGATGTGCTTACGTGTAAATTGAACATCTTTGATCACAAAGCAAACTTTTATCAGTTTTTCGAGCCTTGTTAAAAACGAAAAAGGAACCCCCTTGGAGTCCTTTTTAAGCTCTTTTCAGACTCTATAAACATGAAAAGATTGCTGAGCGTTTGTCATTTCTAGCTCATTAATGAATTAGAATCAATATCTACTCAGTATAGTTTTACCCCTTCTTCGGGCTGAGATAGATTAACTACGAAAAAGGTACTCGTTGGTCAAACATGATCAATAGGTTCTCTCTTGTATTGTTTTATGCTTTTTCGGACATGAGAGACAAATGCACGAAAAAGAACTTGTGGAGTTTTCTTTTAGTCCCTTTTCAAATGTGAAAAGAACCGAGTTATCTTTGTCGTTAAATTCGTTAAGAACATTTAATAGCAACAAACTTGTCCATCTAGACAAGACCGAGTTTTACCTTCGCTAGACTCGTTAAAACATCAAATAGTGATGGATTCACCCGAAGGGTGGAATTATACAACAAGCATATGTTATCCTCCTCAATCTTGATTAAAAATACTGGTCAGAAATGACTGGGGAAAATGGGAAAAAGCTGGGAACGCTTTAAGGTAGCAGGTCGCTCTTGAACATGACACTTTCACCTCAACACCGTGACTATGTGGGTTGGGTCATTCAACTTGATGGTTATCACACCATTGGTTTATCATACCATCCATCACTTTGTTTTGGGTCAATTCTACCAATTCACTTCAATGTCGCTGATATGTTCAAGAGAAGTCATTCAGTTCAAAACTTCATCCTTTACAATACTGTAAACCTTCATTTTCATGCCCGTCATTCCTGAACCTTGTGTTGTTAGTCAATGTTTCATCTCAAAAATCATTATCTCGTTTTGTGTCGTTGATGTGGGATACATCAAGGCCCTTCTGCGACGAGTCACTTCTTGTTGACATCAGCACATCATCCAAGAAGTTGACTTAGAAACACCCCTTCAGTACCTTGAGGTTTGCATACATCAATGGTAGGTTTCTCACTTCCAGTGATAGGTTGACATCAATGGCCTTCGATCGAAAGACTTCGTTTGGTGTTCAACGTCAAATCATTTATTCACACCATGCGAAATGTACTGCAGTACCTTGAGGGTCATTATCATTATTGGTGATTCCTCTCGCATCTGTTAATGGCTCACATTATTGGCTAGTTATCAAATGATGTCTCTCCATGTTCGACTTCAGATCATCTATTCACATGGTTAGACTTGTACATTGAGTGAAGATTGGATGAGATGAAGGAGGACTTTACGACACTTCGTTTTTTGACAAAACAATCGGCTGAAACTACTTTTCGACAATGGATTGCAAATAATAAAACAAATACATAAATAAACATTCAACAATCCAATCTAAATCGGGTCAAAACAAGGAAACTAAGACTGTTTTCAGAGACAAGACCTCATTTAAATCCAAAAGACAATTCAAACAACTAAAAATTGACTTAAGGTTTCAGCTCCTAGATGGGAAAAATAATCCTAAAGGGATCAGTGCAGGCCAGAGTGAGGGACAGTGCGATGCATCTCATTGTCTCTATGCAGAGGGTGCAATGCAGTGTGCTGTGTCAGTTACAAAGGTGCGCTGATTACAGAGTGACAATTTTATACTCAAAACTAACTTAATCTTCAGTGAATTGAACTTGAATTCAATGAATAGCAGAAAGAAAAGTATGTCAAAGTGTTTTAAGAGATTGATAAGCTACTATAAGGGATAGGATCTCTCCCCAGCAGAGTCGCCATTTTGTTATGGGCAAATTTAGTGTTTCTTCAAACAAGTAACCCCTAGACCTAGTAGCAAGTTTAGAACAACAACCAAAGAAATTCCAATGCTTTTCCTATAGCTAACAGATAAAAGAAAGGGAAACAAAAGAACCAACCTGTATCTCTCGCTCAATCCTTCTTCCCTTTGATTGCTTTCTCCGCTCCCTTCTGTACTTAACTTGCTTGGAAGGTACCTGCACACAAGCCGAGACAAAAAATCATCAAAGCATATATATCAATTTGTTAACTAAACATATTATAGAATCGAAAGTACAATATACATCACATAAACACATGAATGGAAAAAGCATAGAACTCTTTATTAATAGAAGGAAAGATTACAACCCATGTAGATGCATGTCCAATTCAGTGTTATCCTTCCAGCTTCAAACCCTTCTCTCCTCATGAAACAACAATTTGACATGATAACATTACTTTCTCTACTAATCTCATTCAAACAACATTTCTTAGCTTAAGAAGTTCCAACCTAGACCAGCCTTTGAATGCATGGTCAATTTATAGCTAAATGGAGGAGGTTAAGCCATTAATGGCCTTCATGAATTCTTTGCAAAAATTGGGAAGTGGTTCCATGGAGGAAGGGATAATGGATTAAGGTTCATTCATCTCCTTCCTCATCCAAAAGCGAGCTCTATCCTTCTAGAAACCTCCAAAAGAATCCATTGGATGAGGAATCCAATGGATTCATTTCAAAAATTTGATGGATCTTGCTCAGCACAAGTAGAACAAGGGCTAGGTGCGATGCATAGCACCCTGATAGTGCAGTTCCTGCAATGCATTGCAACTTGATAAAGGGTTATCTACGCTGATCTCCTTAAGGGCATTTTTTGGATGAATGGTGACATGAAACTCTTGGGAGGCAAGCATAATGTAGGTTAACTTCATTAGGGAATGAAAACAACTGAATTAGGGGTTGATGGACCCTAATAACATGGATCTGGAAGTTGGGGTTGATGTGCCCAAATTTTCCTGTAACACCTACAGATCAGTACTATTAGGGCCCATCAAACCCTAATTTAGTTGTTACATGCCCAAAAGAAGTCAACCATCAGAATGCTTAGCTTCCGAAGAAGTTCCATGACTGAAATCATCCAGAGACTGCCTCTAAGAAGATCAGCGCAGGCATGCCTTAATTAGGGTGCGCTGCAGTGCAGTCCATACACTAGTAGGGTGATATGCAATGCACTTGAGCCCACTTTGGCCTGTGTTGGGCGAATTTGAGCGAAATTGCATTGGGGTTTGGGAATATTCTTATCCATTGGATGCATCTAGAAGTTTCCCAAGTTTATCTACTCCTTTGAGCTTGAATTTGGATGAGGTATTGAGTTAAGGAACATCAATCCCTTTATCCCTTCCTCCATGGAACTAAATTCTAAGTTTGGGAGGGCATTCATTGTCACCATTTATGGCATAACTTCCTTCATTCACCTATAAAAAGACCACTCATCTAAGTGATCAGGGGCTATAAACCATTGAATTATAGGGAGATGCTATTAGTATGAGACTTGAGTTGGTTTCAAGTATTGTAATGATGTAAAAATGTATTGCTTGTTATGAGGAGAGGATGGGATTGAACTAGAGGAGTGATATTGAATCAAGCAAATTGGGTTGTAACTCTTCCTTTTACTAATAAAGTGTTCAAAGCTTTTTCCATATGTTTGTATTGTCCATTGATGCTTTCATATGTGTATTATGAACTTGATTCCATTCTATGTTTAATCAACAGATCATAATAATATGCTTTGTTCGGTTTTTGTTTTTTGTCTGTGTGCAGGTAATTTTCAAGTGGATTAAGTACGGAAAGGAGCGACAGAATTGGTCAAGGTAGATAAGGAGTAAGAGAAAGCTACAGGTAGGCTTCTTTACTATCTTATTTAATCTATTGGTTATAGAAAAGGTAGAGCATGCTTTGCACTGTTGTTCTAGACTTAGCTACTAGTCTAGGGGTTTAAGCATTTATCCATAGACACTAAAACTTCCCAAAATAAATTGGCGACTCTGCTGGGGAGCGATTATCCATCTTAGGAGCTAATTCACCTCCTTTGACACCTTGACATACTTTACTTGTTGTAATCCAACCTTTTGCATTGGATTTTGGTTAAAATTTGAGGTTAGGTGACTCTTGAGTGGCCTCACAGGAATCAGCGCAGGCTAGCCTTAGAGACAGTGTGCTGCAATGCACCCTCCAGCTAGAGATAATGGATTGCAGTGCAGTTACTCCCTCTTTGGCCTGTGATGATCTTCCTAGGGTCAGATTCCCACCCTTGGAATTAAATTTTTTTCCAAAATTCTTCTAATTGCTTGTTTGCTGATTGTAAATGGATGTCATGTCTCAGAAAATAGGTTTTCATCTCCTTAGCTAGCCCTACTTAGACTAGGATTGATAAAGGTTTATTATGTATTTACTTTGTCATTTTCAATCTAAGTAAAAAATTAGTGTTTTGGTTGATTGATCTTTGTCGAAAGAAAGTGTCGCAAAATCGTCTTCTCCTTCAAAAATTGGATTGTCGTAAAGTATTCATTCTTGAAAGATCGATTGATTGATGTGTGCATATTATTAGTATTTTCATTGAAAGTGTCATAATTCCTAATTTCTTTGAAAACGAAAGTGTCATAAAGTATTCCTTGAAAAGAAATTGTCGCAAAATCATCATTTTTATGAAAAGAGTTTATTGATCGATTGTGCATTAGTTTTCCTTTCTGTTCATTCACATTAAGGGAAATAAAAAAGAAATACATGCATGTTGCATTGAAAAAGTTTGTGAATGCTTGAACGGAATAGCTATGGAAATTGCATTAGATTTGCTCTTTGCTCTTTGTCAAAGATCTGATTTCTCTATCCCTACTAGCTAAGGATTTTCATTGTTAAGTTGAATGGAAAGAATGCTTATCATATTAGTTGCATTTTAGGAATTGCAAACATACATCACGTGGTGAACCTTGAAAGGAAAATTCTAAAGAATATCAACTTAAAATTTATCTGAATTTACCTAATGGAGCATTGTCATTAACGAGAAAATTTAGTGGTTCTAGACTAGAGACGTGTTTCGGCGTCGTAAAACAAAGCAGCTGTCGCTAAATTGTTTGCAATACATCGTGAGTGTGATACCTCATTCCACATATGTGAGTATATTGTAGCTCTTCCATGTATCTTTGGGTATATAGGGCGGTGTTACAGTATGTAAAGTATATGGGAATGTTCTCATTGTGCGGTTTTGCATTAGACAACACTTATATGGATTGAGCCTCGACGTAATTTCGGGTATATATGGGAGGACAACACTAGGTTGCTATCCATCCTTAGGTAACCGAGTTGGCCGCCTTGTACATTGTGATACACCGAACACAACATTCGGGGAGATTGCCTGCCCGTACTTCTTGGTTCGCCAGGAGGTATTCTGCAGTTCACAGTTGCTTGGTAAACCTTTTGCCTAGATTATCCCTATTTTGTTTTATTATGTTACTTTGATTAAAATAAAATTAATTGACTGTGGATAACATCCTCCACGCTCACTCCTTAGTTGATCTTAGGTTGAAACATATGGCGAAAAATCTAGAGTCCACCGATCAAGGAATTCCTTTTGATGGGAATCCTAGTCCTTTTCCTCCTTTTGGAAATATTGGTGCTCCATATATGGCTACATTTTCCCTTCCGAGATTTACCATTGGCTTGCCATTATGGTTGTTTTCAACCTCCTTGGTTCAAAATGTTGTGATTTCTCTGCAATTGTGTACTACTCCAACTAGACAAAATCAACCTCCAGTTGATCCTAAAGTTGACCCTTCGCCTTGTTCCTCAGTTGTTTCTCCCTCCCCTTCTTCCTCTTCATTTGGTGAAAGTATTGGTACTAGTAACCAGGTGGCTAAGAAGAACAAGAAAGGGAAGAAGAAGAAGAAGAAGCAAATTCAGCATAGGAGCAACCAAACAACCATTGCTTTGAATGCAATATCTGATGAGAAGCCATCCATCAAGACTCACAAAGTTCGATATCCATGTAAACTTTGTGCGGGAGCCCATCTTCTTCGAAATTGTCCTGATATTCCTTAGATCTTAGAAGGATGGTCTTCCCATTCACATCATCCTGTGTCATAAACTTCTTGAGATCATGTTGGTGACACACCATCAACTAGTGGTAGTAAAGTTTATGGAAAGAAGGGTAAAGTTAAATTTCCCTGTAGGTTATGTGAAGGGCATCACCCCATTCACCTTTATCCCTATCTGTACGAAGCCAAAAAAGTGTTGGATAACCGTCTTGCTTCACCGCAACGACTTCCATCTGGTTACAGGAAGCTCTCCCTAAATCCTTCATTAGCTGAGGAATTGATTGACCAAAATCAACTGTCGGTCAAACCCACTCTCTCTAAAAGTGAATCCTATGAGTCTATACCCGACCCAAATCAACAGGTCGAGGTAACAGTTGACCCGATTTTACCTTCAGTAAATCATACCTTTCCCGAAGAGAGTGAATATGATACCACTAAGGTTCTTTTTGTTTCTTCAGATTCAAATGAGCTTGGGGGCAATCTACCTTTTCCATTAAGACATGAGGAAAATCCTACTGTTCTTGTAACTCAAGGGGTTAATTCTCCTGTTTCTACGATACCCCCTCCAAGTAGTCTAGTCACTTCCTTTGATTGGAATCGACTGGCAAGATTCCGTCTTCCTTCTTATGTGCCTTTCCAGATCATAGTACATGTTTGTAATATGATTGTATCTAGCACTATTATAGATGAAGGTGCATCTGTGAGTATCCTTTCCTCAACTACTTGGCAAGTGCTCGGTTCATCGCTACTTGTGCCTGTTACCTAGAATCTGTTGGATTTTAACAGAGGAACCAGTCAACCATTAGGGATCCTCCCTCATATACCTATTTCTTTGGGAGGAAAAATCATTTATCTAAACGTGATGGTAGTCCCAGGTCCTTTAGATTACAATTTACTTCTAGGGCGTGACTATGTTTATGACATGGGAGCTATTGTTTCAACACTCTTTCGAGTGATTTGTTTCCAACATGAAGGCAGAATTGTCACCGTTGACCAGCTTTCATTTCCCGGTTCAAATATGGCTCCTAGTCAACCATCTTTCCTAAATGGTCCTTTTGTACCAATGGTATCATCCCCTCCACGGGTTAATTATGTGGCAACCCATTCCATACCTAAATCGACTGACGATCAATTTAGTGATGTTGTACATCATGTACTGGGGGCATTGGAACCAGATCTCTCTTTCATGATCTCTTATGAGTTGTGATCGAGGGACCACAAGGATAGTTCCTTGTCTTGTGTCAACCTCTTTAAAAAATGAAACAAGGAATATGAGGATACTTCTTTTACTGTGTCAACCTCGTTAAAAAAATGAAACAGGCCCATGAGGACAGTTCCTTGTCTTGTGTCAACCTCGTTAAAAACTGAAACCAAGTATGAGGATAGTTCCCTGTCTTGTGTCAACCTTGTTAAAAAATGAAACCAAGGAATATGAGGATAGATACTGGTCTTGTGTCAAGCTCATTAAAAAATGAAACAAGGAATATGAGCATAGTTCCTTGTCTTGTGTCAAGCTCATTAAAAAATGAAACAAGGACCCCCTGGAGCAAATTTCCAATTCGAGTCTTTGATTGGATCTCGTAAAATCCCAGTCGAGTCTTTCACTTGATCTTGTAAAAGAACCTTCATTCCATCCACTTAATAACCACGAGTAGTCTACTTAGGTGAATGTAATGAAGCTTGGGGGGGGATGCACCTAGTGGTAAAGTTAAGTTTCCCTGTAGGTTATGTGAAGGGAATCACCCCATTCACTTTTGTCCCTATCTGGATGAAGCCAAAAAGGTGTTGGATAACCATCCTGCTTCACCGCAGTGACTTTCATTTGGTTACAGGAGACTCTCCCTTTCATCATGCTGGGGGCATGTAAACTAATCTCAAGCATAGTTCTTCATTTCAAGCTTGTGTAAAAATGAAATTGAATTCAAGCATAGTTTTTCGTTTCAAGCTTGTGTAAACATGAAATTGAACCCAAGCATAGTTCCCTATGGTTCAAGCTTGTGTAAAAATGAACCCATTTCCATTTTTAACCCTCTTGATTTCCGTTATATCAGCCTCTTTAGTCAGATGAGCCTTGGCTGTTTTCATGCAATCGCCACCATCCCTTTGGTCGATCATATGGTTTCACTTGGTTGTTTACCTTTTTAAGGAACAGTTGCAATGAGTGGTCTTATTAGCCAGCCTCTTCACATAAATCAACATTTTTTGAGAAGTTCCAACATCACCAGAACTAGTTTCTACCTTAGACACCACTCGTTCCTCAAAATGGAGTCCTCTTTAAGCTCTTTTCAGACTCTCTAAACATGAAAATATTTCCGAGCGCTTGTCCTTTCGAGCTCGTTAGAGGATTGGAAACGATATCTATCTTGTATTATTTTATGCTTTCTTTGGACTTGAGAGATTGATCTACGAAAAATAAATTGTGGAGTTTCCTTTTCATCCCTTTTCAAACTCTCTAAACATGAAAAGGACCGAGTTATCTTTGTCGTTAAACTCGTTAAAAACATAAAATAGCGACAAACTTGTTCATCTAGACAATACTGAGTTTCACCTTCGCTAGACTCGTTAAAACATCAAATGGCGATGGATTCACCTGAAGGGTGAAATTATACAACAAGCATATGTTATCCTCCTCAAGCTTGATAAAAATAAAGAGGTACTGGTCAACAATGACTAGGGAAAATTGGGAAAAGGGGAAAACACTTTATGGTAGCAAGTCGCTCTTGAACATGATACTTTCACCTCATCAGCGTGACTATGTGGGTTGGGTCATTTAGCTTGACGGTTATCACACCATTGGTCTATCATACCATCCATTACTTTGTTTTGGGTCAATGCTAAGAATTCACCTTAGTGTCGCCGACATGTTCAAGAGAAGTCATTCAGTTCAAACTTCATCCTTTGCAATATTGTAAACCTTCATTTTCATGATTGCCATTCCTGAACCTTCTGTTGTAAGTTGATTTTTCATCTTCAAAATCATTTACCTCGTTTCGTGTCATTGATGTGGGATACATCAAGGCCCTCCTGCGACGAGTCGGTTCTTGTCGACATCAGCACATCATCCAAGAAGTTGACTTAGAAACACCCCTTCAGTACCTTGAGGCTTGCATACATCAACGACAGGTTTCTCGCTTCCGGTTATAGGTTGACAAAATTGGCCTTCGACCGAAAGACTTTGTATGGTGTTCGAAATCAAATCATTTATTCACAGCATGCAAAATGTACTGTAGTACCTTGAGGGTCATTATCATTATCGGTGATTCCTCTCGCGTCTGTTAATGACTTACATCATTGGCTGGTAATTAGACGATGTCTTCCCATGTTCGACTTCAGATCATCTATTCACATGGTTAGACTTGTACTTTAAGCGAAAGATTGAACGAGATTGAAGACCCCGGATCTAGTTTCATCCATTCGGGCTACGATATTTTCAGGAGTACTAAATCAAGTGTACAATGGCCTTACATTCATGGTCATCCATTCATGGGTCTATATCTATAGACGACTATATTTGTACATGTAATGAAAGTTTATAAGCTGAGCATGGGTATGCCTTCCCTCAGCAAGATTCATGAGAAAAAATTGAATTATCATGATATATCTATTGTAATTGATGTAGGTCACCTTCCGCTTCGAAACCTCCTCTCCACATGATAAAGCATTTCACTCGACTTACATATTTATGACTTCATGCTTTAGGGGGCAACTATTACAGATTCATTTGGGCACATCAACCCCAACCTACAGATCAGTATTATTAGGGCCCATCAAACCCTACTTCAGTTGTTACACGCCCTAAAGAAGTCAACCATCAGAATGCCTAGCTTCCCAAGAAGTTCCATGATTGAAATCATCCAAAAACTGCCTCTAAGAAGATTAGCGTAGGTAGACCTTCATCAGGGTGCGCTACAGTGCAGTCCATACACTGGTAGGATGCTATGCAGTGCACTTGAGCTTTCTTTGGCCTGCGCTAGGCGAATTTGAGCGAAATTGCATTGGAGTTTGGGAATATTCTTATCCATTGGATGCATCTAGAAGTTTCCCAAGTTTATCTACTCCTTTGAGCTCGAATTTGGATGAGGTAGGGAGTTAAGGAACATCAATCCCTTTATCCCTTCCTCCATGGAACTAAATTCTAAGTTTGGGAGGGCATTCATTATCACCATTTATGGCATAAATTCTTTCATTCACCTATAAAAAGACCACTAATCTAACTAATCAGGGGTTGGAAATCATTGAATTATAGGGAGATGCTGTTAGTATGAGACTTGAGTTGGTTTCAAGTTTTGTAATGATGTCAAAATGTCTTTCTTGTTATGAGGAGAGGATGTGATTGAACTGGAGGAGTGATACTGAATCAAGAAAATTGGGTTGTAACTCTTCCTTTTACTAATAAAGTGTTCAAATCTTTTTCCATATGTTTGTATTGTCCATTGATGCTTTCATATGTGTATTATGAACTTGATTCCATTCTATGTTTAATAAATAGATCATAATCATATGCTTTGATCCGTTTTTGTCTTCTGTCTGTGTGCAGGTACTTTTCAAGTGGATTAAGTATGGAAAGAAGCGATAAAATTGGTCAAGGGAGATAAGGAGTAAGTGAAAGCTACACGTAGGCTTCTTTACTGTCTTATTTAATCTATTGGTTATAGAAAAGGTAGAGAATGTTTTGCACTATTGTTCTACACTTAGCTACTAATCTATGGGTTTAAGCATTTATCCGTAGACACTAAAACTTCCCAAAACATCTGCTAAGAAATATCCTCTTGTCCAAGGCAGCCACAAACACTTTCTAGCTCCTCAACTTTAGCATTTTCAAGGAAAACTTCTTGCTGATCTTTCACTACCCATTTTTCAATGGGCCAACCCTCTTGGAAATCTACAACAAACTCTTCACTACCTAAACTTTAAGAGTCATAGATTGGAGGGTTTATTGAGAATTCTTGGTAGGCATCTTGCTGCAGCAGACTCTGTGTGGTCTTTTAGCTTTGGGTTGTTCTTGAAAAACTTCTCCTTGGGAACTTTCCCCCCACTTGTTGGTAAACAGTTCCTTCCGAACCTCCGCAACCATATCTTCCTCCTATGAATAATATGAATCATAAATAAGAGGAGATCCTTGATCCTGCTCTCCATGTGAAAGATATGCATCATGGAATGGATCCTCTTTGTTGACCTCCTGATGGGTTTCCTCTTCTTGCATAGCTTCCATGACTGGGAGTATGGTAGCTCTACCTCACTTGACTCTCCATCAAAGTCATATTCATCACAAGATCGAGAAACAACAAATTTGATTAAATAAGCCCTCTGAGAGTTTATTTGCAACTCAATGGTGTTTCCTTCTTCTCTTTCTTGCTCATGGGGAGATGCTTCTTGATGTGAGTAGATATCTTCTTGAAATGGGCTCTCACATACATCTTCAGCAGGGTCATTAACCTCAGGAATGTCTTCATCATTAAAAAGTATGCAACAATCTTCGAATAGAGAATTCAGTGGGTATAATTCTTTGCAATAGTGATTGAAAGCTTTATGAAAACTTCTTAGGGAAGATATGTTGCCACGAGGTAGTGTTTTGTACCAAACTCTAGCATCCTCCTCTAAATAATACATGAACAATTTCATTTGTACATCTTCAAAGAAATATCTTGTTGCTCCATGCATTCATGAAAATCTTTAGGGTTTTGTTAAGCCTTCTCTCTGTGTTCCCACTGAATCTAGGAATATAGGTATCCCATTCATGAAACAAAGGGACATGGTTAGGATAACCAACAATGGAGGAAAAATCCAGTGGGGCAAATTTGTTGGCCAGGAATGTAGGAATGGCCATCTTAAAAACCTCCTTATATGATTGATTTCAGCTTCAAAAGTAGGGAGAGTTTTCAGCTACTATAGCATCAAAGTGAGTATGAGGTTGTTTGAAATCCAAGATTAACAAATAGAGATATGGGTAGTGGAGTCGCTAGGATTTTTACCATAAAATTTAATCTTTTGCGTGGTCGCTCATCCTGCATAATGTCCTCCTGCAGTGCCCCCATGTGCTTCTGCGAGGATCTGACTTCGTTCAAATTCAAGTACGTCGCAATATCTCATCATTGCCCATTTTGTATAGGTGCCCCGCGATGATAGAAAAATCAGTCGTGCGCACCACCAGTTCCTTCTTCTGCTGGATGGAGTATTCCTTTGGCATAGTCCCCATTGTCAGAAAGTGGATTATATCTTCAAAGTTCCCGTCCGCGATGCGCACAACAAAGAGCTGTGCGTTAGGTAATCCTTCCTCCAAACTAGTAGGTTCCTCTCCCGTCTCAATACGTAACAAGTGATCCAGTCTCGCATTCAAGCATCCAGGCTTCACCACGACCTCAAAGTCATATTCTTGGAACAATAAGAGCCACCTGCATATGTGCCCCCCCAACACAGGCTTGTTGACCAAGTATTTTAGCGTGGAATGGTCTGTATACATCTTGAAATGTCCCCCTAGCAAATAGTGCCAGTATTTTTGGAGCACGTACACCATAGCCAACCCCTCGTGTTCGGTTGTGGAATAGTTCTTTTATGCTTTAGACAACCTGCGACTCGCGAACACGATAGGGTGATCCAATCCCTCTCCACCCTCTTGTGTTAGCACCACTCCTAGTGCTATACATGACGCGTCAACATGGACATGAAACTCCACATCCCATTTTGGGAAGACCAGGATTGGGGCAGAGGCCAATTTCTCTTTTAGTACTTCCAGGCTCTTCATGCAATCATCATTCCAGGATAACGTGACATCCTTTTTCAACAACTTCTCCATTGGCACAGTGATCTGGGAATAGCTTCTGATGAACTTCCTGTAGTACCCCGTATGTCCCAAGGTAGCACGCAACTGTTTAACACTTCGCGGTGCTTCCAAATTCAAAATTAATGCAATATTCGCAGGGTCTACCATTAGTCCTTGTTTGCAGACCACATGTCCCAACAGGTTCCCAAAGGGAATGAGGAACGTACACTTTTTGAGGTTCAACGCAATTTTGTGTCATCGACAAGTATCCAGCATCAAGCACAAGCTTGCTACATGGTGCTTAACCAATCCAAATACTGTCCAATCATCCATATAGACCTCCAGGAATTTATGGATATATTCTTTGAATGCTGCAACAACTATGCGCAAAAAGATGGTCGACGCGTTCTTTAACCGAAATGGCATAATGGTGTATTGAAAGCAACCCCACTCAGTCACGAAGGTGGTCTTGCCCCTGTCTTCCAGCGCGATTTTGATCTGGTGGTACTCTGAGAACCCATCAATAAAAGAATATTCTTCTTGCCCACCGACATTTTCTAATACTTCATCTATGAACGGAGTCGGGAATGGGTCATGCACACAAACATCATTCAATTTCTTGACGTACACGCATATTCTTATCTCGCCCTTCTGCTTCTTCTCCTGCACTACCATAAGGCTTACCTAGTCGGATTCTTCCACTAGCTTAATGATTCCAGCCATGAGCATTTTGTCTAGTTCTACGTGAACCTTTTCCTTGTACTTCAGATTCAAGCGGTAAGGCCTCTGCTTAACTGGCTTTGCATTGGGTTTTAGGGTGATCTTCATCATCCCTAAATTGCTAACGATCCCCTTTAAGTCTGTGATCTTGGTCGGGAATAAGTCTTGGTACTCGCAGAGTAACTCAATGACCTTATCCATCGTGGCATCATCCCAGTAGTCACCAAGTGTTGCATACTTTAGTTCGGCCTCCGTACCAATGTTTACCTGCTTTTTCTTTACCAGCGCAGTAATGTTAGGGTCTTCAATTAATGGCCCTTGAACCTCGCGATAGCCTTCAGTTTCTGGAATGTTAACTTTTCAGGGATCTTCGTCGTCTTCTTCAATGTTCACATTGTAACACTCTAGCGCGCAGTTCAGTTGGGTTGCTCATTCAAGTTGAAGCACTTCCATTGGCTCCTAGGGTATTCTAAAGATAGCTTCTTTTACTGCTTTTAGTTCATCATCAACGGTATCCCACCAACGATCCTCAAACGTGAAGGTTAACAAGAATCCTTCGCGCAAGATATCCCATTCGTTCATGCCATGGCAGAGCTATGTCTCTATATACCAATTCATGGGTATAATATCTAGGGTATGACAGAACAGGTGCACCCACTTAGGTTGCGGCTCTTCCCCATAGACCTTTGTCCATTTTGCGAGGTGTGCACGTGGATCATCCCGTCCATCATGCTTGTCTTTTAACTGCATCTGGTGCTTCCCAAACTGCATGCGCATCATCCTTCTGCATTCACGCCAGTCCTCAAAACTTCTTTGGTGCGTACCCCACCATATTGTGGGCATAGCCCGTAGTACCCATTTCAGAGCGTCGAAGTGTTGCTGTTCTGACGCTTCTCTTTCAAATCTGTTCAGGAAGTCATCTACCTCGCTTAGCCCGTCATACGTAGGCAAATCTCTTACCTCTATTGCTATGCATTGCAGTGATCTCGTCATCATGTTACAATTGAGCATGGTTACCTCGTGTTATCAGTTCTACCATCATTCTATCTCCTCGTCAGAGTATTATGTGGAGGAGCTTTCGTGCTCCCATGAGATTCGGCCATCCATGGTTGGAGTTAACCAGTCTTGCTCCTTCACGGTTATCTTGTAGATGCAGTCCAGATTGTCGTCATTGTTGTAGTCGCGCACTGGCTCTATGTAGCGTGATCCTTCTGTAGGGTCTAAAGGTACCACTATGCGCAAAGACTTTTTCTCAAAAATCATCTTGCACTCCTTCAGATTTATCACTCCATTCATGTCAGTGGTCCAATATATTCCCAATAGCATGGGGTAGGGATTGTTGTCATCAACAATCTATATCACTTCAAAATCTACTAGCACGCTTACCCCTTCGATATCTACTGTGATTACCGGCAATATTCACATAGGTAGGATATTTTGCCGGTTCGTCATTCATAGTTGGATAGGAGGCCATTGCAGCACAAACCTGCCCATGCACTCCCATGTCTGCTTTGGCAGGACGTTCGCGTCCGATCCTAGATCCAGAATCACTTGGTCCATCTCATATTCCCTAATCTGCGCTGTCAATCTAATCTCCCTTCCTATTTGCATCGTGTGCTTTTCGAGCTTCTAGACTATGCGTAGTTCTCCTGGCACAGTCCCAACACATCTAGTTATGAGTTCTTGCAGCCCCTTTACAGCCTTGCTGTCGCGTAACAACTTTATGCATGTCTCCAAGAACGTAGTGAGCATCAATGGGTCCATTTCCAGCTCCATTCTATCTTTACTTCCTGAAGTGGAGGCATCAACAAAGCTCCTCTTAGCTTCCATGAAGGTCTCATTAGCGTGCTCCAAATTAAATTCTGGTTCCTTCGTTGGAGCCTTGTGAACCCAGGTACTTTCTTCAGGTTGCTTGCCTTTGTCATCCCCTGTCATAATTCCACTTCGGAGCATGATATTTACATTAGGGTCCTCCTCGCATGGCTCAGACCTCATCATTTGCAAGTTCTAAGTCAGGGGGTGGGGGGTGGTTGGAGTGCTCCTTTATCGCCTAACCTCGCTATCCTATGTCTCATGATCAAACAACGTACAATACAAGCATGAGGGTTGCATTGGATTCGTACAATTGCGGGCATAATTCCTTGGCCCTCTGCAATTGTAACATATCAGCTGTCTCTGACCTCTTCCTCACCCCCTCCACCTTGGCCTCATCTGCACCCTTGAAATCCGGTGTGTGCCATTCCTACATTTTGATCGAGGGGTTGTGTTTCAGCCTGAACTTTGTAGGTAGGAGTTCGATCCATCATCAGCTCATAACTTCTACAAGTGCGCTCATCATGTCCCACTGACCTACAAAAATTACAGAACAACTGCTATGAATTATGTGTATACTTATGTAATAGATGGTAGTTATCTATAGCATGCTTTCCTCCTATTTGACAAATCACACACCATATTGTAGGCGTCGCGCTTGGTCCTGCTTATGCCTCTGGTCTTAATGGCATTGGCCCTCCTCCCACAAGGCAATTCGCGAACACTAGGCAGTTGTCCTGTCTTGTTTCAAACTCTGCATCTCAAGTCTCATGCAATCCCATCGCGACCTCCAAGGCCTCAGCCTGCGTGCTTAGCCTCTTTTGTGATAACACATTCCGTAGATGCGGCGTTAACTATGCTACAATCCATTCGCGGTGTTGCCCATATGTTAATGTCATGTTCGCTTCGTGAATTGTGCACTTCAGTATTTGATCCAACTCCCATGGTGTCTTGCCTAGTAGCGTTGTGATTTCCTTGAACCGAATGATTGACTGTGCCTCTAACTTTGGCCTGCTAAATTATTTGTTTAACACAGCTTGGATATCTGCGATCCCCACATTCGGATTGTCATTGGAATGCTTAATGTACCAGGTCAGTGCACGATCCTGCAGAGCGCTGACCAACGTTGCCTTCTTTATATTGTCATCTGTGACTCCCTGTGCTTCCCATACAACTTTTATCACGAACCAAAACTGGTCTGGATCTTCATTCCCTACTCCCTTGAACAATGGTAGCTTTATCGCACTTGCCATGCTGCTTCGCGGTGGTGCCGGAGGTGGTGTGGGCGAAGATGGGAGTGAAGACGGTGAAACTGGCGGTGGTGTGGGTCAGGGTGGTATGCGCGGAATTCTCTACCTTATCAGATTGATCACACTTCTTGGCGAGACCTTCGCGAGCTCTTCTTCGCCCCGTCGTGGAGGTGAAATCAAGGGGCTAGTTTCTAGCTCTGTGGTACCTTTGTTTCTGTAGATTCTCCCACTCGCGGTCCTTTGAGGAAGCATTGTTCTGCCTCGCTATAACTGACTGAAGTATCTACCACGAATTTGGTGATGAATCCTCCTGTGATTTGATCGAGCCAGTGATCGATAGCGCATGCGATCTTATCTTTCGATACTTACAATCTGTGCACCAATTCTGGAGTCCACATAATAGGTCTGTTGAGTTTACACTTTCGTTGGCTATCTGCTAGCTTCACTATCCACTCGTATAACTCAGTGGGGAAGGATTCAAAGAAAATTTCGTGGATCTTTGTATATAAATAGTAGTCTAACCACTCTTCCTTTGATAGTCGCAGGTTCTTGTTTTCCTGCACCGCGAATTCGTGAATCTTCCTGTCCAACCAATCTTCAATTCCTTTCTTTGTTGAATTCTAGTGATACGACATCAAACATCTCTATGCAGATCCTGGTGCCAACAACGGAACCACTTGTTGGCTTGTTGGGGCTTGACCCAGGTTCGGAGTTAATTAGCCAAACAAATCCTTGTACTATTGGCCCTTTCGGCAATAGTCCACGGAGCCCGGACTGAGGTCTGACCCGAAGTAGTATGGGGGGTGCTGGAACTAGGTTTCCACACCCTTGAGATGTTTGAGAGGTTTGGCTGGTCCCATAGTTCATCCCTGCGCGTAGGTCACTTCACGAACATCCCTATTCATCATGCCCTGATACACTGCCTTCGTGCAGCCCTAACCAGTGGCTGTGGAGCTTTTGCGCTGCTGCTCTGTGCTATTACCTGAGATCTTACTTATCTTCCTATACCAATTAATTATCTAGGCGTACTTGGATGTCTTATGTTATATTTATTTGTACAAAGCATTCATATGAGTTCATGCAACAAATAAATAGTATACTTGCAGATTATACCTAATCATACATTAAAACAGGAAAAGATACACAAAAACACGACAAAATTCTCTTTATTTATTCTTCCAATGGTTACAGACTCGACTTGCCCTGCGCACTCAGCTGCTGACTACTAGGCCTCTGTGCACTCAGCTATTGAGCCTTCTCCTACTCTACGACCCAAAGACACACTTTACACTTCGAATCAATCACTTAGACTTATCATCCACTTATCCTATTCTCTATGTTTTCTTATACACTTAGAGCCTTGCTCTATTTATATAATCCCATGGTCCATGGACCATGGGTAGTTCTATCCAGCCGACATTACATTACAAAAAATAGGGTAGAAAACCCTATGACTCTATTATGATTTCAAAATTTGGGCTTTAAGCCCCAAAACATGCCTTGGGGGGATTCCATGCCCAACAATTAGGAGAAATCATAACTCATCATATAGAACCCAAAACATCCAGATTTCTATAGTGAACATATAAAGCTAGAAGCAATGGGAAATTCTACACTTGTTTGAGTTACAAGTAGAGATAATGGATTGAAGAGAGGATGGGTGCTATGATTCATATAGAGTAGCTTAAAGATATAATTTTATCCCTTCATTCATGCATATGCATTAGTAAATCAACACACATGGATCTGGAAGGAAGCATGAAATCATTTCTAACAGCTATTATAACATAAATGTAGAGAAGAATATGAACATAATGGAATTAAACAGGAGGATAACATATTGGAATACTTAGAAGGGGGAATCACCACCATTTATTTTCTTAGTCTAAAAGATCTGCCTGTGTAAAGTAATACAGTCCGAAATACAAGACAGTCTCTTGCAGATTTATCAGCCAAATTGGTATCACAGAGTTCAGACCCATCGGGTGAGAAATTCTGGACCTGTTCATATGAATTTCATCCCCCTATTTATAAGAAGAGGGGGAGAGATTGAGATATAATCAAAATATCTCTGAGCCAGAGCTCCAACTGTTTGCTAGACTAGCTGTCTTAGCCCTTGGAAGGCTCTGTTACCTAAAGATTACAATCAGGATCAAATCCCTTCTTGGAAACAGAAAACGACAAAGGAGTCCCTTGTTGTCCCTGTGAAAACTTCATATCAGGCCCTGTCTCTGTCACCAAGTGCTTTGTTATAGACATTTTTGTGCCTTGTAGCTTTGAGCATGAAATTTCCATAATCCAAGGGATCCAAAGTCCCTAAAGATGTTGTTACAGCTCCTAAAGGAACAAGGTCAACCAATGACAGCTTCTCCCAGAAGTTCTCCACCAAAAACCACTCAGGACTAGTCAAATCAGGATCAATTCAGAAGCTCCACTAGTTGCCTGCGTTGCAAAGCACCCAAATACACTGGCTAGGTGCGTCGCAACGCACTTGAATGCACTACCCAGGTGCGTTGAGCGGGAAATGACAAGTGGCAGAGTCATTCAACGAGGTGGAAAGACCATGGAAGCTTCTAGAATCTTCTCCAATGACACTTGCCTCACTGAATTCGACCAAGTGATGAGTAAGAGGCTCTCAGTCTCCAAGTGGATGCAAGAACTGACAGAGAGAAAGCACAAGTCAAAACATGAGTTGACTCATCCTCTCTGCTTACATCTATATATGGATCCCTCATCCCAGAGATCCAGAGGCTGGAATTTTGTACTTTGCAGAGAATTGCTGTTGGTTTGAGATTTAGATTAGTACATTGGGCGATTTATGCTTTGTTGGAGGAGAGGAAGGGATTCCTTTGCTGGTAGGTAGATGCTGGATTGGGACTCACTTGGTTGTATCTCCTCTTGGACTTTCTTATCATATCAATAAAATTATTTGAGTCTCTCCTACATGCTGTGTATCAATGATGTTTTGTTATATTTGCATGTTTAGCTTAATCTGATCCTAAGCTTTTTATGAATGTATATCTATATCTTCGTGTAGTTTCTCTCTCTTGTGATCTTGCAGGAATTCGGTGAAGCTGGGCCGGTAAGGGAGCAGGGAGCTGGGAGCTATTGAAGAGAGGAGCGATTAGATCAACAAACTAGCGAAAGACACAGGTTAGTTACATCCTTTCTCCTCGTTTACATTTCATAAAGAAGAATACTCAAGTAGTTTTCCTTGTTTGTTGCTAAGGCACTATCACACCTTAGAGTGGGATAGGGGCGTTCTGAATAGATACTTTTCCCAACAACAAATTGGCGACTCCGCTGGGGATCGTATCTAGTTAGTTTATTTGTGTTTCTATTGTTGTTCTTCTCATAAACTTAGGAGTGGC
This sequence comes from Pinus tabuliformis, assembly GCA_031772625.1. Classification (NCBI taxonomy): domain Eukaryota; kingdom Viridiplantae; phylum Streptophyta; class Pinopsida; order Pinales; family Pinaceae; genus Pinus; species Pinus tabuliformis. Next base: position 325,058,806 of record CM062806.1, on the reverse strand, counting down.
GAATCGAACTGCATTTGCCATTTACAAATGCAAAGTAGAGATCTGCCACTCTAGTCCACTCACTGGGCCTGTTTATGATCTGAACAAGCTGATCCACAAATGCTCTAACTGCCCTTTGTGATAGCTCTTAGTCCTCCTTTAAATCATCCTTCTAATTGTACCTTATTGATAGCTTCTATCCGGCCAAAAACCTCAGATCAAACTGCACACCGTGACCCAGAACCTAGAGACAATTCTCGTTTCTGCTTCAACGCAGGCTCTGTGAAGAGACTCTGCATTTCAACGCAGGTCCTAAGAGGGCTACCTGCGCTGCAATTCAATTTCTTTGTGCAACAGGTGCGCTGATCAGCCTTTGCCTTGTGCAGCTGTGGTTCTTTGCATCCTTGTGTTCAGTTTTATCTCTGTTTTTGCAGCCTGTTATCAGTGTGTGTACCTATCTCAAAACCCCTTTTCTCTGCCTTAATTCCACCTCAGTTGTATAAAAGAAACTGTATTTGTTTTTGTGTATTTGTTACATCATTTGCAGTTTCCCATTACAAAAGTAAACTAGTCATACTGTCGCCCTTAGATCTATACCTGTCGTAAGTGTCGTTTTGATCTCAGGAGTAAGTTTGTTTGCTGTTGACAGTTGATTGCGCTTTTACTTTTGTCTTTTGGTTTGAATTTGTGAATTTCTAGTGTCGAAACAAGTGTTTACTTCAAAATCATAAAGTGTTGTAATCGTCTTTTTGATTTCAAAAAGAAACTTGTTTGTGTTTTCACTTGAAATTGAATTCAAATTTGTACAACAGCTTTCTTTTTAGGCATCAATATTAAGAAAGTGAAAACAAATACATGCATTTGTGCATTTACATAATGATAGTTTGTATGGTTTGATTTAGGAAAAGTGCATTTACAGTGTGCTCTATGCTCTTTGAGAAAAGATTGTGTCTTTCTTTTCCCCTTGTAGTTAGGATTTTCATTGTTGAAAAGAGATAAAAGCTTGCTTATCATCTTTAGACTGCATTTAGGAATTGTATCTACATCTCGTGGTGATCCAAAAAGGCAAACTTCTAAGAAATATCAACCTAAAATAAATTGAATGAACTTAACAACGCTTTGTAACTTAACGCACAACATAGAGGTCTAGGCTAGAGACGTGTTCCGGCATCGTAAAACCTGGTGACTGTCGGCCTCACTGATGGTTGGGTGATTCCTCCTGAGAGACGATAAGTGCCAGTACGGATTGTGCTCCCACATACCGTCGAGTATATATTGGGAGACCCCTATAGGCATAAAACCTTTATCCATAGGAAGCCATGTCGGCCGCCCTACTGATCGCAATGCACTGAACACAGCATTCGGGAAGATTGACCGCCCGTACCTTAAAAAGTATTCTGCGGTTTTGCGATTGGTTTGGCACACCCTCTACCTAGAACTCCAGAGCAGTCCCTTTCGTTCCTTTTCAGACTCCTTAACGGAAAAGGTCCATCTGAGCACTTGTCACTTCAGGCTCATTAAAAATCGAAGGAGACTAGAGTCATCTTTTGCTTTTTCTCGACTCTTTAAAATTGAAAAAGCAAGTTGTGTCCAAGCATCGTTAAAATTTATTTTAAACGGAATATTCATACCATTTTTCCTGCGTTGATCTTTAGGTTGAGAAAATGGAGCCTACCAACCAAGGAATTCCCCTTGGTGGAAATCCTAGTCCCTTCTCCTCTTGGGGAGATGTTGGTGCGCCCCATATGGCCACATTGTCGCTTCCAGGACTGACAATTGGCTTGCCGGTCTGGCTCTTCTCAACCAATGTCGTTCAGAACACCACTATTCCTGAACAATCGAATCAGCAGTTAGACCAGTCCAGAGTTACCCACCAGCCTTCTACTTCCTCTAATTCTTCCTCTCCTCCTTCCTCTTCGCTTGATGAGGCTGGCAAAGCCAAAAGTCAAGTTCCTAAGGAGAAGAAGGAAAAGAAGAAGAAAGAGAAGAAGAAGAAGGAGCCAAAAGCGACTGGGGGAAAACGAGTGTCGTCTAACAAAAATCCACACACTGCACTGACCAAGCCTAAATCGCCATGTGTCATTTGCAAGGGAGACCACTTTCACAAAGATTGTCCCTGCATCCCTCAGATACTAAGGGACTGGTCTCCCCGTTTGCACAATCCGGTGGCATCAACCTCTGATAGCCATGTTGAAAGCACACCGTCAACTAGCGAAAGTGAAGTCCCAGGACAAAAAGGGAGAGCTAGATCTCCCTGTAAACTGTGCGAAGGCAACCACGCCATCCACCGTTGTCCCTTCTTAGACGAAGCTAAAAGAGTTTTGGATGATCGTCCGGTTTCACTGTTACGACTCCCTCCTGGATATAAGAAACTCTTGCAAAGTCCCTCGTTAGTTGAGAATCCAGTTGGCCCACTCAAGTGGTCAGCTGAAGCGTCGGTCATTGAAGATGAACCAGCTGAATCCATACCCGACGAAAGTCAAAAGGTCGAGGCGGCAGTTGACCCGGTCTTGCCTTCAGAGGTTTTATCTTCGAATGATACAGTCACTGAAGAGGATAAATATGACACCATCCAAATTCTCTTCATCAACACAGACTCCGACGAGCACGGGGGAATCCACCCATTCCTTTATCGCAGGAAGGAAGTTCGTCAGAGCGATACCCGGCCATCTACTCGGTCCCACCACCAAGCAACCTAGTTGTCTCCTTCGACTGGAACCAACTAGGTAGACCCCGTTTGCCAGAAAGCATACCATTCAGAATTATCGTCCAAATATACAAAATGGTCATGGCTGGCACCATCATTGATGAGGGGGCATCTGTGAGTATCCTTTCCTCTATTTCTTGGAAAGCGCTTGGTTCGCCATCGATTTTTCCTGAAATGAGAAATCTGACAGGCTTTGATAAAGGAACCAGTCGACCTTTAGGGATCCTCCCCAATGTGCCCATAACATTGAAAGGGAAGACCGTTCAAATGAACGTGATGGTCGTTCAAGGACCCTTGGATTATAACCTACTCCTTGGACGAGACTATATATATTGCATGGGAGCCATCGTCTCCTGACTCTTTAGAGTAATGTGTTTTCCGCACGAAGGAAGAGTGGTCAAGCTCGTGGACCAGCTTTCATTTCCCGGATCACGCATCGCAAATAGTCATATACCATCCCTAAATGGTCTCTTCACGCAAGAAATGTCTCAACCCACAGCCCGTCCTCCCGATGAGCGCGAGTAATTCGAAGGGATATGACTGGAACCCAGGGGGCATGCATCCTGGTCTACTTTGGCAGGAAAACTTTGGGTATAAGGTAGGTTTCCGCAGGAGAATATGACTAGTCCGTACACCGTCCGTGATTGGAAGAGGGGTTGTTCTAGAATAAGATTCTTTTGTCAAAGTTATGTGTTTGGCGCTCGTTGTCACTCACCTTTGTCTATCTCGGTAGACATCGCCGAAGAAGTGTTTTGTTTGCTGCGCAAATGAGACAATCTTTGGTAACCTGAAAGAGGTAGGCATCTCCCGGTTAAACAAATGTTTTTCTTGCAAATTGAGGGGTAACCTTGAAACTCTATTTTATACCTGGAGGCATGCAAACCTTTTGGAGTGCAAGCAAGGGGCGGCTATTTATTTTTTTAAATTTTTAGGTCCTCCCTTTAAACCCGTAGGTCTAACCCTTTAAACTCGTAGGATTAGTCGTTTCCAAACTTGCATAACAAAAGGATGCGGGGCAAAGCTTTGTAAGGCGCAAGCTCCATAAAAAATGACATATTACATGAGACATTCTTATCATATGACTAGATTAATCGAGCAGTTTTAGCACATAGTTCATGCTCGTTAAAAAATAAACATAAGATCGAGCAAGTGTTTCAACCCGCGTTTAAGCTCGTTAAAAAATGAACTATCTTCCGGTAAATAACCACCGTGAATGTAACATTATCAGCCATTAAAAGCATTGGCCGATCATTCACCTCCATATGATTGTTTACCCATTTTGAGGAACAACTGCGAAGAGTGATTTCACTAGCCATCCTTGTGACACTGCCGTGATTGGAAAATTCCAACCCTTACCTGGAATCAGCTGCTACCCATTTTATCACTCGTTCCTCAAAAGACAAGTCTTCTTTAAGCTCTTTTCATCTGACTCGTAAAATATGAAAAGATTGCCGAGTTTTGGCCTTCCAGCTCGTTAAAGCGACCGGAAGAGCTATCCCTCCTCTAGATTTTAATCTTTTTGGACCTGAGGGATTATTGCACAAAAAGATCGAGCGCTTGTTTTGTTCGGCTCATTAAAACTATCGAAAATTCATCCCTTCTGTATTGTTTTATACTTTTTCGGACTTAAGGGATTAGATGACGAAAAAGGACTTCCGGAGTTAACTTTACGTACCTTTTCAGACTCTCTAAAAATGAAAAGGACCGAGTTATCTTTTTCGTTAGACTCGTTAAAAACATTAATAGCGACAAACTTGTCTTTAGACGAGAACGAGTTTCACTATCGCTAGGCTCGTTAAAACATAGCGATGGGTTTGCCCAAAGGGCAAATTATAGAACAAGCATATGTTATCCTCCTCAAGCTTGACAAAAATAAAGAGGTACTGGTCAGCAATGATTGGGGAAAAATTGGGAAGAAACTCAAAGAACCTTTATTGGTAGCAAGTTGCTCTTGAACATGACACTTCCACTCCATGCTTGAGTCGGGTTGGGCTGTTTCATTCACCGGTCACATCACCATGGTCTCGCCATACCATCCACCTTTGGGGTAAATGCTACCAATCCATCGTATAAGTGTCGCCGATATGTTCAAGAGAAGTCATCCAGAGAAGTCAACCGTGTCCCATCCACTACCATACATTATACTTCATTCTTTCATGACCGCCACCCTGAACCATATATCATCAGATCGTTTTCACCTCCATCAAAATCATTTGCTCTGTTCTGTGTCACTGATGTGGGATACATCAAGGCCCTCCTTTGATGGATCTCTTCTTATCGACACCAGCTCATTATCCAAGAAGTTGATCTAGGAACACCCCCTTCAGTACTTTGAAGCTTGCATGCCTCAATGGCAAGTTTCTCACTTCCGGCGACAGGTATACATCAATGACCTTCGACCGAAAGATTTTGCGTGGTGTTAGACGCCAAGTCCTTTTTTCACACCACGTGAATTGTACTGCAGTACCTTGAGGGTCATTATCATTATCGGTGATTCCTCTCGCGCTTGTTAACAATTTACATTATTGACTGGTAATCAAGCGATGTCTTTCCATGTTCGACTTCAAAACATTTCTCACATGGATCGACTTGTACTTAGAGTGAAGATCGGACGATATTGAAGACCCCGGATCTAGTTTCATCCATCCGGGCTGCGATATATATTCAGGAAAAATAAAGACATTGACATGTACAGCATTGCAGAACAGATGATCATCCTACCAAAAGGATGATGATTTCATCAGAATCATCAGTCTACCATCAGACGATTGTCTGTCCTATGTACATAAAAATGAATTTATAAAGCTAAGCATGGGAATGCCCGCCTCAGCTAGATCATGAAAACAGTATGAAAAATAATGTATTGTATTGTATCTTATTACAGGTCTCCTCCCAGCATTGAAAGAACTTCGGATCCTCCTAATAAAGCATTTCACCCGATAAACGGCCTCACGCTTTAGGGGGAAACTGTTATAGACATTTTTGTGCCTTGCAGCTTTGAGCATGAAATGTCCATAATCCAAGGGATCCAAAGTCCCTAAAGATGTTGTTACAGCTCCTAAAGGAACAAGGTCAACCAATGACAGCTTCTCCCAGAAGTTCTCCACCAAAAACCACTCAGGACTAGTCAAATCAGGATCAATTCAGAAGCTCCACCAGCTGCCTGCGTTGCAAAGCACCCAAATACACTGGCTAGGTGTGTTGCAACGCACTTGAATGCACTACCCAGGTGCGTTGAGCGGGAAATGACAAGTGGCAGAGTCATTCAACGAGGTGGAAAGACCATGGAAGCTTCCAGAATCTTCTCCAATGACACTTGCCTCACTGAATTCGACCAAGTGATGAGTAAGAGGCTCTCAGTCTCCAAGTGGAAGCAAGAACTGACAGAGAGAAGCCACAAGTCAAAACATAAGCTGACTCATCCTCTCTGCTTACATCTATATATGGATCCCTCATCCCAAAGATCCAGAGGCTGGAATTTTGTACTTTGCAGAGAATTGCTGTTGGTTTGAGATTGAGATTAGTACATTGGGTGATTTATGCTTTGTTGGAGGAGAGGAAGGGATTCCTTTTCTGGGAGGTAGATGCTGGATCGGGACTCACTTGGTTGTATCTCCTCTTGGACTTTCTTATCATATCAATAAAATTATTTGAGTCTCTCCTACATGCTGTGTATCAATGATGTTTTGTTATATTTGCATGTTTAGCTTAATCTGATCCTGAGCTTTTTATGAATGTATATCTATATCTTCGTGTAGTTTCTCTCTCTTGTGATCTTGCAGGAATTCGGTGAAGCTGGGCCGGTAAGGGAGCAGGGAGCTGGGAGCTATTGAAGAGAGGAGCGATTGGATCAACAAACTAGCGAAAGACACAGGTTAGTTACATCCTTTCTCCTCGTTTACATTTCATAAAGAAGAATACTCAAGTAGTTTTCCTTGTTTGTTGCTAAGGCACTATCACACCTTAGAGTGGGATAGGGGCGTTCTGAATAGATACTTTTCCCAACAACATGCTTCCCATGTTGCTTGGCCTGTTTATTATCTATTCTCCTTTAAATTCTTTCGGTGCTGACTCTGGAGGTGTGTTGTAGAATAGTTTTCTGATGAATGCTCCCACACCTGGTTTGAATGCATCATCCCCCATAATTTATTGTTAAAGCTGATGTCAGGACCGAATCTGTCATTTCATCCTTAAATGTCGTGTTGAATGCAATCGGTGCCTTGATCTGCCTGAGGTTGTGTATTACAGTGTAATAGAGAAGACTCTCGGGTGTAGACTTTTAACACTCCACTAATACAAAATTTGGTGAGTTTCTCCTGCCCTTTAGCTCCCATGATTTTGGCCCCTTTACATTTATTCATATCACTTGACCATGGGCTGTGACCGAGCGCTTAGCCCTTCAGGTGCTAAGGCTCTCAATTGTTGTCTGGGGGGCCTTTTCGTTTATAAATTGAATCACCTTTGATTTTCCCCTTAGCCCTCTTTATTATAGCCCCTTTTGTAATTTTCCTCATATGACCGGGGGTTGGAACCAGGGGCTTAGCCCTTCGGGTGCGAAGGATTTCCACTGCTGTGCGGGGGGAACTTTTCCTTTGTTATTCGGAATCTCACATCTCGACATTGAATGCACCTTACCTTTAGCTTTTCCCCAAGACACCAGTGATCATCGATCTACGGGGTGACGTCATCATTGCCACATGTCACCCTGTGAGTGGTGATATGTATCACCTAGAAATGGCCCCATAGGGCCCTTGAAAACGCCGAAACTGAATGACACGTCTCCCTCGTACAACCACATCACCCTATGTACTGCCACGTCACTTGTCATACTGCCAAGTGGAGGAGAGAGAAAGGATTCGCCCGGACTTGGTTTCTCAATGAAATTCCTTTGTAAATTGTTTTCGGTCTTCCTCGGTGATGTAACACTATATTGCAAATCGACGATAATGCAAGCTTTTGGAGTGTACATGACTGTGATGTTGCTGGATGTGGGATCGCAGGACTGCGATATAGCGATATTGCAGGATGCGGGACTGTAGGATTTCGGGATCATGGGATTGCAGGATCGCGTGACTGCGGAGCTGCGGAATGTGGGATTGCGATTTTCCCTCGGACCTGCTATTGTGGTTTGCCTTGCTCCTTTGTTGTTTCTCTTTGTTTTCTAGCTTTCCCAAGGGTAACTTCAACATGCTCAAACTTCTGCTGCACAAGTCCATTTTTTTACTTCCATATACCATTGGAAAGATTTTTCTGAGCACTAGGCAATGGAGAGGGCCTGATTAAGCTCTGATATCTTCTATAGCTCAAAAATTAGTATCAAACTTCACTATTATTTGGCATTTGAAGCAATTGATGACTTATAAAGAAGTGAGTGACAACAAGTATATTGTAAGCATTCAAAGGAGAATCGGTAAATGAAAATAGTGTGAGGTTATTAGATAGCAGGAGTGTAGCATCGATATCACTCATAATTATTTGGTCCAATTACATTTCAACTAGAGATGCTTTAGTTGGTTGAAATCAGTATCAAGGTTTGTGTCTATCAAAAGTGGGTTGTGTGGTGTTTAAAGGCATGTGGTGTGTGGTTTTAGTTGTGCATACAATTGGGAAGATGAGTGTGCATACACTTGGCAATATTATGTGTTATTATCAATGATAGGAAAGGAACATATCAAATGGTGGATGCATTTATTTGTTTACATAGATAGCAGTGTTATTTGTATTGGTAACTCAGCGCCCGGAATGAACATCGACGTGTCTACACAAGTTTAAAATGGACATAGCCTACCTATATAAAGAGACACAACAACAATGAATATAGAATTCTAGTTAAATTAATTGCTAATTGTTAAAAGAAGGTACATTCGTAAGATTTTAGGCACGCCCCACACAAAAACGTTGTTGTCGTGTGCATTGTCTATGATTTGTATAATTATTATTTGTTTGTAAATCTTGGAAACACGTGAGAATATACAAAGGTAGAAAAGTAAATAAACATAGTAGAAGAGAGCGAGAAGAAACAAATGTGCATGTAAGTATGGGAGGTTTGTTTATAAGATATTGTTATGCGAGCAACAATTTACAAAAAAAATGTGTAGTGTTTGCTATGAAAGCATAAGCATGTAGCAGAATTGGGAAAAACGTGTTTGAAGTCAATCGACCAAAGATCATTGTTATTTTTTGTCGGGAAACATTCTAGTTGCAAATACAAGCTGATGTGTGGCCTCTACAATACCAATTGAGATCTAGATTTGGGACATACTCGAGATAATCTTAGAAGAGATGAATATTTGCATCCTTTTCATGTGTATGTATGAGGTCATGCATGAAAGCCTTAATTTTTTTTAATAGTTAAAGAGTTGGTCGCATTTGATATAGAGACAATGTAGGTGAGCATGAGAAAAGTGATTTTATGTCCAAAAGAGAAACTTCTTGTTCATGTATTTCATGGCAAAATCTGTAGAGCTAGGAAGCATATTGTATATCCATTTGTTTGTTTAAGCAATGGAAAAGTCTATAAGCGAACATTTATAAATGCATTAAATGAAAAGAAAAGCATAAAAGACAAGTAGTAGCAACCATTGAAAGTGAAAGCACATTAGAAATAGAGTAGGTAAACAAAAACACAATTGCAAATTTTTAAATGAGATAGAAGATGAAACATTTGCAAGTGCAATGCAAAGGAATTCAAGTCACCGAAAAGAGAATGTCTTCAAGGAGGTTGATGCATAGATATGGAGGCAAGGTACACTTCTTTGTTTTTCCTGCGTATGCCATAAGTCTTTTCTTGCATGCACGAGTAGTGCAAGAAGGATAAAGCTGGAGAGATACAAAGATTGTTAAATGATCTAACTCTAGATATGGTTGTGAATGTTAGGCCCTATTGGTCAATGTTTCCAATATCGATTATTTCTTTTTGATGGATCACGCCTTGTGATTTATGGATTGTCAGGGCCCATGCCATGTGAAGGGGAATTTGTGTATGAGATCCCCTTATTAAAGGGGGGATTGGCACACAATTTGGATTTGAAACATCCCATGATGGACCTTTGTAGTGAATGAAATCAACAACAACAAATGATGGGAGTTTTGGGGACCAAGAACCAGATGCATAGGAAATAACAACAACTTGTCCAAGTGACCCATTAATAAGGCCTACTTTGACCCATAAATTGCTTATTATAATGACTTGTTGTCTAATGCATATAAGAAATTTGGCATAAAGTTTCCCATTTTCTTGAGTGGCAGACACCATTTGTTTCCTTTGTTCGACATAGAAACGTGCAATTGGCATATTCAATTTTTTTAGCACGGATTTATTGTGAAATGAAACAAATTCATTAGTTGCATAGAGGTGAAAATAATTATCAAATGTCTATTTCTCGTCATGTGGAAGTTTTTATTTTGTTCATGCCATGAGAAGTTTCTAATAATCTAGTGTGGGGGTTGCACTATGAAGGTTGGGGAGGAGCTGGTGAAATGTAATCTGGTCAGGGCTTGTGCCCTACTGGCGAAATACTTTCAAAAGCATAACAACCATATCGAAGCTCCGCTAAAGAGAATTGCCATGCGACATGCCTACATACAATGGTGTATCTTTGATAGGTGGAAATTTCCCAAGGTCACCTACAGGGATTATAGAGCAACAACCGAATGGGGTGTTTCTATTGGATGGGAATGCCTCTCGTAAACAATCATCAATTTGAGCAAGAATTTTAGGATGAGTGAAGCTCGTCTCATAAATGAGAATGTACTTCACATGTTGAAGATGTTCTTGAAGGTTTAGTAGAAACTAACCTTCCAAAGGTTGCATAAAGGAGACAAGGATGTGAAGGCTTGAATGTATTGTTAGTGCATTTATGTAGAATGTTGCAACACCGGTTGGAGAAAGAAAGAGTGGAGGGATTTCTCTATTGGTAGAGGTGGTTGAAAATGATTTTTGATTAAATCAATTAGGAAACACTTTCTAGTGCTAACAGTGCCTTACATTAGCATCTTTAGTGGCGGGTCGGAGGCATTACTGGAAATGTGGGTAAAAATGATATTGAAAGCCATTGTTTGGCTTAGGGACAAGGGGGAAAGGGATTCTGAAGTTGGAGAGGGGAGTTAGCGAATTTGTGTGGAGGAGAAGTTGAATTCTATGGAGAAAATGGTTGTTTATTGCAAGTGTGAAGGGATAAGAGAATGGCCCCAATTATGGTTTGCATCAAAGTCATAGTGGCCAAGCATCCCAAGGTCATCAAAGAGGATGTTGTTACCTAGGTGGAGTTGAGAGAGGAAGTGCCATTCATCCATGTCCATGGTGTAGTGGGGGTGCGGTTCAGTAGCAAAGTCATTGTTAGAGGTGGAGAGGGGTAGTTTTGCAGGTGCATGATGAACATGCAATGCATGATACATGTTTTTAATTTGTTCCCAATATCCGAAAACCACCTAGTTCATTTTGCCACTGTCATCAAGTAGTTTGTGAAAATGGAAGTACAAGAGTGGTTCACTCCAATACAATTCTAGATATCATTCTAAACATGTAGATGTGATTGAGGTGTAGCGAGGAATGATGTGTACGACCATGGAAGGGAATATGTGTTTTCACAGTGATGTCTTCCAGCAGGAGGAGAACGACCAGGACCATGCAAATTTAAGAAGAGATAATGACTCAAGTCAATGATATCTTTGCGTGTTTGAAGTGATGAAGGTTTTTGTTGGAAGATGGCCATCCACGTTTTATGAAACACGTCTGAAAACTTTTCTCTGAGCATCAAGGGAGATAAAAGAGCAACTACATTATGTTAGTGGGAGTTTTTGGAGCATGTGGCATGTTTCTTGTGCACCAATGTCCCTATCAACAATGAGCTTAGTTATGATTTTGTGGGAAACAGTGATAGTCAGGGCATTGAAGGGAGAAATATGGGAAAGACGTGCAAGCATTTGGTGGTAACTTTCAAACTTTGACTCTGCTTTCACCCCATACTTTGATATGTAGTTAAAAATAGCTTGTCATGAGAGAACATGCTAGCAATCAATGTTGGTCCTCCAGATCGCAAGCATGTGAGGGTTGTGGACATTAAGATTATCATCATTTCCACTTGTAATACATGTTCTACAGATGGAAGAATCGATGTTCATAAAAGAGGATTCATGCAAATCCTAGAGGAATCCATAGCGAAAAGTTGTAGAGTTGTTTCTTTTGTGAAGGCATGTAAAGGAATGACAAGTTGTGTGCCTTAAGACATAGTTCACAAGTTCCTCGTAGTCTTGGTGCTTGCTAGAATAGAGGATTTCAGTGGTTGAAAGGAGGTAGTGATCACAAGTTGATGATCGATGGATTATTAGATTTCTTTGATGGAGGGGGTGAGGGTTTGAAGCAGTGACGTATGCATCAAAAAAATATTTGGAAGATACAACACTTGCTTCATTAGTCTAGTAGAGGTCATCCATATTAGGTGCATTTTCAAACCATAGGAAACCACGTATATGTGTAGAGCCTCTATGTTGCCATTCATACTTTAGAAAGAATACGAGAACAAGTAAGATGTTTGTATGAAAAAAATTGTACATAAAGGAGAGAAGAAAATCAATGGTAGATTCATATATGCACCAAAATTCCATTAAAAGGAATCCCTTTAGTAGGACCTCTTCTAAGAATATTGTGAATCTACAATAGATGTATTGAGAGGCATGATGCAGGTTTGTAACAATGTTTTGGATTCTCCAATGAGATTGGTCATGTGCAATGGGTGGAGGATTAGAAGGCATGACAATATGCAAGTCATGCAATTTGGTATCAGCTACACTTAGTGTGAAGAAGAACGTAGGGATGCCTTGTTGAAAAATAATGTTACTATGCCCCCCTCTAGTCCTACTATAAAAATACCATCTCCCTTGGAGGGACGAGCCAAAATGCATAAACTGGCTTGGAATGGTCGAAGGAGGAAATTTTTGAAGGTGGTGCCAAAAATCTACAACAATTTCCAGTAAGCTGTTTGCAAGGTATCTTTTAATGAAGATTGACGTGATTTCCTAGCTGCAACAATGCATGATAAGGTTGTACAAATAATAGTGAAATCTAGGATGTTGACCGAAATGATTATGATGGTAGCATATTAGATGCAAAGCGTACTATCATTGGATATCAAATTTTACAATTATTGGTTGGTTAATCATGGTAGATCTAGTGGGGAAGAGGTTGGGGAAGGCCATGGAGAAGAGGCCCTCAGTGTTGTATTCATTAACTAGAGAAAGCCCAATAATGGGCTATTGAAGCTAATGGGTGGGTGTGGAATTGGAAGATTCTAAGTAGGCAATTATTTCATCAATCTCAGTATGGGAATTCAGAAGAGTTGAAATAAAGGAAGAGTGATGAAGGTAAGACAGGCATGTGTGGAGGAGTTCAAGAGTGAGGGTTTAAGAGAAGACTTGGTGGGGTGCAGGGGAGCTAATGGTGACATGGCACAGAAGTGTGGTGACATTTGTAGGGGCAACAAGGAAAGCCGGAAGCACATATGAGTGAAGCTAAACATCCATGTAGTATGGATCTTTTGTTAGGCTGAATTGCAATGCTGCGAGAACACATGACGTGCCAACAAAGAATTCATAAGATGTGTGTTCAATGCTATTTTTTTCACAACAAGGATATTCTTTCTGAGAGCATGTAGGGAAGGGGGGTGACAACATTAGTTATATCTTGAGGGAAGCTAATGGTATCGCTTAAATAATTATATTTCCCTCCACGTGCATGGGTCACTTAAAGAAATGGGTTGACATGGGAAATTAACATATCTTCAATTTGAGTTAGGCAAGAGAGGACATGGGGTTGTGTTCTTGGGTCCATGTTGTTCGAGGATGAGAAACAATGGACAATTTGCTAGAAGTCACAACGGGAGTAGGTAACAAAACCACTACGATTTTTCTTTTTCATGGATCGGTAAGATTCACTACAAGTGGAACATACTTGCATGGGGGTAAGTGCATTAATCCTTTCACGAAAGAGACTATGTGCATGTTGGAGATGGTTGTTGTGGAATTGTTAGGAAGTTGAAGAGGAAGCAACATGGGGGGGTTATTGTACAGGGAAAGTGGAAGGTGAAGAAAGGGAAGGGTTTGGAAAATATTGATCAATAAGTGGAAATGGAGGGGGAAATAGAAGAGGAGAGGTGTATGGATGGGGAGGGAGACAAAGTTGGGAAGGCACATAATTTCAGGATGGGTTGGTTTGAGAGGGGAGGTTGAACTTGTTATAGCTCGTTTTTCACTATGTTTTAAATTGTGAAAAAAGAAACAAAATTTATATATTTCAAAACAAAACAAATTCTAGAATGGTGTTAAGGTTTTGATTTAATAAAGGGTGGATTAACAATAGAATTGAGCATGATGCAAGATTAGTATAAAGCATTTAGGTGGGGTCCTGTTAGAGTTTAAAAATTTGAAAAGTTTAAAGGACATGCTAGTTCATCGAGTAGAATTAATTGTTGTGTCGGGTCCCTCTGATGGCTCCAACCCGACATCATAAACAACTCGACGGTTATGCCCTCAGGTGCCTCCATAAAGCAGTAAAAAAAAATGGGTTGACCAGCAATTGATGATTCATATTGATTGCATGGTCACTACCAGCGAGCCTCCCCCCGTCACGGTAGGTTCTCCTGTAACCCTATGACAAGGAAGCATGACCCAACATGCTAGTTCACCATGTCATCACCACATCATTGCTATGTCACCCCATCTCATCATCATGTCATTTCCGCCACGTCATCCATCTCGTACATGTCAATTTAGCATTTAATCTTGTTTTTCCAACCATTTTTCTGTTTTCAACATAAACTTCATTCCAACTTCATTTCTTACATTGTTGTTTTCAATTCCCAATGTCCCTAGCACGTTGAAATCATTGTCCCACTTAAATTTGAGTTCACTAATGCCAACCATTATTAACCAGGTATTTATACGTCATATTCAACTGTTAAAATCTTTAAAATGTCTAGGAAAGTGGTTCTATCGGGTTCTTCAACCCACATTCCTCTCATGGACACTAAGAGGGATTTTTTTTATTCTATTTTCTCATTGAATTTAATGGAAATTCATTAGCACATTCTATTCAACCAAAAGGAGTCTCCTTTGTATGCTGAAATTGTAAAGTCTAGTCTTTTTGCTGCTATAATTCCCCAAACTTATGTCTTCCCTAAGTTTATTTACTAGTTGGTCTTTGCTCTTTACCCTAATAAATATTTTGTAAGGAATTCTTTAGGTGAAAATACCTTTGAGGTATCTGCTTTTTTAATTGAATAAGAATTAGTTTTTTCACCTTCAAACCTTTACACCCAATTTTCAAAGGAAACCTTGTTGTCGGCATTTAAAAATTAGTTCGGGAATGACTATGCCCAAATGACCTTATTTTTAATGCCCATAGGACAACAATTTCCTGTGGAGCCCACTCAGTTTTCTCTTGAAACTTTTATTGAAGATGTGAGACCAGTTTTAGCATTTCAAAATTTGTTTGGGAATGACTATGCCCAGATGACCTTGTTTTTAATTCCCATGGGACAACAATTACCTGTGGAGCCTCCTCAATTTTCTCTTGAAACTTTTATTGAAGATGTGAGACCAGTTTTGCATATAATTGCCAAGGTTTTGGTAAGGGAAGATATAACTGTCATTGACCGAGATATTTTTGGGATGTTCAATTTAATCTTGCAACATAAAACTATGCTTGATATACCAACATATTGGGAGAGTCAATTCTCAGTTGTCAAACCTAGCTCTTACTGGATGTTTCAAATTCCCATTATTAGTAACTTATCTTTTCTTGTACACTCTGTTAGTGTCAGTATTTACAACCTTCCTCCAGTGATCAAACATGCTCTTACAAAGTGATTTTAATGTGTCAAGGTAAAATTTTGTCATTTCAGTGAGTCTTCAAGCAAAATTTGGTCACTAGGCATTGGGTCTAGGGTTTGATTTTACCCTTGTTAAAGTTGTCCAAATGTCGGTCCATGTCACAGTTCAGCTGAGTGTACCATCATTTAGAGAGTTTTCATTATCATGTCAAGTCCCACTGGGTCATTTTACACCTTGTTCATGCTTCAGTTGCGCCTAGGTAAGGTCATTTCCCTCTCCTAGGGTTTTGAAGGCAATTTCTCTTGGACAGCCAAATAATTGGTAAAACTTGTATCCGGATGTTCATACATCT
This sequence comes from Pinus tabuliformis, assembly GCA_031772625.1. Lineage (NCBI taxonomy): Eukaryota > Viridiplantae > Streptophyta > Pinopsida > Pinales > Pinaceae > Pinus > Pinus tabuliformis. The sequence goes on along the minus strand of CM062806.1, from coordinate 325,042,940 downwards.
TCCCCTATCCTTATAGTACCTTATCAAACACTTCCCATCACTGACATCCCCCAAATTCCTCATTTTCACACAAACCCTAGTTTCTTGCTACAACCTGGCAATTTTCTAGGTTGGACCTGTGTTTTGCCTTTTCGGACCCCTTCCCCTTACTCAATTTCAGATATTCCACTTTCCCCTACTTCCTAACATCCCTCCCTACTTCCCAAAATTTCCTGAAGAATTTAGAAGCTCCCTATCCCCTTCATTTCGCTTCATTTCGACAAATCCCTTGTTCCACACATCGGGGTAGATTTCACTCAAATGATTTTTCTGAGCAATCAAAGATGAATTTATGAAAACGGAGAGAGGTTTTTGTCCAAAATAGACCAAGGAAAAAACACCTCCTTCGCTTTTTACACAGGTGTCATGGTTTCAGAGAAATGTCAAAAATACAATTGCCTCGGGAGAATTGATGTACCTCTGAAGTGACCCTGGGAAAATCAAAGTTTCTCCTAGCTAAGTTGGCCAAATTACTTTCTTGATGAGTCAAATGATAACTAGACATAAAGATATTTCCAATGAGCTATCATGAGCTCAATTTAGAGTTGAGTAAGGCATTCAAAAGTTGACTGTAACAACACTCTACATTGAGGCAGCCTCAGTGGGCACATTTTGACCAGTCTTGGGATATTTGACTTTTGACAGGGAAAATGAACTCCAAATTGAAAAATTCTGGCTGGGTTGGAAATTAGACTCAAAGACCTTTCCAACAAGATATCTTTTGCCCAATTTGGACATCGGGAAGGCCTCCAAAAGTCTTCCGGAAAATGCGCGATGCACAAGTGGAGGAGCGCGGCGCACATAGAGCGCGCAACGCACTAGGGAGATCTGCCCAGTGTTAATTTCTAACCAGCGCGATGCACACAGAGCACATGACGCACTAGGCTTTGCACGCAGTGCACAGGGACAAAACGCCCAGAACATGTCAAATCACTTTCAAATTTTGGTGAAGCCTATCAAATTGAGAGGTAAGCCTTGTGACATCACCTGCTCATCAAGTTTTGTCAAGGATATGGTGTTTGTGAAGAGGTTGAATCTCACCCAAAACGCATAATGTCACCCATGAGAAAAATCAATAAGAATACGAAGGCTGAGGTTGTAAATTTGCGTTGATATTTCCAAGGCCCCACTCCACTCACTTATTCCCCTCACCTATCATTTGTTCCCCATCCTTCCTTGTCATTTTTCCTAAACCCCTGCCCTAAGTCACCACCAAACCCTCTCCCTTTTACTCCATTGTTTGGTTAATGCAAAATCACCATAGGGCCAGCTTATTGGGCAAGCAAAGATTTGGGAGAGGTATGCATGGTCAAAAAGTCGAAGAGTTAAAGATTTGGGGAAACATTTGAGTGTTTTCATAGTGCGCGGCGCACACACCAAAGAGCGCGGCGCACTCATGGTGCGCGACGCACACAGGACCCGCCCACTGTGTAAACATAACACTGGCGCGGCGCATACCCGGCGCGCGGCGCACAGAGCTGGAACAGAAAATCTCTGCCTCTGCCCTATAAAAACTCGAATTCCTTGCTCCAAATAAATTTGTAAAGCTGTGAAACACTTTGGACAGTGTTGGTGCGGTTGGATAAGGAGAGTGTAGTGCATTTTGTTGAGTTTATCAATGAAAGCAAAATCGCCACTGAGGACCGTGGATGGAACTGCTGCTGTACAGTGTCTTTTGAGGCTGTGAATGTTTGTAAAGTTATAAAACTTGATATAGGCAGCAGTTCTGACTGTGGCATTTTGAAGCTATGGTAGAACATTTGGCTTCCATCTTTGGTACTGAAAAAGATAGAGTAAATTGCCCATTCTACTTTAAAATTGGGGCTTGCAGGCATGGAAACCGTTATTCCCGAGTGCACACAAGGCCTAGCATCAGCCCTACTCTTCTTCTATCTAACATGTATCAGAGGCCAGATATCATTACACCAGGGGTTGATCTTCAGGGTCATGCTCTGGATCCTCGAAGGGTCCAGGAACATTTTGAGGATTTCTATGAAGACTTATCTCAAGAGCTTGAAGGCGAAATTGGGCAAGGTGACAAAGAGACAAAAGAGGTGAAAAGAGAAAGATCAGCTTTGAATCTTGGCTGAGGCTTCCTTGGCTCAACATGGCACCCCATAGAGGACCTCCAGCCCAAATTTCAAAAAATTTGGGACAATTTTGTGTTTTTGGAAATTTTTGTGCAAAAAACAGGGTTTTTCTCCCTGTGCGTCGCGCAAGGCGCGCGGTGCTAAAATTATAGAGCTCCAAATGAGGAATGGCTTGCAGTTTTGGATTCATCATGGAAAATCATGACTACAAGTGTCCGGGCAAGAAGTTTTGGGAAGGTATGAAGCTCCAAAAGGTCCAAAAACACTCAAAAATGGCCTTTCTGCCACTTTTTTGACACACAAAAAGCAGTCTTGGGAGAATGAAGATTTAGAGGGGCAAATGAGCACCAAATTCAGAAATTCTAGTGGGGTTAGAAAGTAGACAGGCCAAGCTTTCCAACAAGCCCAATTGGGCTCATTTTGGACACCTGAAGGTGCCCCAAAATAGTACCCAAAGTAGCGCGACGCACAGAGAAAAGCGCGCGACGCACAAAGGAAATTTTGCCCAGTTTGCTTCCGTTTCGCGAAATTTCGGGTCGCGATTTCTCCAAGTGGGCCCGCTCATCTACACTTTGGTTTTTTGGCACCAAAAGCGGCATTTAAAGAGTTTTTTCTCCAGATTGGCTTCTATCCAAGTGGCGAAGGAAGGCAAACGGTCACCCAAAGCCAAATGTCATGTTTGTGGCGCTGCACCTGTAGCTGATGGTTGGCTCTCCATTTCCATTTCACAATGATTCGAGTAACTCCCCACTCCTTGGGAATTCTATCTCTTCATGGCACATTATATATATTGTATGCATTTTATTTGCAAAGGGTTGGCTGGCTTGTAACTTCTGGGAGACTGTGGGAAAGAAACTCTGTTTCTGCACTGTGTATTTTTGACAGAGAATTAATGAAAGGCAGCGGCTCTGTTTCATGAGATTCTTGTGGTCGTGAGTGTAGAAAATGTGTTCTTATGTTCCATATGTATCTTGTTATGTTTCATATTTCATTTCATGCTTCATTTCAGTGAAATTTTCTAAGTGAGATTAGGTAGAATTCAATTTATATTGCTCTGCCTGTGGGAAAATTTCATGTGCAGTGTCATTCTTCTGTTGAAAAGGATTCATGCGACCATGCCCTTTTCACTCTCTTCAGCAATCTTTCCATTCCGCGTCACCTTAAGCCGAAATTGCTGCACTTTCTGCCTACCTTGCCTCACGGAATAATCTGTGCCTTCATATTCGATTCTCTGTTCTTTGCTGAGCGCCAGCCCCATATACATCCCAGAAGCTCGGCCACTTCATAAAATTGTTTCCCGAATCCATATTCACTTACTAGCCTAAGGTCAATGTTTCATTGTAAGTCATCTCAGACTGTTTTTGATTATCTATTCACTGAGCGTGACTCAGAGAGAGCCCTCTCCTGTTCTGGTAGGGCTAGCTACCAGACTGAGCGTGGTTTGTGGTTACCCTAATTTTTGCCTTCCTTCAGCATAAGGCAGATTTAGGTGCTAACACACTGATGTTGAGAGTTTCATTCATTTGAGTCTAAAAGTAACAGATGTACATAAAAAGAGGCAAACAATAGTGAATTCGACATATACCCTAAGAAGTCATTCCAATTATGAAGGATTTACATATTTCACTTCTTCTTTTATGTCAGTTGCCTACTCTATCATAATTAAATCTCCTCCACCTTGTATTTTTATAAAAGCCCAATCTCTTTTGCAACTGTTAGGCCCCTATTGTTACAGGGAAAAGTGTCTATTTAGAACTGCTCTATCCCACTAAGGTGTGACAGCTGCCTTAGAAACAAACAGAGAAAAAACTACTTTTGTATTTCTTTTATGAACTATAGATAGAGAGGAATAGAAAGAACCAACCTGTGTCTTGCGCTAATCCTTTGATCCAATCCCTCTCTTCTTTGACAGTCTCCAGCTACCTACTCCCTTACTTGCCCAGCTTCACAAAGTACCTGTAAGATCACAGAAGAAGAACACTATACAAAGACATGGATCTATATTCATAAACAACTTAGGATCAGATTTAAGTTAACCATACAAATGTGACAAACATCAATGATACAAAAGCATGGAGGAAAAACTCAAACAGTTTTTATTGATAAACAAGAAAAGATCCAGGAGGAGTTACAACCGGTGGTTCCTGACCTAGCATCAACCTCCCAGCAAAGAAGCCCCTCTTCACCTCCAACAAAGCATAGATCACCCAATACTCTGATGTTTGTCTCAAAAACCAACAACAATTCCTTACAATATGCAAAATTCCAGCCTCCGGATCTCTGAGATGAGGGATCCATATATAGATATGTGTAAGGAGGATGAGTCAGCTTGTGATTTGATTAGTGTCTTCTCTCTGTCAGTTCTTGCTTCCACTTGGAGACTGAAGGCCTCTTACTCATCCTTGGTCGAATTCAGTGAGGCAAGTGTCACAGGAGAAGATTCTGGAAGTTTCCATTGTCTCTCCACCTCGCGGAATGACACTGCCATTTGTCATTTCTCGCCCATCACACCCCACAGAAGGGACTTTTGAAATGCAACGCACCCTCACAGTGTATTTAGGTGCAATGCAACGCACCTAGCCAGTGGAGCAGCTGAAATGATCCTGTTTTGACTTATTCTGAGCAGTTTCTGGTGGAGAACTTCTGGGAGAAGCTGTAATCTGTTGAACTTGTTCCTTTAGGGGTTAGAACAACACTTTTAGGGACTTAGGAGCCCTTGGTTTATGGACATTTCATGCTTGGAGTTGTAAGGCACAAAAATGTCTATAACACCTATACTACTAGTGTAACCCCTTATTGTTATTAGTATAACCCACTTATTATATTGATGTACCCATGTAGTGCCCATATTGTTACTATTGTGCCCCATAGAAGCCCACTATTGTTATTATTGTGCCCTTACATTATTATTGTTATGTCGGCTCTGATTATGTTATGACCCCTTAGACTCCTATATATAGAAAGGAGGTCTTTTCATTTGTATCATCCAAGAATTGCTCATTTATGTAATGTAAAGGAGGTTGCCCCCTCGAAGAGGCTGAATTCTAAGGCGTTGATCTATCTTTTCTATATATTCTTGAGTTGGTTTCATAACAACAACTTACTAAAGATGCCAAAGTGGGTAATTGGTTCCAATTTGAATACTATGTTGAGATCAGATTGCATGGAGCAGAGTTTGCCCCTTGTAGACTTTCCACATTTGTACCTATGAGATTATTTTCTTTGTTGTTATTTTCCTATATGTGATGTTGTTATTTCATATATTTCAATACCATGTTGATCTATTGAATGAAGTAATTACATCATACTGCATAGATCTCATAGTTTGTTGGCTTGTTTTATTTGATACTGTAGGTTCTAATTTTAACAATCAGAGTTGGAATTGGAACTTCCATGCTAAAGAAGTAGTGAAGTGTGTGAAGGATTCCAGGTCGACCCCACTTCGTCATCTATTTACTTTAAGGAAACGCATTTTGTTCCTTGTCTCTTTGTTGTTTTAGGTTAGACACCGAGCTAATGGAGATACTTTTGTCCACAACCATAAATTCTGTATAAAAAATTGGTGACCATACTGGGGAACATAGTATTCCCTTGGTGGTTTCCTTGTCCATTGTGTTTTATTACCTCCTTGATAGACCTTTGTTGTATAATCCAACTAAGAACAAACCTAGGAAGTGATTTCATTGAGCCTTTTTTACAAATTTTGTGCTGAAATTCTCTTTTTGAGGCCCAACACGCCCACTGTGCATCTGACAGAACATTTCACCTCACCCATGTCCACTCTATACCAGCGTTGCAATGCACCAATGCCTCTTCTGCACTAACATTGGTCCTTGTTGTTGCACAAATTTTTCCTTGGTTCTTGAGCATCTCTTTGGTTAGCCTACTTCCAGTTGAACTTCCTTGAGTCTTGCGTGTCTTGTGGTCTCTCTAAAGCCTCCATTTGGTTTGCATTTGTGTTGTTTTCCTTTGGTAAGGATTGGTTTTGATTTGTCTTTGTTCTTATCATTTGATCACTTGCAAATTGATTTCGTTTGATTGTTGATCACTTAGATGAATTGTTGTTTTAGTCTTGATTCTGAAAAGTGTAAAATTGAATCAGTATTTGAACATTAGCATCTTAGTTTTCCTCATTTTCAAAAGTTAAGTGTTGTGAAAAGAAAAAATCTTTCATTTGCATCTACGGTTTTGTTTGTGAAATTAAAATTCCCTAGTGTGAAATTGCATATTTTTGCTAAAAAAATTCCCCTAAATTGTGTACGAGTGTTAATCGCCTTTGAGTGACATCTCTTTTGATTTTTGGAATTTTAACCCAATTTTAGTTTGAGTCCTCTATTCATGAAATATCATATTACATTTGATTTCATTGGAATCCTCCTTTGTTTGTTTTGAATAATTCTCTTGCATAGATCACATTTGCATAGTTACAATTCTCATTTTCACAATAGGAAAGGAAATTGTGCATAGATTACATTTTCATAGTTTTCAAGGGAATCATGCATAGATTACATTGCATGGTTTGGCATATTTTAATGCTTTGAATTGAATTGGAATAGTGAAATTGAAAGATCTAGTTAGGAAGCTCTTATTGGCTACATATTTAATTGTTGCATCATCGTTTTCATCTCTTGACTACACTATATAACTTTCATTGAAAATGAAAATAAATATTTTCATCATATTAGTTGCATCATAGGTGTGTTCAGGTGACATCAAATTTCTGAGCCTTGAAACTGAAATCTAATTCAAGATAAACTCTAAAATTCATCTCAATTAACCTAAGGAGAATTTTAAACTTCACGACACACATAAAGGTCTAGGCTAGAGACGTGTTTTGGAATCATTAAATATAGGAGTTGTCTTTGTTTGCCAACGTTGCATATCAGGGGTGATATCTTGTTCAACCTAGGTAAGTGTACAGGATTGTTCTCCATGTACGTTTGGGTATATCGGACGATGCTCCACGCATGAAAAGCGTAATGCTGTTTTAATCAATCTTAATTGACTCAGACTACAACATCAATTGTCAACCCAGGGTAGGTCTTGTTGTTTCAATGGAGTTCACACTATCTGTGCCGATACACTCCAGCCAAGAATAAGAAAATGCAGAAAACTATAAAGGATGTCGCTGATCTAAATTGTTGAATCAAACCATGCATGTAGACATAAAAACACTCTACAGAATTAAATCACAACTCGTAGCTATCAAAATAAAGGTGCGCCACACATGAACTAACATCTACTCTAGCTGGTTACTACCATTTTGTTGATTAACTCAGTGTAACAAAATAATATAAATAGAAACATCAACAAATGTAATCCATGATTTGTACAACAACAACGAGAAACCATAAATCAATTAACTAAACTAGAATGTACACTACCTATATCATTGTAATCCCTTCCAAAGAGGACAGCCCTTCCTTCTCAGCAGGGCACAGGAAGAACACAAAAGTGATTAACGAATCAGTTGAAGAATAGTAACAACATCACCCTCCTAATCGATATTAATTTAAATTCAGAATTACAGAAGCATAGTAACAATACTCTGTTAAGGAACCAGCTCAAGAAAAGATAGAAAAGATAGAAAAGATAGATCAACGCCTTAGAATTCAGCCTCTTCGAGGGGGCAACCTCCTTTACATTACATAAATGAACAATTCTTGGATGATACAAATGACAAAACCTCCTTTCTATATATAGGAGTCTAAGGAGTCATAATATAACCCAGCCGACCTAACAATAATAATATAAAGCCACAAAAATAACAATAGAGGGATTCTATGGGGCACAGTAATAACAATATGGGGGCAATAGGGGCACAACAATATTAATAAGGGGTATAACTACAATAGTAATGGGGTAATCCCTAGTATTATAGGGACCCAACATACTCTTCTATATGTCATGTCCTTGTACATGAAAAATCAAGTCTTTTATAGTTATTACAACTTGAAATTAGAAACAGACTAGTCATGAGAATTTCACGATTCTCAAGCTCATAAAAAATAAAAGCAGTTACAACATATTGCTAAATACAAATATACATCAGTTATGATTGCAACTGCTTGAGTCTTGTTGCTTCAAAAATAAACAATCCCTATTGCCGATAGATGTTATGTGGAATAACACCCACATTTCCCAGCTTTGGCGCAACAACATCGAGCGAATGGTGGTTCGGGATGATGCAACACAACTGGCAACAACACTGTTAGTGTGACGACGGATCAGTGCGAGGTGTAACAACATGCAATGTGTAGCAACAACCTGTAACAACATCCAATGTGTAACAACAATCTATAACAACATCTAATGTGTAGCAGCAACCTGTAACAACAGTCAGGGTGTAACAACGAACTGTTCTACCCTTTCCTACAGTTAATTCTTACTTCCTGTCTGCTTCATAGCTTCGTTCTCGCGAGCGATCACCGGAAAAGAAGAACTTCCAAAAATAATTCTTCAATTCTCTCCTAGTTATCCACAAAAAGGAATAAAGGCTCGTATTATTCAGTAAAATACAAAAAAGTAACATGACAGTAGAATAGGTTAAAAAGGTAAGAAAATAGGGAATTTGGTCATATAAAGTCATAGGCCTGGAGGACAGAAATGTCAAAACAAGGGAAAGAATGTGCAGAAAATAGGTAAAAAATCACACCCAACATCTCCCCCAACTGAAGCAACTACATGTCCCCATGCCGAATCTCAATTCCTTCTATTATGCTCCTGATGCAAATATGTGAAATTGTAGGCACCAGCAGTATCATCGCCCAGAGCTCTGAATCTTTTATTGGAAATTAAATCACGCGGCCAAAATTCCTCTTCGAAATCACATAAATGATAATCAAGCTGATTCTCCTCCAATGGCAACCATATCAAAGGGAATTTGAACCTAGGGACAATCCAGAATGCCCCCAGTGTCAGCACAATCTGAGCATATTTCAACACTCGTGTAACAACAACCACAAAGTTTTGTACTCAAAGGGGTCCCTTTCCTATAACTCCATGCTACAGGCCTCAATGCACTTGAGACATTCGGTTAGCACTTGGCTCCTCATATTTACAAATAGGTTGAGGCAGATCCTCACGATTCTTATTCTATAGACCTTCGATTGATGTCTGATTTCCGAAATACTCAGGAATGACCTAAACTCTCACTAGAGTTCGTAAGCCATTCCTGGTTCAGCCTTGACCCAAATTGTTGTTCTTTCTTCATTGGTTTCTGCTGCTTTCTTGGCCAGTTTCCACTTAATCTTATTCCTCATAAATGAAAGGAAGGACCACAAATGCAAGTCTCCCATGTAGGAGAGGACACCCACCACCATTTTCGTTCTCACGTATTCACACATAATATTGTGTAAGAACAGCTCGCACAACAAACTCTGGTTAATGGCCTGCATGCTAGCAGGTTAAGAGCAAGGTCACGGAGTTTGGTCTTATCAAATGTCATTTCTGAGGCCTACCGATGCAACTGATACAACTGTTCATCCTTCTTCTTTATAACTTCCTTGTGCCTCTGTGCCTCCTCTTCTCTTTCCCATTCTTCTTTCAACTATTTTTCTCTTAGGGAATCCATCATTATTTTATGCATTTTGAGTGGAACCACTCCATCTTGTAGATAGAGTGCCAACTGCTTCCACTTTTGCAACTCTGGTAACAACAACAATCTTTCAGACTACCACCCTGCATCAAGACCTGACGTCCTTCCGCATGCACTATCAATTGAGGGTGTAGTAGCCTCCTGAGGGTGAAACTCTCCCACCTTGGTTGTTGGTTCTTGTGTAACAACAACTTGTTTTGTTACAATTTCTTTATCTTCTTGGTCAGCTTCCATTTTCACTCCTGGTTCTTGTGTGGCAGCAGTGTTATCCACAGATTTTTGTACATTTTATTCCCCGAACCAGCTTCGGTCTTTTCTGCCTTGTGTAGAAGCAGCGTTGAACGTAGGCTCATGGATATTATCTTTATCTTCCTCCTCTTGGCTAATTTCCTCCTCCACTACTGGTTCTGATGAAACAATAGTGTCAACCAAGGGCTCCTGTGTATCCGTTACCTTATCACTTCCTCTGGATTGTGTTTTCTTGGTTGCTGGTTCTTGTGTAACAACAACGTAATAGGTTCTTGTGTAACAACTTCCCCGATTTCAGTTTGAGTCCCCCTCGAGGTAGTGTCTGCTACACAAACTTTGAATCTTGCTGCTACCAACTTCTCAGCATAGGCTACGCACAGAATGCCCAGGACTTCTCCCCTTCTAACCCTGTCCATAGCCTCTGCCAAAGTATCTAGCCCTGGGGCTCTTGGATTTTCCTTTCCTTCTGCTAGCTGTTCCCTAAATTATTTAACTTATTTCTCTAAAATTTCATTTTTTGATAGAAGGGATTGGGTTTTGCTCTTACCAGGTGAAGGATGTTTTTATGGCTGAGCTTGCTCCTCATCCTTATGTTCTGTTGCCTCTTTGTTCTTTCTTGATGTGGACGGGGGCTCTGGGTGCCAGCTAACCCTTATCCTTTGCTTCAGCCTCCTATCGCCAATTGGTTTATCAACCAGCCTCTTGCTGACCCTTACTGTCTAGGAATGTGGTTGCTCCTTTGTCACCTCTGGAGCTTCCTCATACGTCTTTGTCTGCCTTCTGTGGGTGGTCCTGGGCCTTTTCTGCATGAATTCTTCCCGATTTTTCCCCTGTCGACTCAAAGCGTCCAACATAATGAGTTTAATAAGACCATCATTGGTAACACACGTTTCTGGATGTGTAAACGTTTTCATAGCTGCGGCCATGTGCCTAATGTTGCCTAGCAAGAAATAAGGAAGGTTGATCAGTTGCTGATGCCGGAGGTGGTTTGGCAATGGAAAATGATCCCTCACAATTAATGTAGTTGATGAGGTAGAGGGTGATGTAGGAGCATCAAGGGTATTTTTTTATTTGTAAATATGTTAGAAAAGGGGGTGTGACAACTTTTAATATTTTGTTTAATTTGTTATTTTAAATAAAATAGGAGAGTGAGGATTTTGCAAATATCCTTTTATTAATTAAAAGGATATGAGAGAATTTGGGTAGTTAGGGATATAAAGGGATAAGATTCTAGATAATAGGATTTGTTGAGATATTTTAGTGATATTGAGATATTAAGGGGATTGAGCATTAAATTAGATCATTTTTAAAATTGTATAAATTCATTAAGCCTCAAAGGCATGGGGAGGAGATTGTGAGTTGTAGAGAGTGTGAGATTGGGAATAGAAAGCAGGGGTTTCTGCTTGGGAGCCTTCGGGCAATTTGCAAAGGGCCACCGAACTAGAATATCGGGCCAACAAAAGTTTGTAAGTCATTGTTTTGTTTCAGATTATACATACATTGGTTGATTGATTGAGAAACTGTTTATTTGATTTCTGAAGTTCATGGCATTGTTGAATTAATGAAGAAATGATCAATGGGCTTGAATTTACATTGATTTTGTGTGGTAACCGCCATGTATAATCATTGAGTGTAAAATGGCATTAAATCTCTGCGTAAAGGATGTATTGTAAGGCATTGAGTCTGTAGCTTGGTGTGGAACTCTGTATGTAAAAACTCTGTTCTGTCAGGGTCGTTGGTTATTGAGAAAAACTTGTGTAATTCAGTGACATCAATAATGGATGGATTTCACTGTTGCATAATGTGTTAAATGAACTGTAAACCATCGAAGGGTTGTAGCATTGCTTTGGCGCAGATTTGAATAGTCGATGTTTAATGGTGTTAAAAAAAACCAATGCAAAACTGTCTGCCTGTCAATTGCGCTGAATTGGGTATGAACAAATTGTGAATCACTATTATTAATGTGTTGGTCTTCTGTCCAAGAATAAAGGTTGACATGATATATGACCACGTTATTGAAGCTGTTTTCAGGAGAACTTAAAATTGCATCGGTTCTGTATTAAAATACATAGTTGTTGACTGCGCCAGTGGTATTGAGTGACATCGTTTGTATAAGTCGACATTGAGAGCAGGAATATAAAACTGTGTTTCGGCTTGTAAAATCAATGGAACTTGACATACATAGTCTTGTTTTGTAATGCGACTGTGTGAGATGGAGGTTGCTGGAGTATTAATTCATATATGAGTTAAAATGACGTTCTAAAAAAAACTAAGTGCAGAATCGATATCTCTTAATCGAATTTCCATTTGAATGATTTTACTGTATGACAAAGGCGCAGGTTCGAAATCCATTCGATGGCAATGTTTGAAATCTGGTTCAGAATTCGTCCCCTCTGTGGTGTTTGAAACTGTGTGGAAGCTGGTAGTTAAAGCCCAAAAGTTTTGAAACAGTTTGTTTACCAATCGATTGAAGGTATGTTCTTTGCGTAATTGTTACAAATTGGAACAGAATTGTGTTACTTTTCCAAGTCTACATGCAGTGTCAGGGAGGATCGATGGTAGGTTGTATAAATCAGAAGCGCTGGTATTGAGACAACCAGTCAGATGTTGAAAGCGGCAGTCAGTGAATGTGAACACGGCGCTGTTACTTTGGGTTTGGTTTGATTAAAATGTAAATGGTGTCAGAAGCCTGTGGATTCGATAGTGTATTGATGCATTGAGTTTTAAATGTTGTCAGTGTTGAATTGAAACGGTATTAATACAACCCGAGTGTAATGTGTTAAGCTTTGAACACATTCAGAAGTTGTAGTTTTATGAACTGATACATCTGCCAGATCGTTGAAGTTGAACACAATATGTATCCATTGTTGGATGGACAGGTATGAATGTTGGAATTGATCAAATTCTAAGTTTTTATATGAATTGTCATTTTCCTAAAATGGGTAAAGTGCGCTTATATAATTGGAACTTGATTTTGTATTAAGTTCAAAAGCGGAATCTTGTTATGAGGCTTGGTGTATTGAAGATAGAATGTTAAGAATTAAACATGGGAAGAGAATTGGAGAGGCATAAGCGCATGGACTAGAATTATGATTGAAATTTATATTTGAACTCACATTATCATTGGGTTTGCTTGAAGGATTCAAAGCATGAATTTGCCAGACATTGAGGGTTTGATTTGTCAAAAAGCTGAGATGCATGTTTATGATCACAGAGATTAAAGATTCTGGGTATTGCAGGCTAACCCTGCATAAATTTTTTGGTATCAGAGCTTGGCTCTGTTGAAATTGAAGAATGTTTGTTTTTGTCTCTGAATGAATGCAAGAAGGTTTTGTTGAAGAACTGAAATGTATGATGAATGATTGAAAGGAATATCAGATTTCTAAATCTGATATGCAATCTACACAAGTGAACAGGATTGCAGAAACAAAGGGAGGACAAGATCATGTAAGGTCTTAAAGGTGAGATGATTTCCTGATTTGAAATTTATGAATTGAAGTTTATGGTTGCAGAGAAGATGATGGCAGTGAACCTGACATTCAGCTAAAGGCTGAATAGAGAGGACAATTATAGTGTCCTGAAGAAGAAGGTGAGTTGAAGAGATAGCCTAGAGAGTGAGCAGAGGAGAGTGCTCAAGAGGTTCCAGAGCTTGGTGAGGTAAGCGGTGGCAGTAGAAGAGATTGCTGTTGCAGAGGCTAGTGCAACTCATGATGAGTGAGAAACTCATAGAGAAGATGATCATGGAGGATCAGAGAAGAGGTTCAGAGGAATGCCATAGAGGTGATATGACTGCAGAAGTCCGAGAAAGAGAGATTGCAATAATGAAGGTACAATTGCAGGTACTAGAGGAATGGCTGCAAGAGCAGGAAAATCAGAATAGAGGATGGATATTTCCACTGAAGGAAAAGAGAGTGATTTGTCAAAAATTGGAGGTGAAGTTGAGGCAAAGTGTGATTGCCTTATTGAAGAAAGGACTTAGAGTTCTTGAGCCAGAGTTGGAATTTGAAAATTCCACATGCAGATCTATTCAGAAGGAAGTATTGGAGGAAGCAGTAGAGACTGAAAAGTCTTGTGGTTTTAAAACTAATGAGTTGTGTATGTTTGCAGGTATAGTACAGGGAGATGAGCAAGCTTTAGAGTTTGTTCAAGAGAGAGAAGAGTTGAATCTGAAGGTTGTTCAGATTGATGCTGAGATAGCAAGATCTCAGAAGGGAATGAAGACAGAGGAAGCAGAAAATGATAAGTACTCTGGAAAAGAAAGCAATGATGCTTTTGCTGTTACAGTACAAGAGAAAATTCTTGTGGATGTTGAAGAAGAGAAGCAGTCTGAAGCGCAGATAAGGGAAGTAACAACTGATACTGTTGAACATTTTGTGCAAACTGAAAGTTTATGTATGAATGCAGGTGATGATGATATGCTTCAGCAATGCTACAGAGAAATTGCATTGTTGGAATATTTGTTGATAAATTCAGAGTATGATAGAAAGGTTGCAGCAGACGAAAGAGTTCAGTACAGTGAACGAGAGCATAACGACATCTTGGAGAGAGATGGAAAGAAGGCGAGACTAGCTGACAGTCTCATGGTGAATGCAAATCAACATACTGATATGCTGACAGAGAAGTTGGGAAGGAACTCAGAGCAGCATAGGGAAGTGTTGCTAGAGAAAGATGAGGAGAAAGCCAGTAAAGATTTTCTGAGTCCTGAAGAAGACTTGGAACCGCAGAGAGGAAACTTGGTAACTGAATCAACCAGTGAGACCATTGGGTCTTGTGATTTTAGTACTGACAACTTGATTGTGTTTACAGGTAATGTAGAAGACAGTCCATCATTTGGAATTGTCTTGGAAGAAGGAGAATTGTTGCAGAAAGAAGATGAGACTGTGATGTCTCATAAGCAGAGACTTGTTACCATGGGTGACAGGAAAGAGTTGGCTTGTCTATATAGCCAAGAGAAGACAGGTGGACAAAATTTTGGAGCTGCTACAGTGACAGAGGATGAAGCTACAATGTTTGAAGAACTTGATTTGATTGCCAGAATCAATCAAGATAATGATGAACAATTACTGAAGATTGTCGAAGAGGAAGATGGAGATTATGCTGAAGTTAATTTGCAGCATGTTGATGAAATGCTGAAATGTTTGCTGGAAACATTTGAAACAAAGAAAGAAGTTGCAGGTGACAAGCAAAGGAATGTTGCAGAGGGACAGGAAGTTTGGGAGGCCGCAACATCCATAGTGACAGCTAGAGCAACATGTGAGGCGACATTTATAGTAGCAGCAACAGAAAAGGTGCAAAACAGCAGTAAGGGTGAAAAGGAAGCGATCAAAACAAGTGAAGAACAAGCAAGAATGAGAGTTCAACAATCAAGAGATGGAAACAATCAGCAAACAGAGGACATACTAGACAAATAAATTGAGTTGATAAGGAGGTTAATGATAAAAACATCCCAGAGAAAGACGACAATAAGAAAGAAAAGGAGCGATAACAAGAGAAAGACAGTGAAAGATTGCGAGAGCACAGCAAATGGAGCATTACAGCACAAAATATGGAAACCTGGAGGACAACAACAGATAACAGTAAAGCAATTGATAAGCAAGGAAAGATTACAAAATAAAATTTGGGATCCAGGAGGAAATAATTATCCAGACTTATGACCAGGTGGTCATGAATTTTCTTACATGGGGAGTCTGATGTAGGAGCATCAAGGGTATTTTTTTATTTGTAAATATGTTAGAAAAGGGGGTGTGACAACTTTTAATATTTTATTTAATTTGTTATTTTAAATAAAATAGGAGAGTGAGGATTTTGCAAATATCCTTTTATTAATTAAAAGGATATGAGAGAATTTGGGTAGTTAAGGATATAAAGGGATAAGATTATAGATAATAGGATTTGTTGAGATATTTTAGTGATATTGAGATATTAAGGGGATTGAGCATTAAATTAGATCATTTTTAAAATTGTATAAATTCATTAAGCCTCAAAGGCATGGAGAGGAGATTGTGAGTTGTAGAGAGTGTGAGATTGGGAATAGAAAGCAGGGGTTTCTGCTTGGGAGCCTTCGGGGCAATTTGCAAAGGGCCACTGAACTAGAATATCGGGCCAACAAAAGTTTGTAAGTCATTGTTTTGTTTCAGATTATACCTACATTGGTTAATTGATTGAGAAACTATTTATTTGATTTCTAAAGTTCATGGCATTGTTGAATTAATGAAGAAATGATCAACGGGCTTGAATTTACATTAATTTTGTGTGGTGACCGCCATGTATAATCATTGAGTGTACAATGGCATTAAATCTCTGCGTAAAGGATGTATTGTAAGGCATTGAGTTTGTAGCTTGGTGTGGAACTCTGTATGTAAAAAAATTGTTCTGTCAGGGTCGTTGGTTATTGAGAAAAACTTGTGTAATTCAGTGACATCAATAATGGATGGATTTCACTGTTGCATAATGTGTTAAATGAACTGTAAACCATCGAAGGGTTGTAGCATTGCTTTGGCGCATATTTGAATAGTCGATGTTTAATGGTGTTAAAAAAAACCAATGCAAAACTGTCTGCCTGTCAATTGCGCTGAATTGGGTATGAACAAATTGTGAATCACTATTATTAATGTGTTGGTCTTCTGTCCAAGAATAGAGGTTGACATGATATATGACCACATTATTGAAGCTGTTTTCAGGAGAACTTAAAATTGCATCGGTTTTGTGTTAAAATACATAGTTGTTGACTTCGCCAGTGGTATTGAGGGACATCGTTTGTATAAGTCGACATTGAGAGCAAGAATATAAAATTGTGTTTCGGCTTGTAAAATCAATGGAACTTGACATACATAGTCTTGTTCTGTAATGCGACTGTGTGAGATGGAGGTTGCTGGAGTATTAATTCTTATATGAGTTAAAATGACGTTCTAAAAAAAACTAAGTGCAGAATCGAGATATCTCTTAATCGAATTTCCATTTGAATGATTTTACTGTATGACAAAGGCGCAGGTTCGAAATCCATTCGATGGCAATGTTTGAAATCTGGTTCAGAATTCGTCCCCTCCGTGGTGTTTGAAATTGTGTGGAAGCTGGTAGCTAAAGCCCAGAAGTTTTGAAATAGTTTGTTTACCAATCGATTGAAGGTACGTTCTTTGCGTAATTGTTACAAATTGGAACATAATTGTGTTACTTTTCCAAGTCTACATGCAGTGTCAGGGTGGATCGATGGTAGGTTGTATAAATCAGAAGCGCCGATATTGAGACAACCAGTCAGATGTTGAAAGCGGCAACCAGTGAATGTGAACACGACACTGTTACTTTGGGTTTGGTTTGATTAAAATGTAAATGGTGTCAGAAGCCTGTGGATTCGATAGTGTATTGATGCATTGAGTTTTAAATGTGGTCAGTGTTGAATTGAAACGGTATTAATACAACCCGAGTGTAATGTGTTAAGCTTTGAGTAGAAGTTGTAGTTTTATGAACTGATACATCTGCCAGATCATTGAAGTTGAACACAATCTGTATCCATTGTTGGATGGACAGGTATGATTGATCAAATTCTAAGTTTTTATATGAATTGTCATTTTCCTAAAATAGGCAAAGTGCACTTATATAATTGGAACTTGATTTTGTATTAAGTTCAAAAGCGAAATCTTGTTATGAGGCTTGGTGCATTGAAGATAGAATGTTAAGAATTAAACATGGGAAGAGAATTGGAGAGGCATAAGCACATGGACTAGAATTATGATTGAAATTTATATTTGAACTCACATTATCATTGGGTTTGCTTGAAGGATTCAAAGCATGAATTTGCCAGACATTGAGGGTTTGATTTGTCAAAAAGCTGAGATGCATGTTTATGATCACAGAGATTAAAGATTCTGGGTATTGCAGGCTAACCCTGCATCAGAGGGCAACATCCGCCCATGGCTGGGGAAGTGATAGTCTATCAATGCCCCTGCCTTTCCTAACCAATGACTCTCTTTCTTGGATAAAATCCCCTTTCAATGAGGGGTCATTGACATTTCTAGTAAACCATCTCTTCCCTTCTATTGGAAATCTTCTTACTTTGGCAATAACCTCTTCCGTGACCTCCAACTTCAACCCTCTGACTTCCGTCTGGTTTCTCTCCAAATTCTTTGCGAATTCCATGGCAACACCATCGTCTGATCCTTCTAATCTCGGGAAGAATTCGAACCAGCCTGCATCCTTGAAAATCTGGCATGCTTCAAGGTAATATTCCAAGGCTTCTATGGACCCTGGCTCATGCGGTATTGCTGCTCCTCCCATTGCTTATGCAATTCAGTGTTTTTCCACCTGTTGGCATTATGACATAGACTTGGCACTATGACACAGGTGTTGTCCTTGATGGCAACTCACTCATATTACATATCACATTTCAGACTCACAGAATGAAGAAAGAGAGCTATACACAGGTTCCCCATTGACTGAGTCGTGTGTACACGCAGGTTAGAAGACCAAAAGAAGCGTATAACATACACATGCACTTCCATAGAAGGAAAGGTGCGTACATCTTAGAAAACTAAGTTTTGGTCCTTGGTATTTTGTCCATGGTATTTTAATCCATGGTATTGGTCCAAGGTATCTAGTCCGAAGTGTTGACCCCAAGTATTTGGTCCAAGGTATTGCTCCTAAGTGGTTTTGGTCCATGGTATTGAGTACGGCCTAAGACTATAAAAAGAGGAGAAGATCTTTAGGCAAAGGTACTCAAGTATTGAATATTTGATGAAGAGCAAGATCTAATATACAGGTTATTGGGTTATGGTACATAATTGGATATGAACCAAGGATGAACCTTAGTGCTTGATAAAGGATAAGATCTAATAATGGGTCAAGATCTTAAGGCTTGAAGTGAAGAATCTTTATGTGGTTTGATCATTTATCTAAATAACTGGTGCATGTTTTGATCTGTAAATATGATGATCTGGGTATAATAGAAGTCTGGAATTGTTGTAATGTTTAAATAATCATTTATAGATTTTTATGCAGGTTCACTTTACAAAAGGCACATATACACGCTGGTTCTGCATATCAAAACAACGTATACATCTTAAATTTGATTTGCAGATTTGTACGCTGGCTCGCCTTGAGAAAAGTGTGTATGCACGCAACTTCGACACAGGGAAGTAGCGTATACCTTATAAAATATGTTTTAGCTACTTTTGTTTGCCGCTGCAGTGTTCTGGGTTCTGGCTTGGGTTCTGGTTACTGTATTCTAGTTACAGCATTTTGAAAGAGCAGATTGAAGGGTTGTCAAAGTGATTGATTGATTCAGTTGCGGTTGGTGCAAAGTAGATTGGTTGATGCAAATATATTTAATGATTGAATGATGTTATTGATGGATCCAGTCTGAAAATTTATGAAACGTGGTCCCTGGAAGAAAAGAGAAGGTTGTAGCCTTATCTAGGCCAGCACCTACGTACTAGTAAAAATATCAGTTAGTACAAGACCTAAGGGGGGTTGCAGCTCCCTTCTAGGAGAAGCTGGAGAACGAGAGAAGGTCGTAGCCTTCTGCAGGTAGAAGCCTACATACTGGTATAAGTCTGCACCAGTACAAAAATTGTAAAAAGAAGTTTCTTATTATTAAAAAGATATAGACGATTATAGCAGGTGATTTTCACCTAATAGGGCCTAAATCTATCTCAAGCTGAGAAAGGTAGGTCTAGGGTAACATCAAACCATGCTTAACCTGGTAGCTAGCCCTACCAGGTTGGGAGAGGGCTCTCTCCTTATCAATCTCAAATAAAATTTATCAAGGAAGGCTTGAGATGACTGATATAAAAACTAATTTTAGGTTAGGTATGCTTTCTCAGAGGAATTTGTTTGAATTTAATGGTTGGTTGCTGGATCAGATGGGGAAGCCAGCTTTGGGTTCAGGAAATCAACACAGATTTGCAGAGGTTTCTGTGGGGCGAGGTAGACAAGTGATTTAGCACTTTGAAATGATTGTAATGGTGATTTTAAAGACTGGTGAGGAGTTGAAGAAGGCATGCAAGTGTCATGAGTCCTCTTCAAACAATAGAAAACATATAGAACTAAACAAACCCAAGGTAGAGCACTGAAATACCAACGAATTCCACCTTTCAAACTTGATTCATTTAGTTATGCAGAAAGAGAGAGATGATAGCACAAATAAACATAAATCAAATGAATTAAAAAGAATGACACAATGTTAAAGCACATTACCACAAGAATCCCACAAAATGCTGCAAAGCCCTGGTTTATTTCCTTGCCAAACTGCAGAAGTGATGTACAATAGTGCTCAATGCATCCACAAGAGTCCAACCTTTACAAATGACTGAAAAAACACATGATATAGACCTCCAAACTACCTGTGCTATCCATTAGGGGTCGAATCCATGAGAAGAGGGGTGGTTTCAACCATATCTAAACTAGGAACACAAAAATAGGCAGTGGAACAACTTGCCTCTAAAACTTAGGAAACTGATTCATTCAACTCTAAACCACCTAAAACTGATGTATATACCTTATCAAGTCAATTTTTATCATTTTTACATCATAGTACATCAATTACATCATTTCACATCATGAATTTGACCATAAGAGAGAAAAAGTCAAACTAGAAGAAAACTAGGTGAAAAACAGAGATTTTAAGCAAAATTGGCACTTTTTCATCCTGTGCGTAACACTTTTTCCAAACTGTTTTTGGAGGGCTTCCTGAGGTCCAAATCAAGTGCAAGATAGTTTTTTGGAAAGCCTGGTGAGTCTACTTTCTGGAGAAACTTGAATTTTCTGACTTGGAATCCATTTGCCCCTCCAAAATTGCAATCTCCCAAGACTGCTTCTTGTCTGGCCAAAAAGTGGTAGAGAGGACATTTTTTAGGTGTTTTTGGCCCTTTTTGAGGTCCAAAACTTGTCAAAATTTCCTAGTAATTTTTGAGCATGCATAGCCTTTCATAAAGAATCCAAAAATGCCAAGTTTTCTTCAAATGGAGGTCCCTATCAAAAGCGAGCGCCGGTGGCGCTACGCACCTGCCAGAAAAACCTGTTTTTTTCTTGAAAAATTCAAAAATGTCAAAAAGTTCACCAAATTTCTTGAAATTTGGCATGAGTGATCTATGTCAGGTGCTATGCTGGGCCAATGAAGCTTCAGCCAAGATTTTGAGCTTATCTTGCTCTTTCTTGCTCCTCAAAGTCTTTCTTAACTTGGCCTTTAGGCTTCTTATCCTTGTTTTACAAATTTTGTTCTGGGCCAAATAGTGATAAGCCATGTGTCGCAACATCTTCTTCTCCTTATTAGCTTTGTCTAGCAACTTTTCCAAATGCATGTTTGCCCTCTCTAACCATGATTCCCTGTCAGCCTCAATTTCTTTCTATAGTGAAGTTAGCTTGACCTTCCTTCTTTTTGCCAATTGCCAGTTTTCCCTTATGTTTTGTAGCTCCATGATTGTTTGTTTGTCCTCCAGTTGCTTGTTCTGTTGCTCAATGTAATTAATGATCCATTTAGCCCTCTCAATGTTAAGTGATAGGCTTTGGATCTCAGCTTCTTGTTCCTTGATGATGTCATCCTTGAGTGAGCCTAAATCAGTGTCCTCGTCCTCAATCAAAATGAAATCTTTGTCTTGGCCTTCAGAAGGCCCGTCATCATGCAATGGTTTCTTTCCTCTGTCCTATGCCCACTCTTCTGAAGAAGAAGGCAAAGCCCCTTTCATCCTGGGTGAAGATAGCATTTTCCTGTTGTTTGGTGAAGGAAACGAGACCCCTTCCACCCCAGGTGGAGATAATACTCGTTTGGTAGCTGCAAATAGTCTCCTTGTGCCCTTTTCATAAGTGACAAATACTAGCACACTTGTAGTTTGAGTCTCATGAACCTTTGGCTGATTTGAAGGCCCTCCTTCCTCTTGAAACACTGATGGGGTCACCTGAGGGCTTTTGAAAACCTCATGTGAAATGAAAGTATCCCATGAAATACTCAACAAGCTCAGCTGATGCAAAACAACAATCTTGATCAATGAAAAATGATAAAGGCTACTGAACTGTTGAGGAAGAGGTTTCCTTTGCACCAATGTAGCCATCTTCTCAATATTTCTAGATATGAAATAGGGGAGGTTCATCATTCTCACTGTAATGAAATGCATCAATAATCTAACATGGTAAGTATACAAGTAAGAAAACATCTCTTCACAAGTGAAATATTTGATAATGAGCTTCATGAGTGGAGCATAAGTGTCTTGTAGGTATTTGAAAGGAAAGGCCCTACTGATTTGCTTTTGATAACTAGCCTTGACATAAGGCTCATAATGCTCTTTGCCCACAAGCTGTCCTTTGTTCCACTGTTCACCCATATTTGGAATACCAGTTGCTGCAGCTATGGTTTCAGTTGTCAAAGTGAAAGAAACACCTGCTAAGTTCACCTGGCCATTGTGAATATGAAGGACAAATAGCCTGACAAGTTCATGGTGGTATTTCACCCTCTCCACCATCTCACAAAACTGGTAGCAAGTCTGATGTTTAAAACATGTTACTGCAAGAGGGAAAGCTAGTAACTCTATGGGTGTGGTGGGCTCCTCCCGGATGTGTTTTCCTCCCTTATGTGGTTTTATTGGTGCATGAATCTCTTGGGAGGAATCACTCACAGTTTCCTCATCCCTTTCATAAGCTGAATTTGTTTCCATATTTGCAAATGTAGAATGTATAATGATGAGTATGAAGAGATTTTCTTAAGTATAGGTGACTACTATTTTCTTTTTTGGGATTAAAAGGGTTGACTGATAGTATAAGTGCAAAGGAGGGTTTTGATGATAGCAGTAGGGTTTTTAGGGAATGATGGGGTTTAGGAAAAGGGAATTAGGGTTTTGGGAATAGTGGGAATTATGTATAGGGCTTAGGGTTTGGTGATAGGGGGTAAGGTGAGTGTCAATGGGAGAGGGAAAGGGGAAGGGAATTAGGGAAGTTTAGTGCAGGGGGATGGGATGTGGGAAAATCATACAAGGGAGTGAAAAAAACAAGAATAAAAAAAACCCTAGGTAGTTTTGACAACACAACTTTGAGGAAATTAGGTTTCATTTTTTAAGCACTCACATCACCATCATGGATGACAAAATCTATTGCTAGGGCAAATGGGAGAATGTACTTACTTGTAGAGAGGTTTTTTGCAAATTTGGAGGCTTGGAAAATCAATGGAATTAGTTTTTGAGCTTAGCTGACAGATGCGTTGCGCTAACGCCCAGGTGCGTAGCACACTTCCTGTGCATAGCACGCGTTGAAATTCCTTTGCAAATCCTGCGCCCAGTGCGTAGCGCCAGTGCCCAGTTGCGTCACGTCGGTGAAAACTGGAGTTTTTGCTGCAACTTCCACTTGTTTCTTCTCAAATGCAATTTTTCCTCTTTCTCTTTCTCTTGAGCACAAATGAGGCCTTCTAACACAAAGGATCAATTTATATACATTTTGAATTTAATTTTTCATTTAGAAAATACCCACTTTCTAAAGTTCCCTATCACTTTGCTTTTAAAACCCCTGTTTTTGCGGTTTGGCTCTTTTTTGTCATTTGATGGACATGATGCTTGGATGTTTTTGTTTCTTTTGCAATAGCTGGAGTGTTGGAGTTGGCAAGGTGACCAAGGGCTGTAGTTGGAGCTTTATTACATATAAAAACATTAAAATTACATAAATTTATACATGAAAATAGAAAAACTCTATTTTCACCTCAAAAAAAAGTTGAGGTAAAAACCCTTTATGAAGCAAATCATCACTGAAATTTGTGATTTTATGAACTTATTAAACATCCTCATGTGCCCGTTGACCTCTTATTGAGCTTTTGAAGACCTTGGTAGGAAACCCTAGACCTAATGAGACTTGAAAACCGTAAAATGACTTCTGTAAGTGTAATGATAAAAAATGATTGTAAATGACCTGAACTTGTGAAAATAGGTCAGCAGGTAAAGACCATGAGGGAAATTTGATAATGAACCACAACCATCAGTTGATCCATGACCTAATAGAATGAAGCTGATCGGATGGGACACCTAAAATGCATGCAAAAAGAGAATTTGATCACTAATGGAGGGATGAAGATACCGACACTAACATTGGCTCCAATGGGGATGGTAGCTCTTGGGAGGCACCAAGAACTACAGATTGCGAGAAAGCAGACAATGCCTCTTCCATTTGGCTAAATGGAGTCAATAACTTCAGCAAACTAAAACCAATATCTTGACTCAAAACTGACTCAGTTATAAGACTGAAACTGACTCAAACAATCCACACTAATTAACCAAAAACTGACATCAGACTTTCAGTTTTATAGCCTTCACTTCGGGCCCCAAATTGAATGAATGATGACAGTACACACTTGCAATGAAGGAAATAAAATGGTATGTATAGTGACAAATTATGATAGCAGAAAATTTCTCAAAGATAATATCGTTTTAGAAGCCGACCATTGACCGGCCCTCCTGGACAATTTTCCCTGTTCATTTCTTTGAGGAGAAAAGCATTTTGACCTTGATATGCAGCAATTCTATATGGTCCCTTCCACAGATTCTCAAACTTTCCATGCTTGCCTTTGTCCTCATTTCTAGCATTCCATTTGAGTACTATGTCTTCAATCTGAAACTTATCTGCCTTTGCCTTCTGATCATACATTTTCTTGATTCTCTCTTGCAACCTGAAGGTATTCTGGAAAACCTCCTCTCTCATTTGCTGTAAATGGATCATTTGGTTTATTCTTCGCTGAAAATGATCCTCCTCACTGCCAGCTTCCTGTAGAAGTTTTACCACCGAGACTATGAGAGATGTTGGGAACATCGTGTCAACACCATATACTAGTTCGAACGGAGACATGCCAATTGATTTCTTCTGACTTACTCTATCCGCCCATAGTGCATTAACAAGCTTCTTGTGCCAGCTTTTTGTTTGTTTCCAGCAGCTTTTTGATGATGTTAACCAATGATTTATTTAAAGATTCCGCCAATCTGTTACCTTGGGGATAATATGCAGTAGAGTGCCCCAAGGTAATTTGATATTTTTTACAAAAATCAATCATATTTTTAGATTTGAAAGCTACTGCATTATCTGTAATCAGCTTGTTAAGACAACCAAAATGTGACAAAATATTATTTTCGAGAAACTGAATTATTACCGCATCTGTAGCCTGCCGAGTGGGGATTGCCTCAATCCATTTTTTAAAATAATCCATTGCTATGAAGATCCACTTATGCTAAGCTGAAGATGTGGGGTGGATCACGCCAATAAAATCTAGGCCCCACTGCTGAAATGAAGCACTTACTTCAACTGGCTTGAGAGGTAGTGGCTGTAATTTTCTCCTTCCCTAAAAAATTTGACATTCGTGATAGCTTGTAATAGTTTTATAAACATTAGCAAAGAGGGTAGGCCAATAGTACCCTGCTCTCAAAATTTTATTTTCCGTCGTCTTCCAAAATAGGTGACCTCCACAATCTCCCTTGTGAAAATCATCCATGACCTGTTTTGCTTCCTCCTCAACCAAACAATTCAGCAACATACCTCTGGGATCTTTCCAATACAATGCATTATTCATAATACAAAATTTAGCAGCATTTAATTTTAGAGTTCTACTTTTGTTTTTAGCCATCCACAGTGGCGGTGAAAGGTGCTGGAGCACATATACAACATCTGAATACCAAGGAGAATGGATAAAAATTTCAGATACCTGAACAAGTGAGCTGTCTTCATCTTCTTCGGACATAGCAACAATCAAGTTTATGTCCAAGGCATGCAAATTAGACTCCGCCATTAGTTTTGCCAGACCTTTCCCCTTGATGAGCTTTGTTGGCTTTATCTCCAAGTCATATTCTAACAAAGCTGTGATCCATTTGCCTCGTCTCCCTTCTGGATCTGTCTGTACCAAAACATCTTTGACGGCTACGTTAGGGACATAAGCAAGAATATGAGAATGAAAAATATATACTTGGAAATCTTTCAAAGCTTTCACTAAGGCAAGAGCTTGCTTCTCAATAATGTTATATTTTAAGGCTGCATCTCTTATTGTTCTGCTGAAAAAGGCGATTGGCTTCTCAAGCTGATCTCTTTTATGCATTAAGACCACTGTCACAGTATGCTCTGAAATGAATGAAAATAAAATGAAATCTTAGGAATAATCTGGGTGGATCAAAATTGGAGCTAAAGAAAGAGCCAACTTTACCAAATTGAAAGATTTGATAGCTTCTTCAGTCCACTTCACTACACTATCTTTTTTCAACATGTTTGTAATCTCCCGCAAATGCTCAGCTAGATTTGGCACAAAACAACGTAAGAAGTTCATCTTACCGTTGAATGCTTGGATCTCCTTTTTACTATGAGGAAAATCAATTTTTTGAATAGCTTCTACTCGAGCGGGATCTATGCGGATGCCCTCCTTAAATATGATATGACCGAGAAGCTTCCCTTCATCCACGGTAAACAAGCTCTTTTTGGGGTTAAGAGATATGCCATATTTCTACACCGCTGAAAAACAATCTTCAAATGGTAGAGATGCTCCTCATTTGAATTGGAAAAAACTATCAAATCATCAAGATAAACTACTAAAAATACATCTTTCTCATTTGCAAAGGCGATATCCATAGCCCGCTGAAAAGTTGCACCAACATTCTTTAATCTGAATGGCATCTTGGCATAATTGAAAGTACCCCACGGGGTGGTGAATGTTGTTTTGTCCCTGTCATCTTCATGGACCAAAATTTGGTTATAGCTAGAATACCCATCGAGCAGCAACATACGAGATGCCCCGACCACTCTTTGGAGTATGTGGTCCATCTTTGGAAACGGATAATTATCTTTCAAAGACACCTTATTCAGATTTTTGAAATCAATGCGTAATCTAATTTCACTTGTCTTCTTCCGCACGGGCGCCAAATTGGAAATCCATTCTGAAAATCTTATTGGAACGATTATACTAGCCTTGTATAATTGGTTCACCTCCTTCTCTATTGATGGCAGCAACTTTGGATTAATCCTTCTTAACTTTTGTCGAAATGGCTTCTGGTTTGGCTTGATTGGAATTATGTGCTGAATTATACTTTTATCATACTCCTTCAAATCTGAGTAGTCCGAGGAAAATACATCAGTAAATGAAGACAATAAAATAATGTACTTTGCCTTTACCTGAGGAGATAAAGCCTTTGACAACTTCACAATCTTTGGATTTTTTGCTATTTCGATATTCACATCTTCAACTCCCTTTTCAGCCGGTGTTAAACTTGGCTTCCAGGCTACATCATCTTGGTCAAATAATTTCTCTAAAGGTATAAGGCCTTTAGGGATGACATTGTCTTTCAGCTGCAAAACTTCCATCTGATTTACTTCTAAGTCTGGTTCACCATTATCTTGTTCGCCATCTATAGAAGTGTTTTGATATCTACCTTCATTTTGCAGAAATTCTTCAATCTCTTTGTCATCCTGAAACACCTGCCAATATCTTAGATTATCGGGGACAGCTGGGCGATGTTTCACATGAATTTCAAACTTATTGTTTGAATTTATCAGAATCTTCAAGTTACTTGCTACTGTAGCAAGGGAATCTGCAATAACATTCTGTGCACGTGGAACACATGTCAAGGTAAAATCTGGAAACAACCTCAAAATATCTAAAATCACATTACGGTAAGCCCTCATTCGAGGATGTTTAGCTTGATATTCACCCTTGACTTGCTTGATTACTAATTTGGAGTGACCATAAACTGAAATTCTCTTTGCATTCAACTTCTTAAGGATTTTCAAGCCTGCAATTAGTGCCTCATATTCTGCTTCATTATTGGAACAATCAAAAGCCAGCTTATATGAACAAAATTTTACATTACTCGAGGCTTTATTTGGTGAGAAAACAGGGCTGCGTATCCAAATACCAATTCCGGCACCTTCCCTACCTACTGCTCTATCAAAGTCCATACTCCACAAACTGACTTCTTCCTCCAAGTGCTGGAATTCTGCCCGCTCTTCTACCTTTGGCTGTTGTCCATCTTTTTCTTGCTGCTGGTGGGATGTTGACTGTTCAACAGTACTTTCAAGCCTTTGTCTCTCTTGATGAAGTACAACTCTGAAATTTTCTGTAATCTCTGGTATATCTTCAACTTCAACTAATTGAATATTTACATCATTGAAACCACTGTCAAAATAAAGAACAAAAGACTCTAAATCTGTATGTACATAATTAATTGGATGATTCATAGGTTTCTCCTTGCTCGTGATCATGTACTTCATCTTTTTCTCTCTATATAACTTCCTCAACTGACCAAAGACGAGAATAGTAGCATAGGAGAAATCTAACTGCAATGTCCCTTTGAGTTTTGCACCCCAGGATCTAGATAAAAGCATGCCAAATCTAGGGGGAATGTCAGCCACAACTACATCCATAAGAACATTTTTCGCTGGATTCTGATCCAAAGTTACAACCAAATCTTTAATGAGACCAATACATCTGAACCTACCAGAATCAAAGGAATAAAGGTCATGATACTTGCGAGTGATGTCCAAGCCTAATTTCTCCATAATTTCCTTTGGCATGAGGTTATGAGATGCTCCTGAATCAAACATGGCATTGTGCAAAACATAATCATGCAATCTAAGGCTGATGTAAAAAGGAGCTACATCACTATCCTCAGATTGGCCTTCTAATGCTGGACCAAAGATAAGCTCGGGTTGGTCATCTTCCACATTTACCATATCAGACAGAGGATCTATATTCAAAATTTCCACTTGACCTTTATAACTACTATTCTTCATTAATTCAGTCAAAGGTATTGACACTTTTAACTTAGAAATTTCATTTTCTAAGCTAAAGGCTGTAGTTTTCTCTACCTCTTTGACTGGAGCATCCTTCTTTTCAGTCTTTTCCTTTGTTGCACTTGGCTAATTTGACTTTTCATTTACTGATTGTACTTTGATGGAAGTAGGATCTGTTGGCTCCTTTCCCTTTTTATGCACATTTGGAGAATCATTCTTTGGTGGTGTTGCTTCCTTCCGCTTCTAAATTGGATTGACAGGTACATCCCTACTCCTGAGTGAGTATTTCCTTTGCTGCACTGTCATTGCGTTCATGTACCCTCTCTGATACTCATTTGATTCCTCTTCTAGGACTGTTTCATTTGCCAATATAAAATCTTCATCTTTTTGTACAACTGGACTTTCTGAATACTCTTCATCTTCGGTGATATAAATTGGCAAACCATCTGGTGTAAAGAAGTGATTCTCCTCTCCTATTGGAGTCTCATCATCCTCTGATTCAATGCCATGAACATAGTTCTGCTGTAATGGTGTTTTGACTTGCTATTGAGTTGATGGATCTTGAGCTCTTTGCTCCCATTGCTTGATTCTAAACTGTGGTTGCTGTTGACTGCGAAAATTTGGATTTCTGACCTATGTCTCGGGCTTATCTGCAATGGTGAATCTATCAAACATCTTCTCAATCTTACGGAGCAAATGATCTGAGGTAGAAGCTTCTTCCTTTATAGTCACCTTCTTCTCGGTATTTGTTCTAGCTCTCTTAGCTAGTAGATTTGCTTCTACACTTACTGCAATTTCTGCATGTCCTCCAATGTAGCCGGGTCTCTTTCTCTCAATTGATATGCCATATCGGGATTAAATCCATCGAGAAATTTGATCAAATCTAACCCCATGGGTGGCTTGATATCAGCTGGAATGACATTATAAACAGTATTGAATCTAATACAGTGATCCTGGACAGTTTCACTGACATTCCTCTTTATGTTTTCATATTCAGAAAGGATTTGAAGTGGATTTTTCTTTACCTCCTAACGATCCAAAAGTTTTCTATGAAGGCCTACCAATGAATTGATAGTTCCAACAGGCAATGCTCTGAACCACTTTTGCACTTCGCCTCCAAAAGTTTGCACAAATAATCTCATAGTCACATTCTCTGCATCTATCTCGTGGAGATCAAAGAAATCACTCATCCTATCGACATGCTGCTGTGCTGTGATACCTTGGGAAGCATCAAACAATGGGATTTTACTTTGGTAATCAGCAGGCATGGCATCCAAGTTTTGTGGCAAAACAAGAGGTGCATATCTAGCAGCCATTGCTTGAGGTGGATTTACAACTGGCCTTGGGGATGTAGGAGGAGTTGGAACAACGATAGCAGTTGATGTAACCGGTGTATGAGGTGTCGAAGGAGGTAAAGAAATTCTTGATGTTTGAGGTGTAGAAGGAGTGGATGGGGGTGAAGGCACTACAGATTTATGATAAGATATGGCGGGCTGCATGGGAATGGTGGGAATAAAAGGAGGCTCAGTAGGAATTTTTGAACTAGACACAACAATAGATGAACCAAGAGTAGCAGATGCATATTCTAAGAACTCGGGAATATTGGTAGCCACAATTGAAGTTTGAAGATTCAAAATATAAGCATCAATTGATCGATTTGCTCTTTCAGTTTCAAGATCTTTAACAAACTCCGGATTTAGAACAGTAGCACCAACTGCACTTTTAGACTTAGTTTCAAACAACGATAGCTCAAAATTTTCATCAAATGGGAGATCTTCAAGATATTCAAAAACAAATGGGCATGAACGAGATCTAAACACAGGAATCACAAAACTTTCTTGGCGGAGAATTCTTGGAATGAGATTTGGGTTTTCATACACGGGAGGAGGATCAGGATTAGGATTGGCTCTGGTGTATCTTCTGGAAGCCAGTGTGTTGAATTATTCCCAAAAATCAAATGGAAATTACAATTTGATCAGCCTACTGAATTCTAAACTCATCATCCAAAAGTATAGAATTATTTAATGTACTGGGGCAATTTGCAAGTCAGATGTTTAGTTTATAAAACTAAACTGGAGATTGACTGAAGCAACATTCATCTACTTATGCACTCGCAAAGCAAGAGCAG
Source organism: Pinus tabuliformis (assembly GCA_031772625.1). Lineage (NCBI taxonomy): Eukaryota > Viridiplantae > Streptophyta > Pinopsida > Pinales > Pinaceae > Pinus > Pinus tabuliformis. The sequence continues at coordinate 325,012,117 of CM062806.1, read as the reverse complement.
TTCAAAGGCTACCTGGCTAACTTCAGGCTCCGTCTATAGTTTATAAAGCAAAGAACATTAACAAGCAAACAAAATTTTCATCCCCAGTGGAGTCGCCACTATGTTAGGGCCTGAATCTATCTCAGGCTGAGAAAGGTAGGTCTAGGGTAACATCAAACCACGTTTAACCTGGTAGCTAACCCTACCAGGTTGGGAGAGGGCTCTCTCCTTATTAATCTCAAATTTTTTTTATCAAAGAAGGCTTGAGATGCTGATATAAAAACTAATTTTAGGTTAGGTATGCTTTCTCAGAGGAATTTGTTTGAATTTAATGGTTGGTTGCTGGATCAGATGGGGAAGACAACTTTGGGTTCGGGAAATCAACACAGATTTGCAGAGGTTTTTGTGGGGTGAGGTAGACAAGTGATTTAGCACTTTGAAATGATTGTAATGGTGAGTTTAAAGACTGGTGAGGAGCTGAAGAAGGCATGCAAGTGTCATGAGTCCTCTTCAAACAGTAGAAAACATATAGAACTTAACAAACCCAAGGTAGAGCTCACTGAAATACCAACGAATTCCACCTTTCAAACTTGATTCATTTAGTTATGCAGAAAGAGAGAGATGATGGCACACATAAACATAAATCAATTGAATTACAAAGAAGGATACAATGCTAAAGCACATTACCACAAGAATCCCACAAAATGTTGCAAAACCCTGGTTTATTTCCTTGCCAAACTGCAAAAGTGATATACCATAGTGCTCAATGCATCCACAAGAGTCGAACCTTTACAAATGACTAAAAAAACACATGATATAGACCTCCAAACCACCTATGATATCCATTAGGGTTCGAATCCATGAGAAGAGGGGTGGTTTCAACCATATCTAAACTAGGAACACAAAAATAGGTAGTGGAACAACTTGCCTCTAAAACTTAGGAAACTGATTCATTTAACTCTAAACCACCTACAACTGATGTATCTGCCTTATCAAGTAAATTTTTATAATTTTTACATTATAGTACATCAATTTACATCATGTCATATCATGAATTTGACCATAAGAGAGAAAAAGTCAAACTAGAAGAAAACTAGGCGAAAAACAAAGTTTTTAAGCAAAATTGGCACTTTTTCATCCTGTGCGTAGCGCTTTTTCCAAGATGCTTTTGGAGGGCTTCCCGAGGTCCAAATCAGGTGCAGGATAGCTTGTTGGAAAGCCTAGTAAATTGAATTTCTGGAGCAACTTGAATTCTCTGATTTGGAGTCTATTTTCCTCTCCAAAATTGCAATCTCCCAAGACAACTTCCTGTGTGGCCAAAAAGTGGCAGAGAGGGTATTTTTTGGGTGTTTTTGGCCCTTTTGGAGGTCCAAAACTTGTCAAAATTTTCTAATAATTTCCGAGCATGCATAAATTTTCATAAGGAATCCAAAAATGCTAAGTTTTATTCAAATGGAGGTTCCTATCAAAAGAGAGCGCCAGTGGCGCTACGCACCTGCCGGAAAAACCTTTTTTTTTCCTGAAAAATTCAAAAATATCAAAAGTTCACCAAATTTCTTGAAATTTGGCATGAGTGATCTATGTTAGGTGCTATTCAGGTCCAATGAAGCTTTAGCCAAGATTTTGAGCTTGTCTTGCTCTTTCTTGCTCCTCAAAGTCTTTCTTAACTTGGCCTTTATGCTTCATATCCTTGTTTTACAAATTTTGTTCCAAGCCAAATAGTGATAAGCCATGTGTCGCAACATCTTCTTCTCCTTATTAGCTTTTTTCAACAACTTTTCCAAATGCATGTTTTCCCTCTCTAACCATGATTCCCAGTCAACCTCAATTTCTTGCTCTAGTGAAGTTAGCTTGACCTTCCTTCTTTTTTCCAATTGCCGGTTTTCCCTTATGTTTTGTAACTCCATGATTGTTTGTTTGTCTTCCAGTTGCTTGTTCTGTTGCTCAATGTAATTAATGATCCATTTAGCCCTCTCAATGTTAGTGATAGGATTTGGATCTCAGCTTCCTGTTCCTTGATGATCGCATCCTTGAGTGAGCCTAAATCAGTGTCCTCGTCCTCAATCAAAATGAAATCTCTGTCTTGGCCTTTAGAAGGCTCTTCATCATGCAATGGTTTCTTTCCTTTGTCTTGTGCCTACTCTGCTGAAGAAGAAGGCAAAACCCCTTTCACCCCGGGTGAAAATAGCATTTTCCTATTGTCTGGTGAAGGAAACGAGACCCCTTCCAACCCAGGTGGAGATAATACTTCTTTGGCAGCTGCAAATAGTCTCCTTGTGCCCTTTTCGTAAGTGACAAATACTAGCACACCTATAGTTTGATTCTCATGAACCTCTGGCTAATTTGAAGGCCCTCCTTCCTCTTGAAACACTGATGGGATCACTTGAGGGCTTTTGAAAACCTCATGTGAAATGAAAGTATCTCATGAAATACTCAACAAGCTCAACTGATGCAAAACAACAATCTTGATCAATGAAAAATGATAAAGGCTACTGAACTGTTGAGAAAGAGGTTTCCTTTGCACCAATGTAGCCATCTTCTCAACATTTCTACATATGAAATAGGGGAGGTTCATCATCCTCACTGTAGTGAAATGCATCAATAATCTAACATGGTAAGTGTACGAGTGATAAAACCTCCCTTCACAAGTGAAATATTTGATATTGAGCTTCATGAGCGGATCATAAGTGTCCTGTAGGTATCTGAAAGGAAAGACCCTACTTATTTTCTTTTGATAACGAGCCTTGATAGAAGGCTCATAATGCTCTTTGCCCACAAGCTATGCTTTGTTCCACTGTTCACCCACATTTGGAATACCTATTGCTGCAGCTATGGTTTCAGATGTCAAAGTGAAGGAAACACCTTCTAAGTTCACCTGGCCATTGTGAAGATGAAGGACAAATAGCCTGGCAAGTTCATGGTGGTATTTCACCCTCTCCACCATCTCACAAAACTGGTAGCAAGTCTGATGTTTAAAACATGTTACTGCAAGAGGGCAAGCTAGTAACTCTGTGAGTGTGGTGGGCTCCTCTTGGATGTTTTTTCCTCCCTTATGTGGTTTTCTTGGTGCATGAATCTCTTGGGAGGAATCACTCACAGTTTCCTCATCCCTTTCATAAGCTGAATCTGTTTCCATATTTGCAAATGTAGAATGTAGAATGATGAGTATGAAGAGATTTTCTGAAGTATAGGTGACTGCTGTTTTCTTTTTTGGGATTAAAAGGGTTGAATGATAGTATAAGTGCAAAGGAGGGCTTTAATGATAGCAGTAGGGTTTTTAGGGAATGATAAGGTTTAGGAAAAGGGAATTAGGGTTTGGGGAATAGTGGGAATTATGTATAGGGCTTAGGGTTTGGTGATAGGGGGTAAGGTGAGTGTCAATGGGAGAGGGAAAAGGGAAGGGAATTAGGGAAATTTAGTGCAGTGGGATGGGATGTGGGAAAATCATACAAGGGAGTGAAAACAACAAAAATAACAAAAACCCTAGGTAGTTTTGACAACACAACTTTGAGGCAATTAGGGTTTCATTTTTTAAGCACTCACATCACCATCATGGATGACAAAATCTCTTGCTAGGGCAAATGGGAGGATGTACTTACTTTTAGAGAGGTTGTTTACAAATTTGGAGGCTTGGAAAATTGATGGAATGAGTTTTTGAGCTTAGCTGACAGATGCGCCACCCCAACGCCCAAGTGCGTAGCGCCGGACAAGCGCGTTGTGCTAGTGCCCAGGTGCATCGCGCCATTAAAAAATGGAGTTTTTGCTGCAACTTCCACTTGTTTCTTCTCAAATGTGATTTTCCCTCTTTCTCTCTCTCTTTAGCACAAATGAGGTCTTATAACACAAAGGATCACTTTATATACATTTTGACTTTAGTTCTTCATCTAGAAAAAACCCACTTTCTAAAGTTCCCTTTCACTCTGCTTTTAAAAACCCTGTTTTTGCAGTAGCTGGAGTGTTGGAGTTGGCAAGGTGACCAAGGGTTGTAGCGGGAGCTTTATTGCATATGAAAACATTAAAATTACATAAATTTGTACATGAAAATAGAAAAACTTTGTTTTCACCCCAAAACAAAGTTTTGAAGTAAAAACCCTTTATGAAACAAATAATCAATGAAATTTGTGATTTTATGAACTTATTAAACATCCTCATGTGCCTATTGACCTCTTATTGAGCTTTTGAAGACCATGGTAGCAAACCCTAGACTTAATGAGACTTGAAAACCCTAAAATGACTTCTACAAGTGTAATGATAAAAAATGACTGTAAATGCCCTGAACTTGTGAAAATAGGCCAACAGGTAAAGACCATGAGGGAAATTTGATAATGAACCACTACCATCAATTGATCCATGACCTAATGGAATGTAACTGATCGGATGGGACACCTAAAATGCATGCAAAAAGAGAATTTGATCACTGATGGAGGGATGAAGATACTGACACTAACATCACCAGCATTGGGTTTCCACCTTACATATTGTGTTCATATGTGTGATTGTCTGTCTTGTTTTTAATGCACCTGGTTACTATTTATATGGTTCTGATGCACTGATTAAAGATCAACATATGATAGATTAACTGAATCGTAAGTTTGCAGGATATACGCTAGTTTCCTTAAACACAGTTGCGTATACACGCGAATTCCATTAACTGAAGTAGTGTATATAAATATGAATATTGAAATGAAAAATTATTGACTTGCTAATATTGATTCACCCCCCTTCTGAATATTATTTCTAACAATTAGTATCGAAGCAGGTCCTTCAGAAGAAGCTTAATCGCTTGAAGGAAGATCCATCATCATGAGTAATCAAGAAAGATAGGGATCCATCAGACCACCAATCTTTGATGGAAGAAACTTCGTTTATTGGAAGGTAAGAACCACAACCTATCTTCAATCTCTTGGAACAGATGTCTAGGAAATCTTGGAAGGAGGATATACATTTCCATCAACAATTCCTACAGATATGGTAGAGCAAAAGCAATGTGAAACCAAAGCCAAGGCTGTCAATACTTCATTGGGAAGTCTGTCACAATCAGAATTTGTCAAGGTTATGCAGCTCAAATCCACCAAAGAAATATGGGAAAAAATCATTTTAAGCTATGAAGGAGACTCTGAGGTAAAACGGGCAAAACAACAAACTCTCAGAATTCAATATGAAACTCTCAAAATGCACAATGATGAAAGTATAGCTAGTTACTTCTTACGTATAGATGAGATTGTGAATTGCATGAAGAATTTGGGTGAAGAGATAAAAGAAGTTACTTTAGTTGAAAAGGTTTTAAGATCCTTGTCTGCTAAGTTTGAATCAAAAGTATCTGCCATAGAAGAAAAGTAGGATCTTCAGACTATTACTATGACACAGTTGCACGAAACATTAATTGCTTTTGAGATGAGAAAAGGAGGTCCATCAGATATGAGAGAAGCCGCATTTAAATCTTCAGGAAAAGAAGAACTCAGTGAATCAGGACATATTTCAGAAGGAGAAGAAGAAACAAACTTTGTCAAGAACCTTCAACGGGGTTCCGAAAGATTCAAAGGTAAGCTACCTTTCAAATGTTTTTCTTGTGGAAGAGTCGATCATTATGCTGCCAAATGTCCTCATAAAGATAAGTTTGATAAAGGTAAGGAATCTACAAAATGGAATAGAAAACAAAGTGTAAGTAAGAAGAGCTACTATACGCATGAAGATAGTGATGGTTTATCAATTAGTGATGAAGATTAAAATAATAATGATTATAGACTTCTGATGGCCTTTGAAGATGATGATTTATTGGATGCTTTAGATGAAGATGACCTTTATGAAGAAATCTATAAACTAAAAATCTGTTTAGAAGAAAAGAATATGATTATAGATACCTTGACATTCCAACTTGCTGAAAGAGCAAAACATAATGAAAAGCTAGAAAGTGAAATTGTGGGTCTAAGAAAGGATATTGAGAAAAAAAAACTCTCAATCTTAGATTTGCTAAAGGAAATAGAAACCTCAAATGATATTATCAAAGTGTAGTGTTATCATCTGATAAAGACATGCCTTGGATATACTGAAGCACATAAGCTGTCAACCTCCACTAAAAGCTATCTTGATGCAGCAAAGAGCAGTGAATAGTTTGACAATCATCAGCAAAGACATAAAGCAGATCACCAAGTGAATCAGGGTCAATTTACTTCAAGGATGAACAGAAGCTACAACCAACCTTAGGTAAATCATACTCAATTTTCTTCAAGAATGAATATCAATAGAACCTACAATCACCAGGTTAGTAGATTTGATAATCGCAGGAACTTCTTTAATGGCCAATGTTTTTCATGTCATAACTTTGGACACAAAGCTGCTCAATGTGTTGCTTACAAGACCAGGATGACTAGAGAAGCATGAAATCAAAGGAATGTGATAGGGATCATGTAAAGGAACTACAATAACTTTTCTCTTCTTGAAAATAAAATAGAATGCTCTATCTTTAACAACTTCGGTCATGAAGAATCTGAATGCAGGAGTAAATTTCAGCAAACATCTCAAAAGGAGCAAACTTCATTAAGTCCCAAAATATGGAGAAAGAAAGAACCGCAAACAGAAAGATGTGGTATAACATTGTATGCAGAAGGAAAAGAAAATCAGTGGTACATCGACAGTGGGTGCTCAAAACACATGACAGGTGGCAAAGAAAAACTTCATTCATATAATGCCTTAGAAAAAGAAAAGAAGGTCTCATTTGGAAATCACACTCCGGTTGTCATAAAAGGTAAAAGCTCTATTCTCTTAAAAGAAAAAGTTAAAGCTAGGAATGTTATGTATGTTGATGGTCTAAATCATAACCTGTTGAGTGTTAGTCAAATGTGTGATCAAGGAAATGAAGTAGTATTTCGATCAAATGGATGTGTTGTTCATGAGCTTGATACAGGAGTAACCGCGATCAAAGGTATAAGAAATCCAAATAACTTATACATACTCAAGGGAGGACAACAACAGTGCTATCTAAGCAAAAATGATGAACACTGGCTATGGCACAGAAGATTGGGGCACCTAAGCTTCTCTCAAATAAGAAAAGCATGTAGATTCTAGGTTGTTCATGATCTTCCTGATATCATCATTCTAGAAAATACAATATGCAAATCATGTCAATTTGGTAAGAAAACCAGATCGCACTTACCTGAAAAGGAAGCATCAGCTAGTAAGCCTCTTGAACTTGTTCATACTGATTTATGTGGGCCATCAAGGAAAAAGTCACCTCGTGGAGAAGAATACTTTATATTGTTCATTGATGATTTTTCCAGAATGTGTTGGATAGGACTTCTAAAGCATAAAGATGAAGCATTTGAAAAGTTCAAAGCCTTCAAAGCTTTGGTTGAAAGTGAATCAAATCACAAAATCAAATGCCTCAGATCTAATCGAGGAGGGGAATTTACTTCGGATGAATTCTTTTACTTTTGTGAAGAACATGGAATAAAAAGGCAATTCTCCACCGCAAGGAATCCTAAGAAAAATGGAGTGCTATAAAGGATGAACAAAATTGTTCAACAAATGGCTCGTGTTATGCTAGATGAGTCTGGAACTTCTGCAACTTTCTGGGGTGAAGTTGCATTCGCTGCCATCACTATTCTCAACCAAGAAAATGTTCAGGTAAACAACACTCAAACTCCACATGAACTTTGGTATGGTAAGACTCCTACTGTAAAATACTTCAAAGTTTTTGGAAGCAAATGTTACATCAAAAGGACTGATGAAAAACTTGGTAAGTTTGAACCTAGAGCAGATGAAGGTATTCTCCTTGGCTACTCTTCCCGAAGTAAAGGATATAAATGTTATAATAAAAGACTTGGGAAAATTGTTGAAAGTATTGATGTTGTGGTTGATGAAGCATACAAAAATGCAAAGGAAATAAAAACTGAAGATTATGAAGAGGATGAGGATTATCCTCTCACATCAAATCAAACTAATTTTAAAGAAGAAACCAATGAAGCACCAGAAGAAGAGATAAAAATAGAAGAAAAGACTCCGTCCAGATATGTTTAGAGAAATCATCCAGAGACTCAAATTTTGGGACAAAAAGAGGCAGGTGTGCAAACAAGAAGAACTATTACAAAAGCTTCAAGCTATCTAGCGTTGCTATCCTCCACTGAACCTCAAAATGTAAATGAAGCATGCAAAGATGAATGTTGGGTCAAGGCCATGATGAAGAACTTGAGCAAATTGAAAAGAATAATACTTGGGAATTAGTTCCTAGACCCCATGATAAGAATATCATAGGAACTAAATGGATATTAAAAAACAAGATGAATGAAAATGGAGAAGTTATTAGAAACAAGGCCAGACTTGTTTGTAAAGGATATTCTCAACAAGAAGGTATAGATTTTGAAGAAACTTTTGCACCTGTTGCTAGACTTGAAGCCATAAGAATGTTCCTTGCTCTTTCTAGTTTTCAGAAATTCAAAGTATACCAATGGATGTAAAATATGCATTTTTTAATGGAGACTTAGAAGAAGAAGTCTATATTGAGCAACCAGATGGATTCATTCTTGGAAATGATGCAAAACTTGTATGCAGACTCAGAAAGGCTCTCTATGGTCTAAAACAAGCTCCAAGGGCTTGGTATTACCGTCTTGACAAATATCTCCATCAACAAGGTTTGTCAAAGGGATCAGCTAATAGCAACTTATATACAAATATTGAAAATAATAAATTGCTAATACTTGTTGTGTATGTTGATGATATCATTTTTGATAGCAATGAAGAAGCCATGAGTCGGAATTTTGCTTCGGTAATGCAACAAGAATTTGAAATGTCCCTGCTTGGTGAGCTTACATATTTTCTTGGTCTACAAGTTCAACAAAATAAAGATGGTATTTTTCTGTCACAAACCAAATATCTCAAACAGATCTTAAAAAAATATGGCATGGAAGATTCTAAACCAGTATGTACCCCAATGGTAATAGGATGCAGTCTTAACTTAAATGATGAATCTGCAATAGTACATCAACCAACTTACAGATCCATGATTGGCAGTCTACTTTATCTAACAGGTACTTGACTAGACATCATGCATGCAGTAGGAATAGTTGGAAGATTCCAAGCAAATCCAAAGGAATCACACCTTCAGGGAGTCAAAAGGATTTTCAAATATCTTCAAGGAACACAGAATTTTGGTTTATGGTATCCTAGAGATACAGATCTTACACTTCATGCATATACAGATGTAGATTAGGCAAGAAGCGTTGATGATAGAAAAAGCACTAGTGGTAGTGCATTCTATATGGGTTCCAAATTAGTGTCTTGGTTTAGCAAAAAACAAAGTTCAATTTCATTATCTACAGTTGAAGCAAAATATGTAGTTGCTGCATCTCGTTGCACACAACTACTTTGGATGATGCAAACATTGCAAGACATTTAGATCACATGTACTCCACCCATATCCATTCTATGTGATAATACAAGTGCCATCAGTATTTCGAAGAATCCAGTCATGCATTCCAAGACCAAGCACATAGCCATCAAATATCATTTTTTACGTGAACAAGTGCTTGAACAAAAGGTCAAATTTGAGTATGATCCCTCCAAAGAACAGGTTGCTGATATGTTCACCAAACCACTACCCAGAGAGACATTTGAATATCTCAGATAGAAGCTGGGGGTAGTTGATGCATCATCCTACTGTTAAATCCTATCTGTTTTAGAGAAAGGTGGTTATATGCGAGTTTCATGAAGCATAGTCGCATAAATACACTGGTTTTTGTGGATACAATCGCGTATATGTTGGTTTGAAGAAAATCAGTGGGCCAGACTCAAAAAGAAAGGGGTTTGATATGGTTCAGTGAGTTATCTGCTTTGCTTGATGATGGTTATAGTATGTGGATGACATGTGTTGGCTTTCATAAGTTTTTGATAACTTGATGTGTATCTAATTGATGATGCCTTGATAACTCTTCTATTATATGAAATGATCAGATCTGACATTAATCATCTAGCACAGGTTCAGGGGGACCATATACTTCTAATAATGCATTGTTGGCATTATCTTAGAAGATCTTGGTACAAATTCACACAGTTGTTTTTGATTCAGGTGGAACAGGTGCAGGGGGAGGACATGGTTATTGGTCTGGATGCTGATTGACAGATGTTGCTGATGAAAGTTGCTGATTTGGTCTCTGTTATTTATTTCATGCATATCTTTTAATGTAAAGGTCATGAAAAGACCTATTTTGTTACCCCACTATGCATGGGATGGATGATGTGATGTTCTTGTTTCAACATGTATAAACAATTGGTATATCCCCACTTGGTTGGGTGGATGAGTCAAACTTGGTATATCCCCACTTGGTTGGGAGATGGATGTATGTATGAGTTGTTGGTGATAGGAAGGTCATTTATGATGTATGTATAAAGTCATCTTTTTGCAGACCTTGCTTATATTCAGGGGGAGCATGGGCTCAATCATGGAGCTCAATCAAATCACTTCAGCATATCAGAGAATTCAGCATGTACTCAAGGGGAGCATAACCATTTGGCCTTGATGACAAAGGGGGAGAGTGACTTGGGGTTGCCATCAAGTCCAAAGGGGGAGATTGTTGGCATTATGACACAGACTTGGCACTATGACATAGGTGTTGTCCTTGATGGCAACTCACTCAGATGACAGATCACAATTCAGACTCACAGAATGAAGAAAGAGAGCTATACGCAGGTTCCCCATTGACCAAGCCGCGTGTACACGTGGGTTAGCAGACCAAAAGAAGCGTATAATGTACACACGCACTTTCACATAAGGAAAGACGCGTACATATTGGAAAACTAAGTTTTGGTCTGTGGTATTTGGTCCATGGTATTTTGATCCATGGTATTGGTCCAAGGTATCTGGTCTGAAGTGTTGACCCCAGGTATTTGGTCCAAGGTATTGGTCCTAAGTGGTTTTGGTCCATGGTATTAAGTAAGGCCTAAGAGTATAAAAGGAGGAGAAGATCTTTAGGAAAAGGTACTCAAGTATTGAATATTTGATGAAGAGCAAGATCTAATACATAGGTTATTGGGCTATGGTGCATAGATGGATCTGAACCAAGGATGAACCTTAGCGCTTGATGAAGGATAAGATCTAATAATGGCTCAAGATCTTAAGGCTTGAAGTGAAGTATCTTTATGTGGTTTGATCATTTATCTAAATAATTGGTGCATGTTGTAGTCTGCAAATATGATTATTTAGGTATAACATAAGTCTTGAATTGTTGTAATGGTTAAATCATCATTTACAGAACTGTATGTAGGTTTGCTTTAGAAAAGGCGCGTATACACGCTGGTTCTGCATATCAAAACAATGTATACATCTTAAATTTGATTTGCAGATCTGTACGCAGGTTCGCCTTGAGAAAAGTGTGTATGCACGCAGGTTCGACACAGGGAAGTAGCGTATACCTTATAAAATATGTTTTAGCTGCTTCTTTTTGCTGTTGCAGTGTTCTGAGTTCTAGCTTGGGTTTTGGTTATAGCATTCTGAAAGATCAGATTGAAGGGTTGTCAAAGTGATTGATTGATTCAGTTGCGGTTGGTGCAAAGGAGATTGGTTGATGTAGATATATTTAATGATTGAATGATGTTATTGATGGATCTAGTCTGAAGATTTATGAAATGTGGTCCCTGGAAGAAAATCGAAGGTTGTAGCCTTCTGTAGGCCAGCACCTATGTACTAGTAAAAATATTAGCTAGTACAAGAGCTAGGGGGGTTGTAACTCCCTTCCATGAGAAGTTGGAGAATGAGAGAAGGTTGTAACCTTCTGCAGGTAAAAGCCTGCGTACTGGTATAAGTCTGCACCAGTACAAAAATTGTAAAAAGAAGTTTCTTATTATTGTTTTGAGGCTTCTGCGATCAGTGCTTTGTGTGCTGTTTTCTTTCGAAGTTTTCGCATCCATGATTTGTTTGTATCGACGTTTCGAGCCCTCCACCGTGGCTCATCATCAGGATAGATCAGTAATTGTGTAGGACAGATCTCTTTGAGTTTTAATAAATAGATGAGAGATGCACAGAGAATGGAAGCCGACTCTTTTTTTTTTTTGAGTTAGAAATACTTAATTATGTAATTGAACTGTTTAATTTTTAACTTCATGTTTATATAGTTTGATTAATTAATTCATTAATTAATTTTATTCATTTATTTATTTTTAGAAATGTTTAATTATGTAATAGAATTGTTTAATTTTTATATGTTCAAATAGTTTAATTTATTAATTAATTAATATTTATTTATTTGTTTATTTATCAATATTGGTATCATAATAGAATTGATTAATTTTTAATTTTATGTTTACATAGTCTAATTAATTAATTTATTTCATTTATTTATTTTTAGAATTGAGTTAGAAATATTTAATTATGTAATTCAATTGTTTAATTTTATGTTTATATAGTTTGATTAATTAATTAGTTTTATTTATTTATTTCTTTTTAGAAGTGTTTAATTATGTAATAGAATCGTTAAATTTTTAATTATATGTTCAAATAGTTTAATAAATAAATAAATATTTATTTTCCAATAATAGTATCATAATTGAATATATATATATATATATATTTAAATGTTTAATTATGTAGTAGAATTGTTTAATTGTTTAGCTTTATGTTAAAAATGAGTTTTTAATTTATTTTTATTTAATTTAATTTCTATTAGAATTAAACTAGTACTAAACATTAAATTACTATCAAATTCAAACTAAGAAACAAGGAGTAACAAACATAATATAATTAATCATAAATAAATAAACAATATATAGAAATTAAATTAAATAAATAAAATTAAATTTAAAACTCATTTTTAACATAAAGCTAAACAATTAAACAATTCTACTACATAATTAAACATTTAAAATAAATAAATAAATAAATATTCCATTATTATTGGAAAGTAAATATTAATTAATTTATTAAACTATTTGAACATATAATTAAAAATTTAACGATTCTATTACATAATTAAACACTTCTAAAAAGAAAGAAAGAAATAAAACTAATTAACTAATGAATTAATTAATCAAGTAATTAATCAAACTATATAAACATAAAATTAAACAATTAAACAAATGAATTACATAATTAAATATTTTCAACTCAATTCTAAAAATAAATAAATGAAATAAATTAATTAATTAGACTATGTAAACATAAAATAAAAAATTAATCAATTCTATTATGATACTAATATTGATAAATAAACAAATAAATTTTAATTAATTAATAAATTAAACTATTTGAACATATAAAAATTAAACAATTCTATTACATAATTAAACATTTCAAAAAATAAATAAATAAATAAAATTAATTAATTAATTAATTAATCAAACTATATAAACATGAAGTTAAAAATTAAACAGTTCAATTACATAATTAAGTATTTCTAACTCAAAAAAGAAAAAGAAAAAGAAAGAGTCGGCTTCCATTCTCTGTGCATCTCTCATCTATTTATTAAAACTCAAAGAGATTTGTCCTACACAATCACTGATCTATCCTGATGATGAGCTATGGTGGAGGGCTCGAAACGTCGATACAAACAAATCATGGATGCGAAAACTCCGGAAGAAAACAACACACAAAGTTTCTTATTATTAAAAAGATAGAGACGATTGCAGTAGGTGGTTTTCACCCACATTGGGTTTCCACCTTACATCTTGTTGTTCATATGTGTGATTGTCTGTTCTCTTTTTACTGCACCTGGTTCCTGTTTATATGGTTCTAATGCACTGATTAAAGATCAACATATAATAGATTAACTAAATCATAAGTTTGCAGGATATACACTAGTTACCTTAAACACAGTTGCGTATACACGCGAGTTCCATTTATTGAAGTAGTATATATAGATCTGATTATGGAAATGAAAAATTAGTGACTTGCTAATACTAATTCACCCCCCCCTCTTAGTGTTATTTCCAACACCACCTGCTTATCGTTCCCTTTAAGTGCTCCAGGGTAGTCGACACACACTCTAGCTGTTTCAGCATGTACTGCTATCTTCCTCCTCTCCAAGCACTCTGAATGGGGATTCAACGCTTCCAGCAGGGGTAAATGGTAGGGTGGTAGGGTGGCACAAGTGAAGATTTCGGATTGGGATTTGGAATGCATGGTTCATACTGCACAATGAATTTTTCCTTAATGGTTAGTCATGGGGAGGTTTCGTCGATGGTACACTTACCCTTTTTGGTATGATTCAACATTAAGTAACAATAACTATCGGGTCATCATGCCTTAATTGCTGGATTTTTCTAATAATCGCAAGTCATGCGACGGTCATGTCGCCATATAATTCGTTCCCCCCTCGGCTTAATTATGACAGCCATCCTCGGCCGTTAATAGTCATGTTAAGTTGCCATAATTACAAAATAAAACGAATTCAATATTACCTTTTTGATGACATACTTGGGTGACGTGGGGTGAAGTAATGGGTGGCGCGACGTGCGAACCATGCTTAGGTAGCGAGACGCGCGAACTTAATTATGATGACAAGGATCATGGTGATGTTCTGCTATTTATTACAATAAAATATCTCGTTTATTCTTGAAAAGTCATCGGTTGTTACAGGTGTAACAGCCAAGATGACTGATATATATTATTTTAATTTCTACAAAAAGATAAAGAAGAGAAGATCATGTAACAAAACTTATCGTAAGATATGCTTTGAAATAAAAAATGTTGTTACAGAGTGTGTAACAACCGCCACCAGGTGGCTTTCAACTACTACAAAAGTGGTTTTCTGTGCCTGGGAAAGGTTTTCACAGCCATATTATTATTATTATTATTATTTTTGAAGAGTTCGAAGGTGTAACAGCCGCCACTAGGTGGTTTTCAGCTATTACACTTATTGGAAAAATTAAATTTTTGCAGCACAAGGGGGCTTTCCCATGTTCCCGTAATATATAGATCCGAATTTGTGACAATGTTGACAAATGAATCCCTCGAGGTAGGTTTGTGATATAACCAAAGATGGTTCCCATTTGCAAGTAATGGTGTCCTCGCACTATCAATGTCACCAAATCACCAAATTTATAGTCACATTGTCAAAGACTGCATCTACCTCATAAGGACCTAGCCATCTCATACAGAGCTTACCCTTGAAGTCTTTAAACCTTGAGTCATATAAGAGAGCCCAATCTCCTTTCTGGAACTTTTTCTTCTTTATAAATCTGTCATGCCACTTAGCTCTCTGCTACTATATAATCTCTGTTTGCTGGATAACAGCCAACTGTTTCTCCTCCAATTCATTGCGCTGGTTCAATCTCTGACTTTGTGCTGTAGCCAAATCCAAATTGACCTGCAATGCTATCCTTAGTGTCTTGATTTCAAATTCAATGGGGAATAAAGGTTCTTTCCATACACAAGTTCATATGGTGAGAATCCAGTGGTGTTTCTCTATGTAGTCCTGTATGCCCATAACACTTCTGGAAGTTTGTCAGCCCAGTTTCTTTGATGACTGGTCATAAGGATCCCCTCAATGACTTTGTTAATGCTTTCTACTTGGCCATTTTCTTGTGGATGATAAGGTGTTGTGATTCTGTGATGGATTTTATATTTCTCGACGAACTCCTAGATCTTATGACATGTGAACTGGGGCCCTCTATCTGTGACTATCTCCCTGGTTATGCCAAACAGAACATAAATGTCTTCAAACAAAAAGTCTGAGAGAGCTTGCTCCGTGGCTCTGGTTGGTGCCTTCGCCTCAACCCATTTTGTGACATAGTTAGTACAGAACAAGATGTAAGATCTCTGTCTAGATGAAGGATTAATTGGTCCCACAAAATCTAGAGCCCACTTCTCAAAAGGTTCTAGGATGATCTGAGGCAGTAAGGACATCTCATCTGATTGTAGTGTTTAGGCCATCCTTTGACAACTATCACATCCCTTCACAAATTTCTTGGCATCCTGAAATATTGTCGGCCAGTAGTAACCTGTTGAAAGGACTTTGTATCATGTTCGTTTGTCTACAAAGTGTCCTCCACAGGGTTCCTCATGATAGGCTTTAAGGATATCAAAAACCTCATCTTCTCTAACACAGTGTCTGATCTGGAAATCTGGTCAAGTGTGGTAGAGGTTCCCATCTATCCAAGTATATGTAGCACTTTGTTGTATGATTTTTCTTTTCTCCTTGGAGGACAAATACTGTGGAAACTTCCCTGCAACAAGATAATTGGCTATATCTACATACCAAGGTGAGTAAGTAGAAATAGCAAAAAGATATTCATCAGGGAAAGAATCTTTAGTAGGAGTGCAATTGTCATCAATAGTTAGCCTAGAAATAAAGTAAGCTACTACATTGTCTTTTCCAGGTTTATCTACAATAGTGATATCAAATTCTTGTAACAACAATAACCAGCGTGTGATCCTACCATTTGTAATTGGCTTATTCATTAAAAAACGAATGGCAGAATGGTCAGTGTGTACAAATACTTAATACCCGGTGATGTAATGCTGGAATTTATTGATGGCATGCACGATTGCTAAGAAATCCTTCTCGGTCACTATGTAGTTGAGCTTAGCTGGAGTTATATTTTTACTTATGTAGTAAATATCATAAGGTTTCTTATTCTCCAGTTGGCCCAAAATAACACCTACAATAATATCTAATGCATTCATAGCTATGTGAAATGACAGTTCCCAATCAGGTCCTTGCAAGACTAGAGCTGCTGATACACAACATTTTAGCTTTAAGAAGGCCTACTCACACTTCCCTGTCCACAAGAAATCAACATCCTTCATGAGCAAGGAATATAATGGCAATGCAATTCTTGAAAAAATTTCTATAAATCTTCTGTAATACCCTGCATGCCCCAAGAAACTACATACCTCTTTCTGCATTTTTGGGGTTGGAATTTTTAGAATTACCTCTATTTTTGCGGGGTCTACCTTGATTTCATCAACAGAAATTAGTGTCCAAGCACGATCCCTTCAGTGATCATCATGTGACATTTCTCAATGCTTAATCAACATTAGTTTGTACACACTGTTCTAGCACTTTTTCCAGATTGACTAATGTTGTTTCAAAAGAATATCCATAAGGTGTGAAAGTGTCCATGAAGATTTCCAGATAGTCATTTATTAAGTCATAAAAAATTCCCAATATTTCCCTTTGAAAGGTGGCTGGCGTATTACAAAGCCCAAAAGGTAGTACTCTATATGCATACGTTCCCCAAGGACAAGTAAAGGTCGTTTTATCCTGGTCTTTCATGGAAATCTGTATCTGATTGTAGCCACTAAATCCATCCAAAAATGAAAAGAATTTCTTTCCAGAGAGAGTATTAAGGACCTGATCTATAAATGGTAAGGGAAAATGGTCCTTCTGAGTGGCCTTATTAGGTTCTTTGTAATCAACAAAAACTCTCCACTTGATATTCTTTTCAGGAACAATGACAAGCGGTGATACCCACTGATTGTCAGATATTGGATAAATAAAATTAGCACTCATGAGTTTTTGTAGTTCTTCTTTCACCACTTCCTTTAGCGCAGGGTTCATGCGGCGCTGTGGTTGTCTAACTAGTTTGCAACCATCCTTTAAATAAATACGGTGAGTGCACAGGTTAAGGTGGATCCCTTTCATATCCGTATAATCCCATGCAAATGCCTTTTTATATTTCTGTAACAGCTGTAATGACCATTGGTTTTGTTTAGCATTCAAATTGGGATTAACATTCAAAAAATTTCCAGATTCAATCTCAATTGGACTATTAGCAATATTCAGAGTGGTTCTCATTTGTTCAAAATTGATATCTTCCACCTCTTCTTCCTCATTTGCATTTTCAACAGAAGCAACATAAATTTAATTACTAATAAAACCGTTAATAACATCATCTTCTGTCTCATCTTTGAAATACTAGCCTTTCTCCATACTGAGGAGTGGCAGGGAAAGATCTGACTCAGGCTCAAAATCATCCCACCAAGGGTTGTATACATCCATATTTGGTTTTGGGGGATAACGATTAAGGTTCTGTGTTGCCTGGTTATCTGAGATCACCATGGATCCCGTCCTGCAACCTATAAATGCATTTGCAATGGCTAGCCAAGGTGTCCGTAGGATCAAAGGATGGCCCCCCAAATTGGATTTGGGTTGTAAGATCAGAAAATCAGCCAGATATCTCTAGGAAGCTATCATAATCACTATATCCTCTAACATCCCCTCGGGTTTAAAATGGGACCTCTTTGCTAATTCCAGCACGGTAGGAGTATGTATGAGTCCCTGTAGCCCGAGAGCAATAAAGAGATCTTTTGTCATTACAATAATGGAAGCCCCAAGATCAATCAATATGTTGGCTATGGGCTGATCATTAATGTATACAGTGACTGTAGGATTTCCTGGATCATTGTACTTAGTAAGGAGAGGCTAAGAAGACATTAATTTGGATAGCTTTCCCATCACATGTATGGTGGTAGGGTCTTTGGGCTTCCTCCCACGTTTCTTAATGCACAAATCTCTCACTGTCTTGGAATAGATGGGTACTTCTTTAAGGGATTGCAGTAGAGGAATTCGTACATACAAATTTTGAAACTCCTTAAGAAAATCAGATTCCTCTTGTGAATTCATCTTAGGTTTGGCCAATCTTTGAGGATATGGGGGGTCCTACGTTACAACAGTTGAATTTTCCGTTACAGGTGTATAAGCTTTCCCCGGATTAGCTCTTACAGATGTAACAGTTCTGCATAGGTTGGATGTTATAGATGTAGCAACTTTCTCTGTATCAGTTTTTGTAGGCACAGTAGCTGCCTCAGAGCCTCCAACATCTCCTCTGGATGGTTCACAGTCCTCCTCTGTAATGATAGGGGAGTGAATAGGGTTACTTACCATGCCCGATCACAATTATATTTTGTTAGGTCCCATAGGGGTAATAAGGTAAGTCTGGAAGGTCGTAGGAGCCTCTATACTCTGAGCTGCTTTATTGTTTGGGTTTAGGTTAGGTTGCACAGGTAGTTGGGGTCATACAGGTGGTGGAGGAGGAGGAGCTTGGAAAGGAGGTAACTGTAACTGTTGTTGCATGGGTGGTGCAGGCAGAGCTAAATTTTGGGAATTTCCTCTCCAATTCTGGTTCCAATGGTATGGTTGGGATTGGGATATTGAACAGGAGGAGATGGAGACCATTGGTTCCAGGGTGAAGGGAACTGTGCTGAAGGAGGGGCAGAATATTGCCATGGATATTGCTAGTTATTATATACATCGTTCCACGAATTGAAAGAGGAAAAGTCTTGAGACATATCTGGACATTGCATTTGTAGTTTTTTACCTCGTACAGAAATTACCTGCATACAAATTCTAAAGCACAGACAATAAACAATGCTAGAGCATAACACATAAAACACATTTACAAAGAGATTTTCCCCTAGATCCCAAAATCGGGACTACCAGCTTAATTTTTCATTATGTTCCTTTCAATGTTACAATACATATTTATTCATGTTGAAGCATCCAATACCAAGGACCAAAAACCATCGCAACCAAAACCATGGACCGTAAAACCATCGCGTCTAAAAGCATGTGCGAAAACCATGCACAAAATCATAGGTAGGTTCGCCCAACCTAATATAGGGTCCAAAAAATAATTTCCCCAGGGCACTTCCCCAAACCTCGTAGAGGGGGGCTACCTGCCCCCCTTAAAACCCCTGGATAGTGGGGGCTACCGCCCACCCTTGTGACCCCCCCGCTGTGCAATTGACGCAACAAAGGGGGGGCTCTGCCCCTCCTCTAACTCCTCGTTTAACTATGTAGGCTAGTCACGGAAAGAATATAACACTACCCAACATTCTCCCACTTATTGTTTTCTTTCCACAAGGGGCCATAGGAAAGCCTAGTCATTTATCCAGCCCTAAAATGCCCATTGTTTCTCTACAATAAGAGAACTTCTCAGAGCTCATAGATTTTGTCAATGCATCTGCAATATTCTTCAAAGTGTCCACCTTTACCAGCAACACATTTTTGTCTTCTATCATATCCCTCACAAAGTGATACTGAACATCAATGTGCTTTGTCTTTGAATGCTAAGTAGGGTTCTTTGCCAAGAAAATTGCACTTTGGCTGTCACAGTCTATCCTTATAGCTCCCTCTACTAACCCCATACTTGAACAAAATCTCTGCAGCCAAACTGCTTCCTTGCTTGCATGAGTGGCTGCCATGTATTCTTCCTCTATAGTTGATAATGCCACTACAGATTGTTTCTTACTCATCCAGTTGATTGGACCTCTAAATAGGTTAAACACATACCCACTTTTAGATCTTCTCTGATCCAAATCTCCATCCCAATCCGCATCGTCAAAGCCATGGATATCCAAAACTTTGTCCAATCCTGGTCTTCCTTGGTAGCAAAAACCATAATCATTAGTGCCACGCAAATACCTGAAAACCCACTTCACTACTATCCTATGCTCCTTTCCCAGTTTTGACATAAACCTGCTCAATACTCCCACTGCATGTGCAATGTCTGGTCTAGAATATACCATTGCATACATCAGGCTACCGACTGCACTTGCATATGGAACACGGGACATGTCCTCTTCCTTTTCTTGTGTCTTGGGACACTGTTCAACATATAACTTTACACCAACACGAATAGGAACCTATACCATTTTACTATCCTGCATATTAAACCTCTGCAGTATTGTCTCAACATACTTCCTCTGGTTTAACTAGAGCTTCCTATTTGCCTGACCTCTTTTAATTTCCATGCCCAAAATATAGTTTGAAGCACCAAGATCTTTCATGTCGAATTTGGAGGACAATTGGGTCTTCAAATCCTGAATAATTTCTTTGTCATTTCCAACCAACAACATATCATCTACATACAAGACTAGATAAATTACACAATAACCAATTAATTTAAAATACACATAGTGATCTTCTTTGCTTCTGGTGAAGCCAAGTCCCCATATAAATGTGTCAAAGTTCTAATACCACATCTTTGGTGACTATTTTGACCCATACAGAGACTTATTTAACTTGCATGCCAATTCTTTCTTACCCTTCACCGCAAAGCCTTCAGGTTGCTTCATGTAGATCTCCTCTTCTAGATCCATGTGAAGAAATGTTGTCTTAAAATCCATCTGTTCTACCTCAAAATCAAATGCAGTAGAAAAAAATAAAATTATTCTAATAGAAGCTACCTTGGAAATAGGAGAAAAAATATCACCAAAATCAATTCCAAGCACCTGGGAATAACCTTTTTGTATCAACCGAGCTTTGTATTTCTCCACCTTTCCTTCTACATTTGTCTTCTTCTTGAACACCGATTTTCTACCAATGGGTTTCCTTCCAGCTGACAACTTGTTAAAATTGGAAACCAGGGCAAAACTTCATGTGGGTCATCTTATTCATGGCTGATAATATTTTTATTAGATTCCTCTCGTCGAGAGGTGTAGGATTGATATAAAGATCATCCAATTCCGATAAGTATTCATGGAGATATGAATTTATTTTGATTATGGAATTATTATCAAGCTGACCTACAACTCATGTAGGCTCAGAAGCCCAACAGTCGCATCTATTCACCTACCAACGTTGTGTATAAATATAAGAGGACTTTTCCTCATTTAGATTCACTCATCTCATCACATCTCTCTCTCTCTACTGCGCAAATATGAGTCTCTTCTCTACTGCACTGAAATGGGTCTCTCTCTCACACATGTGAAGCCGGAAGCTGCTGAAACTGAAGCTGCAACTGCAGAAGCAAAGATTGACTTGCGTGGCCTAGAAGATCTCCTCATCTGAACTGCGCTGTAGGTTCATCTGAACCTCCTCTGAAAGCCGCAACTTTTGGTGGTGGAATGAAGTCAATCCGACGAATGGTTTGCAAGATATCGACTGCCCTAGTTTGAAGCCAGAAACTGCTGAAACTGAAGCTGCAACTGCAGAAGCAAAGATTGACTTGCGTGGCCTAGAAGATCTCCTCATCTGAACTACGATGTAGGTTCATCTGAACCTCCTCTGGAAGCCAAAACTTTTGGTGGTGGAATGAAGTCAATCCGACTGTCGGTTTGTGAGATATGGTCTACCCTAGTTTGATAATGAAGCCGCTAATGCTGATGCTACTGATCTAGGGTTTGCTACTGCTGATATGAATCAGATTTATTGTACTATTTATCTCTACTGAATTATTGAAGATAAAAGAAGATTTGATCAAAGGGTTTCCCCACACATTGTGGGGTTTGTCCCTGGCTAGCCGCCACATCTTGTGTCTCTTGTCTTGGCTTGTTTTCTGTCGATCGTTTAATGTTCTATCTGCACTTTACTTTATGTACATGTGATTGCTAATCGGTGGAATATAATAAGAAAAAGAAGTAAACTGTTATAAGCATAGAACATACCATAACTTAACATGGTATCAGAGCTGAGGTGAAGACAAAGGCCAAGCAAGAGCAAGAGCAATCATTGAAGAGAAGATTGGCAAGGCTATCCTAAAAGAACTATGGGGTCCTCAACACTCTTTTCTGCCGAAGACAAGCTCCATGAGAAAGCTAACTATCACGGATGGAATATGTCTATCGATCTAACCCTTGAAGATCAAGGAGTGCTGGACCATGTAAGAGGCAATATTGTTGAGCCTTCATCAAATGCATCTGCTGCTGCCTGGAACAAATGGAAAAATGGAGAAGTCAAAACAAAGAAGATCATCCAGGACTCTATCGACAAGCGCTTGGTGGCCTACATCTCTGATCTAGACACCTCCAAGGAAATCTACGACAGACTGGTGAGTTTATTTAAAGTTAATGATGCAAATCAAGTTTTGTTTCTTAGAAATAAGTTGAGGGAAATCAAGAAGGGTAAAGATGAAAGTATGCAAGCATACTTCTTAAGAATCACCGAGATCAAGAACGATCTCCTATCT
Organism: Pinus tabuliformis; assembly: GCA_031772625.1. Lineage (NCBI taxonomy): Eukaryota > Viridiplantae > Streptophyta > Pinopsida > Pinales > Pinaceae > Pinus > Pinus tabuliformis. Next base: position 324,989,302 of record CM062806.1, on the reverse strand, counting down.
ATTGGGGAAACCATTACTGACAGAGAAATGGCACTCAAAAATCTCGGAGGATTACCATCTGAATGGTATGTGTTCAGGACTACTCTTTTGAACAATAATGTAATTCCTAGTTTCAAGGAATTAATGGCTAGATGCATTCAAGAACAAACAAGGGTAGAAGAGCAGGAAATGCCCTTGCCTAAAGGTCCTCCTGCTGCTTTTTCTTCTCATGCTAAGAAAAGAAATAATTCTGGGTCTAAATCGAAAAGAAAGGCTGGATTTAAGGGTGGAAGAAAAGGACGATGTTTCATTTGCAATAAAGCAGGTCACTATGCAAGGGAATGCCCTGATAGAAAGGACTCTCACCGTGACGATGATCAAAATCCCTCTCATGGTAATCGAAGGAATGGAAAATTCAACAACAAAGGAAAAAGGAATGCGGGAAATCAAGGAAGAGGGCAACCATTCAAGAAGGCTAGAAATTCCAGGTATGAATCTAACACTATTGATGATAAGCAGGCTGAATATTATCTACCAGCTGCTCTATCTACCTCCGCTCCTTCAGACTCAATGGGAATTTGGCTCATTGATAGTGGTGCCTCAAGAAACTTCACTGGTTACAAAGAATTACTCTATAATCTGGTAGAGAAAGAAACTAACCTGGAAATTGTCCTTGGAGATGACATGAAATACCCAGTGAAAGGTGTAGGCAATGTTTCTCTTAAACTGAATCAAGGTAATACGATTCACTTACAAGATGTATTATATGTACCTGATCTCAAAAAGAACCTGGTATCCATCTCGGCAATGGAAGACAAAGGCTATAAGGTAACCTTCAGCGATGGTAAGGTATGCATATGGAAAAAATAATGTTAAAGATGCCTTTACTCTTGGGTTTAGTGTTGATTCATTATATCAGGTCGATGGAAGTCCGCTAGGTGTCATGTCTTGTGACACAACTCTTTAGTCCGAACTTTGGCATCGGAGGTTTGCCCACCTTCATTACAAAGCTCTACCTGATGTAAGACAGATGGTAACAGGGATGCCCAAATTCCAAGTAGAGAAAGAAGGTGTATGTCCGGGATGTGCCAAAGGAAAGCTCAAAAGGGGACCATTCCCCTCAAGCCAAAGCAAGACCTCAATAATATTACAATTGGTTTACTCAGGCATACCTGAGGTTGGCATTAAGAGGGAGACTACTACACCACATACTCCTGAGCAGAATGGTGTGGTAGGAAGGAAGAACCACACGATGATGGAAGCTGTCCGGGCCATGCTACATGATCAAAGACTTCTGAAGTTTCTATGGGCTGAAACTACAATCACCGCCGTATACGTACAAAATCGATGCCCTCATCAAGCATTGGGTTCCTAAACTCCTGAAGAAATGTTCATCACCGGTCAAAAGGAAGTCGTCATTAGTCATGAGCTCTCAAGAAGCTGACACCAGGGAACCGAAAGAAAAGGATGATGAATCAATGCCTGATGTAGAAGAACCCATGGATCCGATTGATCCTCATCCACATGAGCCTTCCTCTTCTAGGAAGAGGCCTTCATGGCTTGGGGGATACTTGATGATGCTGAAGGACATGCTGCACCTGATGAACCTTCCATCAAAGTAAGAAACTTAACAGGTATCCGGGATGCCTGACCATCATGAGCACGATCTAACAAAATGAATCTTCATCATTCTCAGATGTCATCAAGCATTAACTATGGAAGGATGCTATGACCATAGAATATGAGTCTATTATGGAGAATGATGTCTGGGAAGTAGTTCCCAGGCCCTGGACAAGACAATTGTTACTTCAAAATGGCTTTACAAGATAAAGCATGCAACAAATGGAAGTATGGAAAAGTATAAGGTTCATTTTGTTGCTCATGGTTTCTCCCAGAAGGAAGGTATAGACTATGATGTGATATTTGCACTTGTTTCCGGATATACGACCATCCGCACGATCATAGCCCTTGCCACTTCACAAGGATGGAACCTACATCAGATGGATGTCAAGACTGCAATCTTGCACGGTTTGATCAAAGAAGAGGTCTACGTGGAGCAACCCGAAGGATTTGAGATTTATGATTGAAAATCTCATGTATGCAGGTTGAAGAAGGCTCTCTATGGGCTGAAGCAAGCACCCCGAGCATGGTATGAGAGGATTGATAGCTACTTGATGAAGCTGGGATTCACTAGGAGTGAAGCTAATCCTAACCTTTACTTTAAGGTTGAAGATGACAAGCCTCTCATACTGGTGTTGTATGTGGATGACCTCTTTCTAACAGGTGCAAACCCTCTCATTCACAAATGTAAGAGGGAGATGGCTTCTGAATTTGAAATGAAGGACCAAGGACTTGAAGTATGGCAGAAGCCAAGGGAAATTTTCCTACCTTAAGGAAAATATGTGGTAAAGATATTGGAAAGATTCGGTATGATGGACTGCAAGCCTGTGACTACCTCGAGGATCTTAACTTTTAGAAGTTATATGGTAGTGATGTCAGACTAGACTTGGGAAATGCCTCTGAGTTTCAAAAACTCATTCGCATTGATGTTCTTGGTGAACCTCCGTCCGAACATATGTTTTGCAGTTAGCATTGTGAGCTCATATTTGGTTGAGCCTCACTGAATTGATGCCAGGAATCTTCTGAGATGTCTTCAGGACACAATCTCTCATGGATTAAGATACAATGCTGGAGATGTGAGACTACTTGGATATACTGATGTTGATCGGGCAGGCAGTGTGGTGGACCGTAAGAGCACTTCCGGGTGCCGTTTCACCTTGGGATCGGCTTCGATATCCCGGATGAGCAGGAAGCAGAAGTCGGTGGCTTTGAGCACCGCCAAAGTAGGATATATTGTTGCTAGCATGACCTCGTCTGAGGCAGTCTGGTTGTGAAAGCTCTTCAGTGAGCTGTTTCGATTTACATTGGATACCACTGTGATTCTCTATAACAACCAGAGGTGGGATTCGATTATTGAGGAATCCCATATTCATCGATTGCTCCAGCAGATAGACATCATCTGGGATATGGTAATTTGATGAGCAAGGATGCTCCATCGCATTAAGATGATGTACAGGTTGATACACCTTGTCAAAGCCCTGGGGAAAGATCTAATCTATGATTTTCCCAAACGACTTGGAGTCGGCAAGAAACCCTTGTACAAGGGTCCTGCTTGTTGCATACATTGAGCTCTGGGAGCTCTGAGGGCTTGCGGTTATTACTGGAGCAACATACAACCACAGGGTGACTCACCCTCCCCTGGTGGTGTGCACTGGAACAAGATGATTCACTCTCTTGTGGGACAAGATGATTCGCTCTCTTGTGCAACAGGATGATTCGCTCTCCTATGTAGTAGGATGATTAGTTCTCCTGTGAGGCCTGGATTGATGTGTTCTCCATGGCAGCTTAGATTGATGTGTTCTCCATGGCAATTGTAGCAGGATTGATGTGTTCTCCATGGCAATTGTAGCAGGATTGATGTGTTCTCCTGTGAGGACATGATTGATTAGTTCTCCTGTCGAGGCATCCTACCCATGCAGTCTGGGACTCATGGGAAGTACCTCTCATCTGATCAATGAGTAGGGAAATGAAGATAGGGACCATAGTACCGATGGACGCATCGTTGTAACTACCATACTCCCTACGCTAGGATGACCTCCATTGATCTGGGATCAATGATACTGGTCTGGGACCAGTGGTAGGAGTTGTACCATACTATGACGCTAACTTCGGGTCGGTTGAGACTGGTCTGGGATCAGTGGTACATACTCTGAGACTGACTTTGAGTCAGTGGAGGATGATATTGGTCTGGGACCATTGGAGTTGTACTCACTATGACGCTGACTTTGGGTTGGTTGAGACTGGTCTGGGACCAGTGGTACATACTCTGAGACTGACTTTGAGTCAGTATGATACATCCTCGATCATTTCTTCTTCTTCATAATTCAGACAAAAGCAGAGTAGAACAGAACAATGCAAGCGTAGAGCAAAATAGAACAAAACAGTATAGATCAGTGCAGGGCAGAACAAGACAAAACAGAACAGGCAAAATAGAGCAGAGCAGGGCAAGGGTTAGGCTGTAAAAGGCAGTGCATTTGATGGATGAATAGTAACGATCGATAGACAGATTACAGATGAAGTTCTCCATGGTTGAGAGGGAGTGTTAAAATTGGAAACTGTTAACACCCAGGTTGTTCCCTATGACTCCCAAGGGAATACGGCCGGGGTAACCACTAACCAATCTTTTAAGCACTGTTTCTAGCCAAACAGTGATCAGAGAGGGCTCTCTCTTTATGATTTATATCTACAGTGATGGTGTTTTAGGCTAGGTATTGAGTATAGGTTATGTTTGTGTTTCGGTTGATGAAATTCCCTTAGACTTCAGTGATGTAGTTTTCAGATATGTTGAATATCATTGGGCAATGGAGTCTGTGGCTTAATGTGTTCGAATCTGTGAGATGAAAGATGGAACTTACAGGGCCTTTTGAGTGCTTTGTTAAAACATATTTTGGCTAAGTGACAGGAAACAGGCAGTACAAAGTGAAAGCATTTAAGAATTTCCACTTATTGTTTACATATTTCCCAGAGACAGACTTTGGAGGAGAAAACAGAGGTCACAGGGGCAATAATTTGAATCCCTGGGAATAGTCTGTTACAGCAAAGAGACAGATTGAAGTGCAGCAGTTAAGAGTTGCAATTTCTATTACTGTTTCTGAAGAAAAAATAGATGACAGCTCAGGTTTGAGTTCAGGGTAATGCTTGATTAAATCCTGAAACTATTCTTTCACCTTACTATCAAGTGTAAGACATTTAAACAACCAAAGAGAACAAAAGACTCTAAAAAACACATAACAGAAGATTTGAAAATACTTATAGTTTTATGCAACACCCATGGAATCCTGTAACATGCATCCTTCACCACAAGACATCAAATACACCAAACTTCTGGAAGTTCCATTCCTCCTTTGTATTAATTCTCTCAAAATATTACAGCAGATGGAAGTTATCCAAGAGAAAATTCCAGCAACCCCTTCAGCATCTGTGAAGGGTCTCTATATACTAGCGGTGGTCTACAGAAATATCTGAGTTCTGCGTTATCTCAGATTTTACTTCCTTACCAACTATTTGAGATATTATGGGCAAAATTTAATGCAGCATTGATTACAGAGTACAGGCATTTTAATGCTCTGTCAGAAGATATTTTAGCTTTTGGAGACAGCTAAGTCGGTCGAGATTTTCTGAGTAAATGCTGGAAAATCTGTCTTTAATGCTTTGTACGTTGAGTCTTGGACTTGTCACCTGTGATTGTGACTGTTGCTTGCGTTGAGCTCAATGGTCCTGCTGAGTTGGCTCAGCCTCTGCTTCTTTCCTGTAGATATTTTTCCTCAAAACTGTGCCTGCGCATGATGCTTAATTGCCTGTAGGAACCGCGCTACTGATTCTGGCCTGACAGAACTGTTTGTGTCAAATTTCTCCAAGCATCCTGAGTGGGCAGTTGGTGTGCTAGAATTGCACCCAGAGTTTCATCTGCTTCTGTAAATTTGAAGAAGTTAGGTGGTGTGTCAAACAGATGATCCACTTCATTCATTAGGAAAAACAGGTTTTCCAATCTGTCATACATACTTTGCCCTGTGGCTGGCCCTGGCTCTGCTGAAGTGCTGGCTGGCTGTGCAATCTCTGCCACTGCATGGGCATCAATCCTCTTGTTGTAATTGTCCAGGGTGAGCAGTCTTCCTACACTGCTTAAGATGCTGGGGAGGCCTCTGTTCTGCAGAGTCACGAATTTTTCCAGGAATCTATTAATCTCAGTTTGCATATCCTGGGTCCTTCTCTCCAATGTTCCGACCAAGTTTCTCAATGTAATAACTCTCTTTGCTACAGCAATTGCCTCTGTCCTGTTAGTGATACCCATGACAGCTAATTGAGAGCTGGTCTTATAATTCAGAGTGTTGATTATTCTTGTAGCAGTTTCTGGCATATGTCCAAGGCTTGCCCTGGCTCTCTGAATTTCTTTGTTTGCTTTGGTGATGAGCACCATTTGTTCATCCATGGTTTCAATGTATTGCCACTGTTTGGCAATGGACCTCCCAATGTTGCTCCACAACACTGCTTTCATATCAGCTGTCACCCTTTCCAGTGCAAGCTCCTTCTCTAATTCAGCAATCCTCTTCTTAAGAGCTTTCACCTCTCTGTCCTTGCTTGCCTCATTCTGTTTACTCCTGTCAAACCTTTCATTAACCTTAGTCAAGGTTTTCTTAAGCTCATCCAGCTCTTTCATTTGTGATTCCATGGCTTGGATCTCAGCTTGCAGCTTTTGCATGTCTAAGCTAGCAGCCTGTTCTGATTTTGTTGTTGTTGCTGCTGTGGATGGTGCTGTGGTTTCTGTTTGCTGAAGAGGAGGAGTAATCTTGGGAGGGGTTTCCTCAAGGTTTATTATGATAGGAGGAGGCTGGGAGGGTTGGCCCTCTTCTCTTTGCTTTAGTGTCTCCTGTAGTGCTGCCTTTGCAGCTTCAGTCTGTCCTAGCTGGTCCTGAGTCCTGACCAGCTCTTTATATAAGGATATCAGCAGATCTGTAGCCTCCTTCTCTTGCCTTTGCTGGGCAACTTCATCGGTCTGTGGATGGATGGTGGCCGGGAGCTTGATCTTCTTTCTTAGGGCTGCCATATCTGCATCCCTTATCTTCAGGAGCTCTTGGATGCCTTTGACATCTTTAGGGTCATGCCCTATCTCTATGATTACCTCTTCCAAGGACTTGATCCTGTTGTCCTTGGCCTGTGATGAAGCTCTTTCTAACTCCAGCTGAGAAGCTGTGTTGTCTAGGCTGCTCTTTAATTTATAATTTTCTAATGTCTCATCTGCCAAGGAGGCATACACCATTTCCCCAGTCTGCTTATGTAGTTCAATTTTGTCCATGGGGTGTATGTCTTTGGCAAGAACCTCCATGTTGGTTCTTAGATAATCTGAGGTGGACTGAGGCTGCAAAGATGTAGGCATGAAATGGCTCATTATCATTTTGCCTTCGCTCACATCGAAAGCAGACATGAGTCTCTGCTGGTTACTAGGAGCTAGGTTTAGCAAGTGATCATATAGCTGCACCTTTATGGGATCACTCCTCCTCTTGATGTCGATGAATTGCTGTTTTATACTCGACTGTCCCTTTCTTGTTTGACTGGAGGAGCTGACCTCTCCCCCCGTTGTCATGTCATGCCCTCGCTGGGATGAGCTGGCCGAAAGTTCTCCACTAGGTGGGCCCATACCCATGGCTTGCCTTACTGCAATATCCTCCTCTTGGGAGTCATTCAGTCTTTGTCTCTTCTCTCCCCTGATGAAAGATGAGGTGTGGGGGGTCTCTCTCTCCCTTTTCCTTGTCACATCTTCCTTTTGTGGTGTTTGGAGGACTGATGTGTCAACATTGGTGTCTGTCCTGGGAGGCACATTTGTTTGAGGCTGCTGCTCGATGTTGCCAGGTTGATCTGTCCCCTTTTCCTGCTGCAAGGGCTGCTCACTGGACTGTGCTTTTTCTTGTTGCTGTCCCAGTTCTTGCTGTTCCATTTCCTCTTGCTGCTGTAGCAAGGTGTCCACTTGTTCCTCTGTCAATACAGGTGGCTGTTCCACCTGTTTACCTTTGTCTTTGCTTGCTGCCTGGGATGTCTTTTCAGTGGTTTGCTGCTGTGCTGCTGAAGATCCAGCAGCTGTTCTACTTTGTCTTCTGTAGGAGTGAGGCACCTGTGCACAAGTTTCCAAGTCAGTTTCCTTTTGTATATTTCTGGCTTCTTTCTCAAGCATTTCTACCTCAGTGAGTTGTTCTATTAGTGTACCCTCTTCCCAATCTAGTGCATTGGCATACTTTTCTATTTCTGGTTGTCTTTTATGTGCATAGCTGCCAAGTCTGTATCTAATTCTCCTGAGGGAGATACTATGATTGGGGTCATAAGGAATCCACTCAAAACTGGTCTGCAATCTGAGGCCTTCTAGCATGCTGTGTGCCTCTTTCCATCCTTCCTCTTTCTTGTTATACAAGAAGGAACCTAGCTGGCTTCTTACCTTCAGCTGTGACTTTTTGTTTCTACTCTGAAAATGAAGGTAATCCGAGTTCCCAAACTGCCTGAAATACTCCAAGGCAAACAACCTCATGGGGACATACCTTGGCAATCTAAATGGGCTCATTTCACAGCCATATATCCTAAGGACTGTGTGGTTCTGGTAGAAGTACCAGTTGCCAATATTGTAGGATTTGTTCAGATGTAAAATCCTCCTCATTTCATCGGTTAATCTGGGAGGAGGAGTACCTTGCAGAACTGTTAGGGCCGGATGAACAAACAGATCAATGAACTCACAGTATGTATAAGGTGATACTGAGGTAAAATGAAACACAGAGGTCCAGAAAATAACTGATCTTGGGCTTCCTTGGGCATTGAGTGGCCTCAAAGGAACTGAGAAGGTGGCTGGCTGATTGAAAAGGAACAAATGGTAGATATATGAGGAGTATCTGAACAGTCTCTCTCTCTTCAGGTTCATGAACTGATCATGAATCTTCTCTGCAATGTAGGTTGCATAGTCATACTGCACAGCTGGAGGCTTACCCGGGGCAAATATAGACAGCATTGCCAATATGCTGTCATCTACATCTTCCAGTCCTCTAAATCCCAGGACATATCCAATCAAGTCCACCATCATCCTGCCCAACTCATTCAGGTATTGGTACCCAATGGGAGGGGTTCTGACTGCTTCAGAGCTAGGTGTGAGAAATAGCTGGTTAATCTTCACAATCTGGTCATTAGACAGGTTATTTCCTCTCTTTATCAAATCTTGCATGGAAAGAGGGGTCAGTTTCTTGGCTGTATGGAAATGCAGCATCTGATTTATACTCTCTGGAGTGATCTGAAACAGGACTAGGCCTGTGGGGCTAATGACTGCCCTTTGGCTGGGGTCATAGCACTCCTGGCAACTGTAGATAAGCTCTGGCATGGGATTAACTTGGGGAAGGTTGTATATGGGCAAATTTGATTCCCAAATCCCCAAGATATCTGCTCCACTCATGTGCTGGGCTCTCAGTTCATTTAGCATCAGGATATTATACTTAGTTCCCATAGGAAACCAGTCCAACATCTGGTAATCCATGTCTCCCAGGGGCTTCCATGCCAATTCTTGGTGGGGAGCATTGATAGGCTTGATATTGAGAGCAATGGGGGTCTCCATAGCTTCTGAAGGGGTAAACTATTGCAATCTGACAGGTGAATGGGCAAAAACAGACTGCAGACTGCCCTCAGTGGAAAATAGCTTGATTTTCTGAACTGTCAGAGGGGAATTCACCAGCTAGAAATTGAAATACTGCTGGTAATTGGTAACAGAGCCTCTTTGGGGCCTAAGTGAGCTTCTGGTAGTAGTTCAGAGGTATTTAGTAGTGAATTTGCCGGGGAAACGCAGAACTGAGGGGTTTTTAGATGAATTGCAGCTTATTACGGCTCTGCAGGGAATTTTTGGACCTCACAGTGACAATGGTGGAGGTACAACTAGATTCTAACGGTGAAAAGGTCGATCTTATGGTCCTATTATGCCTGTGAGCAGTTTTGAGCTGAATGCAGGTCGTATGGAAGGCAGGGCAGTGTAAATACCTGTAATTCGACGTGCAGAGGTCGTGGCAAGGTGTACTGCGGCTGCTGAAGTGGTCGCTTTAGCTAATTTTACCGGTTGGCGGAAATCCAGGCAGAAATGGTTGAGCAGAGAGTTCAGACGGAATAACGATGAAATGGTGAAAAAACGGGTAAAATTTGGTTAATATGAGTTTTTTACCCGTTTGTCGCTTTTTTACAATGACGTCAGCATGACGTCATTGGTGGGTCACGGTGATGTGACGTCAGCTGACGTCATCGGGGAGGACGTGGCAGAAGACGACCGGTCAAAGGGCGGTGAGGTGGCAGCCCAGTCAGCGGTGAGCTGGACGTGGCAGAAAGGTTAATGGTAGACGGGCGGAAGTGAAACCGTGAGAGTTATGGTTAAGGCTCTAACCGTCACGGTCTCTCGGGGCGGTTAGAGTACGGCGCCCAGGGTGTCAGAGGGAGCTCCGAGATGGTCCATCGGGCGACGCGTGGCGGAGGCGTGACGAGGCGCAACGTCACGTTCTCGGGAGTTAACGTGCGGTTGCGGATGGCGCTCCGATATTGCTGTGGGCCGTCGGATCTGGAAGGCTTGATCCGACGGCTGACGGAGGTGTGAGGTGCACGGCCGATAATGCGGCGGAAATATTAACCGTCTGTGGGTTTTTGGCATGGTTTTCCAAATGTTTTGATTCTGACCACCCGCGCTTGCATTTGGGAACGTGCTGAAGGCGGAATTTTGATTTTTGTAAGGTTTGCAGAGGGTTTTATAGATCAAAGGGGTTTAGAGAGGGGTTTTACCCATGCAAAGGTATATTTTTGGGGGAAATGATTTGCAGCAAAGGAAAAATAGTGGAGATAGGTTCACCATGGTGGCCAGGTGCCATTATGGTCCCTCTTTGCAGAATTCTCGGCTATTATGCCTAGGGGAGGGAAAATATATATCATTTGGGGTTTTATACACCTTAGTGTTATTATTATTAGGGGTAGGGGTAAAATAGGGGAATTACATAGTAGAGTTAGGAGTTAGTATGAGGGAAGGAGGGGGATTTAGAAAGGGGGTGTTAATGATGGAGTAGAGGGGAAAAAGTGAAGTTAGTGATGCTCTCTGCTGTGAATCCATGAAATTCACCACCTTTTTTGCTGATATGTTCATTGCCTTGGCAAAACATCTTTGACAACTATGTGATGGTGAACATGTCTTTTCTGCAACCACAACTGCCTACCCCACTATTTCACCTAGCATTTTTTGTTTCTTCTTGGAGGGGCACTTGGACTTGCAACCCTCAATTGCCTTTTCTTTTCTTTGGCTTTTTCCTTTTTTACTCTATCTGCTTCTACCCTTATCTCTTCCAAGGTCCCAGATTAGACTTTTGGGAACCTTTGTTTCTCTACCTGAACTACTTGTCTGCCAAGATTAAGCTGTTTGGACAGACTTCTTTCTCTATTCTACAACTCAAAATTGAAACATGGCATGATCCAGCTTGAACTGTTGAATCATCCACAAAATTTGTAATAAGGTCCTCAATATTTGAAGTATTTCACACACCTCTGATTTCCTGGAAATATGGGATCTTTGTAGTAACAAAGCAGAGCATATTTGGATTTTCAATAATCAATCATGAAATATGAAACCTATTACTATAGGTATCCAACAGTGGCTCCACATGGGGATGGTTTTTCTTTTGAAAGACCAAGAACAGCAGGTCAGATTGCCTTGTTGCTTGATTGTCCATCTTAATCTTTGAGATCTGATGCGTGTAACCTGTCAAAATTGTGTGCTTTTTGTTGGGGAACCTCTGGTTCTATCTGCCTATTGCTGCTAGTTGCAGCACTTGGAAAACCTCTTTTTACAAACTAACAATAGAAAACATATGTAGGCCTGCATATATACATTGAACCTTTGGATCCTTATCATAGTGAACCATCATAATAGTGCTTCAGCATCCTGCCATTGACAGGACCTTCATCTAGTTCAGTCACAGTCAAACTTTTAAGGAAATAAGTGTTATTACCTTGTACTGCTTGGATAGCAAATGGTCCCTTCCACAAGGAATCAAATTTCCCATGTTTCCCTTTCTCTTCTCTTCTTGCATCCCACTTTAGAACTTTGTCCCCCACATTGAAATCTTCAGCTTTAGTTCTTCTGTCAAAAGCCTTTTTCAGTTTCTCTTGTAGTATCTGCACTCTGCTGAAAACTTGTTCTCTGGTCTGCTGTAGACAAATTATCTGGTTGATCCTTCTTTGCATATCATTTGGCTCTGCTTGGCTTTCTTGTAGAAGTTTCATAACTGGCACACCTAGTGATGAAGGAAATCTGGCCTCTAATCCATAGACTAACTCATATGGGCTGGTCCCAATTGATCTTTTGGTGGTTAATCTGTCTGCCCATAAAGCATTTACTAGTTTCTTATGCCAGTTCTTTTTGTTCTCTTCCAGCACTTTCTTTATGATGTTTATCAGGCTTTTGTTTGATGATTCAGCAAGACCATTTCCTTGAGGATAGTAAGCTGTAGAATGGCCCAAAGTAATGTGAAATTTATGGCAAAAGTTTACCATCTTCTTGGATCTGAAGGCAGCAGCATTGTCTGTTATTATCTTGTCTGGGCAGCCATATCTGGCCAGTATATTGTTCTCCAAAAATTGAATGATTACTGAATCATTTGCTTGTCTGCATGGGGCAGCTTCAATCCACTTGGTGAAGTAGTCTGTTGCTGTTAGAATCCATCTGTGTTGTCCTGAAGATGAGGGGTGAATTTCTCCAATGAAATCCAAGCCCCATTGTTGAAACGGTCTCTCTGTTGCAATGGGCCTCAAAGGAAGTGGCAGCAACTGTCTTTTGCCTTCAAACAGTTGGCACTTGTGGCATGATGTTGTGAATTTTTTCATATCTGAGAACATAGTGGGCCAGTAATAACCAGCCCTTAATACCTTGTCCACAGTGGACTTCCAGTACAGATGTCCACCACAGTCTCCAGCATGGAATTCTTGCATAATTTTATCAGTTTCATTCTCAAGAAGACAGTGCGGCAAAATACCTTCATGGTTTTTCCAGAGTAGATTCTCATCTAACACACAAAATTTGGATGTTTTCATTTTTAGGAACCTAGACTTAGTTCTGGACAGTCCTGGGGGAGCACACAGGTTTTGTAACACATAACAGATATCAGAGTACCATGGAGATTGTTCAAAGGCTACATTGATCTTTGGAGTCGCCAGCTCTGTTTCACTGTCCAGTTGGTTGATATCTAAGGCTTGGAAATTTGCTTCTGTCATTAACTTAGCCAAACCTTGCCCTTTTATCAACTTTGTAGGCTTTATTTCAATGTCAAATTCAAGTATGTTTGCAATCCATTTTCCTCTCCTTCCCTCTAAGTTTTCTTGTGTGAGGATGTCTTTGACAATAGGACTTGGTACATAAGCTACAACATGGGAGTAAAGGATGTAGATCCTAAAGTCTTTGATGGCTTTGATCAAGGCATAGGCTTGTTTCTCTATTATTTGGTACTTTAGGGGGGCATCTCTAAGAGCTCTGCTGAAAAAAGCAATGGGCTTTTCATTCCCATGGTCATCTTTCTGTAATAAAACAGCAGCAATGGTGTGTTGGGAGGCAAAGGAGAAAATGATGAAGTCTCTGTCAAACTGAGGGTTAGTTAACACTGGGGTTTGAGTCAAGGCCAATTTTATACTTTCAAAAGCTTGTTTTGCTTCAACAGTCCATTTGACCTTTGAATCTTTCTTTAGCATGTTGTTTAGTAATCTGATTAATTTTGCTAAATTTGGGATAAACCTTCTCAAAAAGTTGATTTTTCCCAAGAATCCTTGAAGCTCCTTGACATTCCTTGGGTGAGGCATTTGTAGGATAGCTTGTATCCTATCTGGATCAATTCTTATGCCATTTTTCGAAATGATGTGACCTAAAAGTTTCCCTTCTTCTAAGCCAAATAAAGACTTCTTGGGGTTTAAGGAAATACCATATTTCCTGCATGTTATGAAGATTTGTCTCAGATGTTTCAAGTGTTCTTGGTCAGATTTTGAAAAGGGTGTAAGATCATCTAAGTAGATGACCAAGAAATCATGAATTTCCTTTGCAAAAGCAATGTCCATTGCTCTCTGAAATGTTGCCCCTGCATTTTTCAATCCAAAGGGCATCTTTACATACTTGAAAGTACCCCATGGGGTAGTAAATGCAGTCTTGTCTTGATCATCAGGGTGTACCAGGATTTGATTGAAACCTGAGAAGCCATCCAACAATGATATTCTTGAGGCTCCTACTACTCTTTGAAGGATGTGGTCCATTTTGGGTAAGGGATAGTTGTCTTTGAGTGACACTAGGTTCAAATTCCTTAAGTCTACACAAAGTCTAATCTCACCAGTTTTCTTTCTTATAGGGACCAAATTTGAAATCCACTCAGAGAACCTGATTGGTGCTATGATCCCAGCTTTGAACATTTTTTGTAATTCCTTTTCAATGGAAGGAAGAAGCACAGGATTGATTCTTCTCAATTTTTGTTTGAATGGTTTTTGATTAGGCTTAAGGGGAATGGTGTGCTGTATAACAGAGGTATCATAAGACTTCAAGTCTTCATAACCCCAGGCAAAGACATCTTGGAACTCTTTAAAGAGGTCAACATATTTGGGTTTTTGGTCAGGGGGCAAAGCAGCAGATAGCTTTATTATTTTAGGCTTGTCAGTGGTACCAATGTTACATTCTTCAATTGTTGCATCTAATGGCTGCATCTTTGGTTTCCTGGGAACATCATTTGAGTCAAAAATATCCTCTAGTGGGGTAAGGCCTGCTGGAAGAAGATTGTCTTTGAGTTGTATGATTTCATCTTCAGCGTTGCCCAGCTCTTCACAGTCAATTTGGTGAATTTGCTGAATGTTTTCTTTGTTGAAAATGGTTGGACTGAGTAGTTGTTTTGCTGTCCTAGGCGACATTGGGTGGAAAGACTGTTGAAACTGTAATTGTGATTGACTTGCTCCATCAACAATTTGAGATTGACTTGCTGTCTCAAGGTCAATATTTAATCCTGTAAACTCTTGTTGCAAGGTTAAAAAGTTGTTTATTTGCCTATCATTCTCAAATACTTGCCACTCTTTGACATTGTTTGGGATAGAAGGCCTATATTTGACCTCTGCTGTGAAACAATTGTTGGGTTGTAGTGGGAATTTGAAGGTGCTGGCAAATGTTGCCAAGCTGTGAGCATGGAGATTGTGGCCCCTTGGAATCTTTGTGATAACAAACTTGGAGAAAGTTTCTAATATTTCAATTACAGCAGACCTATAGGACCTTAATCTTTTGTCATTGGTGACAAAATCCCCTTTTACTTGTTGAATTACTAGATCAGAGTCCCCCATGATTGAGAGGCTATGTGCTTGTAATGATTTTGCAATCTTGAGACCTAGTAGCAGAGCTTCATATTCTGCCATGTTGTTAGTGCATTTAAAGTTCAGTCTATATGCCCGGCCTTGTGCACAGGCTTTCTCTTTGTTATGTATCCATACTCCAGCTCCTGCCCCTAACTTGTTAACTGAGCCATCAAACTCTAGGACCCACAGACTATCTTGCTGGTCAGGGGATCTTAAATTCTTCTCATGGGATGGCCATGTGAGCATGAGTTGAGGTTTCTTTTCCCATTTGTCTCCTAGGATAATTTCATCATTTGTTTGACAATTTTTTATAGATAAAGGAGGGTAAATGGGTACTATTGGGCTGATTGAAATTTGACAGGTGTCACTTATTTGACCGATGTTTTGTTCCTGTATGGGTGTTTCAGTCTTAATGTCATTGTTTAAAGAGCTTGTGCTGTCATTGAAGAGGATGAAGGAGTCTATGTCCGAATGGACAGCATATATTGGAAAATTTTGAGGCTTTTCTTCACTGCTGACCATGTATTTCATGAGTGTTTCCCTATAAAGTCTTTTGGGTTGTCCAAAGACAGAGATGGTTGCATATGACATGTCTAATTGCAGGGAGCCTTGGAGCTTGGCTCCCCATGATCTTGATAATAGCATTCCATATTTGGGTGGGATATCAGCAACAACAACATCCATTAAAATGGTTTTGTTGGGAAATTGAACCAGGGACACACATAAATCCTTAATCAGGCCCAAGCATTTTACTTGACTAGAATCAAAAGAAAACAGGTCTTTGTATGGTCTTGTTATATCCAAATTTAATCTTTCCATGACTGCTTTTGGCATGAGGTTGTGAGATGCACCTGAGTCAAACATTGCATTGTGCAGTATTTTATCATGAACGTGTAAGCTGACATAAAAAGGTAAAACCCCTGTGACTACTGTTTTTCCATCTACCTCTGGACCAAACAGTAATTCTGGAGTGTCATCTAGCACATTTACATCATCTTTGTTGTTGGTGAGCTGAAGGGATTTTTTGATCTGTTGCTTATATATGTCATGCTTGGCTAGTTCTGAAAGGGGGATTGCTATCTTTAACTTGCCAATCTCTGTTCCTAGGTCAAAGGGCTTATCCACCTGAATTTTAGGGTCACGGATAGTAGTCCTTTCCTTGTTCATTGAATCTTCTTGTTGGGTTTCATCTTGACTTTGGGACCTGCCCCTCATGCCCATGTCTTGATGGGTGATGTTCGGATTTGGGTGAGAGGATGAAGTTGCTGTGGGCTCTTGTGGTGTAGGCAGTAATTCAGTGACCTCCTCAACCACTACTTCCTTTGCAGGCAAGTTTGTTTTGTCATTAGGTTCAGTGACTGAGTCTTCTTTAGATTGCTGTTTCTCCTTTACCTTTTCAGGCTGATTTGCATTTACAGTCCGACTTCTTAGTTTGTACTGCTTATGGACTTCATAGACAGCAGTATCATATCCTTGCTTAAAGTCAAAGGATTCTCCTGATTGTGTTTGGAATGTTTTGTTTTCATCCTCATCATGGTCTTCTTGTGTTAGGAAAACATGGCTTTTACCATTCAGACCTATTAAATTGATCTCAGGATCTTCATTGAGCTGATTAGCCGAGGAAGTTTCTGCATAATTTTCTTGAAAAGGTGGTCTGATATCTTGGTCAGCACCTGTTTTTCCTATATTGGGGTTCTGTGTTCTCCTAAAATTTGGGTTTCTAGGAGTATTGTTTTGTGGTGCTTCCCATGATGACTTTCTTTCTACTGATTCCACTCTCTCACCTAGTCTTTTCATGCTGTTTAGTATTGCATCCAACTTCTGATCAAAGCCCGAGGGCTCTTCCTTGAAACCAACCTTCTTTTCCAGCTTTGCCCTGTTTCTTTTGGCAATTAGGTTGGCCTCTACAGTGACTGCAACTCTTTGGGCTTCTGCAAGGGTTGGAGGGTCTCTTTCTCTCAACTGATAGGCCATATCAGAATCAAAACCATCAGGGAAATTATAAAGGGCCAAATCAGGAGGCGGCCTTAAGTTCTGGGGAATAGCATTGTATATGTTGTTGAACCTAGCACAATACTCCAAAACCGTTTCTTGGGGACCTCTTCTAATAGTGTTGTATTCACCAAGTATATGGTGTGGATCTCTCTTTTTCTCCCATCTGTTGGTAAATTCTTGGTATAGAACTTCAGAGGTTGCAATGGAATTTGCATTCAAGGATCTAAACCAAGTTCTGACATCCCCAGTTAGGCTTTGGACAAAAATTCTCATTCTAACACTGTCATCATCTATTTCAAAGGTCTCAAAGTGATCTTGCATCTTCTTAGCATGCTGGGTAGCTGTCATAGGGCCCTGGGAATCAAAAAAAGAGAGTCTAGTTTGGTAGTCTTGGGGTAGAGCTGGAGCATTGGCTGGTATCTGCAGAGGCGCATATCTGTTAGCCATATTTATGGGATTTATAGGGTTAATAGGAACAAATGGAACAACTGGTATCACAGGTATAACAGGGGTAACAAGAGGGAAACTGATTGAAAGAGTATGTGCAGAAGGTGAAGATGGGAGAGGAGGACTTTGAGGTGTTGATGATGAACTAGGGGAATTAGGTGTGGAACGGAAAAGGACTTTACAAGGAGTGGGTATGAGGATAGGTTGGTCTAAACTTATAACTGGATCAGCAGGTTTATCCTGCTTGTGCTGTTTCCTTATGTTCTTTGGGATGATATTTGGGTTATCAACAATGATGGGTTGATCAGGGTCAGGGTGTGCCCTAGTATGCCTTGGGTTTCTTTTAGGAGCCAGCTTCTAAGTGTTCTTTCAGAACTTTATACAGAAGGTTTTGTATGTACAAGGACTGGGTAAGAATTCTGGAATGGCTATGTATTTGTCAAAACTAAGATGAAGTTTCCCTAGTTAGCTCTTCCCTAAAGCTGTCCCTGTGTTTACAGAAACAGTCCTAAGGCCTCTTGGCTAGTTTCAGGCTTGATGGTAGCTTTTGGAAATAGATAGTGATTGAAAAACTCTAATTCCCCAGTGGAGTCGCCATTTATGTTAACACCCAGGTTGTTCCCTATGACTCCCAAGGGAATACGGCCGGGGTAACCACTAACCAATCTTTTAAGCACTGTTTCTAGCCAAACAGTGATCAGAGAGGGCTCTCTCTTTATGATTTATATCTACAGTGATGGTGTTTTAGGCTAGGTATTGAGTATAGGTTATGTTTGTGTTTCGGTTGATGAAATTCCCTTAGACTTCAGTGATGTAGTTTTCAGATATGTTGAATATCATTGGGCAATGGAGTCTGTGGCTTAATGTGTTCGAATCTGTGAGATGAAAGATGGAACTTACAGGGCCTTTTGAGTGCTTTGTTAAAACATATTTTGGCTAAGTGACAGGAAACAGGCAGTACAAAGTGAAAGCATTTAAGAATTTCCACTTATTGTTTACATATTTCCCAGAGACAGACTTTGGAGGAGAAAACAGAGGTCACAGGGGCAATAATTTGAATCCCTGGGAATAGTCTGTTACAGCAAAGAGACAGATTGAAGTGCAGCAGTTAAGAGTTGCAATTTCTATTACTGTTTCTGAAGAAAACATAGATGACAGCTCAGGTTTGAGTTCAGGGTAATGCTTGATTAAATCCTGAAACTATTCTTTCACCTTACTATCAAGTGTAAGACATTTAAACAACCAAAGAGAACAAAAGACTCTAAAAAACACATAACAGAAGATTTGAAAATACTTATAGTTTTATGCAACACCCATGGAATCCTGTAACATGCATCCTTCACCACAAGACATCAAATACACCAAACTTCTGGAAGTTCCATTCCTCCTTTGTATTAATTCTCTCAAAATATTACAGCAGATGGAAGTTATCCAAGAGAAAATTCCAGCAACCCCTTCAGCATCTGTGAAGGGTCTCTATATACTAGCGGTGGTCTACAGAAATATCTGAGTTCTGCGTTATCTCAGATTTTACTTCCTTACCAACTATTTGAGATATTATGGGCAAAATTTAATGCAACATTGATTACAGAGTACAGGCATTTTAATGCTCTGTCAGAAGATATTTTAGCTTTTGGAGACAGCTAAGTCGGTCGAGATTTTCTGAGTAAATGCTGGAAAATCTGTCTTTAATGCTTTGTACGTTGAGTCTTGGACTTGTCACCTGTGATTGTGACTGTTGCTTGCGTTGAGCTCAATGGTCCTGCTGAGTTGGCTCAGCCTCTGCTTCTTTCCTGTAGATATTTTTCCTCAAAACTGTGCCTGCGCATGATGCTTAATTGCCTGTAGGAACCGCGCTACTGATTCTGGCCTGACAGAACTGTTTGTGTCAAATTTCTCCAAGCATCCTGAGTGGGCAGTTGGTGTGCTAGAATTGCACCCAGAGTTTCATCTGCTTCTGTAAATTTGAAGAAGTTAGGTGGTGTGTCAAACAGATGATCCACTTCATTCATTAGGAAAAACAGGTTTTCCACTCTGTCATACATACTTTGCCCTGTGGCTGGCCCTGGCTCTGCTGAAGTGCTGGCTGGCTGTGCAATCTCTGCCACTGCATGGGCATCAATCCTCTTGTTGTAATTGTCCAGGGTGAGCAGTCTTCCTACACTGCTTAAGATGCTGGGGAGGCCTCTGTTCTGCAGAGTCACGAATTTTTCCAGGAATCTATTAATCTCAGTTTGCATATCCTGGGTCCTTCTCTCCAATGTTCCGACCAAGTTTCTCAATGTAATAACTCTCTTTGCTACAGCAATTGCCTCTGTCCTGTTAGTGATACCCATGACAGCTAATTGAGAGCTGGTCTTATAATTCAGAGTGTTGATTATTCTTGTAGCAGTTTCTGGCATATGTCCAAGGCTTGCCCTGGCTCTCTGAATTTCTTTGTTTGCTTTGGTGATGAGCACCATTTGTTCATCCATGGTTTCAATGTATTGCCACTGTTTGGCAATGGACCTCCCAATGTTGCTCCACAACACTGCTTTCATATCAGCTGTCACCCTTTCCAGTGCAAGCTCCTTCTCTAATTCAGCAATCCTCTTCTTAAGAGCTTTCACCTCTCTGTCCTTGCTTGCCTCATTCTGTTTACTCCTGTCAAACCTTTCATTAACCTTAGTCAAGGTTTTCTTAAGCTCATCCAGCTCTTTCATTTGTGATTCCATGGCTTGGATCTCAGCTTGCAGCTTTTGCATGTCTAAGCTAGCAGCCTGTTCTGATTTTGTTGTTGTTGCTGCTGTGGATGGTGCTGTGGTTTCTGTTTGCTGAAGAGGAGGAGTAATCTTGGGAGGGGTTTCCTCAAGGTTTATTATGATAGGAGGAGGCTGGGAGGGTTGGCCCTCTTCTCTTTGCTTTAGTGTCTCCTGTAGTGCTGCCTTTGCAGCTTCAGTCTGTCCTAGCTGGTCCTGAGTCCTGACCAGCTCTTTATATAAGGATATCAGCATATCTGTAGCCTCCTTCTCTTGCCTTTGCTGGGCAACTTCATCGGTCTGTGGATGGATGGTGGCCGGGAGCTTGATCTTCTTTCTTAGGGCTGCCATATCTGCATCCCTTATCTTCAGGAGCTCTTGGATGCCTTTGACATCTTTAGGGTCATGCCCTATCTCTATGATTACCTCTTCCAAGGACTTGATCCTGTTGTCCTTGGCCTGTGATGAAGCTCTTTCTAACTCCAGCTGAGAAGCTGTGTTGTCTAGGCTGCTCTTTAATTTATAATTTTCTAATGTCTCATCTGCCAAGGAGGCATACACCATTTCCCCAGTCTGCTTATGTAGTTCAATTTTGTCCATGGGGTGTATGTCTTTGGCAAGAACCTCCATGTTGGTTCTTAGATAATCTGAGGTGGACTGAGGCTGCAAAGATGTAGGCATGAAATGGCTCATTATCATTTTGCCTTCGCTCACATCGAAAGCAGACATGAGTCTCTGCTGGTTACTAGGAGCTAGGTTTAGCAAGTGATCATATAGCTGCACCTTTATGGGATCACTCCTCCTCTTGATGTCGATGAATTGCTGTTTTATACTCGACTGTCCCTTTCTTGTTTGACTGGAGGAGCTGACCTCTCCCCCCGTTGTCATGTCATGCCCTCGCTGGGATGAGCTGGCCGAAAGTTCTCCACTAGGTGGGCCCATACCCATGGCTTGCCTTACTGCAATATCCTCCTCTTGGGAGTCATTCAGTCTTTGTCTCTTCTCTCCCCTGATGAAAGATGAGGTGTGGGGGGTCTCTCTCTCCCTTTTCCTTGTCACATCTTCCTTTTGTGGTGTTTGGAGGACTGATGTGTCAACATTGGTGTCTGTCCTGGGAGGCACATTTGTTTGAGGCTGCTGCTCGATGTTGCCAGGTTGATCTGTCCCCTTTTCCTGCTGCAAGGGCTGCTCACTGGACTGTGCTTTTTCTTGTTGCTGTCCCAGTTCTTGCTGTTCCATTTCCTCTTGCTGCTGTAGCAAGGTGTCCACTTGTTCCTCTGTCAATACAGGTGGCTGTTCCACCTGTTTACCTTTGTCTTTGCTTGCTGCCTGGGATGTCTTTTCAGTGGTTTGTTGCTGTGCTGCTGAAGATCCAGCAGCTGTTCTACTTTGTCTTCTGTAGGAGTGAGGCACCTGTGCACAAGTTTCCAAGTCAGTTTCCTTTTGTATATTTCTGGCTTCTTTCTCAAGCATTTCTACCTCAGTGAGTTGTTCTATTAGTGTACCCTCTTCCCAATCTAGTGCATTGGCATACTTTTCTATTTCTGGTTGTCTTTTATGTGCATAGCTGCCAAGTCTGTATCTAATTCTCCTGAGGGAGATACTATGATTGGGGTCATAAGGAATCCACTCAAAACTGGTCTGCAATCTGAGGCCTTCTAGCATGCTGTGTGCCTCTTTCCATCCTTCCTCTTTCTTGTTATACAAGAAGGAACCTAGCTGGCTTCTTACCTTCAGCTGTGACTTTTTGTTTCTACTCTGAAAATGAAGGTAATCCGAGTTCCCAAACTGCCTGAAATACTCCAAGGCAAACAACCTCATGGGGACATACCTTGGCAATCTAAATGGGCTCATTTCACAGCCATATATCCTAAGGACTGTGTGGTTCTGGTAGAAGTACCAGTTGCCAATATTGTAGGATTTGTTCAGATGTAAAATCCTCCTCATTTCATCGGTTAATCTGGGAGGAGGAGTACCTTGCAGAACTGTTAGGGCCGGATGAACAAACAGATCAATGAACTCACAGTATGTATAAGGTGATACTGAGGTAAAATGAAACACAGAGGTCCAGAAAATAACTGATCTTGGGCTTCCTTGGGCATTGAGTGGCCTCAAAGGAACTGAGAAGGTGGCTGGCTGATTGAAAAGGAACAAATGGTAGATATATGAGGAGTATCTGAACAGTCTCTCTCTCTTCAGGTTCATGAACTGATCATGAATCTTCTCTGCAATGTAGGTTGCATAGTCATACTGCACAACTGGAGGCTTACCCGGGGCAAATATAGACAGCATTGCCAATATGCTGTCATCTACATCTTCCAGTCCTCTAAATCCCAGGACATATCCAATCAAGTCCACCATCATCCTGCCCAACTCATTCAGGTATTGGTACCCAATGGGAGGGGTTCTGACTGCTTCAGAGCTAGGTGTGAGAAATAGCTGGTTAATCTTCACAATCTGGTCATTAGACAGGTTATTTCCTCTCTTTATCAAATCTTGCATGGAAAGAGGGGTCAGTTTCTTGGCTGTATGGAAATGCAGCATCTGATTTATACTCTCTGGAGTGATCTGAAACAGGACTAGGCCTGTGGGGCTAATGACTGCCCTTTGGCTGGGGTCATAGCACTCCTGGCAACTGTAGATAAGCTCTGGCATGGGATTAACTTGGGGAAGGTTGTATATGGGCAAATTTGATTCCCAAATCCCCAAGATATCTGCTCCACTCATGTGCTGGGCTCTCAGTTCATTTAGCATCAGGATATTATACTTAGTTCCCATAGGAAACCAGTCCAACATTTGGTAATCCATGTCTCCCAGGGGCTTCCATGCCAATTCTTGGTGGGGAGCATTGATAGGCTTGATATTGAGAGCAATGGGGGTCTCCATAGCTTCTGAAGGGGTAAACTATTGCAATCTGACAGGTGAATGGGCAAAAACAGACTGCAGACTGCCCTCAGTGGAAAATAGCTTGATTTTCTGAACTGTCAGAGGGGAATTCACCAGCTAGAAATTGAAATACTGCTGGTAATTGGTAACAGAGCCTCTTTGGGGCCTAAGTGAGCTTCTGGTAGTAGTTCAGAGGTATTTAGTAGTGAATTTGCCGGGGAAACGCAGAACTGAGGGGTTTTTAGATGAATTGCAGCTTATTACGGCTCTGCAGGGAATTTTTGGACCTCACAGTGACAATGGTGGAGGTACAACTAGATTCTAACGGTGAAAAGGTCGATCTTATGGTCCTATTATGCCTGTGAGCAGTTTTGAGCTGAATGCAGGTCGTATGGAAGGCAGGGCAGTGTAAATACCTGTAATTCGACGTGCAGAGGTCGTGGCAAGGTGTACTACGGCTGCTGAAGTGGTCGCTTTAGCTAATTTTACCGGTTGGCGGAAATCCAGGCAGAAATGGTTGAGCAGAGAGTTCAGACGGAATAACGATGAAATGGTGAAAAAACGGGTAAAATTTGGTTAATATGAGTTTTTTACCCGTTTGTCGCTTTTTTACAATGACGTCAGCATGACGTCATTGGTGGGTCACGGTGATGTGACGTCAGCTGACGTCATCGGGGAGGACGTGGCAGAAGACGACCGGTCAAAGGGCGGTGAGGTGGCAGCCCAGTCAGCGGTGAGCTGGACGTGGCAGAAAGGTTAATGGTAGACGGGCGGAAGTGAAACCGTGAGAGTTATGGTTAAGGCTCTAACCGTCACGGTCTCTCGGGGCGGTTAGAGTACGGCGCCCAGGGTGTCAGAGGGAGCTCCGAGATGGTCCATCGGGCGACGCGTGGCGGAGGCGTGACGAGGCGCAACGTCACGTTCTCGGGAGTTAACGTGCGGTTGCGGATGGCGCTCCGATATTGCTGTGGGCCGTCGGATCTGGAAGGCTTGATCCGACGGCTGACGGAGGTGTGAGGTGCACGGCCGATAATGCGGTGGAAATATTAACCGTCTGTGGGTTTTTGGCATGGTTTTCCAAATGTTTTGATTCTGACCACCCGCGCTTGCATTTGGGAACGTGCTGAAGGCGGAATTTTGATTTTTGTAAGGTTTGCAGAGGGTTTTATAGATCAAAGGGGTTTAGAGAGGGGTTTTACCCATGCAAAGGTATATTTTTGGGGGAAATGATTTGCAGCAAAGGAAAAATAGTGGAGATAGGTTCACCATGGTGGCCAGGTGCCATTATGGTCCCTCTTTGCAGAATTCTCGGCTATTATGCCTAGGGGAGGGAAAATATATATCATTTGGGG
This sequence comes from Pinus tabuliformis, assembly GCA_031772625.1. Taxonomy (NCBI): domain Eukaryota; kingdom Viridiplantae; phylum Streptophyta; class Pinopsida; order Pinales; family Pinaceae; genus Pinus; species Pinus tabuliformis. The sequence goes on along the minus strand of CM062806.1, from coordinate 324,964,935 downwards.
TTTTATACACCTTAGTGTTATTATTATTAGGGGTAGGGGTAAAATAGGGGAATTACATAGTAGAGTTAGGAGTTAGTATGAGGGAAGGAGGGGGATTTAGAAAGGGGGTGTTAATGATGGAGTAGAGGGGAAAAAGTGAAGTTAGTGATGCTCTCTGCTGTGAATCCAAGAAATTCACCACCTTTTTTGCTGATATGTTCATTGCCTTGGCAAAACATCTTTGACAACTATGTGATGGTGAACATGTCTTTTCTGCAACCACAACTGCCTACCCCACTATTTCACCTAGCATTTTTTGTTTCTTCTTGGAGGGGCACTTGGACTTGCAACCCTCAATTGCCTTTTCTTTTCTTTGGCTTTTTCCTTTTTTACTCTATCTGCTTCTACCCTTATCTCTTCCAAGGTCCCAGATTAGACTTTTGGGAACCTTTGTTTCTCTACCTGAACTACTTGTCTGCCAAGATTAAGCTGTTTGGACAGACTTCTTTCTCTATTCTACAACTCAAAATTGAAACATGGCATGATCCAGCTTGAACTGTTGAATCATCCACAAAATTTGTAATAAGGTCCTCAATATTTGAAGTATTTCACACACCTCTGATTTCCTGGAAATATGGGATCTTTGTAGTAACAAAGCAGAGCATATTTGGATTTTCAATAATCAATCATGAAATATGAAACCTATTACTATAGGTATCCAACAGAAACCAGGGAAAAACTTCATGTGGGTCATCTTATTCATGGCTGATAATATTTTTATTAGATTCCTCTCGTCGAGAGGTGTAGGATTGATATAAAGATCATCCAATTTCGATAAGTATTCATGGAGATATGAATTTATTTTGATTATGGAATTATTATCAAGCCGACCTACAACTCATGTAGGCTCAGAAGCCCAACAGTCGCATCTATTCACCCACCAACGTTGTGTATAAATATAAGAGGAATTTTCCTCATTTAGACTCACTCATCTCATCACATATCTCTCTCTACTGCGCAGATATGAGTCTCTTCTCTACTGCGCTGAAATGGGTCTCTCTCTCTCACACATATGAAGCCGGAAGCTGCTGAAACTAAAGCTGCAACTGCAGAAGAAAAGATTGACTTGCGTGGCCTAGAAGATCTCCTCATCTGAACTGCGCTGTAGGTTCATCTGAACCTCCTCTGAAAGCCGCAACTTTTGGTTGTGGAATGAAGTCAATCCGACGAACGGTTTGCAAGATATCGACTGCTCTAGTTTGAAGCCGGAAACTGCTGAAACTGAAGCTGCAACTGCAGAAGCAAAGATTGACTTGCGTGGCCTAGAAGATCTCCTCATCTGAACTGCGCTGTAGGTTCATCTGAACCTCCTCTGGAAGCTGAAACTTTTGGTGGTGGAATGAAGTCAATCCGACTGTCGGTTTGTGAGATATGGTCTGCCCTAGTTTGATAATGAAGCCGCTAATGCTGATGCTACTGATCTAGGGTTTGCTACTGCTGATATGAATCAGATTTATTGTACTATTTCTCTCTACTGAATTATTGAATATAAAAGAAGATTTGATCAAAGGGTTTCCCCACACATTGTGGGGTTTGTCCCTGGCTAGCCGCCACATCTTGTGTCTCTTGTCTTGGCTTGTTTTCTATCGATCGTTTAATGTTCTATCTGCATTTTACTTTATGTACATGTGATTGCTAATCGATGGAATATAATAAGAAAAAGAAGTAAACTGTTATAAGCATAGAACATACCATAACTTAACACAACTCCACCAGATCCCATGCCTCATTTTTGTGCAAAGATGCCATTTCATCAACCATGGCCTCTTTCTAGAGTTTTCCATCCTTTGAATCTACTACTTCCTTCAAAGTTCTAGGATCATCATTAGTAATATATAAAGAAAAACTTGAACAAAAAGCAGATGGACTATACCTTTTTGGCTGCCTTCTTTCTTGAACTAATCTTCTCACACCTGGAGTTTGTGTCTCTTCATCTTCTGATTCCTCTTCTGTTGTAGAGTTTGATTCTTCCTCCTTTAGCTCAAACTCTATCTTCTCAGGTTCCTTTGGTTGGAATTCATGTTTAATAACATCTTTCACCTCTCTGAACACCACATCTCGACTGTACACAACCTTTCTTGTTACTGGGTTCCAAAGCTTATAACCCTTTAAACCATCCTTATACCCAATAAGGATGCACTTTTCAGATTTACTATCCAACTTGGTTCTTTTCTCCTTTGGAACATGTACATATGCATCACATCCAAATACCCTCAAATGTGAAAGAGAGGGTTTTTTACTAGTCCATACCTCTTGTGGAGTCTTATCCTCCAATGCTGATGAAGGTGATTTGTTGACCAGGTAACATGTTGTCTCCACTGCCTCTACCCAGAATTCCTGTCCTAACCTGACACCACTGAGCATGCTTCTTGTCCTTTCCATCAACATCTTGTTCATTCTTTCTGCAACTCCATTTTTCTCAGGTGTGTATGGAGTAGTCTTCTATCGTGATATACCACACTTACAAAATTCTTCAAATTCCTTGCTAAAAAACTCTCCACCGTTATCTGACCTCAACACCTTTTTCTTCTTCTCTGTCTGGTTTTCCACCAGAGCCTTAAATTCATTAAACCTGTCAAAGAATTCAGATTTCTTCTTAAGGAAATATATCTATGTATTACTGGAGAAGTCATCTATAAATGATACATAGTACAAAACCTTACCCAGTGATGGAATCTTCATAGGTCCAAACACATCACTATGCACAAGTTCTAATATCTGTTTCTCCCTCTTACCACCAGAGGGGAAACTCACCCGATTATGCTTCCCATATACACAATTGTCATAGAAATCAAAATCCAGAGAGCAATTACTCATACTTTCTATCTTACTTTTACCATGAAGTATACGAAGGCCCTTCTCTCCAATATGTCCAAGCCTTTGATGCCACAAGATGGTCTTCTCTCTAGAGACCACTAGATTTTCTGCTCCACTTTCAGGAACCACAGAACTGTTGCACCCATCAACAACAATGCTACCTTACAGCTTGTACAGAGTTCCAATCCGAACTCCCCGCATCAATAACAATGTTGCTCGAACCATCTTGTAGGTATCCTTCTCGAACACTGTTTTTACACCTGCATCATCCAACTTGCTTATAGAAATAAGATTTCTGGCCAATGCAGGAATATGCAGAACACCTGAAAGTGTTCTAACCCTTCCACCTTGCAACTTCAACTTTACTTTTCCGCGACCAACGATTCTAGCCTTCTTATCATCCCCTAAGAAGACATCACCATCGTCATATTTGTCATACTTGCATAAATCTCTATGGGGAGTGAAATGAAAGGATGCACCTGAGTCAATCAACCATGCCTCATGATCTACATGTGTACTTGAAGAAGCCAAGTACACATCCCCACCTTCATCTGAGGTGGTTTTCGCCTCTGTAGAAGGAGCATCATCAGATCCTTTTCCTTTGTTAGGAGATTTATATTTACAGTCCCTTTTGTAATGCCCTTCCTTTCCGCATTTTTGGCACACCACCTTAATAGGTTTTCCTGGAGATTCAGATATCGTTCTAGATTTAGATTCCCAATTGATGACTTATTTTTGTTTCTGTTCTGGGACCGTCCTCATACAGACAAGGCATCACCATTCTGGCTCTCCATATTTTTCCGTCTCATCTCCTCTGTCAGCAAGGATGAGCCTATTTCATCAAACTGCAAGGCAGCTACATTTCTACCTATTGCAATAACTAGACTATTCCACGAATTTGGTAGAGAAAAAACAAACTAATGCACTTATCTTCATTTGAAATTTTAATATCAACAGACAATAACTGACTTACCACAGTATTAAATGCATTGAGATGGTCTGTCACCGAGTCTCCATCTTTCATCCTCAGGTTATACAGCTTTTTCTGTATGAAAAATTTATTTACCAGAGACTTAGATTGGTAAAAAGTCCCTAACTTGTCCCACAAAGCCTTTGCTGTAGCTTCCCTTGATACATTCAACAATACTGAATCTGAGACACACAATCTTATTGTGCTCTTTGCCTTCCGATCCAACTTCTTCCATTCTTCATCGGACACCCCTGTTGGTTTAGAACTCGGATCTACCATGATCCACTGATCTTTATCTACCAACAGATCCTCCATCTTGAGTTTCCATAACTCAAAACTCTGACCATTAAATTTTTCGATCTCTATCTTTCCACTGTTGGCCATCTTCTTTCACCACCAGAATCGATCCCGCAGATCTCCCACTGAACAGGGTTTACCACAGGCCCAAGCGAAACCCCTCAGTAACAAAGGCGTCCCCTGGAAGCCAAAACAATTTTGATACCAAATGTAGGTTTTAACCCCATACATAAATTACTTGCATACGAATTCTAAAAAACAGAAAATAAACAATGTGACAATATAACACATAAAACACATATACAAAGAGATTTTCACCTGGATCCCAAAACCGGGACTACCAGCTTGATTTTTCATTATGTTCCTTTCAATGTTACAATACATATTTATACATGCCGAAGCATCCAGTACCATGGATTGAAAACCATCGTGTGCAAAACCATGGATTGAATAACCATCACGTCCAAAACAATGTGCGAAAACCATGCAAAAAACCATATATAGGTCCACGACACCCCCCCCTATGACCCCCTCGCTGCGCAATCAGTGCAACGAAGGGGGGACTCCACCCCCCCCTCTAACCCCTTGGTTAACTACATCGACTAGTCGTGGAAAGAATATAACACAACCCAACATCGGTTTCCATGGCATCCTTGGTGTGACGAAGTAAGAGGACTGCACCTCTTCAGTTGAGTTTCTGAGTATTACCTTTAGTCTAGGAAGTTTTGGACACTTCTCTGTCAAATGCTCTAGCTCACAGTTCACATTCCTTGAAAGGATATTTCTTTCGACAAGTCAGACAGAACACAGTCAGGGGTGTGTCAACTTTTTCTTGTGTCTTCTTAATTTGTGTTGTTGTTACCTGGGCTGAGAGAGTACTGAGGATATCTGTCTTGAAATTTTCAAACAAATTCCCGATCTCCGCTCTAGTTACTCCCCCGCCTGTAGATTTTTGTATGCGAACAAAGGCATCCCAAACTGCACTCCTTCGTTTGGATGATCCTCGAGAGCATTGTAGGAAGAGCTTTACAATTTCAGCAAATGGTTCTTGCGATACATCCCCTTTTTCCAATAGGTCCAAGGTGTAAAGGCAGTCATCCCTCATTCCTCTAATGAATATAGTCTTCAAGATTTCTGGGTCTAAATCGCTTTATTTAGACCTCTGCAGATTATAGTGGAATCGTTCCACATAATCTTCCAGGCTTTCATCCTCCTTATGTGTCATTCTAAATATACCTTCCCTTAAGTCCTTGGTCTTGCAATAGTCCTGGTATTTTGAAAAGAACGTCTCCTTCATAGCATTCCATGTTGAAATAGGTGCGGGGCCTAATCCCATGAACCATCTCAAGGCTGCCCCTTTTTAGGTAGCAGGATATAGATTTAACTTCTGAGCTTCTATTGTATAATCATAACTTCCACATAAGACATCAAACTCAAAGAAAAATGTGTCTGGATCTTCGACAGTCATCCCCTGAAAGGATGGTAAGGATGATAGAGGAATATTTTTCATAGGAGCTTCACCTCTGATATTCTTGATTGGGAACTCAAAGGTGGTGGTAGTGGTGTATGTTTTAGCACTGTTATCATTGTTGTCCCCCATGATTAATTCTTCTAACCCTTGCTGTAGCAGATGTTCTTCAAGTTTCATTTGTGATGGCCCTATAGATGTGGTTAATGCCTCAGGTACCCCTGGGGTTGGTTGTTTCACCACACTACTTGTATCCGGATAATTATAAACCAACATGCGCTTTTTTGTCTTAGGTGTCCAATGTTCCCCCTCAATTTCCCCTTACCCCTTGGTCCTCAAATTTTGACTACTAGCTTCCCTTTCTTGCTCATGAATCGAGTTCTTGATCTTGGGGGTATGAGTGCTAGCTTTAGAATGATACGGTCCCGAGATGGAGGGATTAGAGGTTTCTGCTTTCGCTATGGGAGTAACAACTTTCCGCGGACTTGTTTTCCTTGCGTTCCTTTGAGAGCTAGATTGTTCTTTTTATGCCTTGGAGATTGATTCCTGGATAAATTTCTTCCTTCCCAAATATTCACCCTTCATTTCCTTTTTACGACCCGTCGTTCCTATGACTTATTAGAGTGGGGGTGATTTCAGTGTCTCTATAAGTCCTACAAGTGCACACATGGACCCTATGTGTATTAAATCACACTCTAAGTGCCTTAGTCTTCGATAGTGGTGAGCCCAACCAGGTATGTTAGAGCGATGCGTAGGTTCTTACCTCTCGTCTTACCGCCTAGTGACTGAAGAGCTGAAGACACTAACAAAACATCAAAATGTCATAAGTGTCCTAGTAATCACAATGGTGAGCCCGCCTAGGTATGTTAGAGCAATGCGTAGGTTCTTACCTCTCGTCTTACTGCCCAACAACTATGGATTGGGAACACTGTATATCAAACAAACAACTTGGCTAATTGTATCGTCAACTTGCCATCCCCGGAAACGATGCCAAAATGTAGTGCAGTTTTAATCAATCTTAGTTGACTCAGACTGCAACATTAATTGTCAACCCAGGGTAGGTCTTGCTGTTTCAATGGAGTTCGCACTGTTTGTGCCGATACACTCCAGCCAAGAATAGCAAAATGCAGAAAACTGTAAAAGATGTCGCTGATCTAAATTGCTGAATCAAACCATGCGTGTAGACATAAAAACACGCTATAGAATTAAATCACAACTCGCAACTATCAACGTAAAGGAAGACCACACAAGAACTAACATCTACTCCAGCTAGTTACTACCATTTTGTTGATTAACTCAGTGTAACAACATAATATAAATAGAAACAACAGCGAATGTGTTGGGTCCCTATAATACTAGTGATTACCCCATTACTATTATAGTTATACCCCTTATTTATATTGTTGTGCCCCTATTACCCCCATATTGTTATTTCTGTGCCCCATAGAATCCCTCTATTGTTATTTTTGTGGCTTTATATTATTATTGTTAGGTCGGCTGGATTATATTGTGACTCCTTAGACTCCTATATATAGAAAGGAGGTTTTTTCATTTGAATCATCCAAGAATTGTTCATTTATGTAATGTAAAGGAGGTTGCCCCCTCGAAGAGGCTAAATTCTAAGGCGTTGATCTATCTTTTCTATCTTTTCTTGAGCTGGTTTAATAACATTTGGTATCAAAGCTTTGGATTCTAGGGTTTCGCTGCTCCAAACAGGTCATTGTGGAATTTTCGCTATAACTTTTTTTCTGTAATGTTTCAGAAGTTACAAAAAAAACCCATTTGAGAAGAAATCGCGCTGAACCTTGGGTCCAAATTTCAGAGCGTTTTACGTGATATTTCCGGAGATATGATCTGAGGAAGTTGGCCTTTTTGCAGACTCCTCAATTACATTTAAAACAGGTGACCTCGGGAAACTCGTCATAACTTTCTCTCTGAGGATCGGATTGAAGTGTCGTAAGAAGTTACAGAAAGAGGATGGAATGTAGTTTCTTGTGGGTGGTTTTTAGATCCAAAGGTCGAAACAGTGACGCGTGGCACGTCGTACAAGTTCGCTCTACTGAACTAGTCTATAATCAAGTCACTGTGGGAGATTGTGAATAACTCTTTCTTAGAGAATCCAATTTGGATCAGACTAGTGGCATTGGAAAGAGGACACAGAGGGCTACTACAGGTCACAAGTTTAGAACTAGATGATTGGAAAGTACAGAGATACATCAGAGGCAATATCGAGCTCCTACAAAGTGAAAAAAGGTGTGTAGATTTTTTTAAATTTTTGCTTAAGCTTGGTTTGAAAATTTATTTTGAAGGAATTCAAAGGGCATAGTAGAGAATTATAATCGGTAACTGATGCCCCGAGGAAAGAAAATGCAAACACCTAGTAAGGAACCTGAAAGCTCTAGCATGACTCATGAATAAGAGGAAGAAATGCTACATGATATATCAAAATTACAAGAACAAGTGCAACAAATGTCACGCTCACAAAAGTTAACAGATGCTAAGATAAATGGCGTGGAAGCTAAGATGAATGGCATGGAAGCTAAGATGGACAATTTGAAGATAGAATTGAACACAAATTTGAAGACAGACATGGCAGATTTGAAGACAGATTTGACAAATTTTCTACAAGAAATACTTACTAATGGTGAAAAGGTAGTAAAGGAAAGTCATGATGACAATAAAAGAAATGTTAATCATGATTCCATAGACGCTAATGTTGGATCAAAGAATCACCATATTCCAAAAATCGATATGAGGAAGTTTGATGGCAAGGATCCCGCCACATGGATATTACAGATGGAGCAATTCTTCGATCTCAATAATGTGCAAAACGCACAAAAGGTACGTATGGCAACTGTATATTTGGAACCAAATCAGTTTGTATGGTATCAATGGCTTTGTTATCGTAAACAATTTATCACTTGGGCAATTTTTACGGAAGAATTGATAGCACATTATGAGGATACAAAAAGCAACACTTTTTTTAGCCAATTGATAAGTCTCAAACAAAAGGGTTCAATAATGGAGCACATTGAGGAGTTCCAAAAATTGAACATAAGGGTAAAAGATATTCCAGAGGAGCATAGGATTGATGTGTTCATAGGGTCTTTAAAGGATAATATCCAACATGATGTTCGCCTTTGGGAACCTGATTCATTAGAGAAGGCATTCAGGTTAGCAAGAAAAATTGAAAGCAAAATTATGGCAACTAGGAAGCATACCACTCACAATTATAAAGACGGAAGTGTTGTTGCCCCTAGTCTTCCACAACCTACAAGGTTGACACCACAACAATTGGAAGAAAAAAGAGCAAAAGGGCTTTGTTACAATTTTGATAGCAAATACACAAAAGGTCATAAGTGTGTTGAGAAGAAACTATTCTACATAGATTGTGAAGGGGAAGAAGAAAAGGAGCAAGAAAGGTCAAAAGAAGAGGATATATTCCAAGAACAAAGCCTAGATGAAGAACAAATAAATCCGACCATATCTTGTAATGCATTGGCGGGAATTGCCACTCCTCAAACCATCAAGATAGAAGGACAAATCAAGAAGAAAAAGGTAATAGTGTTGATTGATTCAGGAAGCACCCACAATTTTATTCATTGTAGGGTAGCAAAAGAATTGAATTGCTTCCTATATCCAGCACCAGAGTGTCAAGTGATGATTGCAAATGGAGGAACAATAAATTGCTCTGGAAAGTGCCATAATATCAAGCTATCCATGGGAGAATATGTATTGACTAGCCCAATGCTTTCCATTCCGATGGGAGGTGCCGATGTTGTACTAGGAGTCCAATGGCTACAATCCTTGGGTACAATAGCTTTTAATTTTCAAGAAATTTTCATCAAATTTTCTACGGAAGGAAAGGAAGTTGAATTAAGGGGTATTGCAGGGAAACCAGGAAAGATAATCAGCTCTAATGGCATGACTAAGCTTCTAAAAAAGGAGCAAAGAGGTGTAATTGCACAATTATGTTCGCTAGATGTTTCCACATTCGAATCATCTATTTCTCCAGTTCTCCAAAAAGTCCTGGACAATCATTCCAAGGTATTTGAGACTCCCAAAGGTCTCCCACCTATGCGTGATCATGATCATGCTATTCATCTGATTCCAGGAAGTGTTCCTCCAAACATCAGGCCGTACAGATATCCCTATGTCCAAAAAAGTGAAATTGAACGTATGGTTGCAGAAATGCTAGAGGCTGGTATAATTCAACCGAGTCAAAGTTCTTTCTCAGCTCCAGTAGTATTGGTACACAAGAAGGATGGATCATGGCGCATGTGTCCAGATTATAGGGAGCTCAACAAGCTCACTATTAAAGATAAGTTCCCCATTCCTGTCATTGATGAATTACTGGATGAATTGCATGGATCAATTTACTTCACCAAGTTGGATCTTCGTTCGGGATATCATCAAATCAGAATGAAGATTGAAGACATTCTGAAAATGGCATTTAGAACTCATGAGGGTCATTATGAATTTTTGGTCATGCCTTTTGGCCTTACCAATGCACCTTCAACATTTCAAGGTTTGATGAATTCAATTTTCAAACCATTCTTTAGAAAATTTGTGTTAGTATTTTTTGATGATATACTAATCTACAGCAAGTCTTGGAAGGATCATGTTGAACATGTTGACAGGGTGCTACAACTATTGGAGGAGAAACAATTATATGCAAAAAGATCCAAATGTTTCTTTGGAGTTCAGGAGGTGGAATATTTGGGTCATATTGTATCTCAGGAAGGAGTTAAGGTAGACCCTAGCAAAATTAAAGCCATTAAGGAATGGAAAATCCCCACATCCATAAAGCATCTGCGAGGATTTCTTGGGTTGACAGGGTATTATCACAAGTTTGTTAAGAATTATGGGAGAATAGCAGCACCTCTAACAACATTATTGAAGAAAGATTCATTTTCATGGACTCCGGAAGCAACAAAGGCCTTTGAACATCTTAAAGAGGCAATGTGCCAAGCACCGGTCTTAGCTACACCGGACTTCACAAAAACCTTTATTGTGGAATGTGATGCTTCAGGAAATGGAATTGGTGCTATTCTAATGCAAGATGAAAGACCCATTGCTTTTGAAAGTCGTCCAATCAAGGGAAAGTTTTTAAGCAAAGCTATTTATGAGAAGGAAATGTTGGCAATAATCCATGCACTTAAGAAATGGCGACCCTACCTAATGGGAAGACACTTCAAGGTAAAAACGGATCATGATAGCCTTAAATACTTTTTAGAACAAAGATTATCCTCTGAAGAGCAACAAAAGTGGGTCACAAAGATGTTGGGTTATGACTTTGAAATCATCTATAAAAAAGGGAAGCAAAATGTGGTGGCAGATGCACTCTCAAGAAAGGATGAGGATGTGGAAGCATTGTTGTGTGCCATTTCTATTATCCAACCAGATTGGATAAACGAAGCAAGGGAGGAATGGAAGAAGGACAAAGAAGTGTGGGCACTTATTCGAAAGCTACAACAAGATTCCAGTACTTCTGATACATTTAGCTGGCAAAATGATTCGTTATGGTACAAAGATCACTTATACCTCTGTAAGAATTCCCAGCTAAAACAAAAGATTCTTATGGAATTGCACACTTCTCCCTTAGGAGGGCACTCAGGATTTTTAAAAACTTACCACAGGGTTAAGAAGGAATTTTTTTGGGATGGCCTTAAATCAGATATTCAAAAGTTTGTGGCAGAATGTTTGGTTTGCCAACAAAATAAAGTTGAAACAATTAAGACACCGGGTCTATTACAACCTTTGTCCATTCCAAGCCAACGTTGGGAGGACGTTTCAATGGATTTTATCACAGGTTTACCCAAGTCTGAGGGAAAGAGTGTCATCATGGTGGTAGTTGACAGACTTACCAAGTATGCACACTTTTGTGCATTATCACACCCATTTAAAGCCAGTACATTTTCTACTGCATTTATGGAAACAGTTCAAAAGCTACATGGAAACCCAAAGATTATTGTAAGTGAAAGAGATCCCATTTTCACTAGAAATTTTTGGACAAAATTATTTTCTTGTCTTGGTAGTCAGTTAGCTCATAGCTCATCTTATCATCCTCAATCTGATGGGAAAACTGAGATAGTAAACAAATGTTTGGAAGGATATCTTCGTTGCTTTGTATCTGATAAGCAGACACAATGGGTCAAATGGTTGCCTCTGGCTGAATGGTGGTATAACACTTCCTTCCATACAGCAACAAAAATGACCCCATTTATGGCACTTTATGGGTATCAACCACCATCCATCACATCATATTTAAGAGAAAATTCTAAGGTTCAGGCAGTGGAACATCACATCGAACATCAACAACAAGTCCTCCAACTCTTAAAGGATAACCTCGTGTTGGCACAAAATAGAATGAAACAACAGGCAGATCAACATCGCAGTGAAATAAGTTTTGATGTAGGTGATTGGGTATTCCTACGGCTACAACCATATAAGCAAATGTCCCTAAAGCAAGCTAAGAAGGATAATAAACTATCACCAAAGTATTATGGTCCGTACAAGGTGTTGCAAAAGATTGGTACTATGGCATACAAATTGGAGCTTCCTGCAGCTTCTCGATTGCACCCAGTTTTCCATGTTTCATGTTTAAAGAAGGTTATAGGCGACAAGCTCCCAATTCAAACAATATTGCCAGAACTTGACGAGGAAGGAAAAATCATATTGGAACCGGAAGCAATCACAGGAACACGAACTCGACAGCTACGAAATCGATCAATTTCAGAGTATCTTATCAAGTGGAAGAACTTATCCGCTGAAGATTCCACATGGGAGGATGAGAATTTTATGCAGAAGTATCCAGAATTACTCAAGCGTTGAGGACAACACTTTTTTGAAGGAGAGGGGCATGTTGGGTCCCTATAATACTAGTGATTACCCCATTACTATTATAGTTATACCCCTTATTTATATTGTTGTGCCCCTATTACCCCCATATTGTTATTTCTGTGCCCCATAGAATCCATTTATTGTTATTTTTGTGGCTTTATATTATTATTGTTAGGTCGGCTGGATTATATTGTGACTCCTTAGACTCCTATATATAGAAAGGAGGTTTTGTCATTTGAATCATCCAAGAATTGTTCATTTATGTAATGTAAAGGAGGTTGCCCCCTCGAAGAGGCTGAATTCTAAGGCGTTGATCTATCTTTTCTATCTTTTCTTGAGCTGGTTTCATAACAGAATGTAATCCATGATTTGTACAGCAACAACGAGAAACCATAAATCAATTAACTAAAATATAATGTACACTACCTATATTACTATGATCCTTGCCAAAGAGGAGGGCCCTTCCTCCTCAGCAGGGTGCAGGAAGAACACAAAAGTGATTAGTGAATTAGTTGAAGAACAATAACAACATCACCGTGCTGAATGATATTAAAATAAATTCAGAATTACAGAAGTAGAGTAACAATAATCTGCTATATGCCATGTCCTTGTACATGAAAAATCAACTCTTTTATAGTTATTACAACCCGAAATTAGAAACAGATCAGTCATGAGAATCTCACAATTCTCATGCTCATAAAAAATAAAAGTAGTTACAACATATTTTTAAATACAAATATGCATAAGTTATGATTGCAACTGCTTGAGTCTTGTTGCTTAAAAAATAAACAATCCCTACTGCCAACAACTGTTATGTGGAATAGTACCCACATTTCCAAGCTTCGGCGAAACAACATCAAGTGAATGGTGGTTCGAGATGACGTGACACAGTTGTCAACAACACTGTTGGTGTAATGACGGATCAGTGCAAGGTGTAACATCATCCTGTAACAACATCCAATGTGTAACAACAACCTATAACAACATCTAATGTGTAGCAGCAACTTGTAACAACACTCAGGGTGTAATAGCAAAGCATCGTACCCTTTCCTACAGTTAATCCTAGTTGCATGTCTGCTTCATAACTTTGTTCTCGCGAGCGAGCACCTAAAAAGAAGAACTTGCCAAAATATTTCTTCAATGCTCCCCCAGTTAGCCACCAAAGGGAATAAAGGCTCGTATTATTCGATAAAATACAACAAAGTAACATGATAATAGAATAGGTTAAAATGGTAAGAAAATAGGGAATTTGGTCATATAAAGTCATAGGCCTGGAGGAGAGAAATGTCAAAATAGGGGAAAGAATGTGCAGAAAATAGGTAAAAAAACCGCACCCGACAAAAAGTATATGTGAACTCTCTCATCAAATGGTTACACATTAGACAACACTACTACAGACTACAATACCACATGTCATCGAGTATATTTTAGGATTCCCCTATAGGTTTCTATCCATCCATAGGTAACCGAGTCTGCCACCTTATATACTGTGATACACCAAACACAAAATTTGGGGGTATTGGTTGTTGTACATTAAGTCCTTGGTTTTCAAAGGTGTATATTACAATTCACAGTTGCTTGGTAACCCTTTTTCGTAGTTACCCCTCTTTGGTTTTGTTTGGGTCTTTAATTTCTAATCAATTAATTGACTGCAGAACAACATCCTCTCTGTGGAAATACTCCTTAGTATATCTTACGTTGAGAATCCTTGTCCTTTTCCTTGTTTTTGAAATATTGGTGCTTCTTATATGGAAACATTGTCCCTTCCCAGATTTATATCAGTTTGGTTATTTTTGACCCCTATGGTTTCGAATGTCTAAACTACTTCTCAACTGATTTCTCCTCCACCTGAATAACATCAACCTCATGTTGATCCTAAAATTGACCCTTTTCCTTCTTCACCTATAGTTTCTTCATCCATTTCTTCCTCTTCGCTTGGTGAAAGTCTCAATTCTCATAACCAAGGAGCTAAGAAGAAGAAGAAAAGGATGATGAAGAAGAATAAAAATAAGAAGGGGGCAACCAAGCAACCATTGCTACAGACGCATCTAGTATGGAAACCCTCCAATCAGCCCCGCAAAGTTAAATTTCCTTGCATGATATGTAAAGGTGACCACCTTCTTAGAGATCGTCATGGTATTCCCACGATATTATAAGTGTGGTCCACAGGTTCACATCGACCTTTATCATCAGCTTTTGGAGATCATGCTAGTGACAAACCTTGAACTAGTGATAGTAAGGTCCATCGGAAAAATTGCATAGTAATATTTCCTTGTAAGTTATGTGAAGGGAATCATCCCATTCACCTTTGTCCTTATATGGATGAAGCGTCAAAAGTGTTGGAAAATGTTACAACTTATCAACCTCGTCTTTCGGCTGGTTATCAAAATATTTCTCCCAATCCTCCACTAGTTGATGAAGTGATTGATTAGAATCCATCTCTAGTCAATCCCACTCTCTCTGAATGTGAATCCCATGAGTTTGTTCCCGACCAACCATTGGTTGAGAAAATGGTTGACTCAATTCCACCTTTAGTTGATCGTACCTTTCCTGTAGAGAGTAAGGATTATACCGCTCAGGTTCTTCTTGTTTCTTTTGATTCTACGAGACAAGGGGGCATTTCTCTTGTCCCTACGAAACCCCCTCCAAGGAAATGATTCATTGCTTTTGATTGGAGTCAATTGAAAGAAACTCGTCTCCCTTCCTACATGCCTTTTAAGATCATGGTAAAGGCTTATAATAAGGACATCCATCACACTATTATAGATGAGGGAGCTTATGTTATTATTCTATCCTCCTCTGCTTGGCAAGCTTTGGGTTCCCCGTAGCTTGTGTCTGTCGCTCCGAATCTGTTAGCTTTTAATAGAAGAACCAATCAACCCTTAGCGACCCACCCTTAGTTTCCTATTACCTTGGGAGGAAAAATTGTATGTATTAATGGTATGGTTGTCATAGACCATTTGGAATTCAATTTGTTCCTAGGGCGAGACCATGTTTATGCTATTAAAGTTGTTGTATCCACACTCTTTTGAGTGATGTGCTTCCCGCATGATGAATGGATTTTGGCTATCGATCAACTTTCATTTTATTGATCCTAATTTGACTCCCAATCAACTAGCTTCCCTAAATGGTCCTTTTATTAAAGCGGTATCTTCCCCACCACAGGTTAATTATGTGGCAACTTGTCCCATTCATATACCGATTTTTGAAGATGAGGCTTTCACTGTCTACTCAAATTCTTTCATCCAGTAGGTGATGTAGTGCATCATTTGCTGGGGGCATTGGAATCTAATCTATCCATTGGATCCCTTGATATGGGCCCCTTCCAAAGAGTTGTTCTCCCATTTGATGAGACCCTCTTGGAAGCCATGGTCTCTTGGATGTCTTGATCTGATTTTGGAGCAGAGTTCCTTTTCTTGTGTCAAGCTCGTTAAAAAATGAAAAAAGTTTAGAGTAGAGTTGCTTTTCTTGTGTCAAGCTCATTTAAAAAATGAATCAAGCTCTTATGAGGATAGTTATTTTACTATGTAAACCTCATTAAAAAAATGAAATAGGTTCCTATGACCATATTTCTTTTCCCGTGTCAAACTCGTTAAAAAATGAAACAAATCACCTTTCAGTTAGAGTCTTTAATTAGATATCATAAATTCCCAGTAGAATCTTTCACTTGATCTCGTAAATGAACCTTAAATCCATCCACCTATTAGTATCTAGTAGTCTCCTTTGGTGCATGAAATGAAGTTTGGGGTCATGTATCTCGAATTGAATCATTATGATAAGGGCACACAAACTTATTTCAAGCATAGTTTGTCTCGATTTTAAGCTTGTGTAAAAATGAAACCAATTTCAAGCATATTTTCCCATGTTCCAAGCTTCTGTAAAAATGAAACCATTCCCATTTTATCCCTTGTGATTTCCATTTTTATCAACTTATTTTTCCAGAGAGCCTTGGGTTTTTCATTCCATCATCACCATATGCTTGGACGATCATATGTTTTCACTTGGTTTTTATCCTTTCCTGAGGAACTACCACGATGAGTGGTCTTATTAGCCAGCCTCTTGACCTTTTGCATGTTTTGAGCAGTTCCATCATGACTAGAACTAGTTGTTATCCTTTATACCACTCATTCCTCTAGGAGGATTCCTCTTTGAGCTCTTTTAAGATTCTCAAAATATGAAAATATTGTTGAGCACTTGTCTTTTCAAACTTGTAAAAGTAAATGAAAATACGTCTACTCAGTATAAGTTTAACCCTTTTTTAAATTAAGGTAGACTAGTATGAAAAAGGAATACCTCATTTGAACATGGCTAAGAGATTCTCTTGGATATTGTTTTCTACCTTTTCGGACCTAAGGGACTACCTACGAAAAGGGACATTCGAAGTTTTCTTGTTCAAATCTTTTTCAAACTCTCTAATCATGAAAATGATGTCGAGTTTTACCTTCACTAGACTCGTAAAAACATTAAACAATGATGGAATATTTGATCATGACAAGGTTGAACCACTCCTTCTTAGGGTTTTTTAAATATACTCGGAGGGATTCATCTGAAGGATGAACTTACAGATCAATAATATGTTATCCTCCTCAAGCTTGTTAAAAAATAAAGAGTTTAAGTATGGGGGTTTACGCAGTGCATTATATTAGATATCATTTTGGGATTCAACTGCGTTAAGTAAGTCATTCATGTATGACCATTTCCATGAGAGGTAGTCGTAACTGACTAATTTCTCATGATTTTTGAATAGTTCACTTAGCACTCATTGCATCGGGTGATGCTCACAGGGGTGAAGAAGTGGGATTGAAACTAGTGAAATGAATCACATAGCATCAATCATCACTTCCGGGGCTTGCACCCGGTAACTAGGACTTCCCAGAAGGTCACCCATCCCAGAACTCCTCTGGCTCAAGCGCGCTTAACTGTGGAGTTTTCCCCACAATCAAGCCCACTTAGCTTGCTACCCCATTTGCAAAACCTTAGCAAGTATTGTGCCTCATGAACCATTCAAGTAGAGATCCCTTGACTCTTTTTGAATTTAAGTATGGGGGTTTACGCAGTGCATTATATTAGATATCATTTTGGGATTCAACTGCGTTAAGTAAGTCATTCATGTATGACCATTTCCATGAGAGGTAGTCGTAACTGACTAATTTCTCATGATTTTTGAATAGTTCACTTAGCACTCATTGCATAGTTCAAAAATCATGAGAAATTAGTCAGTTACGACTACCTCTCATGGAAATGGTCATACATGAATGACTTACTTAACGCAGTTGAACCCCAAAATGATATCTAATATAATGCATTGCGTAAACCCCCATACTTAAATTCAAAAAGAGTCAAGGGATCTCTACTTGAATGGTTTATGAGGCACAATACTTGCTAAGGTTTTGCAAATGGGGTAGCAAGCTAAGTGGGCTTGATTGTGGGGAAAACTCCACAGTTAAGCGCGTTTGAGCCACAGGAGTTTTGGGATGGGTGACCTCCTGGGAAGTCCTGGTTACCGGGTGCAAGCCCCGGAAGTGATGATTGATGCTATGTGATTCATTTCACTAGTTTCAATCCCACTTCTTCACCCCTGTGAGCATCACCCGATGCAATGAGTGCTAAGTGAACTATTCAAAAATCATGAGAAATTAGTCAGTTACGACTACCTCTCATGGAAATGGTCATACATGAATGACTTAATTAACGCAGTTGAATCCCAAAATGATATCTAATATAATGCACTGCGTAAACCCCCATACTTAAATTCAAAAAGAGTCAAGGGATCTCTACTTGAATGGTTCATGAGGCACAATACTTGCTAAGGTTTTGCAAATGGGGTAGCAAGCTAAGTGGGCTTGATTGTGGGGAAAACTCCACAGTTAAGCGCGCTTGAGCCAGAGGAGTTCTGGGATGGGTGACCTCCTGGGAAGTCCTGGTTACCGGGTGCAAGCCCCGGAAGTGATCATTGATGCTATGTGATTCATTTCACTAGTTTCAATCCCACTTCTTCACCCCTGTGAGCATCACCCGATGCAATGAGTGCTAAGTGAACTATTCAAAAATCATGAGAAATTAGTCAGTTACGACTACCTCTCATGGAAATGGTCATACATGAATGACTTACTTAACGCAGTTGAATCCCAAAATGATATCTAAAATAAAGAGTTATTAAGCAGTATGGTTGGGGAAATTGGGAAAATAAGGGATTCCATTTTGCTAATGGCAACAAGTCACTCTTGAACATGACACTCTTCCACTTCATCTATGTGGTTGTTGGGTTGGGTAATCTGCTTGTCTTTTGGTTATCATACTATTTCCAGAGCCTCCATTTCGGTTTTGGGTCAATGTTGCCAACTCAATTTAGTGTCGTCGGAGTCTTCAAGGGAAATAATTCAGTTGATCTTTGCTAAAATACTCTTAAGCGTTCATTTCAGGTGTGCCTTTCCTAATCAAGTTCCATGTTAGCATCATTCTGTCTCAATCATGATACATGTTTCATGTTTTTGATGGGGGATACATCAAGGCCCTCCTGTGACGGGTCGCTTTTGGTCACCATCAACACATCATCCAGGAAGTTTACTTAGAATCACACCTTTGGTATCTTGGTGCTTGCATACATCAAGGACAAATTTCCTTGTTCTTGGCGACTGATTTACATCAATGGCCTTTGAACGAAAGATTCTGTGTGGTGTTAGACATCAAATCATTTATTCACACCATACAGATTGTACTATAGTACCTTGAGAGACATTAACATCATCAGTGGCTTCTCTCGTGTTTGTTAACATCTTACATCATTGACTGATAATCAGATGGTGTTTACCATGTTCGACTCTAGCTCATTGATTCACATGGTTAGACTTGTATATTGGTTGGTTGTGTGAATGAGATAGAAGACCCCAGATCTACTTTCATCCATTCGGGCTGCGATTTCAAGAGTTATACAAAGATCACAATGTATGATGGTCATGATCATATAGACCATCATCTAGTAATAGGTCCACTAGTTGCATCTATGGACACATCATTTGATCATTGAATGTTATCTTAGCTTATGAGGAGAGTATGGGTATGCATCCATTAGCAAACAAAGATTTCATGTTTTAAATGTATTTTAGAAACTAAAGCTCATCGGTTTTCCTTGATCCCGACTTGTCACAAGATAAAGCACTCCTATCATCAGTCATAATCTCTAACCTTGCGCTTTAGGGGGAATTATTTTATATTCCATTTTGTAACATCTAATTGGTGATCCTCCTAATGGGATCAATAAAAATCCTATTCCCCCTTGTCACCATCTTGTACAAAGCCCTAAGCATGTTCCCTTCATCCCCCAGAATTTCAGCCCTAAACTACATCATTTGAGCTAGTTTTAGGACATTGCTCATTATATGCCTACTGGGGTGCGATCACCTATAGGTTGCTCCATTGTGGCCTATGTTCGTCACCAGCAGGTTGCTCCCCTTTGCACCTGCGTTGGTTCTAGAAATCTGGTAGAATGATCAAGATTATAAAATCTTCCCCTTCTAGTAGTTTCCAAAAGTTGTTTTAACTACTCACCTTTGATAAAACATTCAGATCCTATCCTATCCTACTTTGGAGTTTTCACCACTTATCCTTTGATCCTATCCCTCCATCAAAAGATCTCAAACCCTAGATTGGTAAATGGATAAGAATTCATGAACTACCACTCCTTCCTAGATATTTACCTCATTCCACAAGCACCTAGTTAGTTTTGGGTTGGATTTTGGAGAGTGATTTTGCCCTTATGCTACTATGGTGAGTGGTTATCATCACATGCATTTAGGGTGATTGGAGGTGCATATTGTTACAAGGAAGTGACAATTCAACAACTTGGAGGATCTCTTCTACAAGATCAACTTCTACTTATGGTTGTGATCTCCTTGCATTTATATTAGTGCAAAGAATTCATTGCTTTCCTATATGTGATATTGTTATTTCATATATTCCAATATCATGTCGATTTATTGAATGAAGTACTTAGATGATACTGCATAGATCTCATAGCTTCTTGGCTTGTGTTATCTGACTGTGCAGGTTCTAATTTTGGCAGTTTGAGTTTGAATTGGAGCTTCCAAGCTAAAGAAGGTGCAAATTGTGCGAAGGATTCTAGGTAGGCCTCACTCCATCATCTATTTACTTTAAGGAAAAGGATTATGTTCCTTGTCTCTCCATTGTTCTAGATTAGCAACCAGCCTAGGGTAGATACTTTTTCCCACAATCGTAAATCATGAAGAAACTTCTAAAAGTTTTGTTCCTCTTCTAAGACAATTATACAGTCAAATTGAAGAAAGAAATAAGAGGATAAAGGAAAGTGTTGAATCTTACTTGAAACACAATCTAGTTATGGATATCACACTAGATTGTTGTTTGTCATGGATCTTGAAAGAAATCAATTGAAGCTATATTTTTCTCATCCTTTTGCTCTAACTATTTCATCATCTGTTGGCTTAGGGGGTCCTGACCCAAGTTCAGAGTTAGTTGTGCCAACCAAAAAAACCCTACACTATGGGCCCTTTCGGCAACGACTGCATAGCACAGGCTGCAGTCTCTCCCGAAGCAGTATGGGGGGATGCAAGAACCAAGTTTCTACATCCAGAGACTATTGTGATGTCTTCCAGTGCCTCAGATCTGCCTTCATGCAGATTGATACAATCTTAGGGCACATTGTTGTAAATCTGTTACAATAGCCTTCAGACCTTCGTGAAGGTCTATGATCAGTCCTTACAGACCTTTAACAGTCAATCTGTCTACTTACACGCATCAGAGAGCAATCCTAAATTAGGGTTCGCGCAAATTTACTTAGGTTATTAGTAAACATCAGAGAAGTCATCAGAGTCTTTGTGAAAATACTTAAACATCCATTGCATACATCATTAACATTTATTCAAGAGAATCACGTAACATTCAATCAATATTCCATAAAACACATTATTCATCGACAACATATAGCATTAATAGAAATAAACATAAATACGCAATAATTCTTCGGAAATTGTCTTTATTGATATTCAATTCAAGGTTACAGACTCAAAACTACCCTGTGCACATAGCTACAGGGGTCCGCGCACTTAGCTGCGGACTCGACCTAGGCCTTTGCGCACTCAACTACATAGCCTTTCTTCTATCTTAACCACTTATCTCCGCTTTCACTTCCTCATCAATTATGCCTTATACTCTCTAAGACATACCTATTTATAGCCTTTTTCATACAATACCATGGTCCGTGGACCATGGGTGAATCTCAAAAATGACTCAAAATTTACATTAAAAAAAGGGGCTAAACCCCTGTGACTCCTATTCATCTATGTACTTCGCATCCACAAATCGCAGAGACTTTACATTATTTACAAAAACTATATCAAAACTTAGGTTATCTTAACTACAAAACTAAACTAGGGGACCCTATCCCAACAGGCCCCGAACACAAAGATTGTGACTTGCCCTCATGTCACTCTGGTGCTGTGATCTCACTGTGAAGATCCCCTAGTTCCACCTAGACCTTTACAACTTTGGCAGCACTCTGCGTTGCTGCCTGCTTGAATTCCTCGACCAATTTTTCCATGGCTGGTCCTTCTACGACGACCTTGATCGATTGTTGTTTATGCTACAACCCGTTAATCTTATCCTGAATGGTAGTCATGACTTGATAAGCCTCCTCCAACCAAGGTTGCAATCAAGCCTTTAGCAAGGCCTCCTTTTTCTGTGCTTCCTCCACCTGTGTTAGCAACTTTTTTCCTTCCTGTATCTTGGCAAGGCATTGTGCTGGTGCTAAGGAGCGCACACTCACCCTGACTTCATCATATTGCCACTGCAGCTCTCTTACCTCTGTGTTCATCGTCTGCAAGTTTGGATCCTCCTGAAGATTGGTTACTAGCTCCATAGCCTGCTCGAACAATGTTGCACAGTCAGTGACTGTGGCATCCAAGGTAGCCATGCCTTCCTTTATCGCGGCTGCGCATTGCTCCCAGACCTTAGGCAGAGTCGTGGGATACAAATTTAACTGCAACTCTATAATCTTCATGTTGAGCTCAAACATGACTCATGCAACCTCTACTTTAGCCTCACACACAACAACAACTAGTTTTTTGATTTTGGTTTCTGGCTGTGCATCCTCCGGGATGTGAAGCTTAGGAATTTTCTTGCATGCCTCTGCTACTACTAACTCCAAACTTGAACTACGTGTATGAAGTGCCTCCTTTTCCTTCAAAGCCTGCGTCTTTTTAGTGAAAATTTTATCATTTTTAACTTTGTACTCACTTATGAGGTTGAAGGTACACTGCTCCCTGGTTCTCAATTCATCTACCACCCCCATATGCAATGCGTGGAGGGTCTAGTTGGAGAGCGTCGCTATATTCAGTCCTATGTTCTTGATGGTATTAAGTATGATGCGATTATTGGCGGACTTTGCGTGAATGGACCTATTTGGAAATGGTACATTTGTTGGAAAATACTGGGGGGGTGAATCAGTATTCCTGAGCAATTAGTACTTTTAAATCTTTTCAGAGCATTAGTTAATCTTCAATTATTATTAACGTTTATGCAGTAACAAAATGAATAAAACAACACAGGAGACACAAAGATTTTAGGTGGAAAACCCCCTCCGGGTCAAAAAACACCAAACGCTTTTCTAATAAATTCTTTAATCTTCAGCCCCAACTGAAACGAAAGAAACAACTTCCTAGAATTCTAGAAAAGCATTCTTCTCCAACTCCCACTGGATGGTCACTCCAACGCCCGAGATTCTTCAGTAGTCAACTGAATAGATGACCCAAAACCTAATGAGCTACAACTCATCCTAGCACCACCCTACCACCCTGAAGTTTTCATAGGCTTGAACCTGTTGGTGCCTTCATGCACTAGCCTAGCACCACCCTACCACCCTATAGAAGAATAAAAGAAGAATGGACTCCCATACTAGAAAAAATGGTCCACTTTACATTGATATAGAATGATGTAGAAGAAGAAGACACACTAGACCATAATTCTAACTATGACACAACCAACTAATGATGATCCTAGACCTCTCGACACTGCCTCTTCAACTCTTGGCAGATAGACACTTTTACAACTTTTACAATGACTCTGTACAATGATACTTTTACAATGTCTGTATGCAATGATGCCCACTTGAAGACTTCATGTGGTGAACTTGTTGTTGTTGTTCTGCACCTTGATTGCTACTCTTGTCATGCTACCCTTTCTCACTCTTCAAAACATTAGATTATGCATTGAATCTTCTCTTGATGAATATATAATACCTGCAAAAAGTCTTCAAGGAAATACCCATGGCACGATAATAGCAAAACTTACCTCATCCTGCAGAGCATATGTCAGTGCTAAACAAAAACAACAAATTAGAATACAAAGAACCTAATGCAATTAAGAGATGAACATACATATATAGAAGATACTCACATGTACTTTATCTATGCTGCATCATTTTGCTGCACCTTGCTCTTTGCTACCGTAGAAAGTCTAGTCCTTTGTACCCCTTAACAACACTTGATTTAGTTTTTCTTGCCTTCTAGGAGCATGATATTTAATCTGATGTATCTATGTGATTTCAAATCCAAAATATGTGATCTTCGGTCCTGTAGTAGCCCTCCGAGTCTTCTTTCCAATGCCACAGGTCTGACCCGATTTGGACTCTTTAAGGCAAAGTTATGCCTAATCTCTCACAATGACCTAATTATGGACTAGTTCAGTAGAGAAAACTTGTTTGATGTGTTGCGTGTCACTGTTTCCTCCTTCGGCTCTAAAATTGATACAAAAAAAACTACCATCTATGCACTATCCGCCATGTTTTACAGAATTCCAATCCTCTTCTCAGAGGGAAAGTTCTGACGATTTTCCCAAGGTCACTTCTTTGAGATGAAATTTAGGAGCTTGCAAACACCATAACTTCCACAGATCATATCTCTGAAAATATAGCGAACCAAGATCTGAAATTCGGTCATGACATTCATCAGGATTGTGAAGCAAATGCATTTTAGTTTTAGAATCTAAGACTTCATAGAAATGAAGTTATAGTGAAAATTCCATGATCGCTACTTTTGGAGGATATATGAGATTTATTTTTATAGAGTTAAGAGGGGCTTCTATAGAGAATGTTGGAGGGAATTTAGGAGCTTAAAAAATTGATAATTATTGTATTAAATGACCAAAACCAATTATGAGTGCCATGCCACAATCCCATAGGGTTTTAGCCCACTAACTAGGGTTACTAACTTCAAACATGAATATATCTCGAACTGTGAAGAATTACTTGGCGTGCCATATATCAACGGAAACATCTCAACGAGTAGAATCCATCTAGAAGATCTTTGACTCAAAATATAGTAATTTGTAAAGTTAAAATTCGCTTGCAATATCAGGGTATCACCTGGTGCTACTTGGGTTGACATCAATGACAACCTCAGATCATATTTAGATAAACAATCTCCCCCTTTGGCATTGACGGCAACACAAGTACAACCCTTACGATCAGGGCACCTCTTCCTACTACCTTCTCTCCCCCTTTTACAATAATGGCAAAGTGTAACTCCCCTTGACACACAACCATCCTGCGACCCTGTACACACTTCCACTTCCCATTTATTTTTTTAATAAGGAAAATATAATGAGAACTTGGGAGAATCCCAAGCTTCTAGCAAAGATATTCAAATGCTTCACAAGGTAAAGGTTTAGTGAATATATCAACGATTTTTTCTTTTGTACCAATATATTCAAGTTTGATATTATTTTCAGCGACTTGTTCTCTAACAAATTGATATTTGACCGGAATGTGTTTTGTTTTTTAATGCATGATAGGATTCTTGGAGATGCTGATGGCATTGGTGTTATCACAGAAGATGGGAATAGGCTCACTGAATTGTACTTGAAGATCTTGCAAAGTTTGTTTCATCCAAAGGACTTGATTACAACAAGCTGCTGCTACAATGTATTCTGCTTCTACTGTAGATAATGCGATTGAGGTTTGCTTTTTTCTCAGCCATGATATGAGAAAACCACCTAGATAGAAAGCTGCTCAACTAGTACTCTTACGATCATCAATGCTCCCGCCCAATCTGCATCTGTAAAGGCTTGAATAATGAGATTGTTGACCTTGGGATACCACAAGACATATTCTATTGTGCCCTTTAGATATCGAAGAATTCTTTCTACGATCTCTTGATTTTTTTGATCTCATCACGAGTTGCATCAAGTTCTTTTTGCTTTTGAGCAAGATCTTCTTGAAACCATCTTTTCAAGGTCTTCCTTCTCTTTTTCTGCCTCCTCAACCTGTAGCTTGAGAAGAGTGGTCTTCTCTACTTCTCTGTTGAGAACCAGTATCTGTTCCTTTTCTTCTCATTTTCAATCTCGAGCCTGCTTATTTCTATTGAATATGTTTCTAATTCCTTTTGCTTTTGGTCAACAATAGATATGTATCTTTGATCAGATTCCTTCCTTTCAATTTCTACTTCCTGCATCTATTGTGTGATCCTGCAAATCTCTGCAAATGCTGTGTCGAGTTCTTGTTGCCTCTGTTGGACTTCTCTCTTGAGGTCTCATGTCACTATATTATTGACTTCTTCCAACTTCTTTTGAAGTGACTCTTCAATAAATTTGTGTTCTTAAACTTCAATTTTGAGACCTTTAACTTGTTCTTCAAGAGTAATGGAACATATCTTCTCAGCCTTGAGCTCTTTTATAAGCTTGATTGCCTCCTTAGAAAATTCTTCTGTGTTCAAACCTTCTTCATCATACTCAAAAGGATTCGAATTTTCAATAACATCTCGACATGATTTCTTTGTTGAATAAATATTATGAAGCTTTTCCCAAAGAGCTTTAGCCGTTGCACATTGACCAACTTTTGTTTTCACAGAATTTGGAAAAACATAAAAAATTACATTCATGGCCTTTGAATTGTACCTTTTAGCTTCGTCAGTAGATGTGTCCCCAGAAAAAATTGATTCCCATACTCCATGTGCCTACAAAGATACTTCCATCCTGGATTCCCATATCCAGTAATTATCTGCATCAAAATCAGGGGTTGGTACACAATACTCACTTTCTTGAGATTTTGTTGTACCTGTACCTTCCTTTGAAATCCTTGTAACCTACTTCTTTGACTTTCCCATCTCTATGCTCTAAAAACTAACTTCCAGTGGTTAAGCTATTACTGAAGGAACCAAGCTCTAATACCAATTGTTGGAAAATACTAAGAGGAGGTGGTGAATCAGTATTCCTTAGCAATTAGCACTTTTAAATCTTTTCAGAGCTTTGGTTAATCTTCAATTATTATTAATGTTTATGAAGTAACAATAGCGAATAAAAGAACATAGAAGGCACAAATATTTTAGGTGGAAACCCCATCCGGGTCAAAAACCACCGAACACTTTTCTAATAAATTCTTTAATCTTCAGCCCCAACTGAAATGAAAGCAACAATTTCCTAGAATTCTAGAAAAGCATTCTTCTCTAGCTCCCACTAGATGGACACTCCAATGCCTGAGATCCTTAAATAGCCAACTGAACGGATGCCCCTACACCCAATGAGCTACAACTCACCCTAGCACCACCCTAGCACCCTATAGAAGAATAAAAGAAGAATGGACTCTCGTACCAGGGAAAATGGTCCACTTTAATTGATATAGAATGATGTAGAAGAAGAAGACACACTAGACCATAACCCAAACTATGACACAACCACCTAATGATGATCCTAGACCTATCGACACTGGCTCTTCAACTCTTGGCAGATAGACACTTGTACAACTTTTACAATGATTCTTTTACAATGACTTTGTACAATGATACTTTTACAATGTTTGTATGCAGTGCTGCCCACTTGAAGACTTCATGTGGTGAACTTCTTACTATTGTTTTGCACCTTGATTGATGCTCTTTTCATGCTACCTATCTCAGTCTTCAGAAAATTATATTATGCATTGAGTCTTCTCTTGATGAATATATAATACCTGCAAAAAGTCTTCAAGGAAATAGCCATGGCATGATGATAGAGAAACTTACCTCATCCTATAGAGCATATGTCAGTGTTAAACGAAAACCAAAAATTAGAATACAAAGAACCTAATGCAATTAAGAGGGGAACATGCATATATAGAAGATACTCACCTATATCTTACCTCTGCTGCATCATTTTGCTGCCCTAGAGAGTCTGGTCCTTTGCACCCCTAGACAACACTTGATCCAGTTTTTCTTGCCTTCTAGGAGAACGATATTTAATCTGATGTATCTCTATGATTTCAAATCCCTAATATGTGATTTTTGGTCCTGTAGTAGTCCTCTGAGTCTTCTTTCCAATACCACAGGTCTGACCTGATTTGGACTCTTCAAGGAAAAGTTATGCCCAACCTCTCACAATGACCTAATTATGGACAAGTTCAGTAGAGCGAACTTATATGACATGTCGTGTGCCACTGTTTCCTCCTTTGGCTTTGAAATTGATACACAAAAACTATATTTTATGCACTATCTTCCACTTTTTACAAATTCCAATCCTCTTCTTAGAAAGATAGTTATGACGAATTTCCCAAGGTCACTTCTTTGCAATGCAATTCGGGAGCCTGCAAAAAAACCCTAACTTCCACAGATCATATCTTTGAAAATATAGCGAACCGAGATCTGAAATTTGGTTGCAACGTTCATCAGGATTGCGAATCAAATGGGATTTAATTTCAGAATCTAAGACTTCACAGAAATGAAGTTATAGTGAAAATTCCACGATCGCTACTTTTGGAGGATATATGAGATTTCTTTTTATAGAGTTGACAGGGGCTTCTATGGAGAATGTTGGAGGGATTTTGGGAGCTTAAAAAATTATTAATTATTGACTATTAAATGACCAAAACAAACTATGAGTGCCATGCCACAACCCAATAGGGTTTTAGCTGACTAACTGGGGTTACTAACTTCAAACATGAATATATCTCAAACCGTGAAGAATTATTTGGAGTGCCATATATCAACGAAAACATCTCGATGAGTAGAATCCATCTAGAATATCCTTGACTCAAAATAGGGTAAGCTGTCAAGTCAAGATTCGCTTGCAAAATAGGGTAGCCCCTGGTGGTACTTGGGTTGACATCAATGACAACCTCAGATCATATTTAGATCAATAATAGTTTTGAGGTCTAGGGTCCTTACTAGCTCTCCTACTTGGCTTGTCCTGGTTTCCAGGCTCGCTTGCTCCACGCTCACTTGTTCGATGCCCACTTGTATTTTTTTTCTTGGATTTGCAGTTTGCACAGATCCTTTTGGACTCTCCCTAGTGTCTACATGTATTGCTACTCAAATTTCTGTAGCACTTCGGTCATTGTATCCTTGATTTTATCACCGATCTCATCAAGATCCCCTTTTGTTAACACCATGGGATCAACTTGTGATTATCATATTTCTTCTTTTTCCGCGTTCCACCCTACTACTACTTGCCACGTCATTTCAAAATAAATTTGGTGCTCTGCCCCTCATCGCATTGGCCGCCTTGTCTTGAAATTTCTTCCTCTATCTCTGGCGAAGGTGACTTGTCACCTTTTTGTGACTCGTGTTATTCTTGTTCTGCCTGCTCCTTGGAAAAGCGTTCTTGCTCCACACAAGCATTTTTTGTGGCTTCCTTCTTTTTTTGTTCTACCAGGTTACGCGCAGCCTACTTAGCTACCTCGTTTCTCTTCTGCATGATAGAACTTTCTGCACCCGTGCTTGGTCCAACAACTAAGTCTAATGAGGTGTTCCCCTCTGCAGGACATTTCAACACAACCTCCTAGAAGTTTGTTTCTATCACTAAATAATGAAATTGGTGCCATTTCTGCTCTGGATCCTTTCACGCCTGGATATATACTCTGGGGAAGTCAGCGTTGAATGCCACATAGGCTGACAACTGTGTGAACAAGGTTGGGGACAACCTCAGATGCTGATTAATGGGCATGCAGAGATCCATTTCCATAAGAACCCAAAATATCTTTGTTTCTACAATCCGTGTGACATCCTTTGTAGACCATAAGGAAGTGAATTGTGCTACCTCTGGCAATCCTTCCTGAAGTGAAGGAAATTGGCTATCCTCCGGAAATTTCCATGCAACGAGCACAATTGACAGCAACAACCAAGCGTAGTGGAACGACTTGGTTTTGTCTTGGACTTTGCAGTGGTTCGCTAGGATTTTCTGAAAGATGTATCTTGCCCAATTAAACTGTATGCCTTTCGCACACTGTGAAGCTAGGGAAACTATTGGCGTCAGAACTTCGTCCGCGTGGAATTTCACATCACCTTCCCTGCTAAAATTTGGGTAGTCAATTAAACTGTTGGGTATTATAAAAATAATTGAATACCCTCATGACTTCTTAAGGAGGCTGTAATCCCTCTTCATCCTTTCTGTGAGGCATTTTTCCCTAGTCTTTCCGCCAAACTCCTTAGTTTGGTTCACGCCTTTATAAGGCAGGTGCGTGATTCTGTGAATGAGCATGTTTGTAATGGGGATAGGCCCTCCTAGAAATAAACAACCATCGTGCACCAATGTGAGAAGCTGGCGCACACATATCGTATTGATGGGGGTGCAGTGATAATGGGGCACCCATAATAGATTGAGTAACCCTGAGTGCTCGACACCACGGAACCATTCCTCTATTTCCAAAGCTGTAACACTTGTTTCTGCATAGTAGACCCTCCGCACATACTTGTCTGTCGCCAAGTGTGGAAACCTAGTGTGGTCTACGAGGTCCCAATCCTCCATTTTCAATAGTTGGATCCTTGCGAGCTGTAGACCTTCAAAAGGGACCTGTTCATGTAGCAGGGGCATGGATATTGTGAATTTCTTGGCATCCGGGTCCTTTGTGACTTTTGCTTTTCCCTTCTACGGAGGGATATACTGGGGTGGCCTTGTTATGGGTTCCACTCCTTTAGCATCAATATCTTCTGTTCCCTGGGCTTCTTCCACCTCGAGGTCCACTACTTTCTTCGGTTGCTGATCTTTCTTCTGCTTCTGTGTTTCAGTATGCTTCCTTGGGAATGCGCACATTGATACTGACTTCTTCTGCTTGTCTTTCATGGATTTCTTTGATTTTTCTAGTTGGGTTTCTCTGGTAGGGGTAGGCTTTAGCCTAGGTGACCTTGGCGCCATAGGCACAGTAGTCAGAGCTTCCATACTTACAACTTCTGGGGTAGCGGTCTCAGAGGCAACATCTCCCGTACTCATAGTTTCAGTAGGACTTGGTGCTAAATTGTTTTCAAGAATAAGCCTCTGGTTTATCTTAGGCAACTCAAAAAACATGGGGCTCACAACTAAATCTTTCCAAAATGATTGGCTCATAGGCAACATACAACAAAATTAACTAACAACTCTGAGAGCGCAAAGTGTTCTCTATTGGACCGGCATGCGTAATTTATAGGGAGTTTTTAATTCAAATTCGACCATTCCCCCCAATTTATGACAATAAATGTTGTTTTGGGAGGAGATCTTCAATTATTTTTGCCTTAAATGGTGACACCCTGCTCCTCTTAACCGTCTTCGGGCCGTCAAATCATGAATAGTAACTCCAACAGTCATTTTATTATTGTACTGCATGGTACCTCCACTCATGGTGCAGCCTCCTGAGTGCAGCTTCTTGGATTGCATATCGGTCATTTTCCACGCAACTTGCTCGCGGCATTGTCCAAACCAGACAATGTATTTTATAGTACTGTGCTCCCTTGCAACTGCCTGGAGCATTAAGACTATCCTGTTGTCATATAGTCATTGTGCATGATTTCCTATATATAATTTAACCCTGCTTCCATTCACTCGTCCCGGGAAGGGTTCCCCATTCAGCTTCATGAGCTGCACTATGCCTCCATCTGTAATATCTTTGACAATATATGGCCCTAACCAATGCATCTGGAATTTACCCAAAAATTTAGTGAATATATTATCATATAACATAACAAGATCATTTACCTTGAATGTGCGAAGCTTGATGTGGCGATCATGCCATTTGTTTTCGCATTCCTTCTGTACTTGTTAATGAGATCCTACGAAAATTTGATCCTCTTTGAGCTCCATCAGTTGCACAAGCCATTCCTCCAAGGTCTCGCGATCCACCATATTCGTTAGGGCTGTTATGTGCAAACTAGGCACAATATACTCCATCGGCATTACAATTTCGACCCCATATACTAATATAAATGATGTTTTCCCTGTTAGCTTCTTACAAGTAGTCCTATAAGCTCACAGTACTGTGGGTACGTGCACATCCCAGTCATTTCGCTGCGCATTGCGGATCTTCGTCAGTGCATTCTCCAAAATCATATTAAAGGCTTCAATAGTTCCATTGGCCCATGGGTGATACAATGTACTCTTCTGATGGTAGACCTATCATTCTTCAGTCAACGCACTAATCGTTTCGTTCAAAAACTGCGTACCTCTCTCACTCATCAAAACTTTTGGGTAGCCAAATCTAGTTAATACATACTCAGACAAAAACTTTGTTTTCGTAGCCCCTATACAATCCTTAACCGACTGTGCCTTTTCCCATCTAGTTAGATATTCTGTCGCGGTGATGATATAGTGCGCACCCATTTTCTTTCTAGGGGGCTGAATTGGCCAAATAAAATTAATTTCTCAAACGGCTTCAAAGATACTTTAGGTTGTAGCGGCAACTCATCTCTTCGTGATGGTCCACCAGTTCATTGACATGTATTGCACGCTTTACAATAAGCCTCGGAATCCTTGTGAAAAGTTGGCCACCATAGGCCTACGCGCAAAATATTCTGCGTAGTTTCCTTGCCTGCATAATGACCTCCCATAGCTCCCCCATGAGCTTCAACGAGAATGCTATTCTGCTCAAAATCTGGCACATATCTTCACAATGTTACATCTGCACCCATCTTATACATATGTCCCGCAGTGACCAAAAAATTGGCTGCACGCACTACTTATTCCTTTTTCTACTGACTTGTATATCCTTCTGGTGCCATCTCGTAGTCAAGAAGTGAATGATATCGACAAAATGATCATCTGCTATGCGCACCACAAAGAGCTATGCATCTCACAACCCTTCCTCCAGAGTATTAGGCTCCTCTCCTGTTTCGATCCATGACAGATGGTCAGGTCCCAGATTTAACCTTCTTGGCTTCACAATGACTTCAAAGTCATACTCCTGGAATAATAGCAACCATCTCTAGATCTTCCCCCCCAACACAGGCTTATTGACTAGGTATTTCAAGGTAGAATGATCTGTGTACATCTTGAAATGCCTTCCTAATAGATAATGTTTGAATTTTTGCAGTGCGTACACCATTGCCAATCCTTCGTGCTCAGCCATCGAATAATTATTCTCGGCCTTCGATAACTTCCTACTTGTGAAGGCTATAGGATGGTCCATTTCTCCTTCATCGACCTATGTTAGCACTGCACCCAACGAAATGCAAGAGGTATCTACATGTACATGAAACTCCTTTTTCCAATAAGGGAATACCAAGATTGGCACAGTGAACATCTTTTATTTCTACACATCTAGGCTGTGCTGACATTCGTTGTCCTAAAAAAATGCATCCTTCTTCAACAGCTTCTCCATGGGCGCAGTAATTTGAGCATAAG
The DNA here is from genome assembly GCA_031772625.1 of Pinus tabuliformis. Taxonomy (NCBI): domain Eukaryota; kingdom Viridiplantae; phylum Streptophyta; class Pinopsida; order Pinales; family Pinaceae; genus Pinus; species Pinus tabuliformis. Next base: position 324,931,921 of record CM062806.1, on the reverse strand, counting down.
CTTTGATAAATTTTCTATATTATCTCGTATGTCCCAACATCACACATAGCTTCTTGATGTTCCTTGGGGCCTCCAAATTCATAATTACTGTAATCTTTGCAGGGTCCACCATCAACCCTTCCTTTCATACCACGTGACCCAACAAGATCCCAAAGGGAACACATAATATGCATTTCTTCAAATTCAGGTGCAGACTTGCTACATGGCGCTTTACTAATCCAAACACTATCTAGTCATCAAGTAGATTTCCAGGAAATTATGAATGAACTCCTTGAATGTTGCTATGACTAAGTGGGAAAATATCATAGGCGCATTCTTAAGCCCAAACGGCATCAAAGTGTATTGAAAGAAACCCCACTCCATCATGAAGGTCGTTTTACTCCTATCCTTAGGCTTGATCTTGATTTGATGATACCTAGAAAACCCATTAGTAAAGGAATATGCCTCCTGCCCTCCAACATTGTCTAACACTTCATCTGTAAACGATGTTGTGAATGGGTCGTGGACACATGCAGCATTAAGATTTTGCAGATCTACGAAAATCATTTCACTCTTTTGTTTCTTCTCCAGAACCATCCTCGGTCTCACCCATTCAGATTATTCAACAAGTTCTATGATGCCTGCCTCCAGCATCTTATCCAGCTCTTGGTGAACCTTTTCCTTGTATTTAGGATTAAGATGATATGGCCTCTGTTTAATAGGCTTTGCGTCCGGCTTCAGAGTGATCCTCATAATGCCCAAATCGCCAACTATGCCCTTCAAATCCGAGAAAATAGTAGGGAAGAGATCATGGTATTCGCGGAGTAACTCAGCGACTTAATCCATGGTAGCGTCGTCCTAATAATCTCCAATTTTCACGAACTTCAGTTCTGCTTCAGTGCCAATGTTTAGTTGCTTTGTCTTCAACGATGTGGTGATGTCCGGGTTGCCTTTTTGTGGGCCTGACTTCCCGATGACATTATGCCTCTGGAATATTTATGTTTCTCAGATCTTCATCTTCTTCTTCAGCGGTCACATTATAACATTCCAGCGCATGGTGCAGCTCAATGCTCCAATCTGGTTGGGTTCATTCCATAGGTTCTATCGGTGTTCTGAAGATGACTGCCTTAATATATGGCAGAGCTTCAACTATGCTTGTAAAGCTATCTTCAAGTCCAAAGGTTAATAAGAACCCTTCCCTCAATATATCCCACTCCGCGATGCCACGACGGAGCTCCGTTTCTAGATATGAGTTCATGGGAATTGTATGCAAAGTATGGCAAACAATGTTTACCCACTTTGGCTATGGTCCTGTGCCCCATGCTTTAGTCCATTTTTCTAGGTGATTGCACGGATCATTCCTTCCATTATATTTCTCAGTCATTCTAGTGTTAACACACCCAAAATGCAACTTCATCATTCTTCTGTAATCTCGCCATCCAGTAAAGTTATCCTTATGTGTTACTCACCATCGTGCAAGCATAGCACGCAGTGCAAACTCTAATGCTTGGAAGCAGTGATCCTCAGGGAATTCCCGCTCAAATTCATCCAAAAACAGATCTACATCAGTTAAACAATCATAATAGGGTAGTTTCCTTACCTCCGAAAAAACACAACGCAGTGAATTTGTCCTTGTATTGCATCGCAGTGTAGATACTTCATGCAAGGGATTCTGCTAATGCTCCAACTCTTTGTCTGAATTAGAGGTGCAGGAACTCTCCCAGTCCCATGCAATCCATCCATCTGTCGTTGGATTGATCCAGTCCTGATCTCACACTATGATTTTGTAGATTGGATCCAATTCATCATCACTTTCGTCATAATCGCGGACTGGTTCACTATAGCATGCCCCTTTTACAGGGTCCAATGGTATTACAACCGTAAGTGATTTTTTTTCAAATGAAATTATCCTCTTCTTCAAATTGATGACCCCATTCATATCAATGGCCCAACCAATTCTGAGGAGCGCAGGGTATGGATTACTATCATCGAAGGTTTCTATAACCTCAAAGTTGGTTATCGCGCTCGCACCTTCTATATCAATTGTTACTCCATATAATCATCCCATGGGGATGATTTTCCGTTGGTTCGCCATTCTGAGCTGAATAAGATATCACTGCAGTGCAGGTCTCCCCATTCTTTCCCATGTTTGTCTTGGTAATGCGTTCATACCAGACCCCAGATCCAAGATGACTTGGTCCATCTCATAATCACCTATCTGCGCAGTGAGCCTCATCTCACGCCTTACTCGTGCCTTATGTTTGCTGATTTTTCTAACCACCCGGTGTCCATCAGAGACCTTATCTTTGTTGGTGCATTTATTTATTAATTCTTGCAGACCTTCCACAGCTTTGCTATTGTGCAACACTTTTATGCAGGTTTCCAAAAACGTAGTGAGCACAGAGGGATCAACCTCTGCATGTGTGCTGATTTCTTGCACCTTGTCTTAGCTTCCTCAGGTGGACACCTCAACAAAGCTTTTCATGGCTTCCATAAAAGTTTCCTTAGCGTGATTTAGATCAAAGAAGGTTTCTTTATTTGGCACTTTGTGGACCGATCCTTCTTCTTTAGGCTATTTACCCTTATCAACGTTAGTCGTTATTCCACTTCTCAGCACTATGTTCATGCTTTGATCCTCCTCGTGGGACTCAACTCTCATAATATGTAAGTTTTGTGTAGTTTGCTAAGGCTACACTTTCTTCTCCTGCATTTTAGCTATCAGCACCGGGCATTCTTCCATAATATGGTCAAATTGGCTACAGTATTGACACGATGGGTGTGTCTGATTCTAACACTCTCGTGCGTAGTGCCCTAGCTATCCGCAGTTGTAGTAGATAATTGGACCTCGACCTCTACCAGGTCCTCCTCCTCCTCGTCCCTGTCCTCATCCCTGATAACCTCCGCACTCTCCTCCGACGCCCTGCTCTAGAGGCCGAGTTTCTGCTTGCATCCAGTATGTAGGTATGTATGTGTTCATTCCATCATCAGCTCATAGCTATGACGATGGCGTTCATTGTGGCCCACCAATTTGCAGAAGTTACAGAACAATTGTTGGTGTGTTTGGATGAACTTTTGAAGCAAATGACAATTATCCGTCGCATGTTGTCCAACAACTTGAAAAATAACACACCATAGCGTAGTCCCCACGCTTGGCCCTGCTGGGGCTTCCAGTTTCAGGGGAATTGATCCCCCTCCGATAATATAATTCACATACACTGGAGATTAGTCTTTATTGTGCCCTTGACTCTTGCACTTCAAACACCAGACTTCTACGCGAACTTCTGGTTTAATCTCCTCGTCTTTCTTCAAACTCTATAATTCTAGGTGTAGGCTCTATAACTGAGAGTGGATCTGCTGCACCCCCAAGGTCGCATCCTGAATGGGTGATGCATGCAACCTCATTGTGATTTCCAAGTCTTCCGCCTCTGTTCCTATCTTCTATTGTGACAAAGAAATTCTCAGGCGGGGCTGAAGCAAAGCTATAAACCATTCACGATGTTGACTATCTGTGAGCGGCATGTAGCTTCTTGAATTTGACACTTAATTCTTTGATCTAATTCCCAAGGCGTATCATCAACCCTCATCATGATTTCTTTGAATCCAATTATTGACTGTGAGTTAGAATTAGGCTTACTAAACTCCTTGTTTAAAGTCACCTTATTCTCTGCTAGTGATGTAAGAGGATTATCAGAACAATACTTAATATACCAAGTTAGCGCGCGATCCTGCAGAGCGGTAACCAACTATGCCTTCTTTATATTGTCATCAGTAATTTGTTGCATTGTTCACACAAAATTCGCAACAAACCAAAACTGCTATGTATCTTCACTCCCTATGCCCTTGAAAATCGGCAGCTTCATCGCATTCGCCATGTTGAATGGTGGTGGCGGAGGTGGAGGTGCGGGTGAAGGTGTATGTGGTGGAGGTGGAGGTGGAGTGGAAGGATGATTTTCTCAAGGAATCCCTTGAGTGATTAACTGAAAAACGCTTCGTGGTGAAGCCTGCACCGCTCCTTCATCTTCGCTTGAAGGAGGTTCGATTAACGGACCATATTCTGGACCTGATCTCTCTCGATCTCTAAAGAGACTTTCGCTTCACGTAGCTCCAAACATAAAGGCAATGACATCACCCATTTTTCACATAACAACATTTTAATCCAAATATTCAATGATCTTAAATACTTACCTCGCGGTCCTTTGAAAAATTGCAGCTCTGCTTCACTATAGCTGACCAAGGTATCAACTGCAAATTCTGTAACAAATCCTCCCAAGATACGATCGAGCCAATCATCGACAACCCATGCGATCTTGTTTTCAAAGGTTTATAGCTGTCGCACTAGTTCTGGAGTCCACACTATAGGACTATCGAGCTTCCACCTTCCTTGACTGTCTGTTAATTTAGCTAACCACTCATACATTTCAATTCCTTTACCTCATATTCCATAGTTGTTTGAGGATCATTTCATCCTTTAAGTTTACCAATTAAGAATATATTATTCCTTTCCCAAGGCCATTTTTCCTCTTAAGGACTCTCATATATATACTTTTTTTCCATGTTTTCTTGCTTAAAATTTTTCATTGGTCGCACTTTGCTCCAATTATTGATGGTATTCAAATATTTGAACTTGTAATTTTTAATCTACAAGGGAATTATTTCCTAAGTTTCCTCACTCGAAGAGGTGACCAAACGATTTATATACTTCCTTAGTCACAGATTATCAGTTCCTCCACAAATCTTATCAGTCGTATCGGACAAGCATGTTTAGAACATCCTTGGTACTTTGTTTCTCAACCATAAAGGTATAGTATTTAGAAGACTTATTCTGCGGTTATGCTATTTGAATTTATTTTCTTGATGGTAGTGTTTCAGTTGTACCAATATGAATATTAAATGTGTTCAAGAGAACTACTTTTCCCATACTTGTTGTATTCTGCTACACCGTATTTGTAGGCTAATGGTTCTTAATACATTTTTTAATCCATTTCTTATTCATGTTTATATACACTACAACGTATTGGATCTTGTGGATGCACCACATTCTCCTTGTTTCTAGGGTAAAAAACCTTTCTTAGTTAGCTTGTTTCTAGGAATATTTTGTATTCTCAATTCCTAATTTAAGTCTTACCCTCTTATTGTATTCCATTGTATCTCTTTCTTGAATTGAACACTAGTACATCTCTTGATTACAAGAAATTTTGTATCTTACTTTTATACAAAGTACTTAGTTATTTCGCTTCTTTTCAACATTCTTTCACCATTATATGCTTAATTCTATCCTTAAGCAATTAAACACATTTTACAACTTGCTGATTTTATTATCAGAGAACTACATCCCTAATTGGATATGCTTGAATATTAATTTCTTCATGTAGTCTGTAATGACTAATTATTGAAAAATTATTATGTTCTTACTCTTGTGATAGTGCATTTTTCTTCCTATACTCTATATTTTAAGGTTCACCGCCAAGTAAAAAAAATGAAAATTTGAACTTTATGCTTGCCCTATTGTAATGGATAGATATATGGTTACACATATTCTATTCTGCACATTTCCACATCTTGTACAATAGTTTTTATTACCATACTTATGCCACAACTTACTTCAACTACTTAGTAGTATGGAGAAAAGTTACTAGTGTAACATCTATGTATGACCTTTTTAACCTAGTATATACAATTCTTGATAACAATTTGATGCTATAGAAAGATAAACATCTATATTTGAGTAAAAACAATTTATACCTCACAATTTTTTTTTTATTTAATATTTACAATAGACTATTCCTACTTTACCTCCCACATCTCTCTCTATACAAACCAATCCTTTGTTAACATTCTTTGCATAGATGTTGGATTTGACGTATACGAGATGATCATCTTTCTCAAATGACTTCTTAAGCGTAAGGCATGCTAGCCTTATAGAACAATAATGACTTGTTAAACCCATTTATTATTTTGTCTGACGACGTCGTAAAGGTAAATTCTTACTATACGCATATCTCTATTTTAAATCACCTAAATTTTGTTTTTTTATCAATATATTAAGAAGGTCTTAATGCATTTCCATCTTATATATTAATAAATACTCTAATTTCTAACAATGTTTAGATACTTTAATTTGAGTCGGAATTAAACGTTAACTGTTGGGCAGTTATAATATTCATCATTGTAATTGCACTTTGCACTTAGATAAGTTGGTTATTTTATTTTAGTTTAAAACTATCTGAGTCGGATGGTGTTCCCCTTAAGGATATTGAAGTTTAGATACTTTAATCTGAGTAGGATAGTGTTAGCTTTAGGGACCCCTCCCCATTAGGGGAATGATTGTTTTTGTCCCCCATTGCCATTTTTTTACATTGGTTTTTTTATTTATCAAGTTTGAAAGTTCTATAACTACTCAAGAAATATAAGTTCGTTATGTTGTAAATTTTGGCGACATTAATTTAAAATAATGGTTTTATTTATTTACAAAACAAATATCTAAATAAGTTCGTTGTCCTAGAAAGCTTAAATGAGTTTCTAAATTGATATAGCTTATAAAACATATTACATTTATACATAAATTTGTAATCCAAAATAGTCTGATATGTTTTTGTGCATTAATTTTGTCAAGAATATTACAATACATAGCCTTCAGCATATACTGAATTTCAAAATCTATGTTGTTAGAAAATTAATAAACTTAAACAGCGATTCTACATGCGGAAAGAACTGAAAAGAATCACTGAAACTTAATGCCCAGGGATACGAATTACCTCCAGCCATTGGTGAAACTGTTGATGCAATTTCCTTCTGAAACACCACGCTCCAGCTGCACATGCAAAAAGGAAAGAAGACAACTAGGCTGAAGGCACTTTCGAGCTCTGCTATCTCAGCTAGATGGTGTAGAACTGAAGGGGATTGAGATATGAGCTTGGGGACCAAACAGATGAACATATAGCTAAGCTTCCATCAAGCTTCTAAAAGCTATGTGTTAGAAAAACCACAAATCAAGGTAGAGATCAGATCAAAGTAATGGACCACTTTAGTAGCTCCCAATTATAAATTTAGTAATTGCAGTTGATTTTCTTAACTTAAGGAAACTACTGCAGTTAGTTTCCATAAGTTAAGAAAAGCTGCAATTCCATAAATCAAGGTAGCTTTTGTGTAAATCAATGGAGCTTAACATTCTCCCACTTGGTCCATACTTCCAAACTTAATGTCTCAACTTAAAAACCATTGATAATCTGTATTAAGTAATAGATACATGAATCATGGCGATAAGTCCTCTAATGACGAGTATTATCTTCCATGTATTACTATGCATTTATTCTTATTCTAATTTATGTGGCAACAATTTCTTAATGAATAAATCTTATGTTTATTCTTGGTCCTTCTTAAATGAATTTTCTCAAATCAACTTAAGGTGCACATAAATATGAGAAAAAACATCACAATAATTAAGAATTTCATTAAAATATCATTGTCCATACAATGAAAAACTTCATAATGGAACCAAGTCCCATATTCAATACATGATCCTTGAATTTAAACGGTGGCATGCCCTTAGTTAAAGGATCAGCGATCATTAACTCAGTGCTGACGTGCTCAATGACCACTTTATTTTCTTTAACACGTTCCCTTATAGCTAAATACTTAATGTCGATGTGTTTATTTCGACTCCCACTTTTTTAGCCATAAAACCAGTAGCTGAATTATCACAATATATTCTCAATGGCTTAGAGATAGAATCCATAATTCTAAGCCCAGAAATGAAATTCTTAAGCCATACACCGTGTAAAGCAGCCTCAAAACAGGATATACATAAGCATGTAGTCTTTGGTCCCTTGAAGGTACCTCATTACTTTCTTTGCAGCTCTCCAGTGGTCTAAACCTGGATCACTCTGATATCGTCCCAACATTCCCACAACAAATGAAATGTCAGGTCTTGTGCAGACTTGAGCATACATTAGGAATTGCTGATCTCTTAGGTCTAGTAGATATTCTTAATGTTGTACCATCATCTTCCTGAGAAGTATGTGGTTCAACTTGTTGTTCAAAAGTTCTTGGCAACTCTTGAACTCCTTGATCTACTGGAATATCGTCAGCAGCTTGTGGAACTTCAACAATTGGTTGTTCAACACCAGTTCGTACTTGAGGGGTGCTATGAATAATAACCAATCTATCACTTGAAGTGGAAAGTTGAGATTCTGAATGATCTTTCTCAGAAACTATGTTTCTGGTTTGATCGCTCCCACTGATCAAGTCATTTTCAAGAAACTTTGCATTTCTTGATTCCACAATCCTAGTGCTGTGAGATGGACAATAAAATCTGTAAGTATGTATGATTTCTAATATGTCTGAATTCCTATTGGCACCTTTCTTTGACTTGTTGGTCTGCTTTCCCTTTATGCAGTCCACACAAGTCTCAAGATCAGTAAAATCTAGAGTATTAAGTATTCCTTCATTTACCAATCTTTTAATTCTATCTATGGAGATATGACCTAGTCTCCGGTGCCATAATTTAGAGGAATCTTCATTAATAACACATCTTTTAGTGCCAGTGTGAACATGCGTTGAATCATATGTGACTTTGTTTTGTAAATTAATGCAGTAAAGACCTTTAGACAAAATACCATTCCCAACATAATCAGATTTATAGAATAGACTGAAAGGTTTTTCTGAAAAGTTTAAGGAATAAAAGGTACAAGCCTTGAAACTGAAATCAAGTTTCTAGAAAAACTTGGAACATAACTCCAAAAAAAAACCACTACTTAAAGTTAAATAACATGTTCCTATAGCTTCTACATGCGAGCCCATCTTGTTTCCTGATAAGATGCTTTGCTCAATTCCCACTGGTTTCTTTAGGTTTTGCAAACCTTGCAAGGAATTCGAAATGTGAATTGTTGATCCAGAATCAATCCACCATGTGTTAATATTAATATTAACCATATCAGATTCATAACAAACAAACGAGATTACTTCCTCAAGTTCGGGAATGTCAGAACGAATTTCAGAGAAATTTGCAGGTTGTACTACTGCATCAAAATAAAGAATCACATGCTTATGTTGAGGCTTAATAAACTTTCATGTTCTACCAATGTAAAACATGGTAAAAAGAATTGAATCAAATGACATGAAAATTGCCTGTGGGCTAAATTTTCAATTCAAACAGATTCAATAAAACTTTATGAACTTTCATGTTTTACCAATGTAAAACATGCTAAAAAGAATTGAATCAAATGACATGAAAATTGCCTGTGGGCTAAATTTTCAATTCAAGCAGATTCAATAAAACTTTATGAACTTTCACGTTTTACCAATGTAAAACATGCTAAAAAGAATTGAATCAAATGACATAAAAATTGCCTGTGGGCTAAATTTTTAATTCAAACAGATTCAATAAAACTTTATGATAAAACTTATTAATTCATAACTCCTGTGGGTAGGTTATGAAATTTTATCCTAATTAATCACATAAATATAATAAAAATTCCCGTGGGATAAAATTTATTATATTCAGTGTAATTAATTACAATTTAATGTCTAAATAATCTTTATGTGATCTTGCCAATCAATATATAATTTTATTTAATTAAAGATGCTGTGGCTATTCTCTAATTAATTAAAATCATATGGATCACTAGACATTATTTTGTTGCATAAACAAAACTTAACCAGAGAGAAAAATAATGTTTACTGAAAGGAGTAAGTCAAAATGACATTTTAATAAACTCCATATAACTGTAATAATTCTCCAGCAAAATCAAAAGCAGGTTAAAGCAGTCAGTATTACCAAAACGACTACAAATTGATTGTTCAATTTATAAACTATTTTGCTCAAATTTACATTAAATTTCAACAACGCTAATATGAACTTCATGCAAAATAAACACTCTTTGAACATCAATCATATGCTATCAGAACTCCGACTTCTTACATATATGTCGGTTGAAGCATATATATAAAAAATGATTGTGGACACTATTATAGATAAATGAATTGACAGACATATTATTAGTCAGTCTCACAGTGACAATCATTATGCCGGGTTTTGGGATGATGTACGGTCACCTTTCAAAAAAAAAACTATACAAGTTCACTTTGATTTTTGCATCTTTATGACGCTGCATAATTAATGATATCAAACAATATCAAATCCATAATTATGTCAATATTTATCGAAAGAGAAAAAAAACAAAATAATAATAATAGAAACTAAGCTAAATATCCACACGTTAGTGTTTTTACACCAAATTGGATATTACAATGTATCATGATATTCCAAACCGCAGGCAGCCTCTTGTAAAGATTTTATAAAACATGTTTTTAACCAGGCTACCTCTTCATAGATTTCTAACTCCAACGATAGAATTAGACACACAAAACTCACGCCACCAATAGAGGCAACATTGGTATATACTAGTAAACGGATATTGGTATATACTAGTAAACGGTGATTCAAGTCTCTATAACCTAAGAAACGAATCTAAGAAATCACCGTTTGTGCGGCAAGGAATCTAATCACCGTTTCTTAGATTTCTTAATTAATGTTGCTCAATCATTAAAGGAAAGTCTGATTGATCAGCGATTCGTTTCTTAGATTTCTAATCACCGTTGCGATCGTGAGTAATTACCAATTACCGTTTCTTGGAAATTAAGATTGGTATATAATTTCGAGATTCTCTGAAATCTAGAGTATATAATTTGAATTTCAATTAATCCTCCGATAGTTAATTAATCACCTAACCCTCTCTGTCACGTAATGGAGAAATAAATGCAAATTCGTGCTTGCACAGAGAGTCTTGGGTAAACACAATATTTTAGCCAACACACAGCAAGGCAGAGGTAAAAGGGGCTCTGATACCAACTGTTAGAAAATTAATAAACTTAAATAGCGATTCTACATGCGGAAAGAACTGAAAAGAATCACTGAAACGTAATGCCCAGGGATACGAATTACCTCCAGCCATTGGTGAAACTGTTGATGCAATTTCCTTCTGAAACACCACGCTGCAGCTGCACATGCAAAAAGGAAAGAAGACAACTAGTTTGAAGGCACTTCCGAGCTCTGCTATCTCAGCTAGATGGTGTAGAACTGAAGGGGATTGAGATATGAGCTTGGGGACCAAACAGATGAACATATAGCTAAGCTTCCATCAAGCTTCTAAAAGCTATGTGTTAGAAAAACCACAAATCAAGGTAGAGATCAGATCAAAGTAATGGACCACTTTAGTAGCTCCCAATTATAAATTTAGTAATTGCAGTTGATTTTCTTAACTTAAGGAAACTATTGCAGTTGGTTTCCATAAGTTAAGAAAAGCTGCAATTCCATAAATCAAGGTAGCTTTTGTGCAAATCAATGGAGCTTAACATATGTAACAAATATAAAAAATAATTGGTAGCACTTTCTCTACTAATTAACCATTGTTCTTGGAAATTAATGCTTGTAGTGATTATGCTATCTGAATCGAGAATTGATTCATCTATGCATGATTCACAATAACTCTTCTAATAATATTCTTACGATATCTAGTTCATATTCAAGATGACTACGCATTTGTTGGAGTTTTTTTATTCTTTTGCATTAGCACTAAAATATTTTTCTAACCATTAAGATATCCGGGCTGAGCATTAACATATCTTCACTTTCTGCATTTACATCTTCTTATGTGCCTCCGAAATTGTTTCTTTGGGCCATTTCTTCACTAGTAGTAACAGATGCTAAGAACAATAGACACATAATAAAGTAATCACTCAAAAAACTTAATAGTTTCAAAACAACATAAAAAGTCAATTTCTTATAATCTACTAATGAGTAAAGAACAAAATGAACATTGAAAAATTGCTTTTACAGGAAATAGGCGTATATATAATGTGATAGAGATAATAACTCATCTAAAATATGAATTGACATTTAAATTTTGAAAATACATTTAACTACCATCGATTTTAATGGTATCCACTAACCTATAATTGTTATGAATGTGGATAGTACTGATTTTCTTGATCTTTAATAAGAAAAGATTGTTGTAAATTTTGTTACTTTAAAATATATGTGTTTTACTTAAATTCACACAATTACATTTCATGATTAACCTGCCTTACATGCTTTAGAAATAAGTGTCGAGATACCATTTTATTAAAATCGTAAACCACACTATATTTTCATTAACTAAAGCTCTTTTTCCGATAAATAAAAGCATTTTCCATAATTATTCCCGAAACTAATGTATATCCAACAAATTTATGATGTCAACTTGCCTTTTTATTGACCAACTTTTACATTGTAAAAGTAATTTCATATTTTACTTTGCAAAAGAAATTTTTAGAACCTAGATGTCAATTTGCCACTTGAATTTCTTTTTTCCTTTGTTGAATTGTGCAAATATTAAACGAACTTAGATAGATAGAAATGGGACTTAAATGATTGTGTCTCTTTGATGTTACACTTTCGCTTCCAACTGCCTAGAAATTTTTTGTAGTGATCATGTAATACAATATGTTATAAAAATGAATGTTATACTACACAAATAACAACATTACTATAATGTGACATATCAAATTTGATAAATGAAAAATAATATTGCACATTAGGGATAATTAGATATTAAATTGTTTCATTGGTCTTACTTACGCAACAATACCAAGAAAAAAATATACAAAAGCCTTTAATGTGAAATGCAAGGCGTCTGTAGAATCAAAGCTTGAAATATTTCTCCATACAATAGAATACATCCATACTACCATAGATTTGCTCCATTTCAAGAACATAACCATCACCAAATCTTGTGTTCAATGATAAACGATATCATAATACGAACGTACGTGTTATTTATAATTAAAATATTGGAAAATAAAATATAGAATATTTAATACTAAATTATTAGTAACAAAAAGCATTATTTATATTTAAATTATTAGCAATAGTATTGTATCGGTCCGCTACTTGCTTCAATGTTATTGCGAACAACAAATATGCATTATTTAATACTAAAATATTAGAAATAAAAGAATTTAATGTTAGGATTCCTTATTAGAATTGGATTTTTATGCGCATGTGCTTAATTTCAGCAAATTATCCATAGACAAAGTTTTTTGCCAATGTTCCAATCATTAAAGGTTCTTTACATGGAAAAATCCAACCTTTGCTCAGTTGACAAGAGATATTAAAAAATACACAACTTTGCATCACTGATAACTAAATTATTTCAAACAAAAAATATGGATTATTCAATATCATTTACTTCAGCTCAATATTTCCAAGCCCACTTCAATTATTTTTCCTAGACTAGATAGTCCTTATCATTCACATTGCCATTGTGTGGAAGTTCATTTTGAGAAACTCATTGTGCCTACCTCTGGTCATCAATCTTCCATACAATGATTCAATTTTTATAATGTTCTAGATACTTCAATCTGCTCTATTGTATAATTACATGGAAGAGCATAAATTAATGTACAATCCTAATGCTTGTAATGATTAACCATTAATACATATTAACTATATTAACTATAATAATTTACTATATTATTTTGTTGTAATATTAATAGACTTTGCATTTGTAAAAAAAAATGGATCAAATGGATTTATAAGAATAATCATAGACATTGTAAAATAGTCTCAGTACTTACCATAGGAGCACTCACTGTTAACACCAGAAAATTGTACATATGTTGGCACAGTCCAAGAGACACTAAAATGTGTCCAACGGAATGCACATGTGAACATTTTCCAACTAAATACATATGAAGTTTAAAGAATTAAATTTATCCTAAGGTCCAAATTTTATAAAGTAAAAAATGATTGATGTCATGCGACTATTTCTTTGATAAATGTGGATGCGCGAAATATCCTTCAAAAGTGTCATGTTTGCAGAAAAGGATGAATTAGTGATTCAGGACCACTCCACACACTTGGGGCCGATTATCTGACATGCGCTCAGTTTAGTATAGCTGAATTCGAGTCACCCTGAAGATATGCATCCCTCAATGGAATTATCAAGTCCTACTCATGTAATTATCATGCATGAACCAAGAGGGGGAACATGGATTCAAAATATTCTATATAAACAGGTCATGGGAGAGACAAAATATTAGACATTATTATGCTGGCCAAATTGATATCAGAGAAAACCATCATTCAATTTTTGAAGCCAAAGAAGGGAAGGGAAATAGCATGTTTGCCATATTGCTTCTAAGCAATCCATCATCCTATTGAGAAAAGAGGAATCCACCATTAGAGAGTTTTCATACTTCTTTGAGAGAGAGGATCAACTTGCAAAGAGATTGAGGAAAAGAAACCCCCTTGTTGAGGAGTTTTGAGCACCATAGCTCAAAGAATTATCTTCAAGAGTCTAAGATTAATCTATTGTATTCAACCTCTATTACCAGTAGTTAATAAAGGGAGATTTTCCCATTATTTTAATGATTTGTTTGATCCATTTGAGCATTGTTTGTGTATCTAACTATTTGTTTACTTTATGTTTATGTATGCATTTTTTCCACTATTTAAAATTTTGTGTTTATTTAATTATGTCCATTAACAACACCAATTATGTTTTTGATCCTTTGCAGGGAATAATCAACTACTAAAGAGGTGCTTTTTGGTACACCATTGCTATAAAAACACTACCACAAGAATGATGACCATACCGTTGTCTTTTCATTAATATAAAGATTCTTTTCGTAGGACCTTACCTCTGCACAACTTTCCTAAAGGGTGCTAAACACCTCTCTAAAATTTTTACAGACCTCAGAGACTTGTTTTGAGCCCACATAAGTGAAAATATTCTTTTTCTTTCTCACCCGCATGACTTTTTCTCTAACAGGTGCAAGTGCTCATCTATGTGCCCCTATACTTGCGCAGTCACCAAAAAATATAAAGGAGCCTTGTATTTTCTCTTTTCTCAGGTGATTGGCAACATTTAGTGAATTTCCTTCACCTCTGCATTCTGTATTTTATATTTAATATGCCTGGTTGGTTTATTATAATCAATTAGTGGAGAAAATAGAGTAGTTTTCATTTTGTATTTGCAATACATAAATAGATTAATTAGGGAGAACAGTAAGTGGCCAAGTTCCACATATGTTTTTCAACCTACTTTTCTAAAGCTTTTTGCAAATCACATAGCTTAACTAGTAAAGGAGTAAGTGGCCCATAATCCACAAATATTACTACTAACAAAATATTGTTATTTCTTCATTTCTAGGACTAGGAGCAAATGTTATTAGCTAAAGTGAGTAATCTTTCTTTCCCTTGCATCTCTTAGACGAACCTGGGTTTGCATATGAAAAATTTCTCAAAAGAATTTGAATTTCAATCTCCCTTGTTAAACTCCACATAGTTTGATAGGAAAAGAGTAAGTGGCCCATAATGTAACAGCCCCAAAATAAAAACATGTAATTAATTAGATTAATCATGCGATTTTTAATCAACTGCAATTTATCAACTAATTAACATCAAATTTCAAAAAATATGAGTAGATACAACTTACCTGTGGCGATGATGTTTATCAGTTGTGATTTTAGGGTTGAACGTTAATTGAATTCGGCTAACTGCAACAAAGTCTTGGGGACGACTCTCCACCCAACCATAGGTTCAATTGCACAAAATCTTGCTACAGCTGGCCACCCCCGAGCCCTCAATCAACGTACTACTACCAGGGAATCCTTTTTCTCACAACACTATTCTCCCAAGAGAATAGATGATGGAATCATGGAATCATGGAATGCCTCTCATCTTCCTCACCATCTATTAGATAGAGCAAACATTGGAAGGGGAACCACATGCACACACTCCATGTGTCAACATGCAACTTTACTACTTTCTTGTTTTATTTCTTTTGTTTTTACTTTTTGATAGCTTTATTGATTTTTACTGCTTTCTTGTTTTATTTCTTTTGTTTTTACTTTTTGATAGCTTTACTGATTTTTACTATTTTTCTGTTTATTTTTATTTTTATTTATTTAGAGATTTAGTATTGTTATTTATTATTTTATTATTATTTATTATTTATTTACTATTACTATTTTTTATTTATTTTCTTGTATTTTAATATTATATTATATTATTTATTATTTATTATTAAGAGACATTACACATAATCCACAATATATTTCTTTTTCAATGCAATGAATAATAAACACTTGTGTAATTAGAAGGAAATTATAAAGTATCACTGCATGTCTGCATATTATAACACTTGGTATGCTCAATTTCATCACACACTAAGATTCCATATGATTTGTACTCAAGGGCATCCAGTTTCTGAAGCTTTGGGTACTTATTGTATTTTGGCTTACAACCTCACTCTATAAGTGAATTAAGACTCCTTAAAAACAACCATAACTTGAACCAACTAAGTTTCCCCACAAGGGCCAGTAAAAAAATTATAGTTTAGGTTAAGACTATTGGGGGTAGGCATCCCATAAGATGCCATGGTTATGTTACACATTTGAAACATAGTTGTTGACTTTCTAGGGAGATTAAAATCCTTCAATCATCCCACAGAAAAGAATACTCGAGCATGGAAAATACCCAATTCAGAGGGGGTTTGACTTATGTCCAATGTGTGCAGTACTCTTTGGGGCTACCTGACCCATCTAGTGTTTGGTACTAGTAATTGACTACCAAGAAGCTAAATACTTGAATGCTCACATGGGACGAAGGTACTTTAGTGGAAAAAATCTATGGCATCCTTTCCCTATAGGTGATAGTGCAGGCAACACTTAAGCCTCATTACCATTACCTTGGTTGATTCTCCGGCTGCTAGAAGTCATTACCAGCTCTTTTGAGACGTTGCCCCAAGACCCATCAGAAGAAATCTTTGTAAGGCCTAGTTACTTTGATAGTGGTAAGGAGGATTAGTTGTACACAGGATCTTTTGTCATACACACCAAACAAAAAACCTTTTTCTTGTTTTCTTGATCACATAGATTAATTGTAAAAGGAAAAATAACCATTTATATTTTCAATTTGTTTTATGTATGTGATCTTATTGCATTGATAATTATCTCCTTCCCTCACTATACATAAAGTAGCACACACTCTAATCAACACCATACGGGACCCCATGTATCCCCGTTGATCTAGACATCTTCTAAACCTCCCCCCATTACTGGGAGGTGTGCTAAGACTTCTGCCATTTCGGCGTCGAGGACGTCACACAACCAACATTATTGGATCTTACTTTATTGTTGCATCTTTGCTCGGGACCCCTCCCCATCAAAGCACACCTTTCACCACCCTAGAAGGGTCTCCACGTGCTACCCCCTTGGTGAGCACACATACCACTCCTCCACACAGTCCAGAGGACACCCATCGAGGTAGTTCTCCTGCAACTTCCTCACAAAGGACCCCTTTGCATATAGCTATCAAAAATCTTTTCACGATGGCAGGTAGCTTGAAGATTCCATTTTTAGCTTCGTTAAACCTACCATATTTAAGAAGCTAACCAATGACCTGATCGCCCATGGCCAAAATTGGCCAGCTATGCCCACCAAGCTCCCTTCGAACATTCAAAAATTCGAAGGGAAATAGGGTGAAGACCCAGGAAACCATGTCATGAATTTCACTTATGCTGTTCATTTAATAGTATCACAAACGCTATATTAGATTATGACTATTTCAACACACCTTGACTGGGCCTGTAGTAAAACAATATGTTGACCAAATTTCTGCGCCACATGAAAACTTTATCTCTCTAGCTACAACCTTCCTCACCTTCTTCCAGCTCCCGGTCTGCAATGATTCAGTTCTGGAACCACTCACCCACTTCAAAAAACACCCGCTACCCACATCGCGGATCATAAACATGATTGGAAAAAATGTCATAGCCTATGTAAAACCCAGTTTGAACATAAAGTCCTCTTGGACATATTCTTGAGATCCCTCATATCTGAAATATATAAGGACATGGAAAATTCATCCCCGAAGACTGAGGAAGAAGCCATTAGTAAAGATCAACAATTGGATCTTATTTACACACATTTTAGGTACACTTATCATGTGCTTCCAGATGCCGTGAACCTGCAAACCTATAAAGAGATCCCAGACACATCTAGTGTTGTTGATGGATTAATTGGGTCCATAACTAAAAATCAACACAACAATAACTACCAATACCTTGGATATTCGTTCAATGGACAAGCATTTGATGCTACACAAAATTTACTACCATTGTATCATACAAGATATTATCCTAGTCAACCCACACCTATGCAGAATACAGTCAACGGGGTTAACCAATATCAGCTCCCTTTGGGGGGCTCATATCCTCCCCCATAAGGAAACCAACACTCCTCTATGAACACAAACATAATGTCCTCTTCCCAGAATCCATACATTAATAAGGGACAAGGAAATCAACATTATCCTTTCCTCGCATAACAACATAATAACCCACCAACGCAAAATAATGCTAGGGTTAATCTACTGCAACCTTCTCTTGCTTCACAATAGAAGTATGAGAAACAACTAAGCTAATCCTTCAAATGCTTCTAAGAAAAAACTAAGAAGTAAGCTAAAGAGAGAAATCGAACAAGAGGGAATCAACCAGCAACAACCCCCATGGGCATCGGGAAGGGGGCAACCCCAACTGGAATCAAAACCAGGGATCGACCAAGAATAACCTAGAGAAACAAGGCAAGATCGCAAGTCTACAGACTAATATTTCATGTGATATTTGCGGGGAATACGGTCATTATACCCACCACTGTCCTCAACTTCCTGACTTAAAAAGGATACAAGACAGTGTTTGTCATTAGAATTTCCTTATTTTTAACGTCCATTTTACCAAAAACACACTACCTAAGCCCTTTGTTTTACACTTGGAACCTATTTATTCCTGCACTTATTTTAACCCTTGCACTTATTCCTCCACTTCTTTCATGATTTTCATTATTAAGGATTATATGAACTTAATTACTAATTAAAAAGATTAAATAACCTATTTTCCTTTTCAACTTACATGTTTTCTTTCCTAAAGTAATTTGATAGAGCGAAAGTATTAATCGATGTGTAAGATGGGTTTGGTGCAAGAATATTCTTGTACCGTCCACATTCTTGTACTCACGGCAGCTGGCAGCATCAAAATGGTTCACCTCCAAAGGCCACTACAGTTTGGCTATCTGCACACATTCCTTGCCAAAATATCAGCAACAATCTGTTGGGCTCGGAGCCTGTGAAAAATACGGGATATGGAGGTTAGGGTTTCAACCAAATATCACTGATTTAGTCTTTTTTCCAAACATACGAAAGCCAAAGATTATAATTTTTTTTATTTATTTTCGTTGCAGACATGAGCCTAACGATATGAATTTAATAATCATTTCTAGTATAACTAGG
Source organism: Pinus tabuliformis (assembly GCA_031772625.1). Taxonomy (NCBI): domain Eukaryota; kingdom Viridiplantae; phylum Streptophyta; class Pinopsida; order Pinales; family Pinaceae; genus Pinus; species Pinus tabuliformis. Next base: position 324,912,615 of record CM062806.1, on the reverse strand, counting down.
TAGCGATACTCTGGTCAAATTTTGACTCATACTGTAATTTTGTGTTGCCATAATTTTAGGCTAGATCTAGTAATCCATGATGTACATTTGAAATTACCGAGTTTAATATAAGGATCTATTCCAGTAATCCATTCCCTATTCCAATATTTTATGTGATGCGTTATTTGAGCAGTTGATTTTACAGATCTCGTAACAGGGAAACGAGTTGGTTGGGTAGTGCCCAACCAACCCAACTTGTTATCCCTGTTTCTTAAGGTATGTTAGATGTATTTCCATATGCAGGGTTGGAGCAAGAAGTATTTCATTTCTTTTACATAGCTAAAATATATTTTCCTTCTTCATAAGCTATGTGACTCAGATCTGAGGTGTTAAGATGTGGGTGTGTTCATTTATTGAAGATTATAGTAGAATTTCTTTCCTTTGATGAGTAGTTCTCTTTCTACAAAAGGTGTGTGTTGGTTTACTTGCACCAATATGTTATATTTCTGCAAGTGAGGGTTTCTTCTACCAGTGTATTTATTTATGCTGGTGGATTTATTCTTCTTATGCAAGTGTGTTTCATTCCTTAGTTTGTAAGTTCTTTTTCTTTAACTCGGGGTTAACTTATTTTTATTTCCCTAAGAATTAATGAAATTTTGTCCATATTATGAGGATCTATGATTATGCTTATTTTCTTATTGGAATAGTTTAGTTTAAGACTAGAGTTTAGTAAAGGAACCTTTGAACTGAAACCTCTATTCGATAAAAGCATAGATCTGGTTAATTTCATGACAGTCATATAGGAAAGAAGGGATGCTTTGTATTTAGAGTAAATAATCATTTTCACATGAAGAAGCTCTCTGTTACAGTAGAGATTTCGTTTGACTTTTGAAGTACTTTTCACTTTAGAAAGAATGATTAGACGAGGAGTCTTTTGATTATATGTAATTATTTCTTTGCTCTCGTTTTCCTTGCAAGTTAATTTCTAGTTGGTACACTATAAATTTCAAGAAAGTGGTTTGGAAGCTTAGTACAGGAATATTGATTTCTTAGTATATGAATCTTTGTTTCAGTAAGGGAATCGACACCCTGGTACAGGAACCCAAAATTCTTGTATGAAAGCCAAAATACCCAATGCAAGAACAAAACATACTTCCGATACAGGAACATCGTTTTAGTACGGAAATATCGTTCTAGTGTAGGAACTCTCTTCCAATACAGGAACGTTGTTGAGGTGTAGGAACGATGATTCAAACCAAGAAGGAAAACTTGTAACAAAGACAAACACACTTCATAGCCTAATTATTTGTCTGTGTTATGATTGCACTAACTTTAATCTCAGATATATGCTTTTCTTTCAGGATTGTTTAAGCTGATTTGAAGTTCCTTTGATTGAGTTATTACAAAGTATTTTCCTTTTGATTCCGGCACCATAATTCTTTTGGTATTATTTTCTTTGTAATTCTTTGATTATGCAAATGTAATTAGGGAAGATAGTAACAGATTTGGTGAAACTTTATACCATTAATCTTGGCATTTCCTGTGCTACACCTCTAAGCTTACATAGCCCTGGGTTGACAATAAGTGTTGAAGGAGTTCGTTGAACTGCAATTTCATCACCCAACATTTTAGTCCCATTGTCTAAGATTGGTAAGATATTTCTGATTTTTTTTGTGCAGTAGGAGTAATTCTGGTATTATTTTTTCCTGCAGTGTGCTTCTATTTCTTGAAGTATTTCTTAGTGCTGATATTTTTATTTCGCAACATTTGATTTGAGATTTTTTTCTTTCCTATAATTTAAAAAAAAATTGTCATTATTTTGGTTAATTATTTTAAGATGAGTGCCTAAAATGGGTTGGAGTCTGAAGCCCAATAAGGGCTAAAGAAACGTTGATAAATATGAAGATTTTCTCATTTTGGGCCTTCTTTTGCAGGTAGAAAGTCCAAACATACACAAACTCACCACGCAAGAATTGTCCACTTGGATTCTAGAAACAATAGTTCGGGTGTGACACAACCCAAAAAGGGGAAGAAAGAAACTAGTGGTGATCAAAAGACTAATTTAAACCATAGTCAACCTTTTGATTCTGTTAGGAGTGGTTCGTTTGGAGGCACAAAAATGGCAGAAAATGAGGACCATGCTTAAGGGACTAGTGAGAATCAGGTAAATGAGGAACAATCCACCTTTGGGTTTCCAATCATGAATTCAAGAATAGCTGCACAAATGAAGAATATTCCGCCATCATCTCTTCCTCATTTCCATGGTAAGATACATGAGGATCTAGATTATTTTCTGTTTGAATTTGATATATTATCTAGAAGCTATGATTACTCTATAGATGCCCATAATTTAAAATTATTTCCTACAAATATCAAGGATTCAACCTTATGTTGGTTCATGGGATTAGGAGGAGATACTATAAATTCTTGGGACCAAATGAAGAGAGTCTTTTTGACCAAATATAAGGAATATTGTAAAACTAGAGAAATGCAAGACGATATCTTCACTATTGTGCAAGGTGATGATGACACCTTGGAAGATTATTTAGAGACATTTGTGTATGCCCTCCAAAGGTCAAAACATAATTTGACATAAGAACTATTATAAGCTTTTCCTTACATGGGCTTATTGAAGATTCTGAACATAATTTGAATTTGTTAGGACAAGGGGATATTGCTCAAAAAACTTTTGATAAAATTTGTGACTTGTGCAAGAAGTTCTCACATAATCAATCTAGATCCAGTAGAGGAAGTCGAAGTAGAAATAATAAACTTGGTTCTATAGATGCTATAATCATTGGTTTGGAAAATAAAATGGACAACACGAAAATTGAAATTATGAATAATGTTAACAAACAAATAGATTGTTTGAAATTTCAACAAAAATGGTAGAAGAACAAGAGTCGTTGTATATTTATTGTCCAAAGTGTAGGAAAAACATATTTGAAGAGAATGTACCATTGATGTTAAAGGTGCTAATAAATGTGTAATTTGTGCATGAAAACATGCTACCGAGGAATGCCCCTCTATATATTCAAAAGAGAGCAATCCGAACCTGAGCCATTGCATGCCATGGGAGCACGAAGAAATTGGCCTCAGGTAGGTACAAGTATGTCTCCTGAACCTCCACCACATATTTATGGTTATAATGCATCACCATATTCCTATGATAATGCAAATTGCTCTCAATCTTGGTAGCATGGGAATCACTTTCAATATGGACAACCTCCTCAACCTTGGCAACAAGGATCGAGGGGGTCAAATCACTCTCACTATTCCTATCCTGCACCCATGTAATCATATCCTACTACATATACACCTTATCCCATGTCACAACCATATTTTCTGTCCTTACCTTAGCAAAGTCAACCAATGCCATCATTACCTTTACCACCACCCTTTCGACCACCCCAACTACCTGCTCAACTAGTACCAAACCCTAATAATAAGGCAATATAGTTGATTCATTCCATTGGACCACTCCCTTCCCTCATTTATCAAACCTTAATAATTGGGATCCATGAGCATCAATTGAGATCGGGAAGGGTAGTAAAAAAAAAAACACAATCCACGGTGATTATCAAGGAGAGAAATGAGGAGAAAACTACCGATCATTAGAAAGAAGATGTCATTATTCAACCCATTCCCACACATTCAGAGTTACCATCTTCTTCAAAACAACCTCCCTATCTGGAGAGGCTAGTTATGGATAAAAATGACCCCACTCCCGAGTCTAGTCTAGCTTTCGAGCCTAGAAATATTAGCATAAAGGTCCCTTTGCTACAGGCTATTAAAGAGATCCCCATCTATACAAAAATCATTAGGGAACTCTATCTTAAGAAGCCAGGAAGGAAAAGAGTAGAACCTCAGACCATTCAGTTTGTTGGAAGAGCAGCCGAGTTGATGACAGGATGTGCACAAATGGAGAAATATATTGATCCTGGAAACCGGTTGTTTCTGTCTAGATAGGTGATATCCTTGTCCCCAATGTGTTAATAGACCTGGGGGTGGCCATTAATGTTATGACCAGGAAAACCATGGATCAACTTAGGTTGACCCATATTCATCCTACCCCTATTGTGCTTGAACTTGTAGATAGATCTAAAATCAAGCCAGAATGTGTTTTGGATGATGTGGTTGTTTCAACTGATTCTCAGGAACACCTCACAGATTTTATTGTGCTTCAGCCAAAAAATATTATTGGTGGACATCCCTTGATTTTGGTACGACCATGGATTTCCACAACTGATGCTTATATTGGATGTTACTATGGTGATATGTATATTTCTCGTGGAGATGCTAGGAAGAAACTCACCTTGTATCCACCTGCTAGATCCATTCAGGAGATCAGAGATACCTTTCAGCTAGATTATGATAGTAGTGATGAGGAGACTCAATCTGTTTCTTTGATCCATCATCATACCAGGTCTACCCAGGAGGGTGAATTATGGGACTTCTTGAACAATCTAGATATAATGCCAAGTTTTGACAAGCTTCATCAAATCTTTAGTCTAGATTTTTAAGAAAGTTACAATTATCAACCTCCCTCATCACAGACTCTAGAATCATCTTCCTCTAATCTTGAGCCCGAGACCACTCTTGTTGAGAATAGTCCAGGAAAATCTTTACACATCAGCTCAGACCTCGATTCATCCCAACAAGAGAAGCTTGTTAGTTTGTTGCAAGACCATCTTGATGTCTTTTCATGGAGTTATGAGGAAATGAAAGACATACATCCTAAAACCCACACTCTATCATATTTACATTAAGTAGGGAGCTGAACCTATTCGACAAACCCAAAGGCACTTGAACCCTACACTAAGAGACGCCATGAAAGAATAATTATAAAAACTCTTAGACGCTAATTCCATTTATCCTATATCTAATAGTCAATGGGTCTCTCCATTGGTGATAGTCCCAAAAAAATATGGGAGATGACACATTTGTATTGATTACAGATAATTAAATAAAGCCACTCTCAAGGACAATTTTCCCCTGCCTTTTATCAATTAGGTGCTAGATACCCTTTCAAGTAAAAAGTACTTTTCATTCTTAGATGGTTTTAGCGGATATAACCATATCCAAATCACACTTGAGCATCAAGAAAAGACCACCTTCACATGCCCATGGTGGACATTTTCCTATCGAGTGCTTCCCTTTGGGATGTGTAATGCCCCAACTACCTTTCAAAGTGTATTTCTAGCTATTTTTGCTAACCTCGAGTGTGTAGAAATTTACATAAACGATTTTTCAGTATTCAGTAACTCATTCCAAGAAGTGCATAAAAACTTAGAAAAAGTTATTTTTCATTGCCAAGAAGTCCATCTTATTTTGAGTGATAAAAAATGTAGATTGATATGCAAAGCAGGAGTAGTTCTTGGTCATTTTATTTCTAACAAAGGTATCCAGGTAGGCCTAGCTAAAATAGAAGTTATTTTGTGTCTTCTTGCATCCAAAACACAAAGGGAAGTGAGAGGATTCTCGGGACATGCATTCTATTACTAGAGATTGATTGATTGAGAACTTTTCTAGGATAACTACCCACCTTTTCCTGTTGTTAGCTAAGGATAGTGAGTTCTCTTGGTCCATAGCTTGCTAACAACCTTTTGAAACATTAAAGGAAAAATTAATACAAGCACCAGTTTTGAGAGGACCTAACTAGTCCCTTGCATTCCATATTTCCTCTGATGCTTCAGATAGTGCCATTGGTGTAGCTTTAGGACAAGAAGAGAACGCGCAATCCTATGCTATTTAATTCATGATTAAAAACTTATTGCCTGCCGAACTAAACTACACAGTAATTGAAAAGGAGTTTTTAACCGTGATTTTTTCTATTAATAAATTCAGACACTATATTACAGGATATGAAGTTTTTGTACATACTGATCATTTTGCTATAAAATATTTTATGAATAAACCATTTAATAGTGGTAGAGTGACCAGGCAGTTACTTTCATTACAGGAATTTAATGTTACCATTATTGATAAACTATTAAAATCTAATGTTGTGGCTGATTATCTTTCTAGATTGAAAATCCTGGTGAAATAATTCCCATTGATGATGATTTCCCTGATGAACATCCTTTTGGTGTGTCAACAAAATCCCCTTGGTTTGCTAATATAGCTAATTATTTAGTCACCAAAAAACACCACCCCACTTATCTGCTCGTGAAAAGCAGAATATCTTACAGAAAAGTGCTTCATATTCTTGGATCCAAGGGGGGACCTCTTTTACACTAGACTAGATCTCATTATTCGTAGATGTGTAAGAGAGGATGAACTGTTTGACATTTTTAAATCTGCCCATGATGAAACTTGTGGGGTCCATTTTGCTTGACAAGAGAACTTGATATAAGATTTTACGAGCTGGTTATGTTTTGCCTTCCATGTTTAAGGATGCCAAACAATATGTCAAGTGATGTGGTAGCTGTCATCGAATGGGTCAAACTGTCCAAGCCAATGAAATGCCTTTATGTCCTCAGGTTATGATTGAGACCTCTGAAAAATGGGATATTGATTTTGTAGGGCCTATAAATCCAACATATTTGAATAAAAGACATATATTTGTTTGTACATATTTTTTTACGAAGTGGGTAGAGGCAGCTAAAGTTGTCTCTTTCGCTACTGAAAAAGTTGTTGATTTTTTTTTTAAATGAAATTTTTACTAGATTCGGTGTTCATAGAGAGATTGTTACTGATAATGGACTATATTTTGCTTCTAATATAGTTCAGGGTGTTATCGATCAATACATAATTTGGCACAGGAAATCTACGTCATATCACCCGCAATAAAATGGCCAGGTTGAGTATTCCAACAAGGTGATCAAATCCATCCTTACCAAAACAATAAATCTGCATAGAAAGGAATGGGCCAGCAAGTTGCCTGAAACCTTATGGGCTTATCGAACCACTTGGAGGAATAGTATGGGGCATACACCATATGAGTTTATATATGGGAAACAAGTCCTTTTTCCGATTGAGTTCCAGATAAAAAAATTTCAAACTGCATTCCAATTGGGATTAGACCTCTCAAAAGCACAACAACAATGCCTATTGCAGTTAAATGAGTTGGATGAATTTTGAAGAGATGTTATTCAAAAAAATGTGTTAGCGCAACAACAACATAGGAAGTGGCACAACAAGTTGATTAGAAAGTAGTTCCAACCGTGTGATTGGGTACTCCTTTATGACTCTAAATTTAAACATTTTAAAGGAAAATTCCATACGTACTACATGGGACCTTAAGAAGTGATTAAAGTTTCTGTAAATGGAGCAGTAGAAGTTAAAATTATTGATGGGAGAGAACCAGTATTCCTTGTGAATGGGCATAGACTTAAAGTGTATTTTTTGCCCCAAACAAAGGAAGATTTCATGCAGCAAGTAGTACAACAATTTGAACTAAAGATGGTCGGTGGCTGTGCCAACCTATTGCAAATTTGATTCTTCCTTTTCCAGAAATAAAATAAAATAAAAATAAAATCCAAAAAAATGACAAAAATTAAAAGAGAAAATAAATCTTTTTCCTGTGGTGGTGAAAGTCAGTTCACTGATATGATCACAGAAGGATCAACTTGAAAACCAAAATGCTGGCAAGAGGATTGATTTTAATAAAATGGGAATGTTTCTTGATCTTCATATATGTTAAGTGTCACCGAGAAGAAGTAGGTTTTTAAGTTTCTTTATGCAGAAGAATGATTAGGAATCGAGTATTTATCCAAGTTCAAGACTGTTGACATGGAAAATCTTATGCAAGTAGCACTCAATTCCCGCTGTAGTTATTTTGGTTTGGCACTATTTGGTAGAATTTGAGGTGAAACTATTCCTTTATTCTCATTCCTTTTTTGCAAATTTCCCTCTACAATTCTTCTTTTTTGTCCTATTGAGATTGACCATCCCTTTCTTCAAAAGAAATTTTCCCTATCTGATTTTTTTTTCCCTCTTTTCCCTGAAATTGTTTCCTTATCCCTTCTCCTTCGGTCCCTGTTGGATTGGTCTCACTATTGAAATCCCTAATGATTTCCTTCCCATTTTGAAAATTCACCCCTATCCCACTTCTTCCTTTCCTCATGAATTCCATTGCAGGATCTGATGAAGTATCAAAGAATTCATGGATCATATTAGAAAGAGCATGAGAATACCAAGAGCTGGCGAATAAAAATCCTTTGAAACTCTGTAAACTTTTCATATTCATCCTTTATATTAGAGAAATTTTCAGATATGTTGCAACATTTTTGAGTGCAGGAACAACAATGTTCCATAGGGCAGGAATATGTATCTTAGTGCAGGGACCTCAGGATTCTTGGTGCAGGAATATGTGTTGCTGTGCACTTCTAGGTATAGGAATATGCATTTCATTACATGAACAATGATATTTATGAGTGCAGGAAAGAGAATTTTAGTGCAAGAATCACAGGACTCCTTGGTACAAGAACGTGTGTTGCAGTCCAGGAGTGCATGCCCCGTACAAGAATGCATGCTCAGAATGAAATATGGTCCAGGAAAAGGGATTCTGTTCCTTAATGGAACCTTGTTGTGGGCATAAATGGATGCATTATTTTGAATCATAACATGCCATGATGTTTTCTACATTCGATTATACTTTTGTTTTATCATTACTTATTGGGAAAGACATTCTTAAAGTACAAAGGAACTCTAGATATTAAAGCTTATCTTAATTTAATTATTGTATATAACCTATGCGAAATTGGTATGTGATTGGGGATATGTGCAAAATATTTTCATGATCTAATGTTCAACCCTGAGCCTGTCAATAATTAATGATCAGCTTGATACCATATGATACCTTGTGTTGTTTTGATAACAAAATCCTTCCTATGATTGTTTCCTTTACCAATCATCATTACCCTATGTACATCAGGATCATACCGCATTTGTGGCCTTTACAAGATTGAATATTTCATAATGAAGCCATGATCGCTGAAGAGCATCGATATAGGATCATGCACTTATTTTGGTAATTGTGAACTCCCTCAGACATATTCTGAAATTTCTTGTTTGGTACTCTTCAGGATCGTAAAGAAACCAATGAAATTTTGAGCAATTATGGCTCCTGTTTGGATAGAGCCTTCGCATGTAAAGGAGATGGAGCAGGCGTTCGAGTAAAGGAAAAAATTATATTTTTTACAGGAATCAGGATTTCTCCTCTTCCTACTCTAATTCGAATTTTATGACTCAGTTGTAACACTCAAATTTTCTCATACTTTCAATGGGTGCACAATGGGAGTAGGGTCCATGGAATTCGAGGTGAGCGAACAATCCATCTTACAAGCTTCGGGGTAGTAGCTACAGGAGATCAATTATTTAAAAAGGGAGAGCTCAAGAAGGGAGCCTGACGCCGTTTTGTGATTGACAATAACCAAAAGGTGGACTAGAAGGATGGCTTGCAAAGGTATGCGATGGTACAAAAATGGAAGCATTTATTGTACATCTTGTAGAAATTCATCACCTGCAAGGGGAGGTATTCATTAACCTTTCTATACCATATTCAGCCGCTACTTCATTTTGAATTGGGTAAGCTGATCAACTTCCCATATTTTATGTTGAAAAGTTTAGAGAAGATATCGAAAAGCATTCAAAAGATTCAAGAAAGTCAAGTCGGGCGTAAACTGTGCCATTACAGTTTAATTTCAATTCTAATTAAAAAAGAGTTAGAGGGAAAGGAGACGACTTGGGAGGAGTTTCTCAAATCATTTCAAGGAGACGGTATAGTGAAGAAGTTGGGGAAGAATGGGAAATTTACTAAGGGGAAGCCCGATCGAGAAAGGAAGTCATTAACCCCACAGACCAGTAAGGCCTCGAATACTAAAGTAAAGAAAACCCAGTCCAAGAAGTCGGTGCTTGAGAAAGAGCCGGAAACTATAACCGAAACTCGTGACCCTTCAAGGAGACTAACTAGGAGATCTGTGAAGAAAATATGGGCATCCTCAAAAGGAGGCCATGCTATATCAACGTCTCCAATAAACATTGATCATTCGGAGGAATATGCCCCCTATACAGATAACCCCCAGTCTAATTCACCAATTGAGTATACTCTCTCTCTTCTAGCAGATGTCATAGTCCATTTTTTGTTTAGTACAGGTTGTGTGGAAAAGGAAGGTAACGCTCCTCTGGAAACCTTAATTGAGAAAGTAAAGAAAAGGAAAAAGTCTAATATGCATAGTTAAAGTGTAGGAAAGGAGCCAACAACGGATCATACTGAGGGTATTATTCCCCCAAGTTTCGAAACAAAATGTGATATTGCCCTCAATGAGATTGGTACTTGTCATGAGTTAGTTGTCGAAGGGATTTTGATATAGGAAGAACCCAATAGGGAGGACCCTAATTTCTATACACACAATGAGGTCGAAGAATTGAAAAAAAGAATTTATAGAATTGAAGTGTTGAACTAGGCTATGAAAGATCAGAATACAAAGGTGCAAAGAAGGAATATTGAATTGATGGAAGAAGTGTGAGAGAGGTAGCGACAAGAAAATATATGGAAATTTCGAGCATCTAAGTGCTACATTCGCTTTAGGAAAGTGATGAAACAACTCAAGAAGGATCACAGTGAAAAGTCAATGACAGTGAAGACAGGGATTAATATTCAAATTCATGATTAAAGGGAGCACTCCATGTTGGTTTTTTACAGAAGGTAAGGTTGTGTGAGGACACAATGAAATGGGGATTGCAGGATGTTGGTCCTTAGAATTTCCTTATTTACCTCCATTTTATCCAAAACACACTACCTAAGCCTTATGTTTTACCCTTGGAACCTATTTATTCCTGCACTTCTTCTAACCCTTGTACTTATTCTTGCACTTCTTTCACGATTTTTGTTATTAAGGGTTATATGAACTTAATTACTAATTAAAAATATTAAATAGCCTATTTTCCTTTGCAACTTACATGTTTTCTTTCATAAAGTATTTTGATAGAGCGAAAGTATTAATCGATGTGTAAGATGGGGTTGGTGTAGGAATATTCTTGTACCGTCTACATTATTGTACTCACGGTCGCTGGTAGCATCAACACGGTTCATCGCCAAAGGCCACTACAGTTTGGAAATCCGTGCACATTCCTCGCCAAAGGATTAGTAACACTCTGTTGGACTTGGAGTGTGAGGAAAATATGGGATATCGAGGCCAGGGTTTCGACCGAATATCCCTGATTTAGTATTTTTGTTAAAGAACCGAAAGCCCAAGATTATCATTTTGTTTTGATTTTTGTTGCGGCCATGAGATGAATGATATGCATTTAATAAGGGTTTCTAGTATAACTAGGTGGCAATATTCTGGTGAAATTTTGGCTCATACTGTAATTTTTGTGTGGCCATAATTTTGGTCTAGATCCAATAAATCCACGATGTACATTTGTAATCACTGATTTTAATATAAGGAGCTATGCCATTTATTCATTCCCTGTTCCCATATTTTATGTGATGTGTTATTTGAGCTATTGATTTCTAGATCTCGTAATAGGGAATCAAGTTGGTTGGCTAGGGCCCAACTAGCCTGATTTGTTCTCCCTCTTTCGTAAGGTGTGTTAGATGTATTTTCATATGTAGGGTTGGAGTAGGAAGTATTTCATTTATTTTACATAGCTATTTTTTTTTCCTTCTTCATAATGTGTGTGACTCGGATCTGAGGTGTGAAGGTGTGGGTGTGTTAAATTACTAAAGATTATAGTAGAATTTCTTTCCTTTGATGAGTAGTTTTATTTCTGCAAAAGGTGTGTTTTGGTTTACTTGCACCAGTGTGTTTTATTTCTGCAAGTGAGGGTTTCTTCTACTAGTGTATTTATTTTTCCAAGTGGATTTATTCTTCTTAGGCAAGTGTGTTTCATCCTTATTATGAAAGTGTGTTTTCTTTAACTCGGGGTTAATTTATTTGTATTTCCTTGAGCATTAATGAAATGTTGTCCATACTACGACGATATGTGATTATGATTACTTTCTTGTGGGAATAGTTCAGTTTAAGACTGGAATTTAGTGAAGGAAACTTTGAACTGAAACATCCATTTGATAAAAGTGCAGATCTGGTTAATTTCATGACAGTCATCTAGGAAAGAAGGGATGCTTTGTATTTAGAGTAAATGATCATTTTCACATGAAGAAGCTTTCTATTGCAATAGATATTTTCTTTGACTTTTGAAGTACTTATCACTTTCAAATGAATGATTAGAGAAGGATTATTTTGATTATATGAAGTTATTTCTCTACTTTGGTTTGTCTTGCAAGTTAATTTCTAGTTAGAACAATTTACATTTCATGGAAGTGGTTTGGAAGCTCAGTACAGGAATACTGATTTCTTAGTACAGGAATCTCTGTTTAGGTACAAGAATCGATACCTTTTTACAGGAACAGAGTACCCTGGTATAAGAACCCATAATTCTTGTATGAAATCCAAAATACTTAGTGTAGGAACATAACATACTTTCGGTACAAGAACATCATTTTAGTACAAGAATATCATTCCAGTGAAGGAACTTTGTTCCAGTAAAGGAATGTTGTTGCGGTGTAGGAATGATGATTCAGAAAAGAACATAAAACTTGTAATAAAGAAAAATTCACTTCATAGCCTAATTATTTCTTTGTCTTATGACTGCACTAACATTTAGTCTCAGCTATCTACTTTTCTTTTAGGATTGTTTATGTTGATTTGAAGTTCCTTTCATTGAGTTTTTGCAAAGTACTTTCCTTTTGATTTCGCTACTAGAATTTGTTTGGTATTATTGTATTTGTAATTATTTGATTTTGCAAACGTAATTAGGGGATATATGAATAGATATGGTGAAAGTTTATACCATTAATCTCGGTATTTCCTGTGCTATGCCTCTAATCTTACGTAGCCCTAGGTTGAAAATTAAGTGTTGAAGGAGTTTGTTGAACTACAACTCCATCACCCAACAGACAGTAGGGGGCAAGGAGGTCAACAGATGGTAGTAATGCAAGACCCCTTCCCTCATCAGGGAGTAGTTAACACTCAGCAACAAACACCCCACTCTCATCCATCTAGAGGGAACCCCCATAAAATACTAATCATGATATTTTCATGACACGAGAGGATATCCTCCTGCAAACACGAAATCAAATTTATGAATCTCCCCTAGAGCCCAATCGATCCATCTCGATGACAACAATACCTGCATGCTTGCTGACTATTCCCTAACCTTCTATAGAATCTATGCCCAAAATGGTTAAAGGACCTTTACAGTGCATAGGACACAATTTAAAATATGCTCATAGCCACAACATAGTAGAAAACTTAGCACAATCATCGTCAACCATGTCAGTATTAGAAGTCCTATAAACATGCCAAGGCTATTGGGAGAAGGATCCCCAAGGACAGTTTTGGGGCGAAAAGCCCATGTTTTGGTTATATTTTGTAGTAAACTTGTAAAGACTCCGCATTTTTTGGTCGCGAAGCACAAAGGTGTCATGAGTCATAAAGGGTTGTCTGCCCTTAGTTTTGTAAAGTAAAGTTGGCTGTAAGAGATCTATCCATGGTCCGCGGACCATGGGATTGTATAAAAAGAGTTAAGCTCTTATTAGTTTTAGAATAATATGAGGTAAGAGAGTGATAACTCTGAAGCAAGAAGTCTAAGTTTAGGGTCGTAGCATAGGTAGAGGCTTTGCAGCTGAGTGCATAGAGGCCTAGGGTCGAAGTCTGCAGCTAAGTGCGGGGACCCCTGTAGCTATGTGTGTAGGGTGGATATAGTCTGTAATCACTTGGAAGACATCAATAAAGAGGAACATTTTGCAAATTTTGTGTCTTTGTTCTGTTGATACATCTTGATATGTTATGTATGAATCTCATTTATAATGCTTATATGATGCACAAATGTATGTAATTACGTTGGTCAAGCGAAAGCAAGTAAGAACATCGGTTTACACAGTGCTAACTATAATCATTTAATAAGATAAGCAAGTCACTTAGACTAATTTGGGAATCTGCACGGTACGGTGCCATAGCAACGTGAAAGTGCCTAAGCCACAGGTTAGGGTTGCGCGAAGGTTGATCCTACCCTTTTGTGGAGGTATTAAAAGGTGGAATAAGGGGCTAGTCTGCTAAGCCCTGGAGCTAAGTGACCTGCGTAGAGGCAAGAATAAGAGTGAATTAATTGACATCACAACCATCTCAAGGTGTGGAAACTTAGTTCCAGCATCCCCCCATAATGCCTCTGGTGAGACTTCAGTCCACACTCCATAGGCTGATGCTGAAAGGGCCAGTAATGTAGGGATTTGTTTGGCTAATTAATGCTGAACCTAGGTCAGGCCCCCTCAAGCCAACAAATGGTTCTGTTGCTAGGACCAGAATCTACATAAGAGATGTGTGATGTCGTATCACTGAAATTCGACTAAGAAAGAGATCGAAGATTGGTTGGATAGGAAGATCCACAAATTCGTAGCGCAGGAGAATCAAAACCCGTGACTGAGAAAGGAACAGTGGTTGGATAGATACCTATCTATATATAGATCCATGAAATCTTTTTCTGCTCCTTTCCGATTGAGCTATACGAGTGGATCACAAAGCTAGCAAATAGCCAAGGAAGGTGGAAACTTGACGGTCCTATTGTGTGGACCCCGGAGCTAGTACAGAAATTGGAAGCATCTGATGACAAGATCACCCGCACTGTCGATTATTGGCTCTATCGTATCGTAGGAGGATTTACGAAAGAATTCACGGTCGACACCTTAGTTAGCTATAGCGAGGCAGAGCGACGCTTTTTCAAAGGACCGTGAGGTAAGTACGTGAAATATTTGAATACGTGGATTAAAATGCAATTGTGTGAAAAATGGTTTATGCAACTACTTTGATGTCTGGAGCTATGCGAAGTGGAAAGACTTACAGGAATGAAGGGAAAAAGGGTCCTGAATATACTCCATTAATTTCACCTCTGTGAGGTGACGAAGAAGGGATAGCATAGGTTTCTTCGTGGAGTGCTACTTAGTTAATAATACGAGGATTTCGCGAGTACCACCAACAACTTCACTCGTACCACCTCCACCTCCACCATAGTTCAGTATGGTGAATTCAGTGAAGCTACCCTTGTTCAAAGGCTTGGGAAATGAGGACCCGGACTAGTTCTGGTTCTTTGTGAAAGCTGTATGGGAAGCTCAAGGCGTTATAGATGATCACATAAAGAAGGTGACATTGGTTAGTGCTCTGCAATATCACGTGCTAACCTGGTATATCAAGTACTCTATTGATAACCTGAATGCTGGAGTGGTAGACATCCAGACAACACTAAATAGAGAATTCAGTAGACCTAAATTTGAGGCATAGTCGGTTGTGGGATTCAAAGAAATCACGATGCGACCAGGCGAGATGCCTTAGGAACTAGATCATAGGTTGAAGTGTAAAATCCACGAAGCCAACATGAATTTGATAGACGGACGACATCGCGAGTGGTTTGTGGCTTCGCTACTGCCACACTTAAGGGTTGTGCTGTTGCAGCAGAAGATAACAACTCAGGTAGAGACCTTAGAGATTTCCAAGAGACTGCATGAAACACTGATGCAAGAACCAAATCTGGGGGTTCAGTAGATCCATGCGTAGTTGAAAAACCTTTGCCTAGAGATGCAAAGTTTGAAGCAAGACAGTAGAGTTCGACCAAAGGTACGTGAAGAGGTATGGTGCCTTAAATTTAAGGCTCAGGGGCATGACAAAGACCATTTCTTGGTCTTTACAAACTATATTGTAGGAGGAGGACAGATGCCTTTGAGGTCGAAGGCTCAAGCAGGACCAAGTGTGGGGCCTGCATTTTAGTGCGCTATATGTCAGGTAGCATGAAAACATGCCATGGATAACTGTCATTTTCTGTAGAAGTTTGTACAGACATCGTAACAACTGTTCTGTAACTTTTGTAGGTCGATAGGGCATGATGAGCGTAACTGTAGGAGTTATGAATTGATGATGGATATAACTCTTGTCTATAGGGTTCAGGCAGAAATGTGGCCCCATGACTAGAGCGTAGGGATGGCACGGACAATATTTCAAGGGAATGGACAAGGAAGAGGAGGAGGAGGACCTAACAGAGGTTGGGGATAGTTCATGTGCTACAATTGAATGACCACGACACTATGCCCGTGATTGCACTAACCCAATGCGCCTGTCGTGCAAGTACTGCACTTTATTTGATCATGAAATAGAAGACTGCCCTACGCTGATAGCAAGGATATGTGAAAAATGTGTGCAACTCTGCCGACTCAAAACCTGTAGATGATGAGGTCTGAGGCACTCGAAGAGGATCCAAATGTGAATATAGTGCTCTGAAGTGGAATCACAATAAGAGATGACAAGGGGAAATAACCCGAAGATAGCACATAGGTTCACAAGGCTCCCGTGAAGGAGTTTGAATTCAATTCAAAGCGCACACAAGAAAAATTCATGGAGGCAAAGAAGAGCTTCATTGAGGCCTCCACCTCAGGAAGAAAGGATAAGCCTGATAAGGAGATAGACCCTTCTATGTTCACAACCTTCTTGGAGACCCGCATGAAGTTATTGCGTGATAGTAAGGCTTTGAAGGGGTTACAAGAGCTCATAAATAGATGTGTTAGAACCACTATAGGTGAGCCACGCATAGTACGAAAGATTGGCAAGCATAAAACAAGAACGAGACAAGAGATGAGACTAATTGCACATATAGGAGAGTATGAAATGGATCAGGTTATTTTGGACCTGGGTTTAGATGCGAACGTCCTACCGAAGAAGACTTGGGAATGTATGGGGAAACCCACACTGCAATGGTCTCCTATTCAACTAAAGATAGTGAACCAACAGAAGATCATCCCCATCGGGTGGCTGCAGGGGGTGACTATGGATATTGAAGATGTGAGCATGTTGGCTAATTTTGAAGCAATAGAAATTGTAGATGACAAAAACCCCTATCTTGCGCTCTTGGGAATTGATTGGGCTACTGATATGAATGGGGTAATCAATCTAAAGAAACAAAAGATAATATTTGAGAAGAAATCACTACGCGTAATATTACCCCTAGATCTTGTTGAAGGATCACGCTATACTGAACTAGTCCGCGATTATGAGAGTGATAACAATCTAGACTATATCTATAAGATAACAGTGCGAGACCAAGATTGGGTGAATCCCACCGTGGATGGATGAATCACATGGGATCGTGAGAGTTCCTGCACCTTGGACTCTGATGAAGAATTGGAGCATTGGAAAAATCGGTTACATGAAGTGACTACGCTAAACTGCAACATGATGACCCGGTTGCTGCGCTGTGTGTTATTGGAGGTAAGAAATATGCCTACTTATGATGGCCTAAATGATGTAGATATCTTTTTGGATGCATTTGAGAGTGAGGTACCAAAAAATAATGCTTCTAAGCATTAGAATGGGAACTGTGCGATACACTCGTAAGATGGTGGGGTACGCATAAGGGAAGCTTTGATGATTGACATGAATGTAGGAGGATGATGAGAACACGATTTGGGAAGCCTAAGATGTGAATGATAGACAAGTATGATGGGCAAGATGATCCATGCACGCATTTGGCCAAATGGGCCCAAGCTTATGTAGAGAAGCCCCAACCTGAATGGGTGCACTTGTTCTGTCACACCTTGGACATCCTCCTGATGAACTGGTACATAGAAATAGAGCTCTGCCATGGTAAAGGTGAATGGGATATTCTGCGCGAAGGATTCATAATGACATTAAGTTTTGAAGATGGGTTTGATTTTATTGATGAGGCACTGTAAGAGGTGAAAACAACAATCTTTAGGATACCACAGGATCCTTTGGATCTGATTCAGCTTGAGTGGGCTACCTAGCTAAGTCACACACTGGAATGCTATAATGTAACCGCTGAAGAAGAGGATGAGGATCTGTGAAATATTAACATCCCTGAAACTAAAGGCCATCGTGAGGTTAAAGGACCACATATTGAGAATCCTGATATAACCGTGCCGCTAAAAACGAAACATTGGTATGGAGGAAGAACCAAAATTCACAAAGATTGGAGACTACTGGGACACCGCTACGATGGATAAGATTGCTGAATTTCTCCGTGAGTACCAAGATTTATTCCCTACCAAGTTTATGGATCTGAAGGGGATAATCGAGGACTTGGGTGTTATGAAGATCACATTGAAGCCCAACATGAAGCCGGTTAAGCAAAGACCTTACCGTCTCAATCTGAAGTATAACTAGAAGGTCCGCTTAGAGCTAGACAAGATGCTCACGGTAGGCATCATTGAACTCGTGGAAGAATATGACTGGGAAAGCCCAATGTTGGTATAGGAGAAGAAGAAGAAGGATGAAATAAGGATATGCGTGGATCTCAGAAAGTTTAATGATGCCTTCATACATGATCCTTTCCCGACTCCATTCACTGATGAGGTTTTGGACAATGTAGGTGGCGAGGAAGCATATTCCTTTACTGATGAGTTCTCGGGGTACCACAAGATTAAAATCGCACTGGAAGATAGGAGCAAGAAAACCTTCACAACTGAGTGGGGTTGTTTTAAGTACGCTGTAATGCCATTTGGATTGAAGAATGTGCTTGTAATCTTCTCGCGCGTCGTCGTTACAGCATTCAAGGAATTTATTCATAAGTTCTTGGAGGTATGCTTTGATGACTCGACTGCGTTTGGGCTGGTAAAATGCCTTGTAGCAAGCTTGCACCTGATGTTGGATACTTGTCAAAGATACCAGATTGTGCTCAATCTAAATAAGTGTCTATTTTGTGTTCCTTTTGGGAACAGTCGGGTCATGTGGTTTGTAGACAGGGACTGATGGTAGATCCTGCAAAGGTAGCGGTGATACTGAACTAGGAAGCGCCGAGGAGTTTGAAGCAATAGTGCGCTACCCTGGGACATACAGGATATTACAAATTTTTTATCAAAGGCTATGCCCAGATCACCACGCCTATGGAAAACTTATTGAAGAAGGATGTCACATTCTGCTGAAATGAGGACTACAGGAAGAGCTTGGATATATTGAAAGACAAGAAGGTCACCGCAGTGATTCTAGTGTTCCCGGATTGGAAGAAGGAGTTTCATGTACATGTCAACGCATGATGTATAGCGCTGGGAGTAGTGATGAATTAGGCTAGCGGAGGAGACTTGGACCATCCTATCATGTTTGCAAGTAGAATCTTATCCAAGGCGAAGAAGAACTATTCCACCATTAAGCGCGAAGGATTAGCCATGGTGTATGCCCTCCAGAAGTTTAGGCACTACTTGTTGGGAGGCCATTTTAAGATGTATATAGACTACTCCGCGCTGAAGTACTTGGTCAATAAGCCTGTGTTGGGGGGAAGAATCTGCAGGTGGCTCTTATTGTTCCAAGAGTATGATTTTGAATTTATTGTGAAGCCTAGATGACTGAACGTGGGACCAGACCATTTGTCACACATCGAAACAGGGGAAGAACCCACTAATTTGGAAGAAGGATTTCCCAACACGTAGATATTTGTAGTGCAAGTCATGAATGGTAATTTTGAGGATATAATAGACTTCCTAATGACAGGAATTGCACTAGAAGGATACATCGTCCAGCAAAAGAAGGAATTAGTGGTGTGCGTGAAAGATTTCTCTATCATTGTTGGGAATCTGTACAAAATGGGCTCTAATGAGATATTGTGATGATATGTACCTGAGTTTGAAAGAAGCAGCATCCTCGCGGACGCTCATGGGGGCACCGCAGGAGGACATTATGTAGGAAGAGCAACTGTGTAGAAGATTCTACGCGCAGGCTTGTGGTGGCCAACCCTCCATTAGGATTCAAAAGCGTATTGCAAGGCGTGTGATGTGTGTCAAAGGATTGGTAGGTCATTGCGGAGGGATGAGATGCATTTGAATCCACAGATGATGTTGCAACCCTTTGAGAAGTGGGTGATAGATTTTGTGGGACCCATTTAGCCACAAGGAAAGATGGGAGCAAGTTACATTATCACCGCGACGGAGCATTTGACTTGATGGGCCGAGGCACAACCTGTGTAGGATTACATAGGTGTGACTGCTGCAAAATTACTCTTTGAGTATGTACTGACGCGATTCGGTTGTCCACAGATCTTGATGAGTGATCACGGTACTCACTTTCTGAATGAGATGATCAATGTGCTGATAGAGGAATTTTAGGTATATCACCAGAAGAGCACACCTTATCACCCGCAGGCTAATGGGATGGTGGAAGAATTCAATAAAGTGCTGGAGAATGTGCTGAAAAAGGTTTGCAATGCTCAACGAAGTGATTGGGACCTACACATACCTACAGTAATATGAACTTATCGAACAACATGTAAGAAGTTGACTAGACAAACCCCCTTTAGGCTTGTCTATGGGGTTGAAGCGGTAATGCCTATGGAGTATATTGTGCCTAGTATGTGCATAGCGGCACTCATGGGTATGACAGATCATGGAGCCCTAGAGGAAAGGCTCACACAACTGGATGAGCTCAGGGAAGAGAGACTTTTAACTGGATTTCACCAACAGGTCCAAAAGCAGTGCGAAAAGGCATGGCATGATCGACACATTAAGTTGCGCACCTTTAAGGTAAATGGCCTGGTTTTGTTATATGATAGTAAGTTTGAGAAATTTCAAGGAAAATTCAGGATGCACTAGTTAGGTCCCTATGTCATTAAGGAAATTACCAACAAAGGAGTGGTACAACTGGTCAAATTGAATGGAGAACCCTTCCTAGGAAAGGTGAATGGCAGTCACTTGAAGTCATACACCAGCAATCTGACCATGTGACTAGATGAAGGTAGCAAAATCTTAGTGCTCCAAGCAGCTGAAAGGAGGTGTGAGACTATAAAATACACTGCCCAGGTTGGGGAGCTACGCAATTGGAGGTTTTTGCGAAATCAGGAAGTGTCACAGGGTTTGCGGTAGTGCGAAGGGAGCTGTGCTACCCAAGGAGAAATCACGTAGGTCGGCTGGAAAGTGACCGTTAAAGTCATTGTTCATGATTTGACGACATAAGTGAGGCCAAATGGAGCAGGCGATCGGTATTTAAGACGAAATTTATGGCTCATATCCTTGAAAATCTGTCGCGAATCCGGCATTAATTAACTGAATTTGGGTGGAATAGTCAGATTTGAATTCAAAATTCGTTGTAAATTACAAGTGGTTGTCAAGCGAAAAACACTTGGCATTTTGAGAATTGATTTGTTGAGCTTTCAGGTGCACATGAATTACGAGCGCTGTGAACTTCTGATAGCTACTAAAGTATTCGAGACATTGTCAAAGGAAACATAAGAGTTCTTGCATAAAATCATGTTGGCACTGGCAAAAGTTAGAGATACTGAAGAATCGGTGTTGGAAGTTGAGATGGAGGTAGAAGTTGTTGCTCCAGAGGTCACCGAGGTGCTTGCTGAAGTCCCTAAAGCACCGAGAATGCCAAGACCGAAGCTGATCCCAACTAAAGAGACCGTGAAGGATAAAAGGGCAAGAAACCTGCCATACTGGTGCGCGCATCGCCAAGGAGAAACCCACCAAAACCCACCGCACAGGAGAAAGGCAAGGCCATAACTTTGGAGTCGAAGGAGGAAGACATCGAAGAAATCCTAATGGACGATGAGGATGTGGAAGTTGAAGTGGACTAGGTTGAAGCCCAGGGTGCGAACCTTATTACTCGGTTGCCGGAGTATGTCCCTCCGTGCAAAACTAAGACCAAGGTGCTGAAGGACATCAATGAGAGTAAGACTCCCCTGCAAAAACTATCTATCGCCGGATGAAATTATTTTCGTCGGACCGCGCCTGGCACGAGTGTCCCTGTTGAAATTTGAAGATTGGGACTTGGTGGATCACAAGAAGTTCCCACTGCTGGTGACCAAGCAGTGTTGCTCAACCTGCTCTGGGTCCCACACTACAATCGCACCCCGGTGACAGTTTTGGTCATCAAGCAACTGCTGTGCTTGGTGCATGATGGGTGTAAGCCAATACCCATCATGGATAGGTTGATTCACCAGATAATATGACTTCCATATACAGGAGAGAATCCAGCCATGATATTTGGCGGAAAAGATGGTGAGAAGGCTCTCGCAAAATCCATCAAAGAGAAATTTAAACTGGTGAAGAAGCCACGCGAATACACTATATCCATCATCTGCGACCCCACTATGAAGGTAGTCGTGCATTTCCTCACAGGGAAGGTGATGAGGAAGTGTCACGCCGATGAGGTGTCGGCACCTGTCATCGCACTCATAGCACAGTGTGTTGAAGGAGTCCAGTTCAACTGGTCGGACTGCCTTCACAGAGAGTTCCTGGTGAACTGTCGCGAAGCATAGGTGCTTAGCAAGACGTTCCACTACGCATGGCGCTTGCTGTCAATTGTGCTAGTAGCATGGGAGTTGCCAGAGGACAACCACTTTGCTTCAGTCACGCCAGGCCTACCTGAATCAGTGAAGTACGCTTCGCTGTGGGCAACCAAGGATGCGTAGCGAGTCAGGGACAACAATATCTTTTCGATCTTGATTGAGATGAACATTCGGATGGCCATCAATCGCAAACTATGATTGTCACCTATAGTGTGCGCCAACCCGCAGGGCTATGCCAAATTCAAAGCCGACTTCCATCGAGTATCCATCACGACATGAAAGGACCTTGTGCAGAAATGGTATGAATTGCCTTATCTGGCAATGAATGATGCCATTGATTGGTGCTTGATCAATGGTCGACAGAGTGGCGCACTACCACAAACTTGGCAGTGGGCAAGAGCAATTCCACCATGTAGAAGAAGGAGGAGGAGGCCAAGATTAAGATGGCTAGTTGGTTGAAAAGAGGAAAAAGGAGGCTACTAATAAGGCATAGGCGGAGTGGGAGGCCACGCAGTAGACAGGGAAGCAGATAGGTGGGACAGAGCGGGGCTCTGAAAAAGGTGCGAGGTCGCCTTCACCTGAGACAGAGGAGGAAATAGAACAGCACGACGTGGACTCTGAGGAGACGTCCACCTGCATCGAGTGCCCAAGGGAGCTGGAGAAGGGAGGGCCCAGGAAGAAGTCAAAGGGGACTAAGACCTCACTAGACCCCATCACATTAACAGACGACGACTTGCATGATATCAGTGACACATTGAGGGATACCACCGTGGAGGCCCTGCAACAATTTGATCAGTAGTAGTAGATCATCCTGGGGGCTATCTAGATAGGGTTGCAAGAGTTGTAGACCCACACGTCACAGGCTTGCACAGTATCTACCAGCCTTGCTATTGGCACTTTAGAGTCTGCCAATATGTTGAGTGCAAAGGCCTCAAGTGTGATAGTGTTGCCTGATGGAGCACTGACCAAAAAGAATGAGGCTAACAAGGCCACTGTCAGTTCCCTAAAGGGAGTAGGGTTGAACCTAGTAGCACTCCCACGTGAAGCATTCCACTTGTTGCAGGATGGAGTGATTGCAGAGCTGAGGGCCCGTGAGCACTGTTCCCTTCAGGTGATCAGTGAATAACGAATCAACAATGAGTAGATGGACCTACATGGAAATGCTGCCATTGTTGCTGAGACTGAGGCAACCAACCAGAGAAATCAGATTATGCAGGTCGTTGTGGAGGCATATCGAATGGTCCTAGAGTTAGCCATTCCAGAGGAGGAGACATTCGAGGTATGCATCCGTAAGCTGGCAATAGGGGTGCACGACACTCGTACTGAGATGGTGTGGGTTCAATAGGAGTTGAACATACAAATTATAGAGTTATAGTTGAAGGCCTAGCCTTCAACTCCACCAGAAGTAAAGGAACAGCGGGCGACCGCTGTCACAGATGTAGTGGCAGTGGTGGATAGTGATGTAGAAAACTATGCACAGTTGTTTGAGTAGTCATTGGAGGTCATAAAAAGCTTGTAGGAGGACCCCAATGTAAAACGGTTAGAGACGGAAGCGCACTAGCTACAGTAGCACTATGATGAGGTTAAGGGCACAACACGAACCATCACCTAACACAAAGACTAGCCAAGCTACAGGAGGCCAAGCAGCTGAAGGAATAGGTGGACGGAATGCTGCACAAGGAAGAAGTGCTCAAGGAAATACTGAAGCCCTAGCTAGATGAGGCTTATAGAGTGACATGATCTATTGAAAGCAAGCTTGTAACTCTGCAAGCGATGCAACAAAAGATTTAGGCCGACAATGCAGGAGCAGTGACCGAGCAGACAATGGAAGACGTGAAGCAAGCAACAACTCAATGCATGGCTGAGGTTGCAGTCATACGGGTCGAGCTGGAAGGGTTTCATGCAAAGATCTTCCCACCTACTGAGTGACTCGAGGATGAGTCATGATGTTTGTGTTGGGGGCCTGTTGGGAGTGGGATCCCCCAAGGACAGTTTTGGGACTGAAAGCCCATGTTTTGGTTAAATTTTGTAATAAACTTGTAAAGACTCCACATTTTGTGGTCGCGGAGCACGAAGATGTCATGAGACATAAAGAGTTGACCAGCCTTAGTTTGTAAAGTAAAGTCAGCTGTAAGAGATCTACCCATGGTCTGCGGACCATGGGATTGTATAAAAAGAGCTAAGCTCGAAGTAGTTTTAGAATAATATGAGGTAAGAGAGTCATAGCTCTGAAGCAAGAAGTCTAGGCTTTGAGTCATAGCGTAGTTTGAGGCTTTGTAGCTGAGTGCATAGAGGCCTAGGGTCGAAGTCTGTAGCTAAGTGCGCGGACCCTTGCAGTTGTGCGTAGGGCAAATAGAGTCTTTAATCACTTGGAAGATATCAATAAAGAAAAATATTCTGCAAATTCTGTGTCTTTGTTCTATTGATACATCTTGATATGTTATGTATGAATCTCATTTATAATGCTTATATTATGTGCGAATGTATGTAATTACGTTCGTAAAGCGATCGGAAGTAAGAATATTGGTTTACGTGGTGCTAACTATAATCATTTAATAAGATAAGCAAGTCACTTAGACTAATTTGGGAATCTACATGGTACGCTGAAACAACAACACGGAAGTACCTAAGCCACATTTTAGGGCTACGCGAAGTTCGATCGTACCCTTTTGCTGAGGTATTAAAAGGAGGAATAAGGAGCTAGTCTGGTAAGCCCTAGAGCTAAGTGACCTGCGCGAAGATAGGAATAAGATGGAATTAACCGACATCACAACCATCTTAGGGTGCTAAAACTTGGTTCTAGCATCCCCCCATACTGCTTTGGGTGAGAATCTGGTCTGTGCTCTGCGGGGTGATGCCAAAAGGGCCAGTAGTGTAGGGATTTGTTTGCCTAATTAATGTTGAACCTAGGTCAGGCCCCTCAAGCCAACAAAACCCAACGGAAAGCCTTACTTTCCACTCCAGGTGAAATTGACCCATCTAATTCTCACCTAATGGTCTTCGACTTAGATAAAGCTACTCCATAGCTACCATCAGCCATTTCCTTCCAAATTCCAGTCTCAGTCCAAAACACTAACATTCATTATTGCATCATTGACGAAGGGGCCTCTAAATGTATCATGTCCAAATCTATTTGGCAGAAACTGGGATCCCCTGAACTCAAACCTTCTGACATTCCACTTAGATCATGTGACGGACGTCCAATTGGATTACAACATCCTACTAGGCCAAAGCTATATGTATGAGATGCTAGCAGTCACGTCATCGATGTTCAGAATAATGATGTTCCGCCACGATGGGAAAATCATTACTATAAAAAAAATCACATACTATGAGAAGGAAACCTTACCCACAATTGACGGTGTTCTGCCCTTAGTCTCGTCTTCCCATGAGTTGATCACTACTTACACTGAGCTCAACCATGGCTAGTTTAAGCCATCAACACTCCTAAGGACATTCCTATGAGACCCTCTAGTGCTACAAGAAATTTTTCCACAGACTGAAGCACCAGTATGCATGATGACCTCATAAAAAACCACCCAAAGTCAGGAACTAGTTCCAGATGCTAACAACGATGTTGTTACCATTCCAACCTTCTAACCGAATTCCATCACTCATTCTCCCTTCTTATATCCCACACCTGGTTTTGTCTCACACCAAGTCATTGCAACACTCTCATTTCCCTATATATCTCTCGCAATATCGGCATGGTATTTGGACCCATAGACCACACCAACAAGAAGAGGTGTCATTGCAACAGTTTTCATTCCTATTCCTCCTCAGGACAATGTGACACCCCAAACAACACCTACTTAGGTAAATCCCACATTACAAATAGTTCCTGCATCAAAACTAGTCAGTAAAAAGACAAGGGATAGTAAAAAGGGTGAAAATGTGGAAGCTTCAAACACTCCTTCCCCTAGGGTCGCTCAACCCTGCGCATTATGTGAAATAATAGGGCACGCCACAAACAAGTGCCCCGAGTTCAAAGAGCTTAAAGCTCTTCTACATGCCCCAAGAGACCTAGTGAACTCTCCTCCCCCTATTAGTAAAGTTAACACACCCATGCATTTTAAGGCATTACACACCAAGCATGCATGCGCCATATGCGCAGAGTACGAGAATTATACACATCATTTCCATGAAATTCCTCAATATCAAGATGAATTAGGTGTGCTAATCGAATCAAATACCCCATTACTCTCCATAAAGGATATATCCAAAAACATTTTTTACGTCGTAAGGGAAGAAGATTCTTGCTCCTATCACTCATTTGATCCATCAACCTCTCGCCATAATCGGAGGAAACCTGAACTAGTAACCACCTTTTCAACACCCACTTGCGCATTATACAACTTACCAGATCCTTATATCAACCAATGCCCTGAATTAAGCGCATTTAGCCAATTATATACAGTACCCCAAATCGCCCAAAGCGCAAGACCGAGGCACAAGCGTCACAATTATAAGATTTTTGCAAGAAATCACCATGTGTGACATTGTCACCATCTTTCTTGATTCATTCTTTATTAGGATTGATGCGGTGATTCATCGCTGTTAATTTAGATTTAGGTGGATTAGATATTGAACCATTAAATCATTCACCACCCTTTGGGAATGAAGCATATAGGTTCATTCTATGTGTGTTCGAGGAGAAATGATAGCCAACAACAAGGCAGGACCCCTATCATTTCATCTCCCATCACCACCATCAATCCAGATTGGATATTCCATCTTGTAACGAGGCATCAACATCCCATACTATGAGCAGAACCACTTCCCATACTATCCACTCGGTTGGTTCCAGACCGGTGTGTGCAATCTATACCAATACTACTCATAGCACTGAGGCATTCCCTACGTCACACACATATCGGCAACTTAGGATTCAATGTCAGCATCTTATTGAACAAGCTACTTTTGTTGCTTGTACACTGACAAGAGCGCAAGATCTTCCTTCCAGACAGCCCCAACCCACCATAATCAAGATTCTGCCACCACCTAATGTTGACGACATGCAACATCATATACGATTCATTTCCTCATTCATAGGAACCATGATTCGTGTTGTCTGCCCATCATTTTTTGGTGTAAAGACCACAAAATCCTTTAACGGTGCAGAACCATCCAATTTTCACTTTGTCAACTTCTCTTGGTTCTATGACATCACCCAAGAAATCATATTCTTGCTTGTTGACAAGCACAATATGGCCTACACCTTAACTTCAAGACCTGGCACAAACCAAGTCAACACTAGATAACATTTTTCACTCAGATGAAGATATTCTAGAAGCCATGACAAAACCTGAATGTCCTTGGGATGCCATGCACCATCGTTCATTTTTTCCTCTGAAAAAATATTTGTTCCTAAGAGTGCTCAAACACATGATATTTGCGCCATTGAATGAAAATATTTTATCCCACCCAGGAAAGTCGATTAGTTCAAAAATTCTATCCCAAAACTATATGCATTTGAGGAAGGGAACATGTCAAACATTTCATCTACCATCAAGGTGAATATGTCAAACAAACCTGGAAAATTCGAAGAGATCTCCTTGGGGGAAGCATGATCTCCACAAGAAGTAACCGCATATACATCCCTTTTCAAGAATGCAGGGATATTTTTGGATGGGATCAATCATAAATGACAAGTATCTATCCCACCATTGTGGAACATCACCTGGACACATGGCTTGATGCCTATCCTATCCTGCAGAAATAATGTCAATTACATCCTTCTAAGGTAACAATAATCAAACAAGAAATAGATAAACTTCAAAGAGCTGGGTTCATCTACCTGATTCCTTACATGTCTTAGCTTACCAACCCTATACCCGTCATGAAAAAATAGGTCACCATTCACATTTGTACTAATTTTAGGGATCTAAACAAAGTGTTCTATAAATATAATTACCAAACGTCATTCATCGACCAAGTTATCGATGCTTGCGCCAATCATGAGGCCTTATCCTTCATGGATGGGTTCTTTGGGTACAACCAAATTTAGATTCGCCATACGGATCAGTATAAAACTGCATTCACAACCCCTTGGGGTACATTCACATACCAAGTTATGCCTTTCGATCTTAAAAATGTTGGCGCCACCTTCCAGTGGGCCATGAACTACATCTTCCATGATCTAGCTCATCTCATCCTCGCATATCTGGATGACCTTACGGTACATTCCAAAAAATGTGCCAACCATTTAGAGGACTTCCACCTGGTTTTTCAGAGATTTTGACAAAATAACCTACACTTGAACCCTCTCAAGTGCATATTTTGTGTCAAAGCCGAATGACTACTAAGTTTCATAGCATCCCAACAAGGTAGCAGAGTCAACCCTCTCAAAGTCCAAGTCATTAAAGAGGTGCCTCCCCCAAATACATTAAAAAAATTAAAAATTTTGTAGGATAAGGCCAATTTCTTACGGCTCTTTGTACTTGATTATGCTACTTACGTGTAAGGTTTCCTTCACCTCCTTCATTGAGATATCCCCTTTTAATGGGATGATGAGGCCCAAAAATCATTCGAAGTTTTAAAATATGCATTATATAAATCTCCTCTGATTAAACCCCTTGACCACAACAATGACTACACCATATACATATCCACATCAGAGGTAGCCATCGCCAGGATATTAGTCCAAGATGGACTAGACAACAAGGAGTACGTAATTTATTACATTAGCAAGAACTTATCTATGCCTTCATTGAAGTATGGGCAAGAAGAAAAACTTCCTTAGCCCTTGTAAATTTTGTAAAAAAGCTTTGACATTATATCATCCTTCGAACCACTACCATAATATTAACCATCAACCCCATGAGGTATCTTCTCACTCTGTTGGGTCCCTATAATACTAGTGATTACCCCATTACTATTGTAGTTATACCCCTTATTAATATTTTTGTGCCCCTAATGCCCCTATATTGTTATTACTGTGCCCCATAGAATCCCTCTATTGCTATTTTTGTGGCTTTATATTATTATTGTTAGGTCGGCTGGATTATATTGTGACTCCTTAGACTCCTATATATAGAAAGGAGGTTTTGTCATTTGAATCATCCAAGAATTGTTCATATATGTAATGTAAAGGAGGTTGCCCCCTCGAAGAGGCTGAATTCTAAGGCGTGGATTTATCTTTTCTATCTTTTCTTGAGCTGGTTTCATAACATTTGGTATCAGAGCTTTGGATTCTAGGGTTTCGCTGCTCCAAACAGGTCATCGTGGAATTTTCGCTATAACTTTTTTTCTGTGATGTTTCAGAAGTAAAAAAAAAAAACCCACTTGAGAAGAAATCATGCTGAACCTTGGGTCCGAATTTCAGAGCTTTTCGCGCTATATTTGCGGAGATATGATCTGAGGAAGTTGGTCTTTTTGAAGACTCCTGAATTACATTCCAAACAGGTGACCTGGGGAAAATTGTCATAACTTTCTCTCTAAAGATCGGATTGAAATTTCATAAGAAGGTAAAGAAAGAGGACGGACTTCAGTTTCTTGTATGCATTTTTTAGATCCATAGGTCGAAACAGTGACTCGTGGCACGTCGTACAAGTTCGCTCTACTGAACTAGTCTATAATCAAGTCACTGTGGGAGATTTCGCATAACTCTTCCTTGGAGAATCCAATTTGGGTCAGACTTGTGGCATTGGAAAGAGGACACAGAGGGCTACTATAGATCACAAATTCAGAACTAGATGATTAGAAAGTACAGAGATACATCAGAGGCAATATCGAGCTCCTACAAAGTGAAAAAAGGTGTGTAGATTTTCTTAAATTTTTGCTTAAGCTTGGTTTGAAAATTTATTTTGAAGGAATTCAAAGGGCATAGTAGAGCATTATTGTCGGTAACTGATGCCCCGAGGAAAGAAAATGCAAACACCTAGTAAGGAACCTGAAAGCTCTAGCATGACTCATGAAGAAGAGGAAGAAATGCAACATGATATATCAAAATTACAAGACCAAGTGCAACAACTGTCCCTTACACAAAAAGGAACAGAATCTAAGATGGATGGTTTAAAGAAAGATGTAGAAGCTAAGATGGATGGTTTAAAGAAAGGTGTAGAAGCTAAGATGGACTATTTAAAGAAAGGCGTAGAAGCTAAGATGATTGACGTGGAAGCTAAGATGGATGATTTGAAGATAGATTTGAAGACAGACATGGACGAATTGAAGATAAATATGAATAAGTTGCTACAAGAAATGGGCACTAAGGGTGAAAGGGTACTAAAGGAAACTCATGATGAGAATAAAAGAAATGTTAATCATGATTCCATAGACGCTAATGTTGGATCGAAGACTCACCATATTCCAAAAATCGATATGAGGAAGTTTGATGGCAAGGATCCTGCCACATGGATATTACAGATGGAGCAATTCTTCGATCTCAATAATGTGCAAAACACACAAAAGGTACGTATGGCAACTTTATATTTGGAACCAAATCAGTTTGTATGGTATCAATGGCTTTGCTCTCGTAAACAATTTATCACTTGGGCAATTTTTACGGAAGAATTGATAGCACATTATGAGGATACAAAAAGCAACACTTTTTTTAGCCAATTGATAAGTCTCAAACAAAAGGGTTCAATAATGGAGCACATTGAGGAGTTCCAAAAATTGAACATAAGGGTAAAATATATTCCAGAGGAGCATAGGATTGATGTGTTCATAGGGTCTTTAAAGGATAATATCCAACATGATGTTCGCCTTTGGGAACCTGATTCATTAGAGAAGGCATTCAGGTTAGCAAGAAAAATGGAAAGCAAAATTATGGCAACCAGGAAGCATACCACTCACAACTATAAAGACGGAAGTGTTGTTGCCCCTAGTCTTCCACAACCTATAAGGTTGACACCACAACAATTGGAAGAAAAAAGAGCAAAAGGGCTTTGTTACAGTTGTGATAGCAAATACACTAAAGGTCATAAGTGTGCTGAGAAGAAATTATTCTACATAGATTGTGAAGAGGAAGAAGAAAAGGAGCAAGAAAGGTCAAAAGAAGAGGATATACTCCAGGAACAAAGCCTAGATGAAGAACAAATAAATCGACCATATCTTGTAATGCATTGGCGGGAATTACCACTCCTCAAACCATCAAGATAGAAGGACAAATCAAGAAGAAAAAGGTAATAGTGTTGATTGATTCAGGAAGCACCCACAATTTTATTCATTGTAAGGTAGCAAAAGAATTGAATTGCTTCCTATATCCAGCACCAGAGTGTCAAGTGATGATTGCAAATGGAGGAACAATAAATTGCTCTGGAAAGTGCCATAATATCAAGCTATCCATGGGAGAATATGTATTGACTAGCCCAATGCTTTCCATTCCAATGGGAGGTGTTGATGTTGTACTAGGAGTCCAATGGCTACAATCCTTGGGTACAATAGCTTTTAATTTTCAAGAACTTTTCATGAAATTTTCTACGGAAGGAAAGGAAGTTGAATTAAGGGGTATTGCAGGGAAACCAGGAAAGATAATCAGCTCTAATGGTATGACAAAGCTTCTAAAAAAGGAGCAAAGAGGTGTAATTGCACAATTATGTTCGCTAGATGTTTCCACATCAGAATCATCTATTTCTCCAGATCTCCAAAAAGTCCTGGACAATCATTCCAAGGTATTTGAGACTCCCAAAGGTCTCCCACCTATGCGTGATCATGATCATGCTATTCATCTGATTCCAGGAAGTGTTCCTCCAAACATCAGGCCGTACAGATATCCCTATGTCCAAAAGAGTGAAATTGAACGTATGGTTGCAGAAATGCTAGAGGCTGGTATAATTCAACCGAGTCAAAGTTCTTTCTCTGCTCCAGTAGTATTGGTGCACAAGAAGGATGGATCATGGCGCATGTGTCCAGATTATAGGGAGCTCAACAAGCTCACTATTAAAGATAAGTTCCCCATTCCTGTCATTGATGAATTACTGGATGAATTGCATGGATCAATTTACTTCACCAAGTTGGATCTTCGTTCAGGATATCATCAAATCAGAATGAAGATTGAAGACATTCCGAAAACAACATTTAGAACTCATGAGGGTCATTATGAATTTTTGGTCATGCCTTTTGGCCTTACCAATGCACCTTCAACATTTCAAGGTTTGATGAATTCAATTTTCAAACCATTCCTTAGAAAATTTGTGTTAGTATTTTTTGATGATATACTAATCTACAACAAGTCTTGGAAGGATCATGTTGAACATGTTGACAGGGTGCTACAACTATTGGAGGAGAAACAATTATATGCAAAAAGATCCAAATGTTTCTTTGGAGTCCAGGAGGTGGAATATTTGGGTCATATTGTATCTCATGAAGGAGTTAAGGTAGACCCTAGCAAAATTAAAGCCATTAAGGAATGGAAAATCCCCACATCCATAAAGCATCTGCGAGGATTTCTTGGGTTGACAGGGTATTATCGCAAGTTTGTTAAGAATTATGGGAGAATAGCAGCACCTCTAACAACATTATTGAAGAAAGATGCATTTTCATGGACTCCGGAAGCAACAAAGGCCTTTGAACATCTTAAAGAGGCAATGTGCCAAGCACCGGTCTTAGCTACACCGGACTTCACAAAAACCTTTATTGTGGAATGTGATGCTTCAGGAAATGGAATTGGTGTTGTTCTAATGCAAGATGAAAGACCCATTGCTTTTGAAAGTCGTCCAATCAAGGGAAAGTTTTTAAGCAAAGCTATTTATGAGAAGGAAATGTTGGCAATACTCCATGCACTTAAGAAATGGCGACCCTACCTAATGGGAAGACACTTCAAGGTAAAAACGGATCATGATAGCCTTAAATACTTTTTAGAACAAAGATTATCCTCTGAAGAGCAACAAAAGTGGGTCACAAAGATGTTGGGTTATGACTTTGAAATCATCTACAAAAAAGGGAAGCAAAATGTGGTGGCAGATGCACTCTCAAGAAAGGATGAGGATGTGGAAGCATTGTTGTGCGCCATTTCTATTATCCAACCAGATTGGATAAACGAAGCAAGGGAGGAATGGAAGAATGACGAAGAAGTGTGGGCACTTATTCGAAAGTTACAACAAGATTCCAGTACGTCTGATACATTTAGCTGGAAAAATGATTCGTTATGGTACAAAGATCGCTTATACCTCTGTAAGAATTCCCAGCTAAAACAAAAGATTCTTATGGAATTGCACACTTCTCCCTTAGGAGGGCACTCAGGATTTTTAAAAACTTACCACAGGGTTAAGAAGGAATTTTTTTGGGATGGCCTTAAATCAGATATTCAAAAGTTTGTGGCGGAATGTTTGGTTTGCCAACAAAATAAAGTTGAAACAATTAAGACACCGGGTCTATTACAACCTTTATCCATTCCAAGCCAACGTTGGGAGGAGGTTTCAATGGATTTTATCACAGGTTTACCCAAGTCTGAGGGAAAGAGTGTCATCATGGTGGTAGTTGACAGACTTACCAAGTATGCACACTTTTGTGCATTATCACATCCATTTAAAGCCAGTACAGTTTCTACTGCATTTATGGAAACAATTCAAAAGCTACATGGAAACCCAAAGATTATTGTAAGTGACAGAGATCCCATTTTCACTGGAAATTTTTGGACATAATTATTTTCTTGTCTTGGTACTCAGTTAGCTCATAGCTCATCTTATCATCCTCAATCTGATGGGCAAACTGAGATAGTAAACAAATGTTTGGAAGGATATCTTCGTTGCTTTGTATCTGATAAACAGACACAATGGGTCAAATGGTTGCCTCTGGCTGAATGGTGGTATAACACTTCCTTCCATACAACAACAAAAATGACCCCATTTATGGCACTTTATGGGTATCAACCACCATCCATCACATCATATTTAAGAGAAAATTCTAAGGTTCAGGCAGTGGAACATCACATCGAACATCAACAACAAGTCCTCCAACTCTTAAAGGATAACCTCGTGTTGGCACAAAATAGAATGAAACAACATGCATATCGACATCGCAGTGAAAGAAGTTTTGATGTAGGTGATTGGGTATTCCTACGGCTACAACCATATAAGCAAATGTCCCTCAAGCAAGCTAAGAAGGATAATAAATTATCACCAAAGTATTATGGTCCGTACAAGGTGTTGCAAAAGATTGGTACTATGGCATACAAATTGGAGCTTCCTGCAGCTTCTCGATTGCACCCAGTTTTCCATGTTTCATGTTTAAAGAAGGTTATAGGCGACAGGTTCCCAAACAATATTGCCAAAACTTGACGAGGAAGGAAAAATTATATTGGAACCGGAAGCATTCACAGAAACAAGAACTAGACAGTTACGAAATCGTTTAATTTCAGAGTATCTTATCAAGTGGAAGAACTTATCCGCTGAAGATTCCACATGGGAGGATGAGAATTTTATGCAGAAGTATCCAGAACTACTCAAGCGTTGAGGACAACACTTTTTTGAAGGAGAGGGGCATGTTGGGTCCCTATAATACTAGTGATTACCCCATTACTATTGTAGTTATACCCCTTATTAATATTGTTGTGCCCCTATTGCCCCCATATTGTTATTACTGTGCCCCATAGAATCCCTCTATTGTTATTTTTGTGGCTTTATATTATTATTGTTAGGTCGGCTGGATTATATTGTGACTCCTTAGACTCCTATATATAGAAAGGAGGTTTTGTCATTTGAATCATCCAAGAATTGTTCATTTATGTAATGTAAAGGAGGTTGCCCCCTCGAAGAGGCTGAATTCTAAGGCGTGGATTTATCTTTTCTATCTTTTCTTGAGCTGGTTTCATAACACACTCATCGTATGATGAACCACAAGTATGCTCATTGGGTGGTCATTCTACACAAATTCTATCTACAGTTTAACTACCCTAAGAGGGAAAAAACACTCATCCTTTTTGAGTTCATTGCGGAACTCCCATCATAGACTCCAGGCTCTCCTGTTAATGAGGCTCTTCTTGATGAACCTCTGTTTTTAGTATCAACAAATGACCCCTGGTATGGATATCATCCTCTTTTTATGAACTTAAAAGTTCAAACCCGAGCTTACTTGTGATGATCAAAGGTGCATACTACAATAGGGCCCCTGCTACCTCCTATTAGGGGATGTCCTCTATCGATAAGGCATATACACCACCCTGCACTGATGCCTCGATCACCAACAAGCTGATCACTTCTTAAAACACTGTCATAGCGAGGCTTGTGGTGGCCACCGATGAGGAATGCCCACTGCCCAAAAAATCCTTCGCGTTGGTTATTTTTGGCCCACCCTGTTCCATGATTACATATAAGTAGTCAAACAATGTCAGTGATGCCAACAATATTCTCATAGACACGAGCACCATCTGCTCCCTTACATTTATTCATAGTGGTTGGACCCTTCAATACGTGGCACACTGACTTCATGACCTGTAAACCCTCGTCGTTCAGAAACCACAACTACATTGTGGTAGTTGTATACTATTTCACCAAATGGGAAAAATCAATGCCCAAATATAATAACATTGTCGAAACCACCGCATAGTTTTTTTCAATCATGTCATAGCATAGTTTGGTTTTCCCAGGGACTTGGTTTCAGAGCAGGGCGAACATTTCGAAAATGAAATATTTCAAGACCTATCCCAAAACCTTGGTTTCTCTCACTAGTTTGCATCACCATACTACCCACACTCCACAGGGTAAGTGGAGTCATTAACAAGGTCCTAAAAACCATGTTACAGCGCATGGTGAGCACTCATAAAATCAATTGGCACCATATGGTGTTCTCTACCTTATGGGCACACCGCACAATGGTTAAGGCACCCACAGGGTTTACACCCTTCCAACTAGTATATGGCATAGAAGTAGTACTTCCCATCGAGTGTGAGATCCCTATTTTCCACTCAGCCATTGAAATATTAACGAACACCAAACCTTTGGAACAAAGGTTGGTACACCTGGAGCTTGTCGATAAGCGTCGATGACAATCCGTCCAGAATAATGAAGCACACAAAAAGAGGTTCAAAGCCTCATTCGATCACAACATTACACCTCAGACATTTACCGAGGGGGAGTTAGTCCTCCGCTACGATGTTGCCCAAGCTACAGTAAGACCTAGAAAGTTCGAAACCCTGTGGAAGGGCCCATACATCATGAAACATTGCCTCTTTAAGGGGGGCATACATATTGTCAGAGCCTGATGGGACTTGCCTAAAAAATCTCGTCAATGGTCTCTACCACATGTAGAAATTTTGAATAATTTAACACATATTCAATGGAGATTATCCTGATCATGTACTATTGCGGAAAACATACACAATACATAAGCTCCTCTATGTTGATCATCAATATAGCAGCATCAATAACAATAAAACATCAAGAACATTCACACATTAACACAGTATGTATCCCGGGGAAAGCATCTCACTAAAAACCCCAACTATCTGTATATTAATGATTGAGTCATGTAACATTACACAGCATAATACTTCTCACAAGTATCTCCACCTCTGTTACACACAATACAGCTCAGATCTGATCTCCAAATCTTTTCCACTGCTTGCCTGCCTCCACTGCTCAATACCTGCTAAAGAACTGATGAGAATGGCTCACCAAACTCGTTTTTCACCTGCAAAATAGTCACTCACTCTTTGTTGGACGTGAGCACAAGCTATAATGTGGGCAAATACGTGAGCAAACTCATTGGCATACTCAATCCCTTGATTGTGCAAGATCTGGTGCACAACTATAGTCACAACTGATAACAATCTGATTCTCTACCACCTGTCCCTGTTGAACTGAACATGCACTGACATGCAACTGAGTTAACTGATGTATTCATTAGTTGTATTATGAGTTAATAACTTGTGAATTAATTAGTAACTAATTCACCCAACTCATCTCTAGTCTATTTGCCAGTTAGACTAAATACAACCAGTTTAACAAAGCTAAACAGAACACAACTCCATCAACTCCACAATCAACTCCACCAAACTCAACTGATTGAGTTCTAACTGAAGTCATGCATGCAACAACTCAACTGACTCATAAGAAAAGCGTATTTCCTTCTGACAGCTGCATGTGCCACCTCTGTAGCTCAAACTGAAGTGCTCCAAGAGAATAAGATTAAGTTTATAGTCCAAATATTATTGTGAGATAATAATATTTGACTTTTCTATTTTTGACAGCCAGTCTAAAAATAGACTTTGATCACTCACACTGTGATCACTCACACTTTCATCAAAAATAGAAGTCCATCTATTTTTTCCCAACTTGATCAATCATCCATAAACAACAACCTGCAATCCATAGACATGATCCATATGTCTAAAAATAGACATAGTCTAAAAATAGACTTGCGCCAAAAATAGCCTGCGGGCCCACTTAGTGAAGGCGACTCTTTTCACTAAGCTCCATCATCTTGTTGCAATCTCAACACTCCCTCTCGACAAGATATGGATTATCAGCAACCCCTATCCTGCCTCGGTGGTACTCGAATTTGCTCCTGGTGAGAGCCTTCGTCAGAATATCAGCATCCTGATCCTCCGTTGGAATGTACGAAAGTAACATGATCCTCCGCTACACACAATCTCTGATATGATGGTACTTGATGTCAATATGTTTAGATCTATCATGAAATACAGGATTAGCCGAGAGTTTAATGCAACTCTGGTTATCACAGTAAATCACAGTAGGATCCAAATGAGAACCGAACAAACCAACTAGGATCTTCCTCATCCATATAGCCTCGCATGCAGCCAAACTTGCTGCCATATACTCGGCCTCCGCTGAACTGAGTGCCACGGATCTCTGTTTCCTGCTGTACCAAGAAACTGCTGTCGATCCAATACTGAAGACCCCTCCTGATGTGCTCTTTCTTTCTGTTGGGCTCCCTGCCCAATCTGCATCCGTGAAACCACATAGCTTCACC
This sequence comes from Pinus tabuliformis, assembly GCA_031772625.1. Classification (NCBI taxonomy): domain Eukaryota; kingdom Viridiplantae; phylum Streptophyta; class Pinopsida; order Pinales; family Pinaceae; genus Pinus; species Pinus tabuliformis. Next base: position 324,874,479 of record CM062806.1, on the reverse strand, counting down.
TCATCCTCCTGTCTGTACCACAAACCATATCCCGATGTGCCTCTCAAGTAGCGCAATACATGCTTGCCCGCCTTCCAGAAGAGCTTGGTAGGCTTAACCATAGCTTGTGAAAGCTGGTTAACTGCATAGCATATATCAGGTCGTGTTTTGACCAAATACATCAGCGACCCCACCAACTGTCGATAAACAGTGGCATCCTCCTTCCTCCAACCTCCAGGAAGAGGAGTATCAACAGGCTTGCAGCCATGCATGTTGAACTTCTCCAGTATCTCCCGAGCATACTTGCCCTGAGAAACAAACAGTCCACCACTGCACTGCCATATTTCCAATCCCAGGAAATAGTGAAGGAGGCCCAAATCCTTCATCTCAAACTCTGTAGCAAGATCCTTCTTGCATGACAGTATCAACAGCTCATCACCCGTTAGAATCAAATCATCAACATACAGTACAATGATAAGAAACTTACCCTCCACCACAATCTGGTATAGGTTCGGATCCGCCTCGCTCTTGGAGAATCCAAGTCCTGTGAAATAGCTGTCTATCCGTGTGTACCAAGCACGTGGTGCTTGCTTCAACCCATACAACGCTCTCTTGAGCCTGCACACATGTGACTCGCTGCTGAAGACTTCAAAGCCTTCGGGTTGCTCAATGTACACCTCCTCCTCAATGAATCCGTTGAGGAACGCAGTCTTCACATCCATCTGATGAATGTGCCATCCCATCTACGCTGAGAGAGCAAGAATCGTCCGTATGGAAGAATACCTTGTGACAGGTGCAAAGGTCTCCTCATAATCGATCCCCTCAATCTGTGAAAAGCCTCGGGCAACAAATCTTGCCTTGTACTTCTCCACACTCCCGTCAGCTGCCTGCTTAACTTTGTAGATCCATCTCGAACCCACCACTGATTTCCCTTCCGGTCTAGGAACAATCTCCCATGCACTGTTTCTGACAATAGAATCATACTCTTCCACCATGGCGTCTACCCATGCGGGATCCTCCACAGCTTCCTCAAAAGAGGATGGCTCAGTCACAACACACTTGCTCATAAGAGCCATGTATCCAGTGTACCGATCAGGTGACTGTCTCTGCCTGCGTTGGGCTGTAGGTGGTCCTACAACTTTCTCTGCATCTTGAGCCAGTCGCTCAGCTTCTGTCAAGCGCTTTCGCCCTCTGATGGTTGGCGCTGCATGAGTGGTCTCTTCCACTCCATGAACCTCGTCCTGTGGCTGATCCACGTCCTGAAGCTCATCCTTAGGAACTAATAGCTCCTCATTTGCATGCAAGTGTAGCTCCCTCTCAAGCGAACACTTCATGGCTTTCTCCTCCTGAAATTTTATATCCCGTCGCACAACAGTTTTACCACTGTCTGGAAAATACACATGATAGTTTTGGGGCGTATCAGTGTACCCCACAAATATCCCAACCTCTGCGGTCGGCTCCAACTTCTTCCTGACATCCTTCGTCACATGCATGTAAACGTTAGCACCAAAAATCCTCAAATGAGAAAGATCAGGCTTCTTACCAGAATAAGTCTCCTCAGGTGTACTCATGCCAAGTATCCTATGAGGACAACGGTTCTGCACATAAACTGCTGTATTGCATGCTTCTTCCCACAAGTGAAGGGGTAGGCCCTGATCATGCAACATTGCCCGTGCAGCACCCACAATCGTTCTGTTCTTCCGCTCAGCTACCCCGTTCTGCTGTGGGTTATGGGGAGCTATGAGCTCTCTACGAATCCCTTCTGTCTTGCAGAAATCCTTGAACTCGTCCGAGATGTATTCACCACCATTATCGCTCCTAAGAGCCTTCACCTTCTTCCCCGACTCCTTCTCGACCAGTGCTTTGAATTCACAGAACTTTGAATATGTCTCGCTCTTCTTCTGCATGAAGAAGATCCAGCACTTACGAGAGAAATCATCAACAAAAATCACATAATACCTGTGTTTTGCTGTCGAAGCAATTGAGAAAGGTCCACACACGTCTGTGTGAATTCTCTCAAGGATCGTCGTGGCGCGACTATCCTTCTCGTGAAAGGTGGCTTTCACAAACTTCCCCAAAGTACACCCCTTGCACTGATCTGACTGCGCAAGTGTGCCTTTAGGAAGCCCTGTAGTGATCTGCTGCAGTATCTTCAAGGCTCCATGGTGAAGGTGACCCAACCTCCTGTGCCACAACTCGCCATCATCCCGGCTCACCAATCCTTCTGCCTTGCCTGCCATTGCTACGCATCCATCTACATGCAACTGATAAAGGTTCCTCACTCGAACCCCTATCTTCCGGGTCTCACCAGTTGTCTTGCTGCGCAGGAAGGCCTTTCCCTCATTGAAAACAACATCATACCCCTTGTCTTCTAACATCGCCACTGAGATGAGATTCTTCTTCAATCCTGGAACATGCATGACTTCCTTCAATACAAAGGGTTTACCAGACTCCCTCTCAAAGGAAATGGTACCGATACCGGTCGCACTCTATCTACCATCATCGCCCATCTCGATGTGCACTCCAAGATCTTTGTCCTCCAGATCAGAGAACAAATCTCTATCTTCCGTCATGTGAAAAGACGCACCACTGTCCAAGAACCACACTGATCCCATCACACTTGAAACCAAGCATGCGATCAATGAAAAATCAAGCTCAAACTGAGAAGCTAAGGCCTCTCCCCCTGCAGATCCAGCAGCTTGCTTGTTCTTCTTCTTTTGCAGACAATTTGTGGCATAGTGTCCATGCTGGTGACAGTGAAAACACTTCACCTTGGACATATCCTGCTTCTTGCCTTTCGCACCAGACTGAGAAGCTTTCTTGCTCTTCCCTTTCTTTGCTTTGGCAGCCAAAGCACAATTCTCTTCATCAGATACCTTTGATGAAGATCCATTCTCACCTTTATTATTTCTGAGTTTATCCTTGAGCGCCAGGTCGCTCTTGCTTTGGAATAACATTTGCAATCCGTTGAAAGACATTTTCAACAACACTGCTGCAAATTCGAATTTCCACCAGCTCCAACTCAACTGCTTCCAATCTAGAATTTGTGAGAACAAAATATTTCTCGTACAGAGATTGACTGTATGGGCATTCACCAGATATCTCACCTTCCAAAGGAAGGATGAATCCATAGGCTACCTGGCCCGATTACAGACTCTGCCTAAAGAAATAGAATGTAAACACTTCCTGAATAGTAGATCTGATGATCAATCCTCGCTTGATATCCTGTAAAAATCTCTTCTACAAATCAAGCAGCTCTGATACCATGTAGAAATTTTGAATAATTTAACACATATTCAATGGAGATTATCCTGATCATGTACTATTGCGGAAAACATACACAATACATAAGCTCCTCTACATTGATCATCAATATAGCAGCATCAATAACAATAAAACATCAAGAGCATTCACACATTAACACAGTATGTATCCCGGGGAAAGCATCTCGCTAAAAACCCCAACTATCTGTATATTAATGATTGAGTCATGTAACATTACACAACATAATACTTCTCACAAGTATCTCCACCTCTGTTACACACAATACAGCTCAGATCTGATCTCCAAATCTTTTCCACTGCTTGCCTGCCTCCACTGCTCAATACCTGCTAAAGAACTGATGAGAATGGCTCACCAAACTCGTTTTTCACCTGCAAAATAGTCACTCACTCTTTGTTGGACGTGAGCACAAGCTATAATGTGGGCAAATACGTGAGCAAACTCATTGGCATACTCAATCCCTTGATTGTGCAAGATCTGGTGCACAACTATAGTCACAACTGATAGCAATCTGATTCTCTACCACCTGTCCCTGTTGAACTGAACATGCACTGACATGCAACTGAGTTAATTGATGTATTCATTAGTTGTATTATGAGTTAATAACTTGTGAATTAATTAATAACTAATTCACCCAACTCATCTCTAGTCTATTTGCCAGTTAGACTAAATACAACCAGTTTAACAAAGCTAAACAGAACACAACTCCATCAACTCCACAATCAACTCCACCAAACTCAACTGATTGAGTTCTAACTGAAGTCATGCATGCAACAACTCAACTGACTCATAAGAAAAGCGTATTTCCTTCTGACAGCTGCATGTGCCACCTCTGTAGCTCAAACTGAAGTGCTCCAAGAGAATAAGATTAAGTTTATAGTCCAAATATTATTGTGAGATAATAATATTTGACTTTTCTATTTTTGACAGCCAGTCTAAAAATAGACTTTGATCACTCACACTGTGATCACTCACACTTTCATCAAAAATAGAAGTCCATCTATTTTTTCCCAACTTGATCAATCATCCATAAACAACAACCTGCAATCCATAGACATGATCCATATGTCTAAAAATAGACTTGCGCCAAAAATAGCCTGCGGGCCCACTTAGTGAAGGCGACTCTTTTCACTAAGCTCCATCATCTTGTTGCAATCTCAACACCACAAAAATTTCCACCCATAAAATGTTAGAGTAGACATGTATGCACCATGACTTATTTTTTATGATGATCATCTCATCATGGATTCACTCTAAATATCATTCTCTCATCATGTGTTAGCAGATGCATCCTCTCCCATCTTATAATCATGGGTTTGCTGACGGCACATTTCAATGGTTGTAAAACCTTGGTACTGCAGCCTGGGCCATATACTCTCCTTATTAGACACCTCGTCTCTTTAATGGAATTTGTGTCAGATCAACCACAAACAGCCAAGTTGAATATGGCACATTCATAGGCCTCTTAACCGATGCCCACTACCTAGGTATCCATCATCCACATGTATTCCTTGATTCCTAGCTAGTTGTTGTTACGGGTAGAATCACCCTAGGGTATTGGGTTGAGAATCCCAATAGAGCGGAGGGAATACAGTGTAAAGAGACATACAAACAGGCAGTCCTAATACTTAAACTATTGAAGTAGGAAGAATAGGTGTTACCCGAAGGTCCTATGTTTGAGGTCGTTCCTGTAGGGTCCAAACTCACTGCTTCTTCCAATGCCTTAAAACCTGTAACTCATTCAAGCAATGCATATAAAACAATAGTAATGGAAATCATGTTCATGATATAAGTGTTAGACCATATAAGCATATAAGAAAATAAGCATTAATATAATATTTTATAAGTAAACCATAACATGATTTAATGCATAAAGACCATAATCATTTGGAACAAGACAACACCTCTTTATTGATGTAAGCCAAAGAAAATACAGAAGACCTACAACCTGAGTCGTCCATCAGCTCCAAATGAAACCATCCTCCAGATTTGTCTTGCCGAGGCCTCAACGATCCTCCTCCATAAGTATACACAAGGATGTCATGAAGGGATGATGGACATATAAAAAAGGAAACAGTGGTTTCCTATGACTTGGGAGTGCAAAAGGCACATGGATACCTTCAGACTTGATCAGGGATGTAATAAACTATAATATCAATATCTAATATTTTCTCGTCCCTTAGGCCTTCCCATGGAGGTTTATTTGCACTTCTCCAAATTATTTTTTTCAGTTGGGAAACAGTTGGGCCATGGGCTATAGTAGGTGAGTATCAGGTCAAACCCGTAAAATCTACCTGAGTTAAGGGGGATGACATATATTTTAATGTCTTAACACATATATGTGGGTTGGGTATAGACTAACCCACGTGTACACGTGCTTTATACAGGGAAAAGTTGCATATGGGATTTAAAACATTGTTTTTTAGAATTTGGACCAAGTATGGTAGGGAAGGGTTTCCCTAGGCCATATCATAGAGCATCAAAACTACCAAGGGTGGTAAATTGTTAGGTCCCTATAATACTAGTGATTCCCCATTACTATTGTCATTTTAGCTCTTATTTTTATTGTTGTGCCCCCATTGTCCCCATATTGTTATTATTGTTCCCCATAGAAGCCCACTATTGTTATTTTTGTGCCATTATATTATTATTTTTATGTTGGCTTTGATTATATTGTGATCCCTTAGACTCCTATATATAGAAAGGAGGTTTTGTCATTTTTATGACCCAAGAATTTTTCATTTTTGTAATGTAAAGGAGGTTTACCCCTCGAAGAAGCCAATTTCTAAGTCGTTGATCTATATTTTCTATCTTTTTATGAGTTGGTTTTACAACATTTGGTATCAGAGCTTTGGATTCTAGAGTTTTGCTGCTTCAAAAAAGGCCATTGTGGACTTTTCGCTATAATTTTTTTTATGCAATGTTTTAGAAGTTAGAAAAAACCCATTTGAGCTGAAACCTCGATGATCCTCGGGTCCGAATTTCATATCTTGTGTTTCTATATTTTTGGAGATATGATCCAATGAAGTTAAGGTTTTTACAGGCCGACGAATTGCATCCCAAACCGATGACCTTAGGAATATCGTCATAACTTTCTCTCTGAGTATCAGATTGCAATTTCATAAGGATTTACAGAACAAGGATGGACAGTAGTTTTTTTTCATCATTTTTAGGTGCAAAGGTTGAAACGGTGGGACGTGGCACTTTGTATAAGTTCAATCTACTGAAAAAGTGTATAATCATGTCATCTTGGTAGATTGGGCATAACACTTCCTTGGAGAATCCAATTTTGATTAGATTGGTGGCATTGGAAAGAGGACCCATAGGGCTACTGCAGCTGGAAACTTCATACCTTGAAGATTCTAATTTTCAAAGATACATCAGATACAATATCGATCTCCTACAAAGTGAAAAAAAAGTGTGCAGTTTTTTTTTTTTTGCATAAGTTTGGTTTGAAAAATTAGTTTGAAGGAATTCAAAGGGCATAGTGCAGCATGATTAACATTAATTTATGCCCCAAAGAAATAAAATGGAAATTCCTAGTAATAAACCTAAAAGCTCTAGCATGATTCATGAATAAGAGGAAGAAATGCAACATGATATATCAAAATTAGGAGACCAAGTGCAACAAACTTAATTCTCACAAAAAGTAACAGAAGCTAATATGGATGGTTTAAATAAAGGCATAGAAGCTAAGATAAATGATGTGAAAGCTAAGATGAATGACGTGGAAGCTAATATGGATGGTTTAAAGAAATGCGTGGAAGCTAAGATGGATGGTTTAGAAGAAAAACTTAAAGGCAACATGGAAAATTTGAAGACATATTTGACAAAGTTTCTACAAGAATTTCTTACTAATGGTGAAAGGGTAGTAAAGGAAACTCATCATGGGAAAAAATATATTTTAATCATGATTTCATAGAATTTAACGTTGGATCGAAGAAGAACCATGTTCTAGAGATTGATATGAGAAAGTTTGATGGCAAGGATCCTGTAACATGGATACTACAAATGGAGGAATATTTTGATCTCCATAATGTGAAAAAACAAAAGGTACACATTGAAACTTTATATTTAAAACCAAATCAGTTTATATGGTATCAATGGCCTTGCTCTCGTAAACAAATTGTCACTTAGGAAACTTTTAGGGATGAAATGATAACACATTATGAGGTTACAAAAAACAACAATTTTTTTAGCCAATTGATAAATCTCAAAGAAAAGGGTTCAATGATGGAGCACATTGAGGACTTCCAAAAATTGAATATAAGGGTAAAAGATATTCCAGAGGAGCATAGGATTGATGTGTTCATAGGGACTTTAAAGGATAACATCCAAAAGAGGTTCACCTTTGGGAACCTGATTCATTGGAGAAGGCATTCAAGTTGGCAATAAAAACGGAAAGATAAATTATGGCAACAAGGAAGCCTACCACTCAAAATTATAAAGATGGAAGTGTTGTTGCCCATAGCCCTCCACAACCTACAAGGTTGACACCACAACAATTGGAATAGAAAAGAGTAAAAGGGATTTTTTACAGTTGTGATAGCAAATACACTAAAGGTCATAAGTGTGCCGAGAAGAAATTATTTTACATAGATTGTCAAGAGGAGGAAGAAAAGGAACAATAAACATCAAAAGATGAATATATACACCAGGGACAAACCCTAGAGAAAGAAAAAATGAATTCGATCATATATTGTAATGCAATGGCAAGAATTACCACTCCTCAAACTATCAAGATAGAAGGGCATATCAAGAAGAAAAAGGTAATAATTTTGATTGATTTGGGCAGTACCCATAATTTTATTCATTGTAAGATAGCCAAGGAATTGAATTACTTCCTGTATCTAGCACCAGAGTGTCAAGTGATGGTTGTAAGTGTAGGAACCATAAATTTCTCTAGAAAGTGCCATAATATGAAGCTATCCATGGGAGAATATATATTGAATATCCCAATGCTTTCCATTCCAATGGGTGGTGCTTATGTTGTACTAGGAGTCCAATGACTATAGCCCTTGGGTACACTAGCTTTTAATTTTAAAGAACTTTCCATGGACTTTACTTCGGAAGGAAAGGAAGTTGAATTAATGGGTATGATAGGGAAACTGGGAAAGATAATTAGCTCTAACAGAATGCCAAAGCTTCTAAAGAAATAATAATGAGGCATAATTACACAATTATGTTCGCAAGAAGTTCCTGCATCGAAATCATTTATTTCTCTAGATCTCCAAAAAGTTTTGGACAATCATTCCAAGATATTTGAGACTCCCAAAGTCCTCCCACCTATTCGTGATCATGATCATGCTATTCATTTGATTCCAAGAAGTGTTCCTCCAAACATCAGGCCTCACAGATATCCCTATGCCCAAAAGAGTGAAATTCAACGCACGGTTGCAGAAATTATAGAGGCTGGTATAATTCAACATAGTCAAAGTTCTTTCTCTGCTCCAGTAGTATTGGTTCACAATAAGGATGGATCATGGTGCATGTGTCTGGATTATAGGGAGCTCAACAAGCTCACTATTAAAGATAAATTTTCCATTCTGTCATTGATGAATTATTGGATGAATTGCATGGATCAATTTACTTCACCAAGTTGGATCTTCGTTCAAGATATCATTAAATCAGAATGAAGGCTAAAGGCATTAAGAAAATAACATTTATAACTCATGAGGGTCATTATGAATTTTTGGTCATGCCTTTTGGCCTTACCAATGCACCTTTTAAATTTTAAGGTTTGATGAATTCCATTTTCAAACCCTTCCTTAGAAAATTTGTGTTAGTATTTTTCGATGATATACTAATCTACAGCAAGTCTTGGAAGGATCATGTTCAACATGTTGACACGGTGCTCAAACTATTGAAGGAGAAACAATTTTATGCAAAAAGCTCCAAATGTTTCTTTGGAGTACAAGGGGTGGAATATTTGGGTCGTATTGTATCTCATGAAGGTGTTAAGGTCGACCCTAGCAAAATAAAAACCATTAAGGAATGGAAAATCCCCACATCAATAGAGTATCTACGAGGATTTATCGGGTTTACATGGTATTATCGCAAGTTTGTTAAGAATTATGGGATAATAGCAACAACTCTAACAACATTATTGAAGAAAGATGCATTTTCGTGGACTTCAGAAGCAACAAAGGCCTTTGAACATCTTAAAGAGTCAATATGCCAAGCACCAGTCTTAGCTACGTCAGAGTTCACAAAAACCTTTATTGTGGAATTTCATGCATCAGGAAATGGAATTGGTGTTGTTTTAATGCAAGAAGAAAGACCCCTTGCTTTCGAAAGTCATCCAATCAAAGGAAAGTATTTACACAAAGTTATTTATGAGAAGGAAATGTTCGCAATACTACATGCACTTAAGAGATGGAGACCCTACCTAATGGGAAGACACTTCAAGGTAAAAATGGATCATGATAGTCTTAAATACTTTTTAGAACAAATATTATCTTTAGAAAAGAAGCAAAAATGGGTCACAAAGATGTTCGGATATGAATTTGAAATCATCTATAAAAAAGGGAAGAAAAATGTTGTGGCAGATGCACTCTCAATAAATGATGAGGATGTGGAAGCATTTATTTGCGCCATTTTTATTATCCAACGAGATTAGATAAACAAAACAAGGGATGAATGGAAGAATGACGAGGAAGTGTGGGCATTCATTCAAAAGTTACAACAAGATCCCATTACATCTGATACATTTAGCTGGAAAATGTTGGAAATAATACTGGGGGGGGTGAATTAGTATTAGCAAGTCAATAATATTTCATTTCCATACTTAGATTCATATACGCTACTTTAATTAATGGAACTTGCGTGTATACACAACTTTTCTTAAGGCAACTAGCATATATCATGCAAACTTATGATTCAGTTAATTTTTCATATGTTGATCTTTAATTAGTGCATTAGAACCATATAAACAGTAACCAGGTGTAGTAAAACAGAACAGACAATCACACACACATGAACACAAGATATAAGGTGGAAACCCAATGTGGGTGAAAACCACCTACTGCAATTGTCTCTATCTTCTTTTTAATAAGAAACTTATTTTTACAATTTTTGTACTGGTGCAGTCTTATACCAGTACGCAGGCTTCTACCTGCAGAAGGCTACAACCTTCTCTCGTTCTTCTTCTCCTGGAAGGGAGCTACAACCCCCTAGCTCTTGTACTAGTTGATATTATTACTAGTACATAGGTGCCAGCCTACAGAAGGCTACAACCTTCTCTTTTCTTCCGGGGACCACATTTCATAAATTTTCAAACTGGATCCATCAATAACATCATTCAAACATCAAATACATCTGCATCAACCAATATCCTTTGCACCAACCACAACTGAATCAATCAATCACTTTTTAGAACGTTGTAACCAGAACCCAAAACACTATAACAACAACCAGAAGTAGCTAAAGAATATTTTATGAGGTATACGCTACTTTAATGTGTTGAACCTGCTTGCATACGCACTTTTCTTAAGGTGAAACTGTGTATAGATCTGCAAATCAAATTTAAGATGTATACGCTGTTTTGTAATGTAGAAGCAACATGTATACACGCCTTTTCTAAGGTGAACCTGCATACAGATCTATAAATTATGATTTATTCTTTACAACAATTCTGGGCTTTAGTTAACCCAGATAATCATATTTATAGTCTACAACATGCACCAATTATTCAGATAAAAGATCAAAACACACAAAGATACTTCACTTCAAGCTTTAAGATCTTGACCCATCATGCGCTAAGGTTCATCCTTGATTTAGATCCAGCTTTGCACCATAACCCGATAACCTATATTCTAGACCTTCTCTTCATTAGATATTCAATTCATGAGTTATTTTGCCTAATGATCTTCTCCTCCTTTTATAGTCTTAGGCCTTACTCAATACATGGACCAAAACCACTTAGAAACAATACCTTGGACCAAATACTTGGGGTGAACACTTCGGACAGGATACCTTGGACCAATAGCATGGATCAAAATACCATGGACCAAATACCATGGGCCAAAACTAAGTTTTCCAACATGTACGCACCTTTCCTTCAGTGAAAGTGTGTGTGTACGATATATGCGCATTTTGGTCTACAAACCCGCATGTACATGCGACTTGGTCAATGGAGAACCTACGTATACCTCTTTTTCTTCATTCTGTGAGTCTGAACTATGATCTGTCATCTGATTGAGTTGCCATCAAGGAAAACACTTGTGTCATAGTGCCAATAATCTCCCTCTTTGGACTTGATGGAAACCCCAAGTCACTCTCCCCCTTTGTCATCAAGGGCAAAGGGTTATGCTCCCCCTTAGTACATGCTGAATTCTTTGATATGCTAAAGTGAGCTCCATGCTCGAGTCCATGTTCCCCTGAATATAAGCAAGGTATGAAAAAACATGACTCTATGCATATATCATAAATGACCTTCCTATCACCAATGAATCATTCATACATCCATCTTGCAACCAAGTGGGGATATACCAAGTTTGAATCATCCACCCAACCAAGTGGGTATATACCAAATGTTTATACATATCAAAACAAGAGCATTGCATCATCCATCCCATGCATAGTGGGGAAACAAAATAGGTCGTTTCATGAACTTGACATTAAAAGATATACATGACATAGAGACCATATATCTAAAACAAGACTATGATAGTTATCAGCAACTATCATCAGCAGCATCTGCTAATCACCATCCAGACCAACAACCATGATCTCCCCTTGAACCTGTTCCACCTGAATAAAAAACAACTGGAATTTGTACTAAGATCTTCTAAGATAATGTCAACAATGCATTATTAGAAGTATATGCTCCCCCTGAACCTGTGCCAGATGATCACTATCAAACCCATATTAGACTCCTTTCATACTGAGTCTGGCCCACTATTTTTCTTCAAACCAACATATACGCGACTGTATCCATAGCAACCTGCGTATGTACGTAGATACGCTTCATGAAACTCGAGTATAACCACTTTTCTTTGAAACAGATAAGTTTCAACAGCAAGATGATGCATCAACTACTCCTAGCTTCTGTTTGAGATATTCAAATGTCTCTTTGGGCAGTAGTTTGGTGAATATATCAGCAACCTGTTCTTTGGAGGGAACATACTCCAATTTGACCTTTTGTTCAAGTACTTGTTCACGTAGAAAATGATATTTGATGGGTATGTGCTTGGTCTTGGAATGCATGACTGGATTTTTTGAAATACTGATTGCACTTGTATTATCACATAGAATGGAGATGGGTGGAGTACATGTGATCTGAATGTATTACAATGTTTGCATCATCCAAAGGAGTTGTGTGCAGCAAGATGCAACAGCCAAATATTCTGCTTCAGCTGTAGATAATGCAATTGAACTTTGTTTCTTGCTGAACCAAGACAATAATCTGGAACCCATATAGAATGCACCACCACTAGTGCTTTTTCTGTCATCGACGCTTCCTGCCCAATTTGCATCTGTATATGCATGAAGTGTAAGATTTGTATCTCTAGGATACCATAAACCAAAATTTTGTGTTCCTTGAAGATATTTGAAAATCCTTTTGACTGCCTGAAGGTGTGATTCCTTTGGATTGGCTTGGAATCTTCCAACTATTCCTACTGCATGCATGATGTCTGATCGGGTACTTGTTAGATAAAGCAGATTGCCAATCATGGATCTGTAGGTTGGTTTATGTACTACTGCTAATTCATCATTTGAGCTAAGACTGCATCTTGTTACCATAGGGGTACATACAGGTTTAGAATCTTCCATGCAGTATTTTTTTAAGATCTGCTTGAGATACTTGGTTTGTGACAGAAAAATACCATCTTTATTTTGTTGAACTTGTAAACCAAGAAAATATGTGAGCTCACCAAGCAGGGAAATTTCAAATTATTATTGCATTACCAAAGCAAAGTTTTGACTCATGGCTTCTTCATTGCTACCAAAAATTATATCATCAACATACAAACAAATATTAGCTATTTATTATTGTCAATATTTATATATAGATTGCTATCGGCTGATCCTTTTGTAAAACCTTGTTGATGGAGATATTTGTCAAGACGGTAATACCAGGCCCTTGGAGCTTGTTTTAGACCATAGAGAGCGTTTTTGAGTCTGCATACAATTTTTGGATCATTTCCAAGGATGAATCCATCTGGTTGCTCAATATATACATCTTCTTCTAAGTCCCCATTAAGAAAGGTAGATTTTACATCCATTTGGTATACTTTGAATTTATGAAAACTAGAAAGAGCAAGGAACATTCTTATGGCTTCAAGTCTAGCAACAGGTGCAAAAGTTTCTTCAAAATCTATACCTTCTTTTTGAGCATATCCTTTACAAACAAGTCTAGCCTTGTTTCTAATAACTTCACAATTTTCATTCAGCTTGTTTTTGAATATCCATTTGGTTCCTATGATATTCTTATCATGAGGTTTAGGAACTAATTCCCAAGTATTATTCTTTTCAATTTGCTCAAGTTCTTCATTCATGGCCTTGACCTAACATTCATCTTTGCATGCTTCATTTACATTTTGAGATTCGATGGAGGAAAGCAATGCTAGATAGCTTTAATATTCTATAATAGTTCTTCTTGTCTACACACCTGCTTCTTTTTGTCCCAAAATTTGAGTCTCTGCATTATTTTTCTGAACATACCTGGATGGAGTCTTTTCTTTTTCCGTTATCTGTTCTTCTAGTGCTTCGTTGGTTTCTTCTTCAGAATTAGTCTGATTTGATGTGGAAGGATAATCCTCATCTTCTCCACAATCTTCAGTTTTTACCTGCTTTGGATTTTTGCATGCTTCATCAACCACAACATTAATACTTTCAATAATTTTCCCAAGTCTTTTATTATAACACTTATATCCTTTACTTCGGGAAGAGTAACCAAGGAGAATGCCTTTATTTTCTCTAGGTTCAAACTTGCCAAGTTTTTCATCAGTCCTTTTGATGTAACATATTCTTCCAAAAACTTTGAAGTATTTTACAGTAGGAGTCTTACCATACCAAAGTTCATGTGGAGTTTGAGTGTTGTTTACCCGAACATTTGATTTGTTGAGAATAGTGACGGCAACGAATGCAACTTCACCCCAAAGGGTTGCAGGAGTTCCAGACTCATCTAGCATAGCACGAGCCATTTGTTGAATAGTTCTGTTCATCCTTTCTACCACTCCATTTTCTTGAGGAGTCCTTGTAGTGGAGAATTTCCTTTTTATTCCATGTTCTTCACAAAATGTCAAATAATTCATTCGAGGTAAATTCCCCTCCTCGATCAGATCTGAGACATTTGATTTTGCGATCTGATTCATTTTCAACCATGGCTTTGAAGGCTTTGAACTTTTCAAATGCTTCATCTCTATGCTTTAGAAGGCCTATCCAACACATTCTAGAAAAATCATCAATGAACAATATAAAATATTCCTCTCCACAAGGTGACTTTTTCCTTGATGGACCACATAAATCAGTATGAACAAGTTCAAGAGGCTTACTAGCTAATCCTTCCTTTTCAAGGAATTGCGACCTAGTTTTCTTACCAAATTGACATGATTTTCATATTGTATTTTCTTGAATGTTGATATCAGGAAGACCATGAACAACCTGGAATTTTCTTGCTTTTCTTATTTGAGAGAAGCTTAGATGCCCCAATCTTCTTTGCCATAGCCAGTGTTCATCATTTTTGCTTAGATAACATTGTTGTTGTCCTCCCTTGAGTATATATAAGTTGTTTGGAGTTCTTATACCTTTGATCACGGTTTCTCCGGCATCAATCTCACGAACAACACATCCATTTGATCGAAATACTACTTCATTTCCTTGATCACACATTTGACTGACACTCAACAAGTTATGCTTTAGACCATCAACATACATAACATTCCCAACTTTAACTCTTTCTTTTAAAAGAATAGAACCTTTACCTTTTATGACAGCAAGAGTGTCATTTCCAAATGGGACCTTCTTTTTCTTTTCTAAGGCATTATATGACTGAAGTTTTTCCTTATCACCTGTCATGTGTTTCGAGCATCCACTGTCGATGTACAATTGATTTTCTTGTCCTTCTACATACAGGGATATACCACATCTTTCTATTTGTGGTTCTTTCTTTCTCCATATTTTGGGATTTAATGAAGTTTGCTCCTTCTAAGATGTTTGCCGAAATTTACTCCTACATTCAGATTCTTCGTGACCAAAGTTGTTGCAGATAGGGCATTCTATTTCATTTTCAAGAAGAGAAAGGTTATTGTAGGTCTGTTTCAGGATCGCCGTCACATTCCTTTGATTTCGTGCTTCTCTAGTCATGATGGTATTGTAAGCAACAGATTGAGCAGCTTTGTGTCCAAAGTTATGACATGAAAAACATTGGCCATTAAAGAAGTTCCTGCAATTATCAAATCTACTAACCTAGTGATTGTAGTTTCTATTGATATTCATTCTTGAAGTAGATTGAGTATGATTTACCTAATATTTGTAGCTTTTGTTCATCCTTGAAGTAAATTGAGCCTCATTTACCTAGTGATCTACTTTATGCTTTTGCTGTCGATTGTCAAACTATTCACTGCTCTTTGCTACATCAAGATAGCTTTTAGTGGAGGTTGACAACTTCCATGATTGGGATGATTCTTCAGTATATCCAAGACTTGTCTTTATCAGAGGAGAATGCTGCAATTTGATAATTTCATTTAAGGTTTCTGATCCTTTAGTAAATCTAAGATTGAGAGCTTTTGTTTTCTCAATATCCTTTCTTAGATCCACAATTTCACATTCTAGTTTTTCATTGTGTTTCTCTCTTTCAACAAGTTGGAATGTCAGAGTATCTATAATCATTTTCTTTTCTTCTAAACATATTTTAAGTTTAGAGATTTCTTCATAAAGGTCATCTTCATCTAAAGCATCCAAGAAATCATCATCTTCAAAAGCCATTAGAAGTCTATAGTCATTACTATTTTCATCTTCACCACTATTTGATAAACCATGGCTATCTTCATGAGTATAGTAGCTCTTCTTACTTACACTTTGTTTTCTATTCCATTTTTCTGATTCCTTACCTTGATCAAATTTATCTTTATGAGGACATTTGGCAGCATAATGACCGACACTTCCACAAGCAAAACATTTGAAAGGTAGTTTACCTCTGAATCTCCCGAAACCCCGTTGAAGGTTCTTGACAAAGTTTGCTTCTTCCTCTCCTTCTGAAATTTGTCCTGATTCATTGATTTCTTCTCTTCCTAAAGCTTTGAATGTAGCTTCTCTCATATTTGATGGACCTCCTTTTCTCATTTCGAAAGAAGTTAAGATTTCGTGTAGTTGTGTCATAGTAATAGTCTGAAGATCCTGCTTTTCTTCTATGGCATATACTTTTGATTCATACTTAGTAGACAAGGATCTTAAAAACTTTTCAAATAAAGTAACTTATTTTATATATTCACCCAAGTTCTTCATGCAATTAACAATCTCATCTATACGTAAGAAGTAACTAGCAATACTTTCATCATTGTGAATTTTGAGAGTTTCATATTGAATTTTGAGAGATTGCATTTTTGCACGTTTTACCTGATTGTCTCCTTCAGAGCTTAGAACGATCTTGTCCCATATTTATTTGGTGGTTTTGAGCTGCATAGCTTTGACAAATTCTAATTCTGACAGACTCCCCAATAATGTATTGACAGCCTTGGCATTGGTTTCATATTGCTTTTTACCTGACGTATCTGTAGGAATCACTGATGGAAATGTATATCCTCCTTCCATGATTTCCCAGAGATCTGTTCCAAGAGATTGAAGATAGGTTGTATTTCTTACCTTCCAATAAACAAAGTTGCTCCCATCAAAGATTGGTGGTCTAATGGATCCCTCTCTTTTGTAGTTACTCATGATGATAGATCTTCCTTCAAGCGATCAAGCTTCTTCTGAATGACCTGCTCTGATTCCAATTGTTGGAAATAATACCGGGGGGGGGGGGGAATCAGTATTAGCAAGTCAATAATATTTCATTTCCATACTCAGATTCATATACGCTACTTTAGTTAATGGAACTTGCGTGTATATGCAACTTTTCTTAAGGCAACTAGCGTATATCCTGCAAACTTGTGATTCAATTAAATTTTCATATGTTGATCTTTAATCAGTGCATCAGAACTATATAAACAGTAACAAGGTGTAGTAAAACATAATAGACAATCACACACACATGAACACAAGATATAAGGCGGAAACCCAATGTGGGTGAAAACCACTTGCTGCAATCGTCTCTATCTCCCTTCTAATAAGAAACTTCTTTTTACAATTTTTGTACCAGTGCAGTATTATTCTAGTACATAGGCTTCTAGCTACAAATGGCTACAACCTTCTCTCATTCTCCAGCTTCTCCTGGAAGGGAGCTACAACCCCCTAGCTCTTGTACTAGCTAATATGATTACTAGTACGTAGGTGCCGGCCTACAGAAGGCTACAACCTTCTCTTTTCTTCCAGGGACCATGTTTCATAAATTTTCAGACTGGATCCATTAATAACATCATTCAAACATCAAATACATCTGCATCAATCAATATCCTTTGCACCAACCACAACTGAATCAATCAATCACTTTTCAGAATGTTGTAACCAAAAACATTAACCAGAACCCAGAACACTGTAACAGCAAGCAGAAGTAGCTAAAGCATATTTTATGAGGTATACGCTACTTTAATGTGTCAAACCTACTTGCATACGCACTTTTCTTAAGGTGAACCTACGTATAGATCTGTAAATCAAATTTAAGATGTATAGACTGTTTTGTAATACAGAACTAACGTGTATACACGCCTTTTCTAAGGTGATCCTGCGTACTTATCTATAAATGATGATTTAATATTTACAACAATTCCAGACTTTAGTTATACCCAGATCATCATATTTATAGTCTACAACATGCACCGGTTATTCAGATAAAAGATCAAAACACACAAAGATACTTCACTTCAAGCCTTAAGATCTTTACCATCATGTGTTAAGGTTCATCCTTGATTCAGATCCAGCTGTGCACCATAACCCAATAACCTATATTCTAGATCTCGCTCTTCATTAGATATTCAATTCATGAGTGCTTTTTCCTAATGATCTTCTCCTCCTTTTATAGTCTTAGGCCTTACTCAATACCATGGACCAAAACCACTTAGAACCAATACCTTGGACCAAATACCTGGGGTGAACACTTTCGACAGGATACCTTGGACCAATACCATGGATCAAAATACCATGGACCAAAACTAAGTTTTCCAACATTTACACACCTTTCCTTCTGTGAAAGTGTGTGTGCGTGCTATACACACCTTTTGGTCTGCAAACCCACGTGTACACGTGGCTTGGTCAATGGAGAACCTGCGTATACCTCTTTTTCTTCATTCTGTGAGTCTGAACTGTGATCTGTCATCTGAGTGAGTTGCCATCAAGGACAACACCTGTGTCATAGTGCCAACGGAAAAATGATTCATTATGTTACAAATATCGCATATACCTATGTAAGAATTCCCAACTCAAATAAAATATTCTTATGGAATTGCACACCTCTCCCTTAGGAGGGTACTTAGGATTTCTAAAACCTTACCACAGGGTTAAGAAGGATTTTTTTGGGATGGCCTTAAATCAGATATTCAAAATTTTGTGGCAGAATGTTTGGTTTGCCAACAAAATAAAGTTGAAACAATTAAGACCCCAGGTCTACTACAACATTTATCTATTCCAAGCCAACGTTGGGAGGAGGTTTCAATGCATTTTATCACAAGTTTATCCAAGTCTGAAGGAAAGAGTGGTATCATGGTGGTAATTGACAGATTTAGCAAGTATGCACACTTTTGTGCATTATCTCATCCATTTAAAGCAAGTACAGTTTCTACTGCATTTATGGAATCAATTCAAAAGCTACATGGAAACCCAAAGATTATTGTAAGTGACAAAGATCCCATTTTCACTGGAAATTTTTGGACAAAATTATTTTCTTGTCTTCGTACTCAGCTAGTTCATAGCTTATCTTATCATCTTCAATCTGATGGGAAAACTGAGATAGTAAACAAATGTTTGGAAGGATATCTTCGTTGCTTTGTATCTAATGAATAGACACAATGGGTCAAATGGTTTCCTCTGGCTGAATGGTGGTATAAAACTCCTTCCATATTGCATCAAAAATGACCCTATTTATGGAACTTTATGGATATCATCGACCATCCATCACATCATATTTAAGAGAAAATTCTACAGTTGAAGCAGTAGAAGATCACATCGAGCATCAACAACAAGTTCTCCAACTCTTAAAGGATAACCTCACTTTGGCATAGAATAGAATGAAACAACCAACATATCAAGGTTGGAACGAAAGAGGTTTTAATGTAGGTGATTGGGTATTCCTACAGCTACAACCATATAAACAAATGTCCTTCAAGAAAACTAAGAAGTATAATAAATTATCCTGAAATTATTATGGTCCGTACAAGGTGTTGCAAAAGATAGGTACTATGTCATACAAATTGGAGCTTCCTGCAACTTCCCAAGTGCAACCAGTTCTCCATGTTTCATGCTTAAATAAGGTTATAGGTGACAAGCTCCTTGTTCAAACAATATTGCCAGAGCTTGCTGAGGAAGGAAAAGTCATATTGGAACCTAAAGTAGTCACAGAAACAAGAACTCAACAGCTATGAAATCAAACAATTTTAGAGTATCTCATCAAGTGGAAGAACTTACCCATTGAAGATTCCACACGGGAGGATGAGAATTTTATACAGAAGCATCCAGAACTACTCAAGCATAGAGGAAAACACTTTTTTGAAGGAGATGGGAATGTTAGCTCCCTATAATAATAGTGATTCCCCCATTACTAATGTCATTGAAGCCCTTATTGTTGTTGTTGTGCCCCTATTGTCCACATATTGTTATTATTGTGCCCCTATTGTCCACATATTGTTATTATTGTGCCCCATAGAAGCCCACAATTGTTATTTGTGTGCCCTTATATTATTATTGTTATGTCGGCTTTGATTATATTGTGACCCCTTAGACTCTTATGTACAGAAAGGATGTTTTGGCATTTTTATGACCCAAGAATTGTTAATTTGTGTAATGTAAAGGAGGCTTCCCCATTGAAGAGGTTGACTTCTAAGTTGTTGATCTATCTTTTCTATCTTTTTGTGAGTTCGTTCCATAACATAAATGGTGCTATAATAGATGCCCCCAATATATGACATCAGAAGGGGTACATGATGGCTGAAATGTATTAAGCATATAGAAAGAATCATGCAAATATCTAAGAGGAGTTCACGAGATTTCAGCCTACCAATCCAGTGGAAGAGATCAGAAAGAAAGTTGTTGTCTGAGGCGGGCATACACATGCTAAGAGATAATAAAGCATGTTTACATATCAAATACAAAAGAGGACCCAATATGTATACAAGTATAAAATAACTAAAAATACATAGTGGATCATCCGATCATATCCATAGAAGTACATGTCACAATATCACATATAAAGAGCTGATCAATGATGCTTAAGTAGAAAGTTGATCACTAAAGTCATAAATATGATCCAAAAAGTGCCAAGTCAATTAGTGGGACAAATGGTACTTCACGTAACTCGGGTGCCAACATATAGGATGTTGTTGTGATGAACTACAACATATAAGCTAGATGTTGCACTAGCAAAAAGAGGAGGGACTGGCAAGTGAACCAACAAATTTTGATGCAAACTTGAGGTTTTCACCAATCGTCGTGGTATATTCCTACACAATGGGAATAAATGATCTAAGTTCAACCATGTGATAAATCATTTGATTACCGGTCATTGATGTGTACCTTTAACAAACGCGAGACTACTCACTGATAATGATGATGAGAGCCAATGTACCCAATATAGTCTAACAAGTGCGAATAAATGATATGAAGTTGAACACTTGAAAGAATCTATCAATTAGGAGAAAATGATGTATTCCATCTATTTATAGTGAAGGAGTTTTCCATTGATGACTGCAAACCCTAAGGTACTTCCAAATGGACTCTAGACCTTGTTCCTAGAGCAATGAGTGGAAGTCGATGGGAAAGATCTGTTGGAAGGAAGGAATTAAGGTATCCTTCATCAATCTAGTGCGAGTGTAACCCACATGCCAATAATTTGGAAGGAATCGAATGAAGAAAGATGTAGTAACCAAACTGAACCATGTTTCCGACATACACAAGATGTAGATAGCGCATGATAGAAATGCTCTAAACCAACCAATAATGAAAGCTAATACAGAGGCGAGGAGTCCATCAATAGGGTAAAATGAAACTAAGGTACTACACAAATCCCAATGCATGATAATGAAAGCTTACATCGAACACAAGGGAAACCACTCAGTCAAAGACCCATGATACTGATCAATGCTAAGCACAAGGTGACCTATCAATAAGGGAACTAGGGTCAGGGTGAAACTATAGGTATACTCTTAGAGAAATTTGTCGTAGTTGATAAGAGCAAGACCCTCCAGCAAGAAGTCAATCGAGACCTCAAACCAACATGAGCAAAGGACCAAATATCTGATGTGATAGTGAATCATGACTCTAACAACCAGGGATGGCTGACTGGAAATAAGTCAAGAGACACCTCACAAAGGCTGAATCAGGTTTACTTCCCTTGAACAAAATCATGATTCAAATGTGACAATATGGTAGCATATGATAACTTTGTATAAGTTTTTCATGAAAGAGGCACAAACAAACTTTCCAAATGATTAGAAGAGATAATCAGCCAGAGGAGTACTGACTCAATAACAAGGTTAAGGCTGTCCTAAGTCAAACTAAAGCCCATCCCAATGGAGGAAAGACTTAATTTTGAGTGCTTTTTTCAAGGGCGACACAACTGACTCTGGCTGTCATCAATTGAAGTAATGTCCCATTCCCTCTCCTTTTGAAATATTTAATTTTTTAGTATTTTTCATATTTAGAAAGCCCAAAAAAGAATAAAATAATGCCAATAGTATAGTGGAAATAACGAGTGTCCAAATACATATGCGCTAGTTCCTGGGAGGGGAACATTCCTATGCTCGATGCAAGGTGACAAAACTCGTCAAGGACACTGAATGGAATGTTATTTCCATAGGTAATAGGTGTCAAGTTGTAGAGAGTAAGTGATTGCAAGGTTGATTTTGTAGAAAGACATGGTCAACAAGTGGCTTAAACACGAGTCCAAGTGAAGCTGTCTTAAGGCCAAAAGGTACAAATAGTCAACATGCAATGCAATAGTACAACTCAAAACAAAGGAGCCTCTAGGGTATAAAGCCAAAAAAATAGTGAAGAAGTAAGAGAATGAAGCTTCAATGCAGAAGTCATCAAGGGACGAAAGAAGACTCCTAAGCCCACACAATATAACAGCATGGGAAACATATTCTAGCGAGGATCTAACTAAGATTCCCATGTAAAGGTTTGCTCTACTATCACGTCATGATTTTAAAATTCAGCGAGTGAAAATGGTTTAAGACCCAAGACATGATGGGGTCAATCCTATGGCCAAAATATCATAGTATGGAGGTTAGTATGAAAAATGCAACGGAAAATGATATTCCCTAACCTATATGCCAGTGAAAAAACGATACCTGCCATGATGGGTCTACGGTCATGGAATCGAAGCAATCTCTCAAAATCTCCAAAGTATCCTGAAAAAATGACCCATCCTAACACTCCAAGCCAAAAAGGTCATAAAGCTCATAAAGTTTTGAAAAGAAAAAATGAACTTTAGAAAAAGTGATTTTCACATGTCAACTTATATAAAGACCTTTTGAATTACAATTCTTCATTTGTGTTGTGAACAAGTGAGTGAAGGAGCTCTGGAGAAAAAAAATTAGCAATCTCAATCCATCAAATTCATCCGTTCGTTTAGCCTTCAACCCTCCAGGTAACCTTCTAAATTGTTTTTTGATAAGTTTGATTAGTTTTCAGATGTTTTTTTTGAAAATTTCACCATAGGAAATTAGTTTAAAAATTATGCTTTGCGTACACGTGGGTTGAACATGGCAGACTCACATATAAAAAGGCCTTATACACGATTATGTATATAACAAACTTGTGTGTGCGCAATTTTAAAATTTAGATCACGAATTTTTATGAACAAAAACATTTGTTTTGCAGAATGTCAATTACGTGGAGAGAAACAGAACATAGTGTGATTAATAATGAAGTGATGGATGACCCAATTGCATTAGATTCCTTATGAGGATGTGGATTATTGAAAATTTTCAAAATGCCAAATATGAAGGAAAATACTAGATTTCTTGAGATGTTGATCCATTATTGGGATCCATAAGAAGATGCTTTTATTATTGACCAAATGCCTCTAAGGATAGAAATAGATGATATCTATTTCATCACAAGTCTTTACCGAAGACGGGAGAGGGTCAAATCAATAGGAACAACAAGAGGGAGGCTTAGTGTAGAGGACTAAGTACGCATCGATTGCCTAGGAAACACCAAGAAGATTGGAACATAGATTCCAATTAAACATGTACAAAGTTTAGCCCTGAGAATCCTTCTCTTTACCATTTCCAAAGTTAATGGTTCAACTTCTCTACATCAATCTTCTTGATTTTCAATAAGTCTAGCAGTGGAGTGTCTCACAATAGTTTTTGATTGGTGCACACCCCTCTTGGCCAACATGAAAAAAAAAACGTACATCTATCTAAAAAGGTCAGACAAAAAACTTCAGATATGGAACAATCTTGTGCTTCTTTCTCTTTGAGAGAGTACTAGGGATTCAAACCAAGGTATTATCCATGATCAGTAGCCCAAGGGATCCTCGAATGGGCAGATGGGCTGATCTAATCAAGAGACTAGGGGGCGGTGAGGTCCCTAGAAATTTTTTTGATGACGAGTTCTTCTCCTAGTGGGAACAAAAGTCATAGTAGTTGAGGACTACCCCTATGCTAACATGGACTTCAGAGGAGATCCAGATCAAGTGTTTCCACTAGATGCAGCGTGGGGAGCCATAGGTACAAATGTTTTTAATTTTTTAGATTTTAGGTATAAATAAAATAAAAATATTTTTGATGAGACAAATATTTACAAAATTATTTTGATCATGACACAGATGTTGGAACAGTAAGACTTGAGGGTCTGCCTAGGCATAGGCATCACAGAAGAGATGTGAAGGGAATCACAGCTGAGATCGAGAGGACCCTTCATGTTGTCAAAAGAATCTTGGTGAGACTGACTCATTAGGTACCTATGGCAGCTATAAAATACCTTTGAGAGGAGATGCAAAGGCGCATGGTAGGAGTACCACATGATTGGGTGTGATTGTTCCGATGGGTGGAAAATGCCATCATCTTCTTCTGTGATGCTCACCCTGAGTATGACCCATAGATGGATGACTAGATATTTTTTATTAGACAAGATTATGGGTATAAGCCCTAATTTTGTAGGACGATTTTGTCCAAATTTTGTATATTATTTTGAACATAAAAATCTATCTATATACTGACTGTTTCACCATGATGATCATATATATACAGATGATTCTTTGATTATTTTTTATTGTTAATGTGATGAATGATTTATGTGCCAATATAATGCTTGATTAGTGATAGAATCTGCAAATGAATTTTCTGATCGTGGAATATGAATAAATGTGATATAAATAAATGATATCTGTAATAAACACTCTCAGAAATTGGTGATATAAATAAGGATCTCTCACATGATAGATTTTATTTATTTGAGGTGCCACCAATTATGAATCCAAGTATACTACTAATGAATCAATACCAAGAGATATTACTTCAGATAGTTAATTAGGGACATAAGTATATTTGGAAACATTGTTTGAATCAGGATTGATACGTATGCCTCTTGAAACCAACAACTGGCAGGATGGATAATAGACCACCGAAGTCGCGGAAGCAAGGTTCCAGGTGTGTCTACTAGCACCATCAGTGAACCTTAGATATATCAACTATTCCATCAATACCTGCCAAAGCAGATAAAAAATATTGACATCACTACAACCGATAGATAGATATGCACAAATATACAATATTTCCAATCAAACAAATTCTAAGCCAAAGCCTAAGAAGCGTACTTTTTAAGATAGAGCCCATTTTTGGGCTTCGCCAACTCGCTTCCCTCAAAATCAACCAACTAATAAGCTCCCTTTTCAAGACCTTTTTAACAATGAAGGGACCATATCACATAGATTTGAACTTGCTTGCCCCTAAGGCATCTTTGTCTTGGTCATAGACCAGGACAAGGTCGCCCTCAGAGAAAACCCTAGGACATACAACCTTATCATATTGAATTTTTACTCTCTTTTTATGAGCTTTGTTGATTATGGCTGCATATCAACGCTTCTCATCGAGATGTTCCAAATGAATGAGGTGTTCTTCGATACTAGAAGTATCTAGAAGAATTTCAACATCTAATTTAAGGGAAGGAAGTTCACATTCCACAGGGAAAATTGATTCCAACCCATAAACTAGTTGAAAAGGAGTAAACCCTGTAGCATCCTTGACTTACATTCGATATGCCCAAAGTTACAGATATAATTGTCCTTTGCAGGATAATTTTTAGGGATTTATTCACAGCTTTAACCTACCCATTGGCCTGAGGATAATAAGGAGATGAATGCTCCTGTCGGAAACCTAACTTAAGAGCCAATTCAGACATCATCTGATTCTAGAAATGACTACCATGGTCAGTGACAATCTCTTTAGAAATACCAAACCGGGAAATGACTTGATTGAAGAGAAATAGGGTTGCTTTTTCACCATCATTCTTGAAAGTAGGCATAGCCTCGACCCACTTAGTAAAGTAGTCAACAACTACGATGATATCCTTATGATTTCCTACCTAAGGCGAATTGCAAGTAGTGAAATCAATACCCCACTTCATGAATGGACCGATGGTGATCACAGGGAAGACTGCAGCTGGATGCATGCGCATTTTCAGAATATAAACTTGACAAGGGTGGCATCTCTTGACTGCTTCAATACAATCTTTGAATATCAAGGGCCAAAATTAGCTTGCACGCAAAAAAATTTGGGTTGTTGCAAGCCCAGATAGATGACCACCACAAGCTCCACTGTGGCAATAATTTAGCATAGACTCATCTTCTTCTAAGGTTAAACAATGTCTAAGGATTGAATCAAACCCGCGACGATATAAAGTGTCATCTATAATAATATAGCTTTTAGCTAAGTTTCTTAACTTTCTCCGTTCATCCTTCAAAAAAGTGAGTGAAAACTTCGAAGTTGGGAGATATATAATGATATCTCCATACCAAGGATCTTGCGAGGAAATAAGGAAAATATGTTCATCAGGAAAATATGTCTCATAAAATATTTCTTCCTCACAAGGAAACTCTGAGATCAATTATGCAAATACTAAGGATTTCTTAGACTTAGATGACATGAATTTGAGATTGAACTCTTGTAAAATGAAAATCCATCTATTGTATTTTTCCCCAATCACTCGCCTACTAAGAACAAATTTAAATGGATTGACTGTTGCAAGGACGAAAGTTTTTCTAAGAAGAATATAATGTCTAAGTCACAGGATTGCATGGACAACTGCCAAAGCTATTTTCTCAATGGGAGAATATCGCAATTTAGGGCCCACTAAGCCTCGACTCTTCCTGAACTAGAACCATACCAATTGTTGATTCTGCTGCAGTAAGATATAAAAGAAAGTCTCTGCTATAATTGGGTAGACTCATCAAAGGAGCAGTCGTTAATGCTTTTTTTAAAGCATCAAATGAGCATTACGCGAAATCATCCCATAGAAATGGGACCCCTTTCTTAAGCAATATCATAAATCCTTTAGTAATCGCGACATAATTAGCGACAAATCTCCTTAAGAAATTGGATTTTCCTTGAAGACTTTGAAGTTGACTAGAGATGTTCATTGGAATAGTTTTTGAAATGAAAGACATGTTACCTTAGGCCAAAAATCATGCTGGATCTGAAGGATTTAAAACTGCGTGAACATCATCAGTAGATGAAGGAATGGACAAGCTTGATTCTACCTCTCTCAAATCAGGAAGAAAATATGACCAATGATGCAAATCATCCCACGGTCTCTCAATACCCATCATTGCTTCTAGAATTGCTTCTTCGGATGGAAAAGTAGTATCTAGGCAATCCATAGCGGAAGTTGAATCTAGAATCTAGGCCGGAGCCACATATCCATCCAACTCCTCCATTTAAAAAGGAGTAGGATTAGAGTCTGCAATGTTAACTACAGATTGATAAGTAATTTCAGCTGCAGACATAGGAAATGCCATTCCACCCACTTTCCCCTCATCTAACGTGGTGGTAGAAGAGGGTAAGGGCCAAGGATCCCAAAAATAATGAGTTCTAAAGAACTCTCTTTGGGAAGGTGCCTTGGAAGATGAAATATAATTGATTCGAGCAATAAGAGCAGGAAAATCAAAGGTAACCATTAAGGAAGAATACATCCCAACTCCTAGATTCTCAATAGGCTACTTGGGATTGTTCTCTAGGGGATCAATAGATTCAAAAGATGCATTGGATTCACCTGGAGAATAATCCATCTGATCAACCGTTATATTTATCCCTTCATGAGGAAATCAGAGGATGAAAAACAATGATGATACAATAGCATCCATCTCGTAAATCCAATTTCTTCCCAAAAGGAGATTATAATCCAAATTTTCATCAACTATTTCTACTTTGATATTTATAACCTTGCCCCCAACCTAGATGGGAAAGGATGGAATAATCTCATGTGGCCTATGGGAATGACCATCAAATGTTGTTAAGAGAGTAGGTGATGGAATTTCATGAGGTGATCCAATAGCCTTCAAACATGATATAAACATTACACATGTGGAAGCTCCCACATCAACTATGGTTCGAAAGATATTGGTCTTTTGGTATGTAGACTTGATTTGAAAATCCATATGATGTGGGAGTCTCTTCTTGATATTTGACATGTCGAATGTAAGAAGAAGAGAGTTCTTTGGATCTACCGCTCCGATCATAGTGAGAAACACACTTCATTGTACTAGGCATGACTCAAGTACCTCTAACGCTGACATGGAAAAAGGTTTCTGAGCCAGATCTTCTACAATGCCTTGGCATTGGGATAATTGTCAAACGTTTTGTGGAGTCTTTGGGCATCCATGGTATATACTCAACTACGGGCCTCTTGATATGGAGAGGCTCTGAAACATTAGGAGTAGTCTTGGCCTTAGATGATTCTGGTTCACCATAATCACGTGACTGTGTAGAAACGCCATATGTGAACTCATCATATAAACATTTGATGGATTTCCCCCCTCCTGGTTGCCCCCAGTGGGGGTACCAGTACTAGCATTCGCGTCAACAAACAACTAATTCCCTTAGGGAAAAGGGTTAGTTATCATAGCCTTGGAGCTAGAAGAACCTTGCTGAACCAATAAGCACTGAGCGTCCTGAATCTTTGGGCAAAGATGAGTCAAATGGTCACTATTGCATAACTTGCATGGAAACTTCACTTTCTTCTTGGAGGACCTCGAGGATTCCACCCGCTCTCGGTAGAATTCCCAATGTTCTGAAAAGAATATCCTAGATTTGTGAAGGCACCAGGTTTCTTGAAATAATTAGTAGAAGTTCCTGAATGATAAGGAAAACCCCGTGGCCCAGAAAAATTCATATTTTGTCCAAATCCTGCTGAAAAATTTCCATATCCAGTGAAATTCTCCCCCCCCCCCCCCCCCCCCCCCCCCCAAGTGAGGTATTAAATGGAGCAGAGAGTCCTTGGTAAGGGTTCCATGCATTAGAAAAGGGATAAAAACTTTGAAATGAACTCATAGAGGAGTATGCCATATTCCCTTGTTGGCTGAAAGAGAAATGATTCCCAGCTCCCAAGCTGTTAACAATTGGATTAGGCCATCCTTGGAAAAGATTATAACTTTGAACTGTGGAGGGTTGTGGGCCTCTAAATTAGACATAAATTAAGGCCCATACCTCTAAATTAAACATTAATTTAAGGCCTATGACCATCCTTCAACACATTAAACCTCTCTTTCTGCATTAGATAATGTATTTTTAATTTTAATATATTCATTACGAAGGTTTATGAATAATTGGATATTTGTGCCTAATATTAATATTTTTTGTGGAATATTATGAGAATGTTGGGAAAATTATGAAGATTTGAAGGAGGAGATAATTTAAGGACTTTCTCCCTACTATAGGAGGATCAATAATAAATAATAAATCAACAAGATATTATGGAATTATGGCACAGATTGTGGAACTCCAATGATTGAGAAAATCTAGGAATGTGTTCCTTGCCATTTAATGCAGATTCCTAGTATTAGGGACCAGATCCACTAATCAAGGGATTTTGGTGGGGAAAGATTCCTCCATTCATGGGGAATGATTCCTAATCATTTTTTATAAGTACCAAGTTAAATTTTCCTCTAGGGAGATTTTCATTAGTGTTCTTCTTGAGAGAACTTGTATTTTTGCAGCTCCATTGTATTTTCTTGCAGGGATGTAATTCTATTGATGAAAATAATGAAGATTAGTGTCATGTTCAACTTCTAAATCTTGTTCTCCTCCATAGGTCTCTAAGTTTCCTTGGGCTTGGCCATCCTAGGAGCCTCAAATCCCTTTTGTATCATTTTCTTTCGTTCTTTTCACTTCTTATTCACATGCATCTCTTGTTTCTATTTCTTTCTATTTCTGCATTTAGTATTAATGATTTCTTGTTATAGGATTAAGTTCAATGGTTGATGTAAGTTCTTTTGCAGGATCACAAGAATTATTTCATCCTTGGAAAAGCTTTGGAAGTTCATAGTTGATGAGCGACAGTATCGCAGCAAGGATGCTACAACTCCTGGGCTACCAACTTTACTTATCAACTGGGGGTTCATACAAACTTGGAGGTGATAGTGCTATATGCAAAAGTAGAAGTGAAGTATCTGCCTATTGTCACTTGTTCATTTGGCGAGAGACCCCAGGGGTTCCAAGCTACACTTCTATAGAGTTAGAAAAAGCTTGATGCTTTGATGGAAGAAGAGAAAATCTATTCTAAGAGAGCTACTCTACTACAGTAATGAAGAAAACAACATGTAATGCTAAATCACACCATATCCTAATTAACCATTTAAACAGCTATGCTAAGCATAATTTATAAATCAACACTAACCTAATGCGGCTATCTAAGTTACAAAAGTAAAGAGCATCAATCCAAACTAATGAGTAAGCAAGGAAACTAACTAAATCGGTTTTCACTTTCTTGGTTTTTTGAAGATCAGATAGTGTTAGAGTCTGATTGAATAACCAAATCAAAGCTTATAAGTGGTAGCATTTAAATGATATTAGAAACAAAGTTCGGGAAGGAGTCAAGTGGAAAAGCAATCAAAGATCGAAATCAACAAAGGGAGGACGTACTGAGGCAGCAGTGCATAGGAACTGTTGGATTGATAAATGAACAATAAAATGGAAGATGAACGATGGAGATCTTATCGCAGTGGATTAAGTGAATAGGAGGAAAAAAATTAATGGAAGATGAGTGGCAGATATCTTATCACGGGGATTAAGTGAATAGATTAATGGATCGATCAACGAACATGATTAATGAAAGATTGAGTGGCGTAGATCTTATCGCGGGAGGTTAAGTCAATAGATGGACAAATAGGATTAATGGGAGATGAATGGAGGAGATCTTATCGTGGTGATGAATTGAATAATGGATGGACCACATCAAGTCATGTGGTGACATGAGTGTAAAAAATACATTTGGAATGATGGAGCAGGTTTCATAGGTGGTAAGAATTTTCTCGCGCGCCCTCAAAGCTGTAAGCTGTATTTCTAATTTTCACACGATTAGCCTAAGTGAGTGACATTTATTACGGGAAAACCACTTTTCTCGCATGATCTCGGGTAGATATCAGCCGTGCAAGAATTCACATGAGATTACACGATAGCCGTTGGATCATGCGGGATTGATCAATGGTGGAGATCGGCTAAGCAAGTTGGCGATCGGGTGACGAGATAGCCGTTGGATCGAGGATGCGATAGATCGATGGTGGAGATTAGGAGCACGTAAAGTAGGTGGAATAATTCACGATAGCCATTGGATCAAGCTAGACAGATTGACGGTGGAGATCTGGAGCGCATAAAGTCAAGCATTGAAATGAATCAGATGGTGATTGGTTAGGTTTGTTGTGGATTAGATGGTAACGAAATATACAGGTATAATATGATCAAGACGTGTTTTATTGGCTTTCGCTTAAGCATTTCGTGCTAAAGAAAATGAGCATATGAGAAAAAAGTGATGGAAAAATATGACAATGAAATGAACCTCATACTGAATTAAGACAATAAACTTCATGCAAGAACTCTTGGCTAACTAGCTAATTGAAAGAAGGCACAAATGGAAGCAAACTAAAACACAACCAATCTACACTACACTATTGTAATGGAAATGCAGCTACTTAAGCAAATGAACAATTAAACCATGAATCTACGCTAGTATACATGTACAATAAAGAGGAGCCTTAGATGCTAAGGTTGGGCCCTAACCCAAGAGCTTCATCCCTCTGAGTTAACTCAGTGTTGGCTCAAAACAAAACTCATTCTTATTATCAAAACAATGGATTACATCGAAAATTGTCACAAGTCTTGCAGCTCAAAAATATAGGAAAGTTTTACAATCAAAAGTCTAAATCCTACTTAGGTCCTAGGCCTATCTACTTATACATCTGAAGTCTCCAACGACTTCCTTAAAATTAGGGAGGCTCAGCTCCCAAACTCGAGATAAACTGGTGCTTTGACTTCCACTTGCTCGGCTGCCTTCTAGTCCTCATGATTTGGTTGTTTGTACTCCAAGCTGATGGAGGAATATTCGAATGGAGGGGTAGTAAATGAGGAGGATTTCCCTCCTATAATTCCTCTCCCTTGTCCCATTCGAGTTTTGACTAAGGTCTTTGCTAAAATTCCTTGCTTTTATCCTTTATTCCTGCATTAAATGCACATTAGACCACAAACAAAAATATCCAACTCTAACTCATCTCATAAAAAAACTATGATCAAAAGTATGCAATAAGTTGGGAGAATAGTTGGTTTGAATAAGCTAGGAGGAGAATTAAGGCCCATATAATTACCCAATGATGAGGCTCATCATCACCCCCCTATTGAAAGTGTTTCTCATCCTCTTAGCAACTTAGTCAATGTCCATGTCCTTCATGGCTCTGGTAGCCTTTCTTACATCCCATGCTTCTGTTGTGGTCTCTTCTTCTTATACATAGAAGCCTCGTTTCCTTTCTACTTCTTCCCACTGCCTCTTTTCCTCTTCTTCTTTTCTCCCTTCTAGCATCCCTAGGAGTAGTGGTGGATTGAGTTTTAGGCCTATCCAATTGAACTTCGACCTTTGCATTCATTGCTTATACATTGGTGTCTTGTCGAGTGCTTCTCTCAACCTTTGAGGGGAGTGATATTCTCTGATCTTCAAGTTGTGTGGCAGTGTGTTCCATCTCCTGAAGCAGGCATGTATACTATCATCTCCTAGTAGCCTAAACATATCCTCAAAATGTGAAATTGCTTGCTCTTGGGCAGCAAGATATCTAGGTGCCAACTGAGGATCATTTGCAATTAGATTATGGGTGCTGATTAGGGCCTTGGGATTTGATTGTTCAGCTCTGATGAAAAGAGGTTCATTTTTCTCTCTGGCCAATATTCTTTTCATCTCTGTAGGCCTTGACTCCTCATGGTTCATCCATGATGCCAAAGCAATTAATTTTAGATCTCCTAGCTCGACATTAGGATCCCAAACATTCATGTTTGTGAGGGCCATGTTTTGCAAGTAAAACTCAACCATTTTGGCCCTATCCTCTAGTGTACTTTGGTCACAAAGATCAATAAACTGCCTGTAGTCCTGAAATGGCATGGTGCCCCTTTGTGCTAGTGTTTTAATATGAAATTGTAGCCATTGTTCTTTGAGGTAAAGAGCATAGGATTTAGCTGGCATCCTACATTGGATGGCTTCCAAGGAGAGGCTAGCCATACATGCTAGTTGGTTTTCCCTTTCCTGCAGCTGTCCTCTTAGCCATGCATTTTCCCTCTCAAGTTGATCTCTCATTATTGCTTATATATCCCTTGGTGTAGGGGAACCTTCAATCTCAATAGGGATTTTTGTTGATATTTGTGGCTTCCCTTGTTTGATTCTTGTGCTCTTTCTCGTTCTGAAATATATAGGGGTTTGCCTCCTTATTTTCTCTTTTTGATTGACTGGGGTGCTGAGAGCAGTGAGGGCTTTGCCTCGATCTTAGGGACCTCTGGAGACACCAGAGGTGACTCCACGTGTCCTTCCCATTCTGTTTCAATGCCTTCTTCCTCTCTATTTTTCTTATCTTCTTCCTCTTGTTGTTCTTTCTCATCTCCATCAGTTTTTTCTTTCGTTTCCTCCTCCGTTTCAGCATGATATTCCTTCTCTTCTCCTTCATCATGTTCCTCTGTATTAGTTTCTTCTTCATCCATCTCATCCCCATCTAGCTCTGTATCTTCTTCTTTTTGTTTTTCCTCCTCCTCACTAACAGAAGGAATAACATCATAGGTGAGGGTTTTGATGTCATCCTCTGCTGGTAAGTCTATGAAGGCTGACCATGTTATATGGATCCTGAGGTTTTGGAGGGCATCCTCAATTAGGATCCTGATCAACCCATGGTGAGCCAATTGTTGGGAATTCCCTTCCTTTACTTTGCTGCTGGAGTCTATGAGTGATTGCATCAAGAAATAGGGTATGCCCAGTCTTTGGTGAACTGGTGTTTCTACCCCAAATCTTAATTCTTCAAGCATTCTAAAATGGTAGCCATAAAAAACATTGTATCTACCCTCACATGAGATATATTTGGTGAGTTTATAACCTACCTCACTCCATGGGTATGGAAAAGTATCTCTCCTTACTCCGTTTTTATCCTTTTTGGGTTCTTCAACTTCTAAAAAGAATTTCCTTTTTTCCACCTAACTGTCTGCTTTGTCTTCCTTTCTCCATTGAATTCCTAGGGGAAGTGTGGTGACCCTACTAATGAGCTTTTACAGTGAGATCTATAGTGAGCCCTCTAACTATAACAGTGGCATGGATTCTACTATGTGGAGTGAGGGAATGAGAAAATTCTTGAGCCACCTCATCATCATACCCTATGAATTTTTCAAAAAACTGCATCCATTGGTGTCTTATAAATATTTCAAGCACTTGGGGGTGTTGTTATATCCTCGTAGCGTTTGTGGCTTATCTCCTATTAAACCCTCCTGTCATCTTTCTTGTGAGGCTTGAGGAGGAAATGAGAGGTTTGACACAAGAATTTTAAATTCAGGAGAAAACAGAGTTTCCTGTGTATGTAATTCACCTCCCACAGTTATTATATCCACTAGATTTTAGAGAATTTCTAGTTCATTTTCTTGTAAACGGGGATGGATTTTTAGATCCTATCTCTTTAGAATGGTGGCAATGGAAAGTTCTCGTGATATTCCCTCTTGAACCCCTCTCTGCCTATCTTGTAGACTGCCTCTGTGTATCCTATAAACTGCTCCTATAGACTGTTCTTGTAGGAATTCCTGTGCATGCTCCTGTAGAAATTCTCTTACAGAACGATGGATCCTTGCTTCCGGTGGGGGCCAAAGTTATAAGTGCGACTTGAGTGAGGGAGTTTTGAGGTGGTGGAATGCATGAATTGATTGCAAATGATGTTTTCTTTCCCACTCCTTGTAATGAACTCCTGCCTTGTAGATCCATAGTTAATCACTACTTGTATTACTCCTCCTCTGTCTTTGAGTTGACTGCGACAACGTGTGAGACGACACCCTGTTTTGTATGTGATGACTGAACAAAGGTGGCCAAGTTAATTGGCCACATTTTCTCTTATAAACCAACTACCTCGTAACCTTTACAACTTTTGATCAAATTATGAATATGAGTGAGCGAGCGGGATACTTACCTATGGTCCCAATGCCATGTTGCAGTTATCGAAGATCAGATGTGTTGTGTTGTTTATTTGCTGCATGGTCATTCTTCTTTCTCCTCTACTACTTGTGACTGAAGAACTGATGTTGCTACTACTGTGGAGCTCCTAGATCATCCTAGTGAAGACCTGTAGCTGATGATTGATATGTTGTGGGATAGGCTGCTACAGGACCTAACCAACCTACCATTCACCCTTGGATTGCTTCCTGTAGGTTTTCGGGGGATCTTGTAGGAATACAAGGGATCCTGTAGAAAACATAGTCTTCACCTAAATAGAAGCAATGAAGTGAAAAAACAATGGAATTGATGGAGGGATGCATGGTAAGGAGTGGAGGAGATGAATATATGTGAGGCAGGGTTCCCTTTGGATCTTCTCTTTGCTCCTTGATAGTCTTTCTCTCCCACCTGCAAATAAAAATTATGTCTTTTTCTCTTCTTTTTGAAAAATAAACACCTAGGTTGCCTCAGAGAGGTTTTCACTCTAGATGTTTTCCTTGGGCGCCTCAAGGAAGGTTTTCACCCAAGGATCTTCTTATTCTTCTTACATTTTTTTCATCATTAGGCCACCTCACGAGGTTTTCAAGCCAAATATGGGATTCAGGAGCCTCATGGAGGTTTTCACCTGAATCCTTATTATTTTTTCCTTTTTCTTTTTTTCAATGACCTACTGAGGGAGGAGCTGGAACTTGCCCCACCATCATCATTGTCTTATTGATATTGTAATTGAACTCTTGTTTTGATAAAGGCCTCTTGTACATTTTCAATCCATTAACAAGCAATGGAATGGCTTCTTCATCTATAGTCCTGATTTGCACTGAACCATTATCATGGCATCTTTCCAACACATAAGGTCCAAGCCATCTTGTCCTTATCTTGGCCTTGAAGTCTCTATACCTCGAATCATATAACAATGCCCAATCGCCCTACTGAAATTTCTTCTCAATATGTCTATCATGCCAGATATTCCTCCAAAGCTGAACTATCTTTGTATGTAGGAGGGTTTGCATTCTGAATTCATCCAAGCCATTCAAATAGAAATTTTTTTCTCTCTATGCATGACTGAGATCTGAATCTAGTTGGGCTGCCATCCTCAATTTGCTATCTTCAAACTCAATGGATAGCAAAGCCTTTTTCCCATAGACCAGCTCATAGGGTGTAAATATAGTGGTGGTCTTCCATGTTGTATTATAGGTCCAGGTGGCCTCAACTAGTCTCTCTGCCAAATCCTTCCTACTGCTACTCACTACTTTGGTTAAGATGCTCCCCAATGCCCTGTTGGTCACCTCCACTTGCCCATTATCTTGTGGGTGATAAGGAGTGGAGGTCATATGCTTGATTTTGTGATGGTTGAGCAGTTCTTCAATCATGTTGCAGGTAAACTGGCCGTCTTGGTCTATGACTAACTCTCTAGGGTACCCAGATTTGTAGAATGCATTCTCCCTTAGGAACTCAACCACCTTCTCTTCTGTTGCTGCCTTAATTGCCTTTGTTTTAGCCCACTTAGTCAAATAATCAGTGCACACAATAATGTACTATTTTTGCTTTGAAGGAGGGCTGATAGGCCTAATGAAGTCCATGCCCCACTTGTAAAATGGCTCGAAAGTCACTTGAGGTTGTAGGGGCATTTCATCTCTTGGCGTAGGCTTTCCCATCCTTTGGCACTGATCACACTGACTAATGTAATTCTTCACATCCTAATGAAGAGTGGGCCAATAATAGCCCACTTGTAACACTTTGAATGTTGTCCACTTTGCTGCAAAGTGACCTCCAAAAGGCCCATCATGATAGGTCAGAAGGATGTCAAAAGCATCCTCTTCCCTTACACACCTTCTCAAGATTTGATCTGGGCCAAGTTTGAAAAGATTTCCCCCAATCCAAGTGAAAGGGGTGCTTTTCCTGACTATCTTGCTCTTTTCTTTGGAGGGAAAGTTTGGTGGGAACTGTGCTGATACCAAATAGTTTTCAATATCAACATACCATGGGGAGAGAACTAAAATAGCAAACAAATGCTTGTCTGGTAACCAGTCATCCACCATTCCATCTTTACCTGTAGGTAGATTCATCTTAGATAGAAAGTCTGCAACAACATTTTCCTTACCAGGCTTATCAACAATAATTAGATCAAACTGTTGTAATAAAAGAAACCATCTTATAATTCTAGCATTCACATTTGGTTTGTTCATTAAATATTTGATTGCAACATGGTCAGTATGCACAAATGTTTGATAGCTTGTAATGTAATGCCTAAATTTGTTTAATGAATTCACAACAGCCAGGAGTTCCTTTTCGATCACAGTATAATTTAGCTCAACCTTTGATAGGTTCTTACTGATAAAATAGATGGCATAGTGAAATTTCTCCTCTACCTGGCCTAAGGCTGCTCCTATGGATTTTTGTGAGGCATCAGCAAGAATATGAAAAGGGAGGGCCCAGTTTCGGCCTCAAAGAATTGGTGCAGTGGTTAACTTACCCTTTAAAATGTCTATGGCCTCTTGACAACTTTTTGACCATATAAATTCAAAATCTTTGGCCAAAAAGCCAAATAAAGGAGAGGCCAACTTTCTGAAGTCCTTTATGAACCTTCGGTAGTATCCAGCTAACCCCAAGAAACTACTGACATCCCTCTACTTTTAAGGAGGCAGGACCCTTTGGATGATTGCTGTTTTGTTTGGGTCCACCTGTAGTCCTTACTGAGATATTGAATGACCTAGCACGGTCCCTTCAGTCATTAAGAATTCACATTTTTTTGCATTGAGAGACAGGTTCATTTCAATACATTTGTGCAATACTTTTCCTAGGTTAGTTAGGGCTTCTTGAAAATCACAGCCATAAGGTGTAAAGTCATCCATATAATTTTCCACCTCATCATGTACTAATTCAACAAAAATACTCAAGTTTGCTCTTTGGAAAGTGGCAGGACCATTGCATAGGCCAAAAGGAAGGACCCTGTAGGAAAAAGTACCCCAAGGATAGGTTAATGTGGTATTATCTTGGTCCTTTGGGCATATTTGGATTTGGTTGTACCCATTGAATCCATCTAGGAAAGCAAAAAAAATTCTTCCCTGCTAGGCCATCTAGCACTTGGTCAATGAAGGGTAGGGGGGAATGATCCTTATTTGTGGCTTTGTTCAACTCCCTGTAATCAACACAAATCCTCTACTTACCATTTTTCTTTGGAACTAACACTAAAGGAGAGACCCATTCACTGTCAGAGATAGGGTAAATGAATCCTACATCTAGCGGTTTTTGAAGTTCTTCTTTAACTATATCTTTAAGAGCTGGATTCATCCTCCTTTGTGGTTGCTAGACTGGCTTACAACCTTCTTTGATGTATATGTGGTGAGTACACACTGAGGGGTGTACTCCCTTCATTTCCTTGTAACTCCAAGCAAAGGCTTCTAGTTTTTCTCTCAACATGTTGCATAGCTTTTCCTTTTCAAGAGCAGAAAGAGATGGATTAATTTTCAAAGTTTTCTCTGGGCCAAATTCTATGGTTTTGACATGGAGTGGGTTGGAATTGGCAAATCATAAGTAAATTGGATGATTGTTCTGGGTTTCCCTTACTTCTTCTTCTAATGGTAACAAACTAGGAGTTGGACTTTGGAGTAGGTGTTCAATTAAGTCATCCTCATCTTGTTGTCCTCCTCCTATGGTTGCTTCCAAAGCATAAAGTTGGGTTGAATAAGCCTCATCTTCTTCCTCCTCCTCCAACCATAAAGGTAAATCATGCTCTAGATAAGGTTGAGCACAAGGGTATAGGACTAACTATTTGGACATATGCCCATTCTTGATGGTCATATTCCCAGCTTTGGAGCTAATGTAAGAATTAGATGTGGCCAACAATGGCCTCCCAAGGATGAGAAGGTAACCAGTAAGCTTAGCCTTAGGCTGGAGCACTAGGAAATTTGTAGGGTACTCCCAGGAGTCAATGGAGACCATCACATCCTCCACAATTCCCTCAGGGGTGACTGTGGAAGGGTCTGCAAGTTGCAACACTATTGTGATCTTTCTCAATGACCCTTGGAGGTTGAACTTGAGCATGGTGTCCTTGGTAATCACATTAATGGCAGCCCCAAGATCGATTAGAGTGTGTGGGATGATGGTGCCATTGATGTGCACATCTACTACAAGGCTTCGAGGGTCCAAATATTTCGGACATATTACCTACCCTAGCATTAAGTCATCCAGTTCCCCAATGACATTAAGGGTAGGGGAATCCCTTTTTATTCTTCCGGGATGCTTGAAGCATTTATTTTAATCAACTTATTGTAAATGGGAACATCTTTTATTGCTTGGAGAAGGGGGATCTTTATGCATAGATTTTCTAATTCTTCCAGAATTTCAAGTTCTTCTGGGGTAGGCTAGAGTGGTTGGGCTAATCTCTCAGGAAAGGTTGGATTTACTTTAAGGTTTCTTTCCTCTCTTTCTTCCTCAACCTCCCTATGTGGAGAGGGAGGTTTGTTATCTAGGAGAATACTCCTAGATCTTAGGTTGATCTCTTGGATTTCTACAACATAAGTTGGGTATGATGTCTCTCCATTGCATACTTGTTGGGCCTAACTATTGTTCAGGTTGCTTGGGTGGAGCAGAGTGTAGGAGTTGCGGTTGGGTAGGTGGTGGAGGCAATAGAGCTGGAGCATTGTTGTATAGGGACCTCCACCCCTAGTATGTGGTATTCCACTGAGGTTTTGGTGGGACATAAGGCTGAAATGATTGGTTGGCTGACTGGGAATGATACTAAGATGCATAGGACCAAGGAGGGGGTGTAGAAGAGGAAGGATGAGTAGTGGGTCCCCAAGAAGGTATAGTTGTGGTTGTAATATGCATGGGATAACCCTTGCGTACCCTGCTAGTATGTTCTAGGCCCAAGAGGTCTCCTTTGGTTGATGTAGAAAAGCTGCTCATTGACCCCTTCAGCTCCTTGATATACAGCTTTGAGTCCGGGTATAGAATGGCTCTTGTCTATGTAGTGGTTTTCTTCACAAACTGAGAAAATTTCAATGCAGTTCAATGGAAATTCATTGTTAGGATGCCTCCGGGTGCATCTAGGACAAAATATGGCCAAGGCTCTCTTTGCTTCCTCTTGCTTCCTTTTGATTTTCATGATGTCCAATTGCAAGGCAAGGGTTTGCAACATCTCACTTTTGAAATCTTTCAGCATATTTCCAATTTCACCCTTGATGGATGAGTTGGAAGATGATGTATTGGCCATAGGTTGACTACTCCTACCTTTTTCCTGGCTGCCCTAGAATGGTTTCTAAAGACAGCCTTGATATTCCCATAGGGTAATTGGTAGATATTCCCTCTTTCTAACTTATGTAAGGTATCTAGAAGATCTTCCCTTACTCCTCTAAGTAGGACCAACTTTAGTGACTCGGGGTCAAGTGTGCACCTAGCCCTTTTGTAACTCAGCTGGAATCTTTCTTCGTAGTCTTCTAAGGATTCATCCTGGTCCATGGTCATCTTGAAAATCTCTTCTTTAGTATCCTTTGACCTATAGTAGTCCCTATATTTTTTATTGAAAGCCTACTGCATCTGAGCCCAAGTTGTGATGTTATCTCTAGGTAAACCCATGAACCAGTGCAATGTTGCATCCTAGATGGTAGATGGAAATAGTTTTAACTTTTTCTCATCATCTGTATAGTCATAGGTTTGACATATAATAGCAAACTAAAATAGGAAAGTGTCATGGTCCTCTGTGGTCAGGCCATGGAAATGAGGTAGGGTAGAGGGGCTTATATTCTTCATCTTAGTGTCCCCATTGGCTTCCCTGATGGGGAAGGCACCCTCAACTCTCTCTCTATTCCCTCTGTAATTTCGATTTTCAGCTATTGGTTTAGTAGGAATGGGTTCCTCTTCTTCTTCTTCCCCTATAGTTTCTTCAAATATGTTAGGTTGCTCACCTAAAGGTTCCTCCAGTTCACAGCGATTGAAGAAGAGAGAAGGTTGGCTGTTGGATGCAGTGGGGGTATTTGGCAAGAATTTTTCTAAATTGTCCCTACTCCTACAAGGCATGAAAGGAAATGCTTTTGGGTTGGTTTTTGGAAGATTTTTTAGTAAGAAAATACTTTTTAGAAATGAAATTTCTGATTGAATGAAAACTACTGACAAAAATAAACTACTTGTTGAATTGAAATTCTACTTGTAGAATGGAAAGGAAAACATATAATGACAACTGGAAGAAAGGAAGCTGCTATATTACTTTTTCAGAAATAAACTAATGTAATAAAATTGAAGATTAGAAATAGAAGAAAAGAAAGCAGACTAGAAATAGAAGAAAAGAAAGCAATAATCACATTCTACTCAGACACCTCCCCGGCAGCGGCGCCAAAAAGTGATGAGCACCAATACTGCAACAAGGATGCTAAAAATCCTGGGCTACCAACTTTACTTATCAACCAAAGGTTTGTAAAAACTTGGAGGTGAAAATGTTATATGCACAAGTAGAAGTGAAGGTATTTCCTATTGTCACTTGTTCATCTAGCGAGAGACCCCAGGGGTTCTAAGCCAGAGTTCTATAGAGTCAGAAGAAGCTTTATTCTTTGATGGAAGAAGAGAAAATATATTCTAAGAGAGCTACTCTACTGCAGTAATGAAGAAAAAAACATGTAATGCTAAATCACACCATATACTATTTAACCATTTAAACAGTTATGCTAAGCAGAATTTCTAAATCAACACTTACCTAATGCAGTTATCTAAGTTACAGAAGTAAAGAGCATCAAACCAAACTAATGAGTAAGCAAGGAAACTAATTAAATCGGTTTTCACTTTCTTGGTTTTTTTGAAGATCGAATTGTTAGAGTCTGATTGAATAACCAAATTGAAGCTAAGAAGTGGTAGCGTTTAAATGATATGTAGAACATATTTTGGGAAGGAGTCAAGTGGAAAAGCAATTGAAGATCGAAATTAGCGAAGGGAGGACGTAATGAGGCAACAGTGTATAGGAACTATTGGATCGATCAGTGAACAGTAAAAACAGAAGATAAGCAATGGAGATCTTATCACAGAGGACTAAGTAAATAGAGGGATGAACAACATTAACAGAAGATGAGATGCAGAGATCTTATCGCGGGGATTAAGTGAATAGATGGATGGATTGATCAACGAACAAGATTAATGAAA
The DNA here is from genome assembly GCA_031772625.1 of Pinus tabuliformis. Classification (NCBI taxonomy): domain Eukaryota; kingdom Viridiplantae; phylum Streptophyta; class Pinopsida; order Pinales; family Pinaceae; genus Pinus; species Pinus tabuliformis. The sequence goes on along the minus strand of CM062806.1, from coordinate 324,832,128 downwards.
GATTGAGTGGCAAAGATCTTATCGCAGGAGGTTAAGTCAATAGATGGATGAACATGATTAATGAGAGATGAATGGCAGAGATCTTATCACGGCGATGAAGTGAATAGATGGATGGACGACATCAAGTCACGAGGCAATAGAAGTGTAAAAAAACGTGTGGAATGATGGAGCAGGTTTCATAGGTGGTAAGCAGTTTCTTACATGCCCTCAAAGATGTAAGTTGTATTTCTAATTTTCACGTGATTACTCTAAGGGAGTGACAAGTAGAATGGAAAAAAACCACTTTTCGCGCGTGCTCTAGAGCAGATATTAGCCGTGCAATAATTTGCACGAGATTGCGCGATAGTCGTTGGATCATGCAGGATTGATCAAATGGTGGAGATCGACCAATCTAGTTGGCGATCGAGTGATGCAATAGCCATTGGATCAAGGGCTAGATAGATCGATGGTGGAGATTTGGATCTCATAAAGTAGGTGGAAAAATTCACGATAGTTGTTGGATCAAGCTAGACAGATCGGCGGTGGAGATCTGGGAGCGCATAAAGTCAAGCATTGAAACGAATCAGAAGGTGATTGGTCAAGTTTTTTGTGGATCAGACGGTAAGGAAATCTACGGGTATAATCTGATCAAGACATGTTTTATTAGCTTCCTCTTAAGCATTTCATGCTGAAGGAAATGAGCATATGAGCAAAAAGTGATGGAAAAAGACGACAATGAAATGAGCCTCGTATTGAATCAAGACAACAAACTTCATACAAGAACTCCTGGCTAACTTGCTAATTGAAATACGACACAAATGGAAGAAAACTAAAACACAACTGATCTACGCTACACTACTGTAATGGAAATGCAACTACTTAAGCAAATGAATGATTAAACCATGAATCTAAGCTAGCATACATGTACAATGAAGAGGATCCTTAACTGCTAGGGTTGGGCCCTAACCTAAGAGCTTCAACCCTCTAAGCTAACTCAGTGATGGCTCAAAACAAAACTCATTTTTATTATCAAAACAGTAGATTACATTGAAAAATGTCACAAGTCTTGCAGCTCAAAAATAGAGTAAAGTTCTACAATCAAAAAGTCTGAATCCTACTGAGGTCCTAGGCCTCTTTACTTATATGTCTGAAGTATGCAATGAATTCCTTAAAATTAGGGAGGCTCAACTCCCAAACTCAAGATAAACTGGTGCTTTGACTTCCACTTGCTCGGTTGCATTCTAAACCTCATGATTTGGCTGTTTGTACTCTGAGATGATGGAGGAATATTCAAATGGAGGGGTAGTAAATGAGGAGGATTCTTCTCCTATAATTCCTCTCCCTTTTCCCATTCGAGTTTTGACCAAGGTCTTTTGCTAAAATTCCTTGCTTTTATCCTTTAATCCTACATTAAATGCACACTAGACCACCAGGCAAAATATCCAACTCTAACTCATCTCATAAACAAAATAGGATCAAAAGTATGCAATAAGTTGTGAGAATAGTTGGTTTGACTAAGCTAGGAGGTGAATTAAAGCCCATATAATTACCCAATGATGAGGCTCATCAATAGTAATCATTGAGCTGCTTGGATTAGTCTTCTTATTCCCAAATCTAGATTTCTTGAACTCCTTTGTGGCAAAGAACAACAAATTTATGCTATTTTTTAGAGCATGCTAACGAGCTTCAATCAAGTTGGTTCTACTTGAGTTAGATCAAAAAAACATTCTAGTTCGTAAAAAAATTTACCCCATTGCATTTTCACTTGATTATGTTAGGAATTTTTTAGATTTACTAGCTCACTAGTTCTCGAATTTCTACATTTTCAACTAGTAATGTTTTTGTATTTTTTAACATGGGTTAACAAATGTATTTTTGAGTGATTCCACTTGAAATGGGAACCTAAGACATCCTAAGACATCCTAGTTAATAAAACGTTTTGCCCCATCCAATTTGGATTTGATTTTCTTTGTTATTCGATGAATTATAATTTCGTAAAGTAAATCTGTAACATCCTATAGTAAATCAGGCAATCCCATAGGAAATCACTGTAGCATCCTATAGGAAATCTGCATCCTGTAGGGAAGCATTTTTTGAGCTCAAATTGAGAAAAATCATCATTAAAGCTAGGATTAGGCCTCTACTTGACCTCCATGCCATAAAGACCATTTTAACCCTCTTGCTCCACACTTGTCTCCCCTGCCAAAGCTCAAGGAAAGATTAGCATTTGCATTTATAAAGCAATTTTTTTTTTTTAAATGAGTTCTTTCATATTTACAAATGCACACAGTAGTTAGTACTCTCTAGATCAGATTTCATGGTCAGTTAGTTTAAATCATCACATTTGATAAATACGGTTAAGATAGGTTTCTTTTACATTTAGTTCATGATCTTTACACAATTAGAATAGGTTTCCTTTCTTGTACTTTCTTTCTTGCAATATGTTAAGGTTCCATTTCAAACATTTCATTTTCTACAATTAGTTTAGGATTTGACTTCAGTACATGCACTCCATTACATCATGACAACAAAGGAATGACACATTGTATGCTGCACATATAGTGTTGAAACCTCTTAAGTTTGTACGAACCTCGGGTTGATAATTAAATTCACTAGCCTTGGGAGTTGCAGCATTCTTGTTACAATATCGAGGCTCATCACTTTTTGGCGCCGTTGACAGGGAGGTGTCAAAGAATGCATTGTTTTCATCCCTAGTTGATCCATTTATTTTTACTTTTTGCAAAAACAAAACATAATTGCATTAGGCATATTTCATTTCAAAAATAGAAAAGTCCATTGCATTAGTGTTTTCATTCAATCATAAAAACAAAAAAAATCTCAATACCAACCCAGTCCCCCATTTGATCACGTGGTATAGTAAGAGCCACATCACCATTCACTTTTGTAGATAGAAGAAGAAGATGGAAAATAATTTAGAAGAAATGGATGGAGATGATGACAATGAGGAAGATCCTCTAGGATTTCCCATTCAAGATACTGATGGTAGTGCGCACATGAAGAACATCCCTCCATCTTTTCTTCCAAAATTTCATGGTATAAGGTCAGAGGATCCAGAAACCTTTCTCTTTGAATTTGAAATTGTTTGTAGATCTTATGGTTACTTCTTAAAAACTCAAAAACTGAGATTGTTTCCATTGACATTGAAGGATAGAGCTCTTAAATGGTTAATGAGTTTAGGGACTAATTCAATACGATCATGGAATGATATGCAAAATATATTTCTAGAAAAATATAAAGATCATGATCTTAAAGAATAAATATTTAGAATGAATCAAAAGGAATATGAGAGCCTAGAGGATCTAATAGAGAGGTTCATGTATAATGTTAAGAGGGAAAAACTACATCATTTAGGATCATACACACTAAAAACCCTGTTACTTAGAACAATTATGGATGAGTGAATTGATCTCCTTGATCTCATGAGTAGAGGTGATGTATACCAATTATCTTTTGAAGAAATTTGTGAAATATGCAAACACATATCAAGAGGAAGGGCAAGAGTATGTCAGTCAACATCAAGATCGGTAAGTCAAGCTAAACTTGGAAATTTGTTTGATGACTTTAAAACAAAAATTCTAATCAATCTAACTGGACAAGTAGAAATGTTAAGAATACAAAATGAGCAAAAAGAAAATGTTTGTGTTGTACATGCAGAATCACATGATGTTAAATGTTTCTCCTCATTACCAAGGTCGAAGGAAGTTCACCAAGAGGATAATGGAGTAAGTCAATTGCCAATGCAACAATGTTATGTAGCTCCAAGAGGACCATGGTAGCCTATTCAACCTCATATGATGCAAGATACTAATTCATAATTTCAAGCTTACGCACATCCACCTCAAAGAAATTGGAACACACCCTTTCCTTGGCGACATTGCCCATCTCAACCCCAACACTAATCTTGGAAACAAGGTTGGCAAGGAAATTATGGGAGCCATCCACAATATTCTCAATATTTTCCTCAATATCCTCCATACTAAGCTCCATGTTATCCTTACCATTCACCTCCACCATAACCACAAACCCATCCACATCCATCTCAAATATACACTTCGACTCAACTACCTATACCACCATTTCCAAACCAACACATTGAAGTAGCTCAACCCACTTACAATGATGAGGTAAAACACTTCCAAGCATCCCCTCTTGAGACCAATGGTATTCACCATAGCTGAGGAAGAGTACTACAAAAAAGAGATTCTCTTGATATCATTGAAGGACTACATCCAGAAGAAGAAGTTTCGAAAGAGAAGATCAAAGAATCACGGGTTGCACTTGATGAAGAGAAGACATAAAAAATCAGAGATTGAGAAAGCTCCCTCATGGTTACCATCAAATCCTCCATGTATTCAAGAGAACAATCAGAAAAGGGAGGAAGATTTGAAGGTCATGGTAGAAGAAGACATGAAGAATGATCCAGATAAGCAATCAACCCAAGGGCATGAAAGTTATATTGAGGTTTGGTTCCAGACAGTCACTAAGTTGCAGCAACACTCTCTTCTTCAATTGCACTTGATATCATCAAAGTCAAAGCATTTGATCATTCAAATTTAGGTACATGTCAAAGCATACATTTCAAGCCTACACATCATTTTTTCTGTCATATTGATGTGCACATGGAACCATTGGAAGTATTCTTATACTTGACACTGATTTTTTTTTTGAGGTAAAGTAGGTAGAAAAAAAAGAAAAAAGAAAAATTGAAAAGTAAGAGAAAAAAATTAAAAAACTCAGGTGAAAACCTCCTTTGAGGCACCTCAGATTGGCTCGTTGATTGAAAACTTCCTTCGAGGCACCTCAGATTGTCCCATTGATTGAAAACCTCCATGAGGTGGTCAATGGGTTGGGAAGAAAAGAATAAAAAGAGAAAAAAGGAAAGATCCTAGGTGAAAACCTCCTTTGAGGCGCCTAGGCAGACCTACTAGTTGAAAACCTCATTAAGGCAACTAGTAGGCCTAGAAGAAAAAAAGAGAAAAAAATTAAAAGAAATCCTTGTTCCATGCATCTCTTTGATGAATGCATGTACTCTTCAACATCTACAAGCAACAAGAACAAGTTGGTACCAAAAAGTAAATTGGTCAAGCCTAGTCAAAAGAAGTCAAATTTTAAGTTTCTCCTCCTTTGCTCAAATGTTCCAACAAGATGAAAGCCATGCCAACCCATCACCATCATCTATTTCCACCATCCATCTATCATTCTCAAGCTTTTACCATTCAATTTGCTTGTTGTCCAAAAAAACTACAGGATGCCCTGTTTTACTATAGGATACAAAAATACATAGAGCATAAATTTGTTTTTGCCATAACTTGAAAACCATGCATCCATTTTCCAAGTTGTTTTAGAGGGAGATGCATATGTATGATGGTAACATGCTCAAGCAGTTTCAACAAATTCCAGTGCACATTTTTCAAGACATAAGCCTCCATCACCTACAACCATTTTTTCATTTTCTTGATATCCGTGCATCCATTTAAAAAATTGTGTCATGTGGAGATGCATAGCGATGATGGTAACATACCCAAGCAATTTTAGAAAATTCCAGTGCACGGATTCCACAAAATCACCGTCCATCACCTTCAGCCATTTTTTGTTTTTCTCAAGATCCGTGCATCCATTGACCAAATTTGTTTTTATTGGGAGGTGCATAATGATGATGGAAACATGCTAAAAATGTTTTAGGTCAATCCATTCTACCGTTTGGGAGATATGGACAAAACAAGTCGGCTACAAAAGGCTGTCCTATAAACCTACAGGATTCCCTCAGAACCTACATGATGTTACAAGAGATTCTACAGGATATAGAACAACACCTATAGGATTGGCACTGAGTAGTTTTAAAAGGGAGAAATAGAGGTTGGCTTCATTGGAAAGTGATAAGGATGTAGGAGCTAAACTTTCCCACATTTTTCCAAGTGCGAAGAATATAGAAAAGACTTCTATTGTGTTGAAAAAAATTGCATTCTAGGGGAATTGTATACACAGAATTTTCATCTAAAATACCTCATCCATTAAATTTGATAAGGAGACATATACAACCCTCCACATCCATCAGAGAAACATGATAGGGGGATTTAACAAGAAGGATCCCACTAGCATAGTGAGGATTCATTAGCATCACCATCCAGTACTTGCACATCAAGGAACAACATCAGAGAAAAAAAGAGAAAAACACTTGCAACAAATACAAGCAAGGATTTCACTCTCCAACAAAAAAAATCTATAGGAAGGTTATCAGGTAGGTACAGGTATGCAATATTCATGACCTCTTCTCTTGAGCATATTATAGTTAGAAATTTGTTGTCAATGCATGAGAGATGAGGTTTTATAAGCTAAGGATGGGTCAACAGTCTCAACCACCTTCAACTAGTTAAATTCAGCTCACTCCTTCACTCATGCAATGTTGAAATGTCAAATTATGAAGGCGATGATTTCAAGGAATGAGGACAATAGTTAAAAGAAGAAATTTTTGCAAAGACCAAGTCACCACAACACTCCAAGCCCTCCATCCACTTCATATTCACCATCTATTCATCATTCATCCATCCAATATCATTCTTCAAAAAAAACAAATAGACAATCCTCTCCATTCTCATAAACCTACGTTACTCCCTTTGAGCCCTAACATCATCATCCAATCCCTCTTCATCATTTCTCATCACTCCCATACAGTAAGAAGACCCTGAAAGATGAGGAATGACTACATCAGGAAGGTAGAATGTTGCTACAAGAAGGAATATATGAACAAATTATGTTAAACCCCAAGATGGCAGAGCTTAAGAAATACCTAATCAAAACAGAGAACTCCAAGGCCATGGGGCAATCATCTAGGCCACAAGAGAGAAGAAGAAGGCAACAAAAGGAAATGAGGCATTCACCACTGAAATAAAACTCAAATTGCAGTGATGAAAATATGTTTTCCAAGAGGTCTCGAATCTCTTTCTGGCTTTTGTACAATGCCTAAAAATGGGAAAAAGGCATGGGAGTGAAGTTTAGGGCCTATCCTAGGCTCAGAATATCATTTATTCTCAAAAAGGGTTTCCTGTAGTTTTAATAGGGTTTCTTATAGGTTTCCTGTAATTTTGACAGGAATTACTACAGGATGTCCTAGTTTTCATATAAAGGTAGTTTGAAGGTTTTAGAGGTGTCCAAATGGTTTAACAAGGTAGCAGAAGGCTTATAAGGATATGGAAGACCTTGCTAAATTGAAAAGTATGCAAGAACACATCTTGAATAAGGGCAAGAAAATAAACTAATGGTCTCGAGAAATAGTGATTTTTCTTTGCACAAATATGTTTTTGCGCTTGTCCTTATAGAAATTACAGCCAAGATTCTTAATGCACAAGAGAGAGGCCACCAGGGCCATGAATGAGGCACAATGAGGTCACTAAGTTGCTCAAAGGATGAGCAACACTTTTAGTAGGGGGGTATGATGGGCCTCTAAATTAGACATAAATTAAGGCCCATACCTCTAAATTAAACATTAATTTAAGGTCTATAACCATCCTTCAGCATATTAAACCTCTCTTTCTGCATTAGATAATGTATTTTTAACTTTAATATATTCATTAGGAACGTTTATGAATAATTGGATATTTGTGCCTAATATTATTTATTTTTGTGGGAATATTATGAGAATATTGGGAATATTATGAAGATTTGGAGGAGGAGATAATTTAGGGACTTGCTCCCTACTACAAGAGGATAAATAATAAATAATAAATCAACAAGATATTATGGAATTATGCCATAGATTGTGGAACTCCAATGATTGAGAAAATATAGGAATGTGTTCTCTGCCATTTAATGAAAATTCGTAGTATTGGGGACTAGATACAATAATCAAGGGATTTTGGTGGGGAAAGCTTCCTTCATTCATGGGGAATGATTCCTAATCATTTTGTATATGTACCAAGTCCAATTTGGCTATAGGGAGATTTTCATTAGTGTTCTTGTGGAGAGAACTTGTTATTTTGCAGCTCCATTGTATTTTCTTGCAGGAATGTAATTCTATTGATGAAAACAATGAAAATATGTGTCACGTTTAGCTTATAAATCTTGTTCTCCTCCATAGGTCTCTGAGTTTCCTTGGGCTTTGCCATCCCAGGAGCCTCAGAGCCCTTTTGTATCATTTTATTTCCTTATTTTCACTTCTTATTCACATGCATCTCTTGTTTCTATTTCTTTCTATTTTTACATTTGGTATTAATGATTTCTTGTTGTAGGATTGAGTTAAATGGTTGATGTAAGTTCTTTGCAGGATCACAAGCATTATTTCATCCTTGAAAAAAATTTGGAATTTCATAATAATCATTGATCTATTTGGATTAGGTTTCTTATTCCCAAATCTAGATTTCTGGAACTCCTTTGTGGCAAAGAACAATAAATTTCTGCTATTTTTTAGAGCATGCTAATGAGCTTCAATAGAGTTGGTTCCACTTGAATTAGATCAAAAAAACATTATATCTCATAAAAAAATTACCCCATTTCATTTTCACTTGATTAGGTTAGGAATTTTTTTAGATATACTAGCTCACTAGATCTCGAATTTCTAGTTTTTCGACTAGTAACGTTTTTCTATTTTTTTAGGATGGGTTAACAAAGGTATTTTGAGTGATTCCACTTAGAATGGGGAGCTAAGACATCCTAGTTAATAAAAAAACTTGTCCCATCCAATTTCTATTTGATTTTCTTTGTCATTCGACGAATTATAATTTCGTAAACTAAATCTGTAACATCATGTAGTAAATCAGGGGATCATGTAGGAAATCGCTGTAGCATCCTATAGGAAATCTGCATCCTGTAGGGAATCCTGTTCTGAGCTTGAATTGAGAAAAAATGTCATTGAAGTTGGGATTAGGCCTGTACTTGATGTCCATGCTATCAAGACCATTTTAACTCTCTTGCTTCACACTTGTCTCCCCTGCCAAAGATCAAGGAAAGATTAGCATTTGCATTTATAAAGAAAAAAAGATTTAAAAAAATGAGTTCTTTTATATTTACACATGCACACAACAATTAGTATTCTATAGAACATATTTCATGCTCAGTTAGTTTAAATAATCACATGAGATAAATAGGGTTAATCTAGGTTTCTTTTACATTTAGTTCATGATCTTTACGCGATTAGAATAGGTTTCTTTCCTTGTACTTTCTTTCTTGCAATAGGTTAAGGTTCCATTTTGAACATTTCATTTTTTGCAATTAGTTTAGGATTTGTCTTTAGTACATGCACTCCATTACATCATGACAACAAAGGAAGGACAAATTATATGCTACACATATAGTTTTGATACCTCTTAAGTTTGTACGAACCCTGGGTTGATAATTAAAGTCGGTAGCTTTGAGAGTTGCAGCATTCTTGTTGCAATACCGAGGCTTATCAGATAGAAAAGGTATTGATCCTAGAGATGGGTTAGAATGTGGTATATGAACACTCCCAAAATGGAAACCATGAAAATAAGTTGACCCACTCGCCATGGAATTCATATACGTGGAAGCAGGGAATGGAAAAGTTAAGGGAAATGAAGGAATTGCGCTGGTAGGCATTGCAAAGGGAAAAGAACCAGTGTTGGAGGAAAAAGCTTGGGTGTCCACACTCGAATATGGAATGGAGGTAGAACCAAAAATTGCAGTGCTAGGAGTGCTTAAAGGTATGGAAATTGTACCTCATCCTTGTTTTGATAAAGGAGTATGTACATTAATAACACTCATAGTTGAAACCAAGCTCCCAGCAGTGGCCGCCGAAGAAAAATACCGATATAGACCGGGGCTCGAAGGCTTGTGGGTTGGGGTCCCAACATATAATAGAACATATGGATAATAAGGAGGGAGAGGAGAAGAAGGAATCACAGGAGACTCAGGGAGTTATTCAACCTCTATAATGTCTTCCGATTGGAAAAGGACTCTAGAAAGGACTGAAGTGTTCCTCTCCAAATCTCGACTTACACTAGTTCTATTCTGTGAGACAATGGCTTGTAATAGAGGATCAATCTCAAGTACATGTGCTGCCACTAATTGGAAATCACCGAAATAATTTCTTCTACAACTTCTGGAGTAAGGCTCAGCCCTCGTAGGTGAAAGCCCACGAATCCACCTAGACCGACGAATTGGTCGATCAACCACTTTTAATTATTTTAAGAGAACTAATTAAAGACTAAAAAAATTATAAAGTTATGGTCAACTAGGAGCCAAGACAACTCTCTAACAAAGTCCCTAGAAGATATATTCAATCAAGAAACTGCCAAGTATTTCTGCTCCAAGTGATGAGGACCAGACAACAAAATAAAAGAAAGTGAAATCAAGGACCTTCCGAAGATAGTTTGGGATAATGATGGCCTAGGCCTACTAGTGAAGGTGACAGAAATAGTTATGCTGACCTCCAGACAAAAGCATTTGCTGGTGCAAGTACCCAAGCTTTGTAAGGATACCCTCTAGATGTACCAATGAATGTGATGCAACGCTTGCCTCAAGTGCCAGAGGATTCCCCTCCACAGTGGCCGATGTGGTCCCTAGGAATAACAACTATGGACACCAGTTCATATCAAAATCTGGGTGAAATAGTATCAGGGTGGGATCCAACAAGTAGGAGAGGGGCTATCTCTCTTTCCTTGTATTCAATCTCCCTCGTGCTTGACTCCCAATCATAGAGCTTTCCTAGTCTTTCTAACGACATTGGATTTCACTCATTATTCAACATCTATGTTTAACAGTTTGAGTGGCCTTGGAGAGTTAACTCTCCACTCACCTATTCCAAGGCCCTAAAGAGCTAGACTTGTTGATGTAATTAATGACAAATCAAAAAATGTTCTAGTTCTTTTTAATTAAGCGCTTGATTTTAAAGGGTTGTTCTTTAGGTCATGGGTAAAATGAGAGTGAAACTTATGGTGTTTTGACGCAAAAGAAATCAATAGAAACTTATCTATATGCAAATGTAGCTATTTTTCTTCGATGAAAAGAGATTTCTATGAGGTTCTATGAATAAACTTATAAAAGCAAAAAAAAAAAATCTTTTTCAAAACATGCTCCACATGCTCAAAACCTAACAAAAATACTAAAATGCTTATAGTGCAAACTATAATGATGATGCAAGATTCTATGGATGCTTATACAATAAGAAAATGTGTTTCTTCACAAGATCAATAGGCCAACTTATAAATTCAATGAATCCCTTGAAGCCAAGCAAATTCAATTGAAAAAAGTTCACAATTTCTCAAAAATAACTAAGAAACCAAAAAAAAAGCTGAAAAGAAAGAGAAAGGCAAGAACTATGATTTTTTATTTTTCTTTTTTAAAGAATCCAAAGAAATTTTTGAGAACACAAATACTACTAAACTTCAAAGGCCAAAAACAAGCATAAAGAGTCCCAAAATACGCAAGTTATGCACATCATTAATATAATGAAACTTGAAATGACAAAGGACTACAGATTTGCATAGATTGATCTGAACAACAGTATAAAGGACTTCCAAAAACCAAAATAATGTCAAGAAAGACATTCAATATTTCCAAAGAGGCACTCAAAAAGCATGAAAAACAATATAGGTCAACCAAAAAGGAAAGAAAAGAAAATAAACCTGAAAATTGGGTTATAAACAAAACTGCAATCAGTTTCTTGTTCTGCAAAGTCATAACAACCAAGAATTTTTACAAGAAGCCTTGAACCCAAAGCCAAAACTGAAACTTTACTCAAAGAGAAAACCCTAGGTTAACTAGGTTTTTCAATAAGAAGAAGATTAGAAATTGAAAACTTGCAAGAAAGAAGAGCTTCACTGACAATGAATGACCAGAAAATAGCAAAAACTACCAGGCAACAAACTTAACTGGGCCAAAGATTTTGAAAAATTTATTCAAAATGAGGTATACGTGACTGTGCAAAAACATATAAGTGTATATACGCGACTAAAACACAGGAAACTTGCATATACACAAGTTTATTTGAAGAAAATAACATTCATATGCTATTGTATATTCTGAGAAGTGTGTATATAAAGCTCAATCAAGAAAAACAAAAAATCCAGGCTTGATGCAAAAGATCAGACTTGATGCCCAGGAAACAAATAGGTCACAGACACTGTAAAATCAAGAAATCAATTAAGCTGACCCTAATCAAGAAGAAACAACTCAATCTAGGAAAAACAAGAATTCTTTCCTGAGAGGAGTCACCAATTATGTTTTAGGTCGAATCACCCTAGGGTCTTGGGTTGAGAACCCCAACAAAGCGGAGGGCATACATCATAAAGAGACATACAAATAGGCAGTCCTGATACTTAAACTAATGAAGTAGGAAGAAGAGGTATTACCCGGAGGTCCTATGTTTGAGGTCATTCTCGTAGGGTCCAAACTCTTTGCTTCTTCCAATGCCTTAAAACCTGTAACTCATTCAAGCAAAGCATATACAACAATAATAATAGAAAGCATGTTCATGATATAAGTGTTAGATCATATAATAATATAAGGAAATAAACATTAACATAATATTTTATAAGTAAATCATAACATGAATTAATGCATAAATACCATAATCATCAGGAACAATAAAACACCTCTTTATTGATGTAAGCTAAATAAAATACAAAAGAACTACAATTTGAGTCATTTGCTGGCTCCAAACGAAATTGTCCTCCGGATCCATCCTACCCAAGCCTCAACAATCATCCTCCATAAGTATACACAATGATGTCATGAGGGGATGATGGACATCTCAAGAAGAAAATAGGGGTTTCCTATGACTTAGGACTGCAGAAGGCACACAGATATCTTCAAAATTGATCAGGGATGTAATAAACTATAGTATCAATATCTAATCTTTTCTCCTCCCTTAGGCCTTCCCATGGATGTTTATTTATACTTCTCCATATTAGTTTTTCAGTTGGGAAACAGTTGGGCCAAGGGCTATAGTTGGTGAGTATCATGTCAAACTCATAAACTCCACCTAAATTAAGGGAGATTATATATTTTTTAATGTTTGAATACATATACATGGTTTTGGTATAGAATGACCCACGTGTACATGCACTTTATACAGGGAAAAATCGCGTATGGGATTTAAAACATTGTTTTTTAGAATTTGGACCAATTCTGGTAGGGAAGTGTTGCCCTATGCCAAATCATAGAGCATCAAATATACCAAGGGTGGTAAATGGTGCTATAAAAATTGTATCCCAGTTAAGAAATAAAGTCTGTCATGCACGTCTTTTCCTGAAGTATCTGCATGCACAAAGGTTAGCTAGACATTTTGATCATATCACATTTACACAAATACTAAGGGATCAAAATCCCATAGCTAATTGCATCGCTAATCAAATCCTAGACTAGCATGCATCACATATATATAACCATCAAGATACATCTTAAACAAAATGCAGAAATACATAAAACGTATAGATGCATGTGACATATCATGAGATCTAACAAAAAATAATCTTGTATATACATAAAAAAATATGTATGAGTATAAAAAATATCACGTAGTCCAGTGGCCCATGACTAGGAAAAATAAGTCAAGAAAATATAGGGGAGAATCCTCATAATGGGTGCTTGCCTTGGTGCATACATAATCACATCCAACAACATCAAGAACATCTATTCTATCTAGAGCCCTCACCACCCAATCTCTTCATATGGAGCCCAAATCAGACTAGTCATAGCCATCACCATGGTTATACAACGTAAAACTGGTTGAAGTGCTCACTTTAGTGACATTGTCATCTCTACGACAACCTCCACTATCCCTACCCACCCAATGATAGGAAACCCTCTAATCAGGGTCTCCACCCTGCCCCAATTGTCTCGATAACTCTGCACCTATGAAGCGCACCTTTGTGGCCTCAACACTCTCACGCCATTGCTCAACATCCTCACTCAATGAGATCCAACACAACTACTATCTTAATACAACCCTCCTCATAAGGGTTAGACCCACAATGAGCCTCACCCTCTACCACTACCCATTGATGAATATCCACATGCCTAGCTGGCAGTGGATAAGGCAATGTCTCTGCACGAGGCAGCAAACTAGCGACAAAATAAAAATCAGTATGAACCGATATCAGCAGATCCGTTAGACAAATAACCATAACCTGCTAGTCCACATACAAAAATATAATTAAAAAGAATAGGAACCTGTCATGTGACCTCAAAAGGGGGTTCTGAAGAAACTTCAGAAGCCTCCATTGCGCTAACAACTGGCTAGCTACTGGATCTCCCACCACATCTACATGGAGACACTCCTAATCTCTCTCCCCCCAAATCATTCTACGAGTCAGGATACCATGTGTCAATTATATAACCGGCTAAGCTATCAAAGAAAGAGAAAAACAAAGAGAAAACCCATTTTCTCACATTTGCGCATCTATGAGCTCGATAGACGTGATGTCGCATGCCTTTCCCAATAGAAGTGCATATGCACATCTTTCATGCCCATAAGATGTAAAGTCCAAAGCACTTATTTTTAAAATAGGTGCATAGTCTGCACATCTGTGTTTCACATAAGCACACAGACATTGCACACTCCACCAACCAAGTTGTGGTGACCCTCACAAGGTTTCTTCATGGCATTTCACACTTCAGATTCATGGAACGCATGCTTGACGATGATTTTTACGCAAATTCGTCACGCAAAACCCTCAATTTTACATGGTGACTACGTGACTCCAAAAGAGTCGCCCGTGCGACCAAGAAAATTCAACCTTAATAGGCCCTACAGGGGACCCCTGTATGGCTTGTCTACCCTAAGGCTATGAAAATGACAAAAAGTAAGGTACAAGCCCTTAGTTGGTTCTCCCTGCATGCATCCCTAGTGCTCTGGTTGACCATAATGACCAGAACTACTACAAAACCTTGCTCTGACCTCTACAACTCAGCAATGCAAATGAAGTGATATTTGGCCCCCCTTAGCCATATCTATCACCCTTTTCGCCATTTCTTGAAGTCTATTTCAAAATATTGGAACATCCATTGACAAAACCAGAAGAGAGATAAGGCTCAATACCCCATCCTCTCCATCATGGAACATCTGTTCCAGCGCATGCAAAAGCTCATCTTTTTGGGCCCGTTGCACACTCAGAAATTCAAGTCAAGTACTCCTCTAGTTCTTTACTTCAAAGAATTTAATCAGTTGTAGATTATATGTGTTTTAAAGAGATTCTTTCACTTGGCGCATTGTTCATACATATTGTAGGTACATTGTACATGATCCACTTCAGCCAACACCCCAATAGGAAAACAATAGAGTATTTATCATTCTCTACTTAGAATGATAGGTTTCCTCTCAAGCTTTGCATATCTTGGCATCATTTCTCCAAAATACACCATAGGGTCCATCATCTTGACCATGTCTATGTATGCATTGTTTCCAAAATTTAAAATTTTGTGTTTATTTAAGTTTGTCTATAAACAACACCAATTCTACCTATGATCCTGGTGGGCTGGTTACAGGTGTTAAGGATAATCATTCAAAACTAGAAACTACTTCTTCAAGTTTGGGTGGAACTTATTCTCAGGTTTTCTTTGGAGTATTAGTCATCAACCTCCAAATTTAGTTATTCTGCTAAAATAGTAGGCTTATTTAATTTACCTGGTGTATGGAAAATCCTCAAATTTACCACAAAACCAAAAGGAAATAAAACCCCAGTTCATAACCTTATTGCGTCTAGAATTTAAATTAAATCACGTGCATCTTCTAACACGATCACCTTCAGATCTGACCCCTTCAAGCGGATGGTCACGATTGACTGAGCTATTAACTCAATTTTATAAATTATCATGTCCAAGTTTGGAATTAACGTCTGCGCTTGTTGGCAAGTGATGACCATTAGATCTATTGGATATGTCCGATCAAATGATTCTGATCTTCTTCTCGGTTTCTTGTGAATTTTTAGGTTTCCTCGTTCCGCCAGACTTAGCACTCCGCCAAGTTTATTTCTCATCTGTCACATTCAGGATATCACTAACTAAGCTTTGTGATTTTGAAATACATCCAAGTTATTTCAATGCACAATGAGTGAAGATTTCAATGCGACAACACAAGCTTATACAAAATCTAATTCTAAAGGGCTCAAACTGGAAATCAAAAAAACTCAGAAATATTTCGAAGGAAATTAAAACCTCTGGGATTTGACCATTCATGCACAGAATTCATGGAGATACAAAGAGATTCCAAATTTTACATTCCAATCCTCCTCACCCAAAAATCCCATTCTACTAATTCAAAACTTACATAAATACCTGTACATACAACAATTAGATCCTAAATCAATGGATAGAATCTGCCTAATCCTAGATAATATCTAATTTGCATGATGTTCTCCCTCAAGAATCTCAACTAAGCCTAAATACTTGAATTAATTACAAGATAACTCAAATCCTTGAATTCTAGTACAAATCCTATCTAGAAAGCTTTGTAAAGTGACAGCTAAAGGATCCCACTCCTTTGCTTGTAAACTATTTTTGTATTTTTGGAATAAAATTTGAAGTCTTTTGTCTTCATGCCTCATGCTCCTACATCAGAATCCTGAGGCAAAAATTCTTCATGGGATCCTATCCATGAGCTCTTCTAGAAAACTGCCTAACTTTTGTAGCATGGCATCTTTCATGCAGGTAGCATCAGCAATTGGTTGATCCTTCTACTTGATCAAATACTGAAAATACTCCTGCCCTCTTGTCTTTTTAAACAATCTCTTATCTAAAATATTTTCTGGCTGTAATGCCTTTGCTGTAGGTAACTATTTTACCCAGTCAACCTCTTGTTCTTCTTTATCCTCTGCTATATCATCTACATTTCTATTTTCATACCTATACAAATCAGCGACATTGAAAATTAGAGATATTCCAATGTCAGGGGGTAATTCAATTGCATATGCATTTCCAAAAAATTTCCTCAAGACACTGCATGGTCCAATTTTCTTAAATTTTAACTTGTTATACTCCCTTTTTGGAAATATTCCCTTCATCAGGTGTGCCAAAACCAAATCTCCAACCTCAAAATTAACTTCTCTCTTCTTCAAATCTGCTCTACTCTTGTAATTTATGTTGCTATCCTGTAACTGTTGTTTTACCTATTCATGTATTGCTTGAATCTCTGAAGCAAAATCTTCTCCTTTAACACTTCTCATTTCAGCTTTTCCCAAGTCTCTTAATTCAGACACTCCTCTTGGGTGCATTCCATAAACTATATGGAATGGACTTTGCCCTGTACTCCTGTTAGGAGAATCATTATAAGCATATTCATCCCGTGCCAAAATTTGATCCCACTATTTTGGATGTTCACCTGCAAGACTCCTTAGAAGATTACCCAAGCTTCTGTTTAAAACTTCAGTCTGTCCATCAGTCTGAGGATGATAAGCTAAACTAAAACTCAGTTTAGTACCAAGATTCTTCCACAAGGTCCTCCAGAAATGACTAACAAATCTGGTGTCTCTATCTGAAACAATGCTCTTAGGTAACTCGTGCAACCTTACAATCTCCTTAAAAAAAAAATTAGCAACGTGAGTTGCATCACTGGTTTTATAACATGGAATAAAATGTGCCATTTTAGAAAATCCGTCAACTACAACATAAATTGAATCATTTCCTCTTTGAGTTTTTGGTAAACCCAAAACAAAGTCCATACTTACCATATCCCAAGGTCTATCTAGAATAGGTAATGGAACATACAAATCTGTGTTTTGGCTCCTTCCCTTTGCATAATGATTGAATTTACAATTTTTTACATGCTTATCCACTTCAGATCTCATCTTAGCCAGAAATAAAATCGAGTCAACTGTTCATAAGTCTTGTCTACACCAAAATGTCCTCCAAGTCCACCACTATATTTCTTCTTGGTTAAATTTTCCCTCATATAGCAATTTGGTATGCATAGTTGATTTCTTTTAAACAACAATCCTTCTTGCAAGAAAAAATCCAGCCACTTACTTTTGTCTAACAAAATAGGATTTTTACAAGCTTCAAATGATTCTTTAAAATCTAAATCTTTCTCATATAATTCTTTAAGAAAATCAAAACCGAACACTTGAATTTGACTTTCTTGAACTAGGATACTTTTTCTGCTTAAGGCATCTACTACTTTGTTTGATTTTCCATTTATATGTTCTAATAAAAAATTAAAACTTTGAATATATTCTACCCATTTTGCATGTTTCTAACTAAGCTTTGGCTATTGCATAATGTACTGCAATGCATGATTGTCTGAATAAAGTATAAACTCCTTAGACATCAAGTAATGTCTCCAATTTTTCAATGACTGCACAACTGCATAAAATTCCTTATCATAAGAAGAATATTTCTTCTTCGATTCATTCAGTTTTTCACTGAAATAAGCTACAAGTCTGTCCTCTTGACTTAAAATAGTGCCAATATCTTCTGCACTAGCATCACATTTCACTTGAAAAGGTTTATTAAAATCAGGAAAAATTAAAATAGGATTTTCAGTGATCTTTCTTTTTAACAACTGGAAGTTCTTTTCTGTGTCAACAATCCATTTAAATTGTTGTTTATCATTCTTTATAGTGTCAATAATATAAGCATTGATCTTACTAATGTTCCTTATGATTTTTCTATAAAAACTAGCAAGACCATGAAAACTTCTTACCTCAAAAACACCTTTCGGTGAAGGCCACTCTATGATTGCCTTTATCTTCTCTGGATCCATCTTTAATCTATCAGCAGAAACAACAAAGCTCAGATATACCAACTTTTCCTTCATGAATGAACATTTCTTTAAATTTAGCAGTAACGTTTCTTGTTGTAGCTTCTATAAGACATAATTCAGATGTCTCATATGCTCCTCTTTAGATTTGATGTAAACTAATATATCATCTGGCTATACTATTACAAATTTACCAATAAATTCTTTGAGCACTTCATTCATTAGGCTCATAAATTTACTAGGAGCATTTGATAACCCAAAATGCATTACCATCCATTCATACAGTCCTTAATTTGTTTTAAAAGAAGTTTTCCATTCATCTCCTTCTCTAATCCTTGTTTGATGATACCCACTTTTTAAATCTAGCTTTGTAAAATATCTTGCTCCACTTGAACAATCCACCAAATTTTCAGTTCTAGGTAAAGGAAATCTGTACCTAATTGTTATTTTGTTGATTGCCCTTGAACCAGTGCACATTCTCCACCCTCCATCTTTCTTTGGACTCAACACTATTGGCACTGCACAAGAACTCAAACTCTCTCTAATCAGTCCTTTATCTAACAATTCCTAAACCTGTTTTCTGATTTCTTCATTTTTGTGGGAGTCATCCTGTAAGCTGCTTTATTTGGTAGATTCGCCCCTCGAATCAAATCTATATGATGACTGATTTTTCTAATGGGTGGTAATCATTAGGCAAATCATCTACAATGATATCACAATAATTTTCCAGCATCTCTTGAATTTCAATTGGCAAATCATAAATTTTATTAGAAGTAGTTATTACCTTGGGTTTACAAATCAATGCGAAATTTACATCATTCTCTTCAATCTGCTACACGCATTCTTTTCCACTCAGCAATAGAGTCCTTGGATGAGATTTTTTTGATACATCCTCTTCTTCCATAGGCATCAATGTATGATTAATACCATCTTTACCAAATTTGTATGTGTTCTTTTTACCATTATGCATAGCTCCTCTGTCATACTACCAAGGTCTTCCGAGCAATATGTGACACACATCCATAGGCATCACATCACACAAAATTTTGTCTTTGTAGCTGCCCAATTGCAACTCCACTTCACACTGTTCGTTCACTAACAACTGATGTTCTTTTTGAAGCCATGACACATTGTAAGGTGTTGGATGTTTCTTTGTCTTTAATTTCAACGTTTCCACCACTTCTGTAGAGACAAAATTATCAGTGCTGCCACTATCAATTACCATTTGACAACATTTTCCTTAAACCTTGCATACAATCCTGAACAAAGTCTTTCTCTGCGCTGGTTCAACAACTTCCTTTGCTAGCTCTAACAAAACTTTTTTAACTACCAAATATTCCACTTTTTCTTGTACATTTTCTTCTTCTAGCACCTTAGCTTCTTCCTCTTTAGTCCGAGCAAAAATTACATTTCTTTGATTTGTCCTTGCATTTTCTGGGCACTCATAAGCTCTGTGTCCCAGTTTATTACATCTATAACATCTAATTTCTCTTCCTTTGCCTTTGCCTCCTCTTCCTCTGGAAAAACTCCTTCTGCCACTTGCACCACCTTCTGTGGGTGTATGCTGATTCAAGCTACTGCTAGCTCCATCTCTAGGTGTTGTAGATCTTCCTCAACCACCTTGCCTTCCTCTTCCTCGGAAAGTAACTCTACTTCTGGTAGATTGCTTCCTCATGAGTTTTTCTTCAGCGTTCAATACCATCTGATAAGCCTCTTCTACTGTTTTAGGAGACAACACACTTATCTCATCTTGGATCTCCATGCCGAGACCATTTATATATCTTACAACCTTCTCGTATGTATCTTGAATTTGTCCAACTCTTATGCTCACTTTGTAAAATTCCCCTGTCTATTCTTTCACTGTCAAAGACCTCTGTTTAAGATTTTGCATCTGATTAAATAATGAAAGTTGATAATCACTTGGCAAAAACTTACCTCTTAACTTTGCCTCCTTCGTGTTCCAATTTTTAATTGGCTACTTACCATGTCTCCTTCTTTCTACGTACACTCCATCCCACCAAAGTGCTGCATGTCCTTTCAATTTTGTGACAACAAATTTCACTCTCTTTGCTTCTTCCATTTCTTCATAATCAAAGAACTTATCTATGTCATTAATCCAGTCTATCAACTCCTCAGGGTTTAAACCTCCTGTATAAACTGAAACCTCAAGTCTGGGTTTAGAGGTGGATCCCAACATTTATTTAAAGAATCTCATTTCAGGAGTAACTTCTACAGGTTCCTCTTCTTATGCAACTTCAACTTCAGGCTCATTGACATCTCCAACACCTGCATCTCTTTGATTTCCCATTTCCACTGCTTCTAATCTAGCTTGCATCTGTTGCATAGCTTCCAACACTTCAACATTTGCAACTGGTCTTCCTCTTCTTTGACCACCACCACGTCCTCTTCCAATTCTGAAAGCCATGTTGGATTTCTTTTTCTGATCTTTGAGATCCTGCTCAGTGTCAATAGGCTGCTCTGATACCACTAATGGTGGGTTGGTTGCAGGTGTTAAGGATAATCGTTCAAAACTAGAAACTACTTCTTCAAGTTCAAGTGGAACTTCTTCTTGGGTTTTCTTTGGAGTATTAGTCATCAACCTCCAAATTTAGCTATTTTGCTAAAATAGCAGACTTATTTAATTTACCTGGTATATGGAAAATCCTCAAATTTACCACGAAACCAAAAGGAAATAAAACCCTAGTTCATAACCTTATCACGTTCGGAATTTAAATTGAATCACGTGCATCTTCCGACGCGATCACTGTCAGATCTGACCCCTTCAAGCAGATTGTCATGATTAACTAAGCTATTAACTCAGTTTTATAAATTATCACGTTCGATTTTGGAATTAACGTCTGCACTTGTTGGCACGCGATGACCATTAGATCTATTCGATTTGTTTGATCGAACGATTCTAATCTTCTTTTGGGTTTCTCGCAAATTTGTTAGGTTTCCTCGTTCCGCCGGACTTAGCACTTCCACCAAGTTTATTTCTCATCTGTTAGATTTAGGATATCACTAAATAAACTTTGTGATTTTGAAATACATCCAAGTTATTTCAATGCACAGTGAGTGAAGATTTAGATGCGACAACACAAGATTATACAAAATCTAATTCTGAAGGGCTCAAATTGGAAATCAACAAAACTCAGAAATATTTTGAAGGAAATTAAAACCTTCGGGATTTGACCATTCATGCACAGTATTCATGGAGATACAGAGAGATTCCAAATTTTACATTCCAGTCCTCCTCAGCCAAAAATCCCATTCTACTAATTCAAAACTTACATAAATACCTATACATACAACATTCAGATCGTAAATCAATGGATAGAGTCTGCCTAATCCTAGACAATATCTAATCTACATGATATTCTCATCAAGAATCTCAACTAAGATAATTCAAATCCCTGAATTCTAGCTCAAATCCTATCTAGAAATCTTTGGAAAGTGATAGCTAAAGGATCCCACTCCTTTGCTTGTAATTTTTTTTTTTTTGGAATAAAATTCGAAGTCTTTTGTCTTTAAGCCTCATTCTCATGCATCAGATGATTTGCAGGGAACAATCAACTACTAAGGAGATGTCTTTTGATACAACATTGCCATAAAAAGACTACCACACTCATGTTTAACCTATCTGAATAACTGGTTGAGTTAAAATCACACCACTTGTGGGGGAATTTGTGTGAACGTCATTGTGTAAAGAAAACATGGGCTTAGGCAGAAATGTGGACGAAACATGGATCTCACTAAATTACAATTGTATAAGTATAATGTTTGCTTCAATGTTATTGTCAACAAAAAATATGCATTATTTAATACACAAATATTAACAATAAAAGCCTTTGGTACCAAGTGTGAAGATTCCCCCATTTAAAGATTCCTTAAACCTAAAATATAGGCAATAATATCAACAATGTACATAATTTATACTTAAAATATGAGGAATAATATCGTATAGGTCAATTTATTAGTAAAATATTAACAATAAAATCCTTTAATACCAATGTATTTATCAATTAATAATACAACAACAACCGTAAAAGGGTTTCAGTACATACAGTAAGAGCACTCATGTTTTAGCCTATCTGAATAAATGGTGAAGTCCATCTCACAATGGTTGTGCGGACATTGTTGTGTGGAGAATGATGAAATGCAGACCCCCTCCACACATCCCATAAACAATGCTTCTTTTCAATGAGATGCAATTTACTTAAATGGTAGTATTATACATTATTTACAATTAAAATATTGTCAATGTTGCATGAACTATGCAAGAGTGCAGAGCTAATGAACATTGTGTGGAGATCCACACTCTCACATTTTTACAACACGTAAGCATAATGATTGAACTTTGATTTAAACAATTTTATTTTCCACATAATGAAAACTCGAAAGATTCTTCAGCACAATGAACATTCTCCCCACTTCTGCAAGCCCTATAAACAAAGCTTATGCTCAATGAAATGTACTTTTGTACACAAATTTGCATACACTCTACACAACTTTTACTCAATTGAATACTAATATGTGTTATTTGTAGCAAAAATATTAGCAATAATATTGTGGAGACCAAGGAATGTGGAACAAGAATGCATTGAGACAATAATGCGGATGAAATGCAAGCCTCTCTACACAGTGTATGGAAGAAGCTATACAAAAATCATTGTGTGAAGTAAGCAGTGGAAAATGAGCATGGGCTGAGACAAAAATGTGGACCTCTCAGCACAATAGATTTCTTCCACACATACGCTTAATTTGAAACATATTCAGAAATATGAAGATAGGCATAATTTACACTTAAAATATCAACAATAATATTGTATACGTCAATTTCTTAGTAAAATATTAGCAATAAAAGCCTTTAATTCCAACGTATTTATGAATTAATAATACGGTAGCCACCATAAAATAGTCTCAATACTTACAGTAAAGCATTCATGTTTTGAACTATTCGAATAACTGATGGAGTCCAGCTCACAACACATATGTGGACGTTGTTGTGTGGAGTAGGACGAAATGCAGACCCCAGTAAATTACAATCGTATAAGTCCAATGACCGCTTCAGTCTTATTTGATGCATTATTCAATACTAAAATATTGTCAATGAAAGCCTTTGGTACCAAGTGTGATGATTCCCCATTGAAAACTTCCTCCACACAATGGTATTTCTCTACACTTTTTCACATATGTTAATTTGAAACATATTCGAAAATATGAACACATGAATTATTTACAATTAAAATATTATCAATAATATAAGCATAAGCATGTATTGTGAAGTGTGGAAATCCACACGATGAAGGATTCAATATTTTTCATACAATGAATCAATTAAATAACACTAGAGCATATTATTTCTAACTAATATATTATCATTAATATAAAAAATATGGATTATGTTTTGATACTAAAATATTAGCAAAAAGCCTTCAATGCCAAATGCAAAGATCCACACAATGAAACCCTGAAAGCTTCCTCTGCACATCCCATAAATAATGCTTCTGTGAAATGAGATGTTGTTTACTTAAATATCATAATATGTGCATAAATAATGCTATTATTTGCAAATTAGAAACTTAAAAGCTTCTTAAATACAATGAACATTTTTTGCCCTCTTGCGTTCCTTATAAATAAAGCTTATGCTCAATGAAATGCAAC
The DNA here is from genome assembly GCA_031772625.1 of Pinus tabuliformis. Taxonomy (NCBI): domain Eukaryota; kingdom Viridiplantae; phylum Streptophyta; class Pinopsida; order Pinales; family Pinaceae; genus Pinus; species Pinus tabuliformis. Next base: position 324,807,818 of record CM062806.1, on the reverse strand, counting down.
ACAATAGAGTTCTTCCCCACATACCCTTAATTTGAAACATATACAAAAATACAAAAAAAATATTGGGAAAAAAAAATATATATATAGTTTCCACTCTCTGAAAAGCTTTGTGTAAAAATAATATTTCCTTTACACATCCTATACACAAAGTTTTTGTACAATGAGATACCATTTACTTAAATAGCAATAGTATACATTATTTACAATTAAAATATTATCAATATTTTTACTCATACAATGCACATTAGCTTGCACCATGAGTAATTAGCTTTGTGCAGAGATCTGCACTCCCATAAAATTACAACCAATAGTCATAATGGTTGAACTTTGGTTTGGGTGTTTTGCACTGAACTTTGGTTTTCGTGTTTTGAGCTTTCACGATGAACTGGGAGTTATAGTGCAATGTGAAGCTAATGAACATTGTACGATGAACTCGTATAATTATAACCAATAGACATAATGATTGAACTTTGGTTCCCTTGTTTTGGGCTACCACAATTAACCATGGACCTATAGTGCGACAGTGTCGAGGTCCGAGGTCTGCACAATGCTTATTAGGTCACGATGAAATGCAAATTTCACACTGCTTTAATTAATTAATTAGCAGTAGAGGTGAGGACTATGTTGCTTTGCAGTGATTATCCTTGTTTTATGTCATTATAAAAATAGAACATGTTTATTTCTTTCTTTAAAATATAATAACAATTTTAGATTTCAAAATAAATTATTACAAATTCATTTATAAAATCAAATTAATAATATAGTAATATTAATATTAAAAATAAATTTACATAAAATCAAATTTAATAAAATGATATATATTAAAATTTATAAGTTTAAGTTAAAATTTAATAAAATGATACATAGGAACCTAAAAGTTATAGTGCTAGTGATTGGAATAGACTTGGTGTACAATACCAATTCCAGTTATCAATTCCTCCAAATACAAAAAAAAGTACATTTACATATGGTTATAGTTGTAATTGTTGAAATCAACTATCATGCCATTATGAAACCACCCTGCCATACCACTATAAACCTAACCTAATTATCACTTCCTCTAAATACAATAGAGTACAATATAAATATAAATATATATATAAAAGTATAAGTAAACCCATAAATCATCTGGTATATGTATTTTCAGTTCTATGGTACAAGCTGTCAAAATCCTCATAAAAATTATATCAAGCTTAATTTTGTTGATATTAAAGAAGTTCTATATTTTCAATATTAGTTGATAATCATCCCAAAAAATTGAATGTGCTCTTTTACAATTACCAAGTAATTCTTGATTTTAACTTTCGTTTTATTTTTTAATTTACTTTATTTAATCTTATGAATTTTCAATAACCGCAGTCAGAATATAATAAAATAACTGAAAAGAATAATCAGAATATAATAAAATAACTAAAATAATAATTAAAAAAATAGTAAAAGAAAATTTCATTAATTACTAAAATGAGAATTAATCCGATCCTCTTTATTGAATCTCACGCATTATCATAATTTTTTTAATCTAAAAAACAAAAATGCTAAAACCCTACTTCAAAATAAAAACGTATCAAAGTAACTGGACACTCTAAATAGCAATTATTACAATATTTTAATCAATCAGTTCATGCGAAGCATAACGATTTTGGACAAGATAACATATAGCCACCGCAAACTTTGATTTTTGGTCGAACCTGCTTCGCTTTCATCTTTAGTGGAAATCACTAACTTTGATGGGGTGCCAAATAAAGTATATGTGCTTAGACTTTGCTATTTTATCAAGTTTTGTAGAATGAAGGGCACACACGAAAGGTTGACACTTTCAAACAGAATAATTCTTCTACTACAATCACTAAGGCTCTCATCCATATCGTTCATTTCCCTAAAGTGCATTAGGTATTTAAACCTACGATTTATATTCGAGTTTGGTCAAAACCAATTTGTGCAATGGGGGAAGAATGGCAGCACGCTCAAAATTTTCAACGAGTTATATACACTTATTTTCCTACTAACACCAAATAAATATATTCACAACACCAAGTGTTTTTGGGGCATATTGATTATTAATGTTACGTATATGTACAGTGATGTGTGGAAATATATTCACAGCACCAAGTGTTTTTGGGGCATATTAGCATATTGATTATTAATGTTACGTATATCTATAGTGATGTGTGGTTTCACGGTAAGTTTATTTCGGCGAAGCTTGGGAGACGGTAGTTCAAATCTCATTGAGTACATTGGCTTGCTGTGGTGGATGCTCGAAACGCAGATTCCCCACCCTGCCTTGGCGGTACAAAAGTCTTGCTATGCTAAAACCATAGGATCTTAGAATATGACTTGCAGCTAGTTGGATGTACTCTTGGTATTATAGTGGCAGCGAATTCTAGGTCTCCTATAGTTTAAAAAAAAAAAACAAGTATATATATATATGTAATGTATATATTGTTGTTGAATAATATACTTGCTTAAATTCAACCATAATTATATAAATTTTTTATAATTTTACTTAATAAATATCGTAGTTACCAAATTAGTCGGACAAAAAAATTCACTCATACAATTTGATTTGCTTGATAATAAGTCCATTATTATACGATATTGAATTTTGAGTTTGATAAAAAAAATGTGTTAAAAAATATGAGAAATCAAATTTTTTTTATGTTAAAAAAATTATATTAAAAAATTAGACTTAAATAAAAATATATTTTAATTAAAAAATAGAAATTTTTTATCAAAATATTGTGGTAACTCATTAATAAATCAATAATATAGTAAATATCATAGTTACCAAATTGCCCTGACAAAAAGAAATCAGAAATCTTGCAGGTAGTTGGACGTACTCTTGTGTTATAGTGGCAGCTAATCTTGGGTCTCTTATAGTAATTAAAAAAAAACCTCTTGGTATTATAGTGGCAGCTAATCTAGATCTCCTATAATAATTAAAAAAAATCACGTATATATATATATATATATAATGTATATATTATTATTGGATAAGATGCTTAAATTCAACAATAATTATAAACAATTTTTTATAATTTTGCTTATTAGTAAATATCGTAGTTACCAAATTAGTCGGACAAAAAAAATTCACTCATACAATTTGATTTGCTTGATAATACGTCCATTATTATACGATATTGAATTTTGAGTTTGATAAAAAAAATGTGTTAAAAAATATGAGAAATCAACATTTTTATGTTAAAAAAATTATATTAAAAAATTAGACTTAAATAAAAATATATTTTAATTAAAAAATAGAGATTTTTTATCAAAACATTGTGGTAACTCATTAATAAATGAATAACATAGTAAATATCATAGTTACCAAATTGGCCTGACAAAAAGAAATCAGAAATTCACGATACAGTTCGATTCTCTTGATAATACGTGATAATACGTCCATCTTAATACGATACTGAATTTTGACTTCGATTAAAAAAAAATATGGGTTAAAAATATGAGAAATCAAAATTTTTATAAAGAAAAAATTATATTAAAAAATTGGAATTAAAGGAAGGTATATTTTATTGAAAAATAGAAATTTTTATCAAAACATTGTGGTAAATTTTATATTTCAAAAAATATTAAAAATTTAAAATACTTTTTTTCATTTTCATTTTTGATTTTTCATTGTTTATTAATAGCTTTTAATAAATTAATAAGTTAATATTATTATTTAAATATTAATAATTTTGCCAAAAACCGTTCTTCTTCAAGTTCTTCCAATTGCACGAACCTCTTTTCCAAGGCTTTGCGGTCTATCATGCCTGTCATTGTTGCTATCCGCAAACTGAGTACAATGTATTCTATTGGCATGACGACTTCCGTACCGTAGACTAACCTGAAAGGTGTCTGGCTCGTCAATTTCTTGCGTGTGGTTCGGTATGCCTATATCATGGCAGATATGCACAAATCCCAATCGTTTCGTTGCGCATTACATACTTTGGTCAACGCAGTCTCCAGAATCCTGTTGAATGCTTTTACTATCATATTCGCTTGCGAATGGTACGTTGTACTTTGCTGATGATACACCTGGAATTCCTCAGTGAGTGCACTGATAGTTTCATTTAGGAAGTTCGTTCCGCGATCACTCATTAGAATTTTCGGGCGGCTGAACAAAAATTTTGCAGCTGTAGTGGTCGTGCACTCCTTGACCGGTTGTGCTTTTGCCTATCGAGTCAAGTACTCTATCGTGGTGATGATATAGCGCGCACCCGTCTTTCCTCGAGGTGTGATGGGCCCCACAAAGTCTATCGCCCATTTTTCAAATGGCTGTAGCGTCATCTGTGGATTGAGTGGCATTTCATCCCTTCATGATGGTTTCCCAGTCCATTGAGATACGTCACAGGCCCAATAGTACGTTTTCGAATCTTGACGCAGGGTTGGCCACCATAGTCCGGTGCGAAGAATCTTCTGTGTTGTCGCCCGTCCCACATAATGTCCTCCTACAGCCTTCCCATGTGCTTCTGCGAGGATCTGTTCTTGTTCAAATTCCGGTACATATCTTCGTAATATTTCGTCGTTTCCCATTTTGTAGAGGTGCCTTGTGATAACAGAAAAATCCGTTGTGCGTACCACTAATTCTTTCTTCTGCTGAATTGAATATCCTCGCGGTGTGGTTCCTGTGGTTAAGAAATGGATTATATCCTCAAAGTAGTCGTCCGTAATGCGCACAGCATAAAGTTGTGCATCGAGTAGTCATTCCACCAAATTTGTTGGCTCCTCACCATTCTCAATTCGCAATAGGTGATCTGGGCATGCGTTTAAGCATCCTGAATTTACGATGACCTCGAAGTCATATTCTTGAAACAGTAATAGCTATCTACAATGCACCCCCGTAACATAGGCTTGTTCACGAGGTATTTCAACGCGGAATGATCGGTAAACCTCTTGAAGTGCCCACGAAGTAGATAGTGGTGGTATTTCTAGAGCATGTATACCATCGCCAGTCCCTCGCATTCAGTAGTAGAGTAGTTCTTTTTGGCTTTGGACAATTGTCGACTTGCGAACACAATCAGGTGATCATTGTCTTCTGCGCCTTCCTGTGTGAGTATAGTGCCCAACGTGATACACGACGCACCAATATGTACATGAAATTCGATGCATTTTTTCATTAAGGATCTCCAAAATTTTATTACGTTCGTCATTCCAGCAATATTTAGTGTCCTTTTTCAACAATTGTTCCATTGGCGCCGTGATTTGTGCATAGCTCTTAATAAACTTTTGATAGAAGCCAGCGTGCCCCAATGTGGTGCGGAGTTGTTTGACACTTCGTGGTGCTTCCAGATTGAGTATGACAACAATCTTCATAGGGTACACCATCAGGCCTTGTCTGCAAACCACATGGCTAAGCAAATTTCCAAAGGGGACGAGGAAGGTGCACTTCTAAGATTCAACGCAATCTGGTGTCGTTGGCAAGTATCCAACATGAACCGTAAGCTCGCTATATGTTTATTGACTAGCCCAAATATAGTCCAATCATCAAAACAAACCTCCAAAAAAATGTGGATGAATTCCTTGAACGCGGGCACCACTACGCACTAAAATATCGCTGGCACGTTCTTCAACCCAAAGGGGATAATAGTGTACTTAAAACAACCCCATTTGGTCGTGAAGGTTGTCTTGCTCCTATCTTCCGCGCAATCTTGATCTGATGGTGCCTTGAGAACCCATCTGTGAATGAGTAAGCTTCCTGTTCGCTAACACTCTCCAATACTTCATCTATAAATTGTGTTGGGAATGGATCGTGAACACATGCATCATTAAGTTTTCTGAGGTCCACGCAGATTCAAATTTTGCCCTTCTATTTTTTCTCCTGCACTATCATAGGACTCACCCAGTCGGACTCTTCCACTAGTTCAATAATTCCTGCTGCAAGCATTTTGTCCAATTCTTCACAGACCTTTTCCTTATACTTCGGATTCAAATGGTAAGGACGCTGCTTAACTGGCTTCACGTCTGGTTTCAGAGTTATCTTCATCATCCCTAGGTCGCCAAGGATCCCCTTTAACTCTGTGATTTTGGTCGGGAACAAGTCTTGATATTCACGAAGTAACTCGACGACCTTATCCACCATGGCATCATCCCAATAGTCCCCCAGCGTTGCGTACTTTGGCTCCGCATCTGTACCAATGTTTACCTGTTTTGTTTTCAGCGACGCAGTGATGTCGGGGTCCTCAATTGATGGTCCTCGGACTTCGCGACTCCCTTCAGTTTCTGGAATATTAATATTTCAGGGGTCATCATCATCATCCTCCACTTGTACATTGTAACATTCTAGGGCATGGCTTAACTGTGGTGACCATACAGGGTGGGCTAGCTCTTGTAGTTCCTGTGGTACTTTGAAAATGGCGGCTTTCACAACGTGCAGTGCATCCGCAACAGTTTCCGTCCATGGGTCTTCAAATGAGAATGTTAACAAAAATCCTTCACGCAAGATATCCCATTCACCCGTACCATGTCAGAGTTCTGTCTCGGTATACCGGTTTCTTGGAATGACATCCAAAGTATGATAAAATAAGTGTACCCATTTCGATTGGGGTTCTTCCCCATAGGCTTTGGTCCATTTTGTGAGGTGCATGTGTGGATCATCACGTCCATTGTATTTCTCAGTTATTCGTAGTTCCAGCTTCCCAAACCTTAGTTGCATCATCCTCTTGCAGCCGCGCCAGTTTTCAAAGTTTCCTTCATGTGTTCCCCACCAACACGCATGCGTCATGCACAACGCCCACTTTAATGCACCAAACCTTTGGTGCTCTGGCATTGTGCTCTCAAACTTGTTCAAGAATTCATCCACTGCTGTCAACCTATCATATGTCGGTAGATCTCGATCCTGAGTTGTTATGCAACGCATTGATTTAGTCATTATATTACAGTTTAGCATTGTCACTTTGCTCAATCGATTGTGCCAGTGTTCGTTTTCTTCATCTGAATCCGAAGGGTAGGAACGTCCGTGCTCCCAAGACCCTTTTATCTGCGTAATTATCCAACAATAACATATACATATACGTCCATCATTATTTTTTTCCAATATCAATTTTTTCTATATCTAATCGAATCCAAATCTAAATACGAATTCGAATTTAGTTACTATGGTAAATATCAGATTCCTTCCCCTCTAAGAACTTCCAAAGATTTTTACGATAAAGTCTATCATTCATAGTTCCTTAATTCTCGGTAGATGTTTTGTCTATAAGTCAGAAAACAGGAAATTGTAGGATTTTCCTTGGCTTTCACTAAACGAGCCGACCAACAGCACATGTGGCTGCATCGGCTTTACAGGCATAGTCCTTGTATGTTTTCTTGCAAGATGAAAATTTTATATTGAGCTGATCATTGTAATTTGTAGCGCAAATAATGCTCTTCCTCGAGAGTTCAGGGTAACTAGTATTTATGGTGCTATTGACTTAATAGTGTGTAGGTTGTATATGTTCATCACTGATGATGTAATTGTTCAATTGTAACAGTAGAAATGTACAGCTCTGCCCATTAATAATTCAATTACACGGTTTACGGAGTTCACCAACAGTAAATTGGGCATTTGAAATGCACTGTTATAACCTATAACCGCTACAGAGTTCACCAACACTAAATTTGGTGTTTGAAATGCACTGTTATAACTTATAACCGCTACAGAGTTCACAAATAGTAAATTGGGCATTTGAAATGCGCTGTTATAACTTATAACCGCCGACGATCCTTCAAATCATAAGTGTTGGCACAATTTTCACTGCCAAGTCATGCAGCGGCGTAAATCCCACTGTTTGCTCCAGAGAAATCACATCTTTTACATCTACTTTTAAAAGTATCAGATGGAACATCTTGTTCATCTATGGTCCCATCTTGTTCACCCACGATAACTACTAGTGACGACTTTGTCCTACCACCATTTCAGCTTATCTTGTACGACAACGACGACCACAATATCAGCGTTGCCAGTGTAAATTTGTAACAGCTGCTTACTATACTGAATCGAACTGTAAATGACATTCTTATTCGATCAAAGAAATGGTAGAAAATTTAGATCCACGTGCTCGCTTTTTTCATTATCTTTTAATATACACCGAGTAAAAAGGAGATGAGCTCCTATCTTCCAACAAATGAATATAAAATCTACGAAGAAAAACTTTGTTGAAAACTAAAATTTCGGAAAGTTTATCTTGCTCTCTTAAATTTCAAGATGCTTATTTTATTCTATCATTTGTTTTCCTTGTTTCCTTAAGTTATGAATTTCAACAATGTTTGTTTGATTCTTGAAGTTGTAGTCTATTAAGTGTCCATATTATCTCACCAGAAAAACTATCTCAGTGAACATTACAACTCTCATGGATTTTTCGGTTCAAACTCTTTGAAGTTATAAAACCATTAATAATTTTTCGATTCATACTTTTTAATTCTGTTTTAGTTTTTGGTAAAAAAATGTATTCAGGTTTGATTCTTTTTTGCTTGATCAGTGCCTTCTTCAGTCCATTTCAGTTCATGTTAAGAAACCATTAATATAAAGGAAGCTACTTCCCTCAGAATCAGAGAATCTTTTGAGAATTTTCTCCCTTACCAGTATTTTTTCCATTAGAAATTTAAGATTCTTTAATAAACATTATGGATTTTGTTTCCATTTTTTCTAATCTGTTCATTCTGTCTACATTGACATGCCCTCGAATTTCTTTACATAAACCTTTAAATTAATCAACTTTATTTGTATTTATAGTGAGTTGTTTTGTTCCGTATTATTATTATGAATGTTGCTGCATTTTTTCGTTGATTTCTTTATAAATCTAGGCATTGACATCCTATTTACCAGTTGGTTTGTTCCAAATAAAAATAGTGTGAAAAACCAAGACATTGTTCTTTATAGGTGATTTTATGTGGTTTTATCAGGACCCTAAGCCAATTAAAATGTAAAATTTTTACTTGTAAGTGAGGAACTTAACCATTCACTCTTTTCCTAATCAAAAGAGTGTTGGAATCCTTTGAAATATGAAAATGATGTTCCTTTTAGGTGTTTTGGTGTGGTATTGTTTTATCAGTCTCTATATTTATTGAAGCTTAAAAGTGCTTAGTGATTAAAATGGAAAAAAATTATGAAACCAATGTGTGAAGGTGTTTAGGGATGGAAAAAATTAAAGTGAAAGTTCTAGTGATAGAAGATGTCAAATTCGATCTTTATAGAGGCTATAGGGGTCCCTATCTGACCTTCTAAACTAATTAATTATAGTAATTTTATTACCACGAAGTTGATGGGCGTCCGTATCTGACCATCAAGGCCAATTAATTTTACTAATTTGATTACCACGAAGTGGATGAGCCACTTTTACATGAATTAATATAAAATTCTTTTACACAAATATTAACATCATGTAATAAGTTGGTGATTAATTTGGTGTCTTGTATTTTATCATTTGAAAATCAATAAAAACAATAGTAACTATTAATTTATTATATAGTTTTTAATACGTGACGTAATCTTCATTTTCATAACATCTCTTGCTCCAGTTCCCCATTTTAATAATTACCATGCATGAAAATTGCTAACTGAAACCTTCATTGCATTGTTAAAATGTGATGTCAGTTCTATGATAGAGAGTCTAAGCCAACATAATGCTATACATTGTCCATGTACATCACACATCATATAGCAATCATAGATTTACGGAAGTTAAAACCATACCCTAGGAAATAGAAACTAATTCCAATCGAGGTATCGTGAACCAATTCACTATTTTAAGATATTCTCCATTATCTCTAACACTCCCCCTTAATTGAGAAGGAGTTCACAAATATACCTAACATCTCCCTAAACATTTCAAACTTAATTTTGCTAAGAGGCTTAGTGAAAATGTCTTCAACATTATCACATGTATTACAATATACTAGATGGATTTCTTTTGATTGTACTTTCTCCCTGACAAAGTGGAATTGTGTATCAATGTGTTTAGTGTTCTTGTGAAACACTGGAGTATTAACAAGTTTGATTGAAATCTTATTGTCACATCTTTTTGTTATTCCCCAACATCCTGGAGAAGTCTCTGCAACTAAACTGCGTCACATGTTGTTGTACACATAGTTTGATACTCTGCTTCCACTGAAGACAAGGAAACTATCTTTTGTTTCTTGCTGCTCAATGTAATCACCACAGATCCAATCTTAAATGCATAACCTGTTATGGATTTGCGGTTGTCTACATTTCTAGCCTAGTCAGAATCTGTAAATCCTGTCAATCTAACATTAGAGGTATCGGTATAAATAATACCATAGTATATAGTACCTTGTAGATACCTCAAAACACATTTTGCTGCATTCCAATGACTATCAAGTGGCTTGCACATGTATTGACTTAGCACACTAATTGCATAAGCCAAATCTGGTCTAGTAGTGGTCAGGTAGATTAGGCTCCCAACGAGTTGTCTATAAAGTGTCACATCTGCCTCTTTACAACCATCATCACTCTGAAGTTTAATGTTCTTCTGTAATGGTACTACTGCAGCCTTACACTGATCCATTCTGAATCTTTCTAGTAGACCTTTGACATACTTACCCTGGGACATAAAAGTTTGTCCTAAATCTCTCCAGATCTCAAGGCCCAAACAATATCTTAATTCACCAAGGTCTTTCATTTCGAACATCTGTGACATTTGTTGCTTGATTTCTTTGATTAGAGCAATAAAATCACCTGTAATAATTAAATCATCTACATAAAAAGAAATCAACACTATGCGTCCTTGTTCATTTTTCATGGTATAAAGATTAGGGTCATTTTTAATTCCGTTGTAGCCAAGTTGCAGAAAAAATGAATCAATCTTTTCATACGATGACCTGGGTGCTTGCTTTAGTCCATAAAGAGATTTTTTTAATCTACAGACTAAATGTTCTTTCCCTTTCTGGACAAACCCCTCGGCTTGCTCTAAATAAACCTCCTCATTCAATTCTCCATTTAAAAATTCAGACTTTACATCTAGTTGGTGAATTATCCAATGTTTCTTAGTAGCTAAAACAATTAACATTCTGATGGTATTTAGTTTAGCTACAAGGGCAAAGGTTTCTTCATAGTCAATGGCTTCTTTTTGTGAATACCCCTTTGCTACCAATCTAGCTTTTAATTTATCCATGGTTCCATCTGCATTAATCTTTGGTTTATACGACCATTTACAACCTATGGTTTGTTTCCCTTTAGGAAGTTCAACTAGCTCCCAAGTGGTGTTCCTGATTATAGATTCATATTCCTGTTCCATAGCTATTTTACATTCTCTACATTCATTTTCCTCCTTATAACTAGAAGGTTCAACAACATTCATCATACTAGTTATAAAAGCATGTTCCCTATATCTTGCTGGCAACTGAGATTTCCTACTTGATCTCTTGAGTGGTGGGGTAGCTTCAAACCTTGTCTAATCATGATTTTCTAGACTTGACTTGATAGCTACATCATCTTCTTTTCCTTCCTGCAGCTGCTGCATCTGCTGTTGCTCATTTCCATCACTTGATTCATCGCTTCCTTCTTCCACCAAGAATGGAATATCCCATTCCTCATTGCAATTATCATATTCTTCATGATCCTTCTCATGGAATATGACATCTCTACTAATGAAAATCTTGTGAGTAGAGGGATTAAATAATCTATAAGCTTTATATTGTGAACAATACCCTATAAAGGTACACTAATGGCTTTTGAATCTAGTTTTCTTATGTCTTCCTTTGGAATATGGGCAAATACTTTAGACCCAAACACTCTTAAATGTTTTATTGTAGGTTTAAATCCATATAATGCTTCATAATGAGTTTTAAACTCAAGATTCTTTGTAGGACTCCTATTTTTCAAATAAACTGCAATATTCAATGCTTCAGCCCAAAAACCATTTGAAAGATCCTTACCTTTCAACATGCTCCTAGCACATTCCACCAATGTTCCATTCTTTCTTTCCGTTACTCCATTCTGCTAAGGAGTATGGGTACTGTGAATTGCTGTAATATCCCATGGTATTTACAATACTTGATAAGCTCATCCTTCCTGTATTCCCCCCCTTGATCGGAGCGGAGAATTTTTATATGCTTCCCTGTTTGATTTTCAATCATGTTTTTGAACTGCTTAAAGTATTCAAATGTGTGACTTTTCTTACTCAAAAAATATATCCAAGAAAACTTTTTGCAGTCATCAATAAACAGTAAAAAATACAGTGCATCTCCTAATGACTTTGTTTGCATGGGTCCACAAAGATCTGTGTGCACTAATTCAAGTATGTCCCTTTGTTTCTTCTCTACTCGAACAGGCAATTCCTCTCTCTGCATATTTCCTAATGTACATGCCTCACAATCATTATGCACTTGCTTTAACATAGGAAGATCTCTTACCATTTCCTTTTTCTGAAGTAACAATAAATAATTATAGTTGATATGAAAAAATCTCTAATGCCACAACTCTTCCGTAGTCAAACTTGTTGTTGTCAAGGCTCAAACTGGTGCTGGTCTTACATCCAATTTGTATAGACCTCCTGTTCGAATTCCTTAGCAATAGTATTCATGCCATCTAACAAATATTTAATATAAAAGTTATATTTAAAAAATTCAATTTTGAGATCTTGATATGTAATCATGGATACAACAATCAAGTTATTTGTTACACCAGGCACATACATGACATTATGAACTTGTCTTATAATACCATTAGGTAAAATGACAAAACATTTTCCACACCCTTTGATCTGATGACTTCTATCATCACCTAGGTAGATTTGTGCTCTGTCGTTTATTTCTTTAAAATATTTGAACTATTGCTTGTTCCCCGTCATATGTGTTGATGCTCCTGAATCTACATGTTAGGTTCCTATACCAATAGGAGTCATAATTTTTGAATGGTTGAGATTAAACCTGTAATATGTACATACCTTTTCTTTCTGCAAATGTTTTCCATATTCAAAAAATAAAAAATTATAAAGAGGGTATGTCCTAAAAAAAATCAAAGGAAAAAAAGAATAAAAAGGTCAAAAATATGAAAAATATGAACCCTAAGAAAAGAAAAGACCATGAAAGTGTGCTAGTCAAAATGCCACTACTATTTACTTTTTATGCAGAATAAACAATTGTGTGCAGTTTGTAACCTATGCCACAATCCATGATAGTCAAAATGTTTAAACTTGGCTATTTCATGTTTCAATTTCATGTTTATAGATAGAAAATAAAAATCTGACCAAACAGTGTAATCTTGGCAGATAAGTAGATTAGGTAGAGTAAATAAAAAGGAGCTCAACTGTTTAATCTGAGCCCTTGGATGCAATAAGAGTAGATTTAGCTAGATTACAATTATAAAGAAAAGAAAATGTTTGATAAGGGTTTGCTAGCTTAAATGCACCCTAATAAAGAGAAGTAAAAATGGTAGGATTAGTAGATGGGTAAGTAGAAGAAAGGTTGCAAAATTGTGATCATTATTAGACAAAAGCATATTTATCACCCTCATCATGAAATTTGTAAGCTTGAATGAGAAATGGGACTGGCATAAAATTCATAAAGTCAAAATTATCTAATTTCTCCTCACTCATTTCACCCTTTACTTAACTAATTTCCCACAATAAGTTTGAAGTACCCAAAATTTTAAGTCAAAGGGGCTTAGAGAATTTCTCTGACTTCTGGAGGGACCGGACCCTCGGTCCAATGACTTATAGATATTGAGTACTAAATCCCCTCATAAACATTCACCCCCTTCAATTCATTCATTTCCCCTATTAAATCCCTTTTCCTAAGGTTAAAACACCATTTTCCTAAGGAAAAACAATTACCCCCATGGATACCCCTTTTATGAAAAACCCAAAAAAATGCACTTAACCTAAGTTATAATGTTTTATCTAAAAAGAAATAAAATTTCAAAAACACATTATGCTTAGCGTACTTCGTTTGTTCCCCACAATTTTCATATTAACTTTTGACATTATTTATATGTTAATTTCCGAAAAAGCCCCTTTCTCGTATATTTTATTAAACCCCTTTAGTATTAATATACCTAAGTTTGAAATATAAACATTATATTACCCAACCCCAAGAAACGACATAAGTAATCGATCTGTGATTAATTAAAGTCAACAATTAACCAATCAAATCTCGTTTGATACTTTAATCCTCGCCTAACCCCTCATTAAACTAAAACCACCATGATTAAATGCCTGCCAAGCCCCTCCATTACCCTCCATGCAACTCCCATGCCCAACCACCGCACGATCTCCCCCATCCCCATCCGACGACCCACATTACTTTCAGAAGGGCCCAAAATCCAAACAATACCCACCTGAAATGGGTTGTTTTCTGCCAGGCCCCCGAGGCAACGTGGCGCTCGATTAGTGGAATCAAGCACCCCCCCAATACCGCCAATCGTCCAAAGGCTATGCAAAGTAAACCACTTACTGCAAGCCCGCTACCCGCCAAAATAGTCACTGTTCATCCCGCTACCAGCCAAAATGGTCACTATTCACCCGTACCTGCCAAATTGACTTTTTGCGTATAAATCCAAAAAAGCCCCAAATCATTGTTTTTATCATTTTAACTATAATTTTCCTTGCACGCGCCTATGAACATTGAAAGCCGTCAACCCACGTACACCTGCACTCTAAAGATGCTAAAAGCTCCCAGATTGCCTTCCAGCCTGATTGAAGCCTTTTCAAACATTCAAAATTGCCAGTTACCTAGTTCACACTCAGTTTTCTTCAATTCCAGGTATTTAAGCCAGAATCCATTGAAATCCCTGTTAATTTCCAAACCAGTCTCTGAGCTTTCTTATTTGAAATAAAAGGGAACTTTAATAAAACCCACTTGGAACTGGATCCCTATTACCTCAAAGATTGAAAATTTACTTTCCCCCCTTATTAAATCCAAAAGAATTAAAAATGGCTGCCCCAATTGCCATGGATGTCAGGTCAATTACCACTCCTCAACTGGACCTGGAACACCTTTCTCTTGCTGATAAAGACTTCCAAATCAAGGACACCTTTGTACATGAATCCTCTTTAAAACTGTACTGCCGATACAGAGAGCAATACCTCAACTAGGGTGATAAAATAGGTATGTGGGAATCTAATTTGCCCAACTATTAGTTCCTTGAGGTGCACATCTTTCCATAGATTGTCCACTATTGCCATGAAAACTACATTCCCAATCAAAGGGTAATGATGTCCCTTGAACAAACCATCCTTTTCACCATCACTGCCAAATCAATCAATGAAATGCTTCAACTACAACCAGGGCAGAACTTAACCCCTATTTTCATTGGAGACTTACTAGACAAATTTCCCAAGCTTACCACTACCAAGCCTGCTCAAATGTTCTAGACCTTTATTGTAGAATAAAAACATACCCCACAAGATCCCCCTCCACACACACACACACACACACACACACACATATATATATACACTATATTTTCTCAGTTTGGCCAAGACATTGTGTCAATGATATCTAGTATCTTAGGCTATACAACCAGTGAATACATAGATGAAATCATCTTAGCCTTCATGTCCATTTTTACTCCACGAAAACCCCCTCTGTCATGTATGATTATGCCAAGTACATAGCTAATAGGATGCATGAGAAATTTCTGAGAATGAGTAATGAAAGAGTGTTTAAGTATTCTTCAATTTTATACCACCTTTTCTTATATTACCAAGCTAACAAGTTTCCTTTCACTCTCCAAAATCTTGACACTAAAGGTCATCCTAGGTCAGTATTTTTTTAGACTCCTTTGATACATAAGTATGATTCCCCATCTCCATACACAGATTTCATTGATCTTTTTGTACATCCAATAGTGACCATGTTGCTAGGAATTCCTCCTCCAAGAGTTAGCTCAGATATCAGGAGGATCCTGCAGCTGTCAAAACAACATAAAGTGGTAGATTGGTACTTATACCAAAATCACACAGAAATTAGGATCTATGGCTATGAGTTGGCCCCATATAAACTGCCCAGATACCTCCCAATGAGGTTATTTGCTTTGGAGTACTACAGGAAAATAATCAACTCAAATGAGGTGCATTTTGTTAAGGCCAAAAAGAAGACCCAGCTCAGAATCAAAGGTCAACTAGGCCCCTTTGTATGTAATAGAAAAGAAGCTGGGAAAGAAGCAGAGAAAATCCTTCAGAGACTTAAACTAAAACAAAGCTTCATGTGGAGATATGACCCTTATGACTTTATATGCAACAGAAGACAAAAAAACAAGATGGCTCCCTACATTCATCACCGAATCCATAAGATAGAGAAATATGAAAATCAATTGGAATGGGTGGAGAATACCTTAGTGGACAGGGATAGAACTGAAGTAGCAGAAATGCTCTAATTGATTTAGAGAAAAGGCTTGATGAAGGTTCTTGCTTGCAGGTTCTAGGAGAATTTGAAGTCCAAGGGTAGTCCCAAATCGAAGAAGAATCACAAGCACAGGGAGAATCTTAGTGTTGAAGCCCCGAAAATTGGGTTGACAACAAGGGGGATACCCACCCGGTCTGGACCTTGGTTGGCAGCTCCTTATCCGTTTGGTATAGCGGGTCCGACTGGGGATAATGGGACTAGTTTCCCAATCTAAGGGTGTGTGTGTGTGCAGAGTTGGATGATGCTGATCTAAGAGTACTTAAAGCTAATTTAATTCAGACTTTTAAACTAACTCTATGCTATTGTAATCTAATGAGAAACAACAGATCTAATCTATGCTAACCCGGGGTATATTTCTTCTATTATGCGATCTAAAGAGATTTCAAACAATAACTGGTAATAAAGATCATTTAGCTATCATAAGAATAGAAATCAATGAAGATAAACCACTTTGCATAAAAAGTTAGGCAAAACAGTTGTGAACAGCATATCGCATAATAAGTTATTCATATATCAAACATAAATGAATGACTCCAGCGTACAAAAGTGCCAAATGGTAACTCACACATTCATGCAATAACATATAAACAACTAAAAACTGTATATCACTTTAAGAATATAAACAGAAATGGTCAAGAGATAAAAGTACCATTTATGACTGGTTCCACTCATAAGCTTCAAGCAACAATGATTTATCTCTCCTTGCTCTAACATCTACTAAGAGTACAGAAGTGAAACATCAGTAGCAGATATCAAATGCAAACATTAATAAACCTTGATCCATCCATTATTCAAAACCCCCTCCGAGGGTGAAAAAGTGCATGTTCTGAGGACAAGTCTTTTGACAAATTTCTGGACCCTTCTCCTAATGCCTGAGAAGGGTTTAAATACTGCTAACTAATTAACTTAATTACATAAATTTAGGATACGGTTTTAAATGACTGCCCTTATGCTAAAGCAAAACTATTTCTAAAAATTGAATCTAATTCCTAACCATTTCTGTATTTGCTCCTTAGTGCTGCAAGCATGCAACTTTCGCCTGGGAAGAGTCGGTTGGTCGCCTTCTGCTTTCGTTTGAGCTATCAAAATAGAAATAACAAGCTCTGGCACCACTTTCTGGTAAACTAGGAGATATTTTCGAGAATCTTCCTCTGGCTGGGTGTATTCACTGCGTGTATACTTGGTAATAACCCAAATTTCTCTCAAACTGATTCTGCTTTTGCTATTTTAGTTTCCGGCCTTGCGAATGACTGAATAAGTTAGGGACTTTGCTCTCTGAACAATTTTCTGCATCGAAAACCGCCTCCGTTCTTTGTTCTGGGCTTTTCTGGTGCGTTTTCCTTCTTTAGCACATTTTTTCTTTTTGCTTTACCGGGCATAAGCTTTAGGATCTTTTGTAAACATGCTGCTTTTGTGCGCTTTTGACTCCGAGCGTTGGATGGCCTATTGACATCAGCATCTGTTGAGTGATACTCTGGAATCTGTGGTTCCGTTCCATGCGGCATCCGTTTATGAAGGGATCTCTTCTCTGTTCTCTGAGCATTGACGCTTTCCCCTTTTCCTTAGATGTTTCCTGCACATTGCTTCATGTTATTTCCTGTCTTACAGTTTACGCAAAGGAAAAGAGTAATGATAATAAAGATTGACATGAAAGCTTTAAGCTCTTATGAATGCATAAAATCATGACACCCATAGCGAACTGACTCTTTGAAAAACACAAAACTGTCCTTCTTGAATACTTTGACGTACATTCATTAATTTATTTTAAGGCGCGCGCCCAATTTTGGTTTACGGACAGCTTTCCTTGAATACTGCGCCGAGGAAAATTTGCGATGGGTGATTTCTGCGACTCGCATCGCAGCATCGCGGATCGCGTCGTCAAGATGTGTCATCGCAGAAATTCATGATCGCATTTATCGCAAATCGCATTCATCGCAGATCGCAGCATCGTAGATCGCAGATCGCGCTTAGTCATTCAATCATTGTGTGCTGCTTACGTGATGTTGCGATATGCGACGTCGCATATTGGTCGTCGGAGATTTCTTAAGATTTTTCATTTAAGAGCGCTTCATAATGTATGCGAAGCGATGAATTTCGCGTCACTTCTTCGCAGTTTATTATGCTCATAAGAAAATGTTTTATTCTCTTCTTGCGATGCGATACAATTTTAAGGAGTTGAATACAAAAATTTTCATAAAATGTTTTTTTGGATTTTTTATTAAGGGTCCCCATTTGCTTGGTGTTATTGCTAATACCAAACAAAGAGGGGGGTTGTTGGTGGCCACAACAATGGCGATTCACTGGGAAGAACCAGTTATCTTTGCTTTTCTATTGAATTTTAACTTCCAAAGCAGAAAAATTTTCATAAGTTTAAATTTTGTTATGGACAGATAGAGTACATTATGCCTTATCCTATCAATGATATTTTGTTTCAACCTTTTTCTATTCCAATTGTTTGCTTCCTCAGGCTTTGTCCTTGCATTTACATCAGCCATTACTTGGTCTTTTAAAGATAAAATAAGGTCTTCTCTGTGTGCTGGCTTTTAAAATATGCTCATTTGTCGTAGATAGAGCCTCTGCTGCCAGCAGGCGTCCATAGCCTCGACAGGGTTACCTGTTACCCAGCAATGATCCTTTATCCTGCTTAAGGCTATTTACAACTTTTCAGAGAAAAACCCATTTTGACACTTTTTTCCTTTTTTATTCTCTAAAGAACAATGTCTTGGTTTGGTGGCCAAATTATGACACAGTCATTCACTTGATTTACACTTTTGCTGAACAAGCTGGCTCGTGATGAGGCCCCTTGTCTTTTGATTGCAACAACCTTGAGTCGTTGCCCTGTTTTGGTGGATAGTATTGGCAAAATCAACAAGTTATAATATCTGTGATCATGATAAGCCGGCTCGTGATGAGACCTCTTATTCTTTGAGATATAGTGTTTTCTCGGATTGTTCCTCTGAATGCTGCGATTTTCTTTAGCAGGGAGGAAATCATTGTTTTTCCTTAAGAAAGCTCTGGACGACAATAATAGAGTTTGAAAACAGCAGTTTTACAGAGAATATTTATTTTGTTATTGATACCTTTCATTGTGCTGATATAAAACAATTTCTTCGCTAAAGGTTTCTTTCATCAAACTTTTAAAATTGAAACTAGTATCATATCTAGGCTAAAGTTTTTAACTCTATCTGTCAATAATAAAGATCAGAGAAAAAAAAAATATAAAATTTTTTGCTACTTGTACAAGCGAAAAAGCTCAAAATCTGATAGAGAATTGGTGTCTTTTTCGTGAACCCCTGTAGCAACCATCTACAACTGGTTTTATTTACAAGAAAGAAAAAAAAAAACTAAAACTATCCTACAAAATAGAAGAATAATCTTCTATGGAAAATATATTTTAAGGATCTATCCATTAATAGGCAAAGAATCCCTTCTACCTGCTAAATCCTGTAACACAAACGTTGATGGGCCTCTGACTTCTACAATCTGAAAAGGACCAAGCCACATCTTCTGAAATTTTGTATGTTTGCCCTTTTCTTCATGAACCTTATCCCATTTCAAAACTAAATCTCCCATCTGAAAAAAATTTCTGGTCATTATGCTCGAGTCAAAAGAGGATTTTATTAGCGCTTGGTGATGAGCATGGGTTTTCTTAGCTTGTTCTCGTTGTTCTTCTAATTTAATTATTTCCATTTGTCTTAGTTGTATGGAGGAAGTAGATACTTCATCGATGTATTGTACTAAAGAAAAAGAGGGGATGACTAAGTGAGTTGGAGGAACCACTTCTTTCCCATAAACTAAATTAAAGTTTGAAGTGCCAATTGAAGCTTTCTTCATTATTCTATCTACCCATAAAGCATTTACCAAAGCTTTGTGCCAATTCTTTTGGTTCTGGTCAACTGTTCTTTTAATAATCCTGATTAGGTTTTTATTTGTTGACTTAGCCAATCCATTACCTTGCGGATAGTAGTTGGCCGAATATTTCAGTTTGAACGCTCTTTTAAGTGCAAACTCAGTCATTGCATTCCCAGAAAAGTATGAGGCATTATCAAACATTAAAGCCGTTGGCAATCCAAACCTAGTGATTATAAATTGATCTATGAATTCAATGATGTTTTCAGAATTAGCTGTCTTGAGAGTAACTGCTTCTACCCATTTAGTAAAATAATCTGTTGCCGTGAGGATGTATCTATGCTGCTTAGAAGAGTGAGGAACGATCTCACCTATTATGTCCAAGCCCCACTAACTAAATGGTTGCTCGATGTTTACCGGCTGTAGTGGCATGGACGGTTTCTTTTGTCTCCCTGCAGTAGTTTGGCAGACTTGACATTTCCTCACGTAACTATGTGAGTCTTTGAACAGCGTGGGCCAATAATATCCTGCACGTAAGATTTTATGTGCAGTAGCATCTCCAGCATAGTGTTTGCCTGCTGGTCCATCATGGAGTTCCTGCAAAACCTTTTCGGCTTCAGTTTTCTCAAGACACCTAAGAAGAACAGAATCGTAATTCTTTTTAAACAGAACATCATTTATGAGCTGATATTGTTTAGCTTTCAATCTCAGAGCTCTTTTCTTGGTGTGATCTAGGTGTGATGGAGCATACCCATTCTTAAGATAATGAATGGTGTCAGCATATAATGATTCTGCATTGTTTAGGCTTACCTCATACATTTGTACCTCTTCAGATGAATTTTCAGGAATTTGCGATGCTCCAGCCAACATTTTGCAGAAGCCTTGACCTCTTAAAATGCTTGCTGGTTTGATCTCAAGGTCGTATTCCTGTAAAGCAGTGATCCAATTTGCTCTTTTTTCACCCACATCCTTCTGTATTAGAAGATTTCTTACCGCTGGAAACGGTACTATGACCTTAGTATGGGTTTTAAGTAAGAAAGGTCTGAAATATTTGACTGCTTTGAAAACATCATATGCCTGTTTCTCCACGTCTGAATAGTTGAGTTCAGCACCTTGTAAATTCGAGCTAAAAAATGTGATTGGAGCTTTCGCTTTCTCTTGATTTTCTTGAGTTAGAATCGCGGCATATGATTTCTCCGAGGCAAATGTGTATAAGATAAAAGATTCTGAAAAACTCGGGGTTGCTAAAGATGGAGCGTTAATGATAGCTTGTTTGATCAGGTTGAATGCTTCATGCTCATCTTGACCCCATTTAAAATTTGAATTCTTTTTAATCATGATTTGCAAAGGAGAAACAATTCGTGAAAAATCTGAGACAAATCTCTTCACAAAATTGATTTGACCAAGGAAAGATTGCATGGCTTTTTTATTATGAGGTAGGGATATTTCAGAAATTTCTTTGATTCTGTCAGGCTCAATGTGAATACCGGATTTTGACACTATGAATCCTAGAAGTTTTCCTTCACTTAGTGCAAAAAAAGATTTCTTTGGGTTAAGTGAAATTCCATACCTTAAACATCGTTGAAAGATTTGTTTCAAGTCTTTGAGATGGTCGCTTCGCTTCTTGGATTACACTCTTATATCATCCAAATAAATTACTACAAATTTATTGACTAAACCCTTGAATGCGATGTCCATGGCTCTCTGAAATGTAGCACCGGCATTGATCAAACCAAATGGCATCTTCCGATATGCATATGTGCCCCATTTAGTTTGGAATGTGGTTTTTAACTGATCATCAGGATGTACCAGCACTTGATTGTATCCTGAAAATCCATCCAAAAAAGACATTAGTTCTGAGCCTGCTACTGCCTGTAATATCTGCTCCATAGGCGGGAGGGGAAAATTGTCTTTTTGACAGGCTTTGTTGAGATTTCGAAAATCGATGCAGATTCTAATATCTCCGTTTTTCTTTCTAATGGGTACCATATTGGAGACCCATTTGGAATGTCTGATGGGGAAGATTATTCTGGCTTTTAATAACTTATTCAGCTCAGTTTTTATCTGATTTTCTAAATTGGGGTGGATTTTTCTGAGTTTCTGTTGGACAGGTTTTTCGTTATCAATCATAGGGATAGTATGTTGAATGATAGAAGTGTCGTATGTTTTCAGTTCATCGTAATTCCAGGCAAAAACATTTTTGTATTGTCTCAAAAGACGAATATACGCTAGTTTTTCTTCAGGGGCTAGGCCGTGGCCTAGATTAACGTTTTGTGGTTTATCATTGGTTCCTAGGTTTACTAATTCGTAGTTCAGAGTTGAACTGTAGAGCTTAGAATTGGTAGACCTTTTAAATCGACTTTTCAAATCGTATAAGTCTTCCAACTTAACCACCGATTTAGGTATAGCATTATCAGTGCTATCTTGTTGTATTTGTCGATCGTGATGGTCTTCGTCAATTATCTGATTGGAGTAGGATCCTTCAGAAGTGAGGAAATTTACAATATCAGGATCGTCATTGAATACTCTCCAATTTTTAATGTTGTCAGGGATGGACGGTCTAAATATTAACTCTATTGAGAATCTATCTGGACTAAAATCTTCGGAGGGAATAAGTCTAGAGGCTACGTTAGCTAAAAGGTTTGCGCTCACATTTTGGAGTCTTGGGATTGACGAAATATTGAATGCTATGAAATGCTCAGTCAGATCTTGTACTAAAGATTGATAGTGTTTCAAATGACCTGATAGGCAATGTATGGTGTTACGTACCTGTTTGATGACAATCTCAGAGTCTCCGAAGACTTGAAGATATTTGACGTTCAACCCGATTGCTTTGTATAGGCCTTGCACCAAGGCCTCATATTCCGCTGTATTGTTTGTGCAATCGAATTCAAGTCTGCACGTAAGCATGGTCTTATTTCCTTCTGGACTAATCAGAACGCATCCTGCTCCTGCTCCTTCGTTAGATTTAGAGCCATCAAAATATAATTTCCAAAACAAAGATGTATTTACAGGTTTGTCTACAAAATTAACACACTTTGAATTATCAATTTGGGAAAAATTTTTGACTTGGGACAAAACTGAATTTTGTAAGTAAGGTGATGTATGAGCATTGAAATTGCCGAGGAAAGAATCTACCGAGTAATTGCCTATGATATTGCTATTATATGCTATTGCTTCATTTTCTCCCTCCAATTCCGTTACTATGTACTTCTGGTGTAACTCTCGTTCAACCTTTATTTGATTCGGTTTACCATTGTAGGGTAACCACATGTGCGACCAGTCGGTTGAGAAGTATCCATGGAGTTTTTCAGACCAATCCCTGCTAAGAATCAAGCCATAGAATTCTGGGATATCAGCTACTAGAATGTTAATAACCTGACATACCTTCGGGTTAGACGACAATCTTATGGTCACTTGATTAAGTTCACCAATCACTTCCACTTGAGATCGATCAAGCTGAACTATGCGCACTGCGGATTTTTGTGGTTTAACATTCAACTTGGCACATATTGATCTGGGTAAAATATTCGTTGAAGCACCAGAATCTACCAAACAATTGTGCACATTTTTATTGAAAATTTCATAAGTAAGAAGAAAAGGGGGAGTGTGAGACCTTGATCTTCCTCCAATCAAGGCGATGTCATTTGGATCAATCTTATTGATCGTGTTGGTTGGAGGTCTTCCCATGTTGTGGGAAGCTACAGCTGTAGGCAAAGATGTAGTAGGCACGGCATGTAATTCTTTCATCATTATCTTCTGTTGATGTTTCAATTTGCTCAATTCATAAAGAGTGATATTAGCCCTAGTCTTTTTCATGTCATCAATAATATTGTATTCCATTTCATCCGACATTATCAGTGTTCTTGATGGAGGTGTTTGATCTGGTTGGACTGGGCTAGATTGAGTCGCTTTAGCGGTCGTTTTCTTTGTTGCGACTTTATCTTTTGCTGCAGGGCTTGCGCCCTTCTGCTTAGGGGTAGTTTGGGGAGGATCAAGTTGATTTTTGCTTCGTGTGCTAACCGGAAATGCTTCTTAATCTTCTTCTTGTGGGAGGATGAAATCCCACATTCCTTGTAGTTCCACAACTTCTTCGTCATCGGTCTGCCCTTCAGTGGTACTCTCTTCTTCTTCCTCTTCTTTGGATTCGACATTTGAGATAGCGTTGGGTGGTTTCACATCCAATGAAGGGCCTCTTTTAAAAGCTCTATCGGGCTTTTTTGAAGAAGTTTCTGCTAATTGTTTTTTTATGTCAATCATCTCATTGGACATGGTCTTTAATACTTTTTGCAATCCTTCCAAATCGAAAGGGTCTTTCGTTTGTTTCTTCTTGGAGTCTTCCTTGAAGGTGACTTTTTTAGATTTGCGTTCCTTTATCGCAGATCTCTTTTCCAGGGCTACTACGCGTTTCTCTACTGCTATCGCCTCTGTCAGGTTTTCAACTAAGGTTGTTTTATTTGCCCTATCCACGAAGTTGCTAAGTTTGATGGTAAGGCCGTAATATACCATTCACATTGTACTTCTTCGCTGGGTTGGGAAGCAGTGGGAATTTTGTTGAGGATTTTATTGAACCGTAAATTGAAATCTTTGATGGGTTCTCTAGCCTCAGCTTTAAGATAGGATAGGTCATTGATTAATGTTGCCGTTGATCTGTCATCACCAAACTTGGTAAGGAATTGACTTTGGAAAATGTCCCAACTTGTGATAGACCCGGAAGGTAATGAAAAGTACCATGACCCGGCTGTTCCTTGCATTGTATAGGAAAAAAGCCGGACAACAGCATCCTCGTTGGTAACTCCATTGAGATTGACAAAAAGCATGAAATTGTTAATGTGCTCTTCAGCTAGCATGCCTACTTCTGGATTGAATTTGGGTAGCCATTTCTCAGGATGGGCCGGTATTTGGCTCAGGGGTGGAGGCATTAAAAATGCCCCAGAATTGTTCCATGGAGACTGGGCCATCGTTGAGCTGCTAGTAAATGAAAGTGCAGAGGATGATCCCTGAGGTTGGGAAGATGAAGATATTATGATCTTAGATGATTGAAGAAGAGGGATTGTGGAAGATGGATGGGTGATTTGGAATGAAGAAGTGGGTGGCTGACTTCGCGGTGAGGGAGTTGAAATGGACGATGTAGATGAAAGAGTCTCACTGTCAGACTCTTGTGGTGTTTTCCTTGCTCTTTTCCTGGTGGGGAGAGGGAATTCAGTTGGCTGGATGCCAAATTTTTCACTCTTTAATCTGGTCAGGGGATGAGTAGGATTGTACTGCGAAGTCACACTGCTTTGAGATTTATCAGACCTCTGTGTAATAATAGAAAATCCCTGGAGTTTGCGAATTAGAGTTTGAACTTCAGGGGGTTCAATGGTAGATTGGTCTGAAATATTAGGGTATGTAGCAGCGGTTAATACTCGAGCGACTTCTGACTCTGGATTTAAACGTACTGGGGAAGTCGGGGGAGTTGATGAGGGCGATTTACTCTTAGAATGGTATTTAGATTTTGATTTAGGTGCCATTCATAGTTCGGGCCCTCCTTCTAGCGCCAAATATGTTGAAGCCACGAAAATCGGGTCGACAACAAGGGGGATACCCACCCGATCCGGACCTTGGTTGGCAGCTCCTTATCCGTTTGGTATAGCGGGTCCGACTGGGGATAATGGGACCAGTTTCCCAATCTAAGGGTGTGTGTGTGTGCAGAGTTGGATGATGCTGATCTAAGAGTACTTAAAGCTAATTTAATTCAGACTTTTAAACTAACTCTATGCTATTGTAATCTAATGAGAAACAACAGATCTAATCTACGCTAACCCGGGGTATATTTCTTCTATTATGCGATCTAAAGAGATTTCAAACAATAACTGGTAATAAAGATCATTCATCTATCATAAGAATAGAAATCAATTAAGATAAACCACTTTGCATAAAAAGTTAGGCAAAACAGTTGTGAACAGCATATCGCATAATAAGTTATTCATATATCAAACATAAATGAATGACTCCACCGTACAAAAGTGCCAAATGGTAACTCACACATTCATGCAATAACATATAAACAACTAAAAACTGTATATCACTTTAAGAATATAAACAGAAACGGTCAAGAGATAAAAGTACCATTTATGACTGGTTCCACTCATAAGCTTCAAGCAACAATGATTTATCTCTCCTTGCTCTAACATCTACTAAGAGTACAAAAGTGCAACATCAATAGCAGATATCAAATGCAAACATTAATAAACCTTGATCCATCCATTCATCAAAACCCCCTCCGAGGGTGCAAAAGTGCATGTTCTGAGGACAAGTCTTTTGAAAAATTTCTGGACCCTTCTCCTAATGCCTGAGAAGGGTTTAAATACTGCTAACTAATTAACTTAATTACATAAATTTAGGATACGGTTTTAAATGACCGCCCTTCTTCTAAAGCAAAACTATTTCTAAAAATTGAATCTAATTCTTAACCATTTCTGTATTTGCTCCTTAGTGCTGCAAGCATGCAACATTCGCCTGGGAAGAGTCGGCTGGTCGCCTTCTGCTTTCGTTTGAGCTATGAAAATAGAAATAACAAGCACTGGCACCACTTTCTGGTAAACTAGGAGATATTTTTGAGAATCTTCCTCTGGCTGGGTGTATTCACTGCGTGTATACTTGGTAATAACCCAAATTTCTCTCAAACTGATTCTGCTTTTGCTATTTCGGTTTCCGGCCTTGCGAATGACTGAATAAGTTAGGGACTTTGCTCTCTGAACAATTTTCTGCATCGAAAACTGCCTCTGTTCTTTGTTCCGGGCTTTTTTGGTGCGTTTTCCTTCTTTAGCGCCTTTTTTCTTTTTGCTTTACCGGGCATAAGCTTCATGATCTTTTGTAAACATGCTGCTTTTTTGCACTTTTGACTCCGAGCGTTGGATGGCCTATTGACATCAGCATCTGTTGAGTGATACTCTGGAATCTGTGGTCCCGTTGCATGTGGCATCCATTTATGAAGGGATCTCTTCTCTATTCTCCGAGAATTGACGCTTTCCCCTTTTCCTTAGATGTTTCCTGCACATTGCTTCATGTTATTTCCTGTCTTATAGTTTACGCAAAGGGAAAGAGTAATGATAATAAAGATTGACATGAAAGCTTTAAGCTCTTATGAATGCATAAAACCATGACACCCATAGCGAACTGACTCTTTGAAAAACACAAAATTGTCCTTCTTGAATACTTTGACGTACATTCATTAATTTCTTTTAAGGTGCGCGCCCAATTTTGGTTTACGGACAGCTTTCCTTGAATACTGCGCCGAGGAAAATTTGCGATGGATGATTTCTATGACTCACATCGCAGCATCGCGGATCGCATCGTCAAGATGTGTCATCGCAGAAATTCATGATCGCATTTATCGCAAATCGCATTCATCGCAGATCGCAGCATCGCAGATCGCAGATCGCGCTTAGTCATTCAATCATTGTGTGCTGCTTACGTGATGTTGCGATATGCGACGTCGCATATCGGCTGCCGAAGATTTCTTAAGATTTTTCATTTAAGAGCACTTCATAATGTATGTGAAGCGATGAATTTCGCGTTGCTTCTTCGCATTTTATTACGCTCATAAGAAAATGTTTTATTCTCTTCTTGCGATGCGATACAGTTTTAAGGAGTTGAATACAAAAATTTTCATAAAATGTTTTTTTGGATTTTTTATTAAGGGTCCCCATTTGCTTGGTGTTATTGCTAATACCAAACAAAGAGGGGGGTTGTTGGTGGCCCCAACACTTAGGCACCAAGTGAATCACATATAGAAGAGGAATCCTAGGTGCAAGAAGAGTCAGAGCAGTGAGACCTATTAGAGGAACTGAATCAAACAGGTATACAACAACCCACAATGAGTACTCCCCCTAAGTTGCAAACTGCTTTAAATGAGGAGAAAAGCCTTAAAAGAAATAGGGAAGAGGCCACTACATCAGGTAGAGCAACCATACAGACATATGCAGAGACCAGCCAGGTCAAAAGGCAAAGGTTGAATCCTGTCTCTGAATAGGAGTTTACAGAAGAAACAGTAGGGGCTACCAGCATAGAAAGAGAAAGAAGCAGGCTTGCTACTCCTTCTGGGAGCACACTAGAGCGTTCCACATCAAATACTTAGATGTTGGAAAGGCAATAGAGTGTTGAGGTATCCTCATTTAGGATGCCAACTGATAGGGACCAAGGCATTAGGGAAAGGTACAAGGATATAAAGGCCAGGAATGAGAGGCTAAAAGCCCAGACTTATGCTTAGTACCTCAAGATGGCACTACAAACCAAACAAGGCTTATGTCAGCGTATGATGTTAAAGAAGGCAAGATGCAGATGACATTTGTCAAACCTACTACTCAGCAACCAAGAACATCAGTTGACTTTAAGAAAATAGATTTCGATGTGTCGGTAAAGAACATACATCCTGTTGACCAGATTGAGCTACACAAACAGATAGGGGCGATGATTTACTCCACCTTGATAGGGAAAGCCATTGCAACTCACCAATTGCAAAATTTCCTAAATAATATATTAGCTCAATTCCAATTGGAAAAGGCCTCTTCACAGGAAAAGGACACCAAAATAAAGTCCTTGGAGGACTTAATAATTGATTTGGGACATGATCCCAAAGATGTGAAGGCTACTGAAAGACTAATCATGAAGGAAAACGATGACATAGCAGCTTTGAAGAAGAAACTTAAGATTCCACCACTACATCACCCACAGACAGCAGAGGTCCTAGAGACCCAAAAAAGATAAGAAGAGCTTATGGAATTGGTATTAAAGCTAAATGACCAGTTGAAAGAAACAGAGAAAGAATTAGACACATTGATTCAGTCCAAACAAAGTGAACTGGCCACCACTTCTACAGTCTCCATTCCCACAGTAACAACTCTAGTTGCCTCAACATTGGCACCAATAGCTCCACTTGCCACAACATTGCCAATCACAACTGAGTCTACAACAGTAGGTGCTTCAACAGAAAAGACAGCAGAGTTAGTGAAATCCATGGAGGAAATGTCCATCCAGGCAACAAAACTCAAGAGGCTTAAGGAGAAAGTGGCAAGATTAGAGATTGACCGCAAGCTTGCCCAAATACAACAGAGAGAAGAAACATAGAAAGACATAAGGATGGGTGAGAAGATTAAGGTCCTAGAAAAGGATCTAACTCTACAAAAGCTACTAGGATAGACTAAGGAGATGCTCTGGGCCAATATCATTAACTCTGTGAATGATGTTTGGCCATCAATTCAAGTAATATTTGAGCAAACATAATTGGCGAAAGTGGGCACCGAGGCTATTAAGAAAGTAAAGGAAGATTTAGGAGACCAGCCTAAGGAAGCTAATCGACTCTTCCATTTCTTGAACATAAAGAACAGGCATGAACTAAATGAGCTTGGTGTAGAAGACATAACTGAGGCCATCATAGAAGTTAAAAAGGTTCTTTCTAAAAGAAACCTTATGCTTAACCTGGAGGAAAAATTCCATAACATGCAGGTGGGCATTGACAGATTCATGGAAAAGTTTCAAATTTTGAGGAATAAAGGCCTTCCAAGTCCTATGGTCATCCATGACAAACTTATGACCCAATTGGACTACACTGATAGATTAAGGAAGTTGGCTAAGGATCAAGCAAGCACTTCAGGTATCAAGGCCTTGCTTACAAGGAAAGTATTCTATGATACTTTAGAAATCTATTCTTTCTAGAGCATGAGGTGAAACACTTGTTTGTCACCAAGCCTAATTTTGCCAAATACACTGAGGCAAGCGAGATCTATAGAAGAATGCTCAAAGTAAAGTTACCTGAGGTTGAATGGTGGGAAAAAATGACAGATTTACTATAAGTTACTACAATAAATTTGAATGGCAACCAGATGAAATAGGTAAATAGGGTCAAAGAGTAGCATGTTAAAGAGTATCAGTGAAAGACTAAAGACAAAGATGATTCCAGCGTACACATATGGGACAGCTTAAAAGGGCTCAAGTGCAACTGCAACAACTAGCACTACCACAATAAGAGGGACAACATGATGCAGTTTTCCATCTGTCTCTATCTTCATGCTTGAAGATATTTTTATTTTCTTAATTAAATCTCAAACTATTATGAGATATTTTGTAATATTTTTCATATAAATAGTTCCCATTTCGAAGTATTTAGTGTGGATTCAAAGACATTTCTGTAGACTTGTATCTAAAATCAAAGTGCTATTGTATCAAGACTAGATTGGCTTGCTGGATCATGGAATAAAGTTTAGACATTTTACAGGATTCTTGTGTAAAGCGAAAATCAAATAAGTATTCTCTCATGTGTATTATTGTTTTTCCTTATGTTTATTAATAATAATGTGTTTCTATGAATTCTGAATAGTAAACTAGGAATGATATTTCAGAACTTGCTTTAATGCACTCTGTTTTGACTGTTTACCTTCTTAATGTTTTCTGCTAAACTATCTTAGTTAGGGAATTCTCAAAAGCTCCCTTACATCTGTAGTTTCTATTTGTGGTCTATTTAGCAAATGATTCTTAATTGCTCTTTGTTGATGATCACCTTCTGTTCCTCATTCTGATCCTAGTCCAAGGATTCTTCATTGCCCTTTTACCATGGTTAGAATCATTCCATCCATCAACCCTTTGAAGATTTGCCTTTTGCTTTGCTAGCCTTCCTTGTGAACACTCCCTTTAATGATCTGATCCAGTTAAGCTATCCTTTGATTGACTCCATAGCCCAATGGCATAAAGACCTAGTTCTATCCATCTGTTCCAAGAATTCCACCACCCAACTTTCAATCAAAATAAAAATCCTCATGAGCATTAAGAACTAGCCTGAAATCCCACCCAAACAAAGTTAAATGATAAAGAGAGAGCCCTCT
Organism: Pinus tabuliformis; assembly: GCA_031772625.1. Taxonomy (NCBI): domain Eukaryota; kingdom Viridiplantae; phylum Streptophyta; class Pinopsida; order Pinales; family Pinaceae; genus Pinus; species Pinus tabuliformis. The sequence goes on along the minus strand of CM062806.1, from coordinate 324,776,769 downwards.
CTGGACTTCGGTTGGCTGGAGCCTGAGTCTAAAGTTTGGTTTGTGCTTACCTCAGATTATTCCTTCTTTTGATAACTTCTAGGGAAGACTTCTCAGTCATAACATAGTGGCGGCCATAATGGGGATTCAAATCCTCAGTATTAATAAACCTTTGAGAAATTTCAAATCTTTATTTCAAGCCTCCTGAAGGGTTTATTAGAAGTTATTTATAAAAATTCCATAAAAAGAAAGTAACTAGAAAAGTTTGAAACTCTGGCTTCAAGGAGAACTCACTATAATAGGGCCAACCCTGATCGAAACCCTCCCCAAGTATTTGATAATCCTAATCTGATTTCAAGAATATCTAGGAGACAAGAAAGTTCATTCAGTCCTACACCTTCAATCAAAGCAGATTCATGCCCTAATGAGTGGTTGTTTTTAGAAAACCTCCCCTTTGACGAGTCATTTGACCTTTCCCTATTTAGAACTAGGTCTGTGCACTTGATGACATAGTTCTAAATCAAGAATTTACAGCAGAACTTGAAGTCCAAAGGGAAAACTTGTCAATTGATCAATACATTATAAATTCCCCTTAGTCATCCCTTACTACTGTTACAATCTTGAGCTTTCTGAAATAGTTTCCAGTCCCTTTAGTTCACCATTATTCCCTTCCATATCGGAATTTCATTCCTCGCCTCCATTTATACCTTTACTTCCCCACCAACCTACCATTACACATTAGTCACCCACTGTATCTCCTCTTAGTACTGCAACCCCACTTCTTAGTCCTTCCCAACTTAGAGCCATGGCAAATAGATATGCTCCTCTTATGTTGCCTGCTCCACAAGGTGCTATGCCACAAGATTAACAGAACAAAATTGTCCACTTTGATGGCATAGGAACTTACACAGCACAATAGCATACAAACAAAATGACAGATTTCTTTGAATTACATGAAATTGATATTGGAGATGTTCAAATGAGACTTTTTGCTCAGACTCTAGCTGGTGATGTAAGAACATGGTTTAGATATTTACCTGCTAATGGCATAGACACTTTAGAATTATTTTATCAACAATTTTCAAATAGATGGGAAAAGAAAAAGAACTCTCTGCAGATTCTTTCAGAATATGAAAACATCAGAATAGGACCAAATGAAACAGTCCAGGATTACTGTACTAGATTTAACAATATATATAATGCAATACCAGTCAATCTCAGACCCCCACCTGGTTTAGCTTTGATAAAATTTCCTGACGGGTTTGATACTGATATGGACTTCCAACTTAGAGAGAGAAATCCTCCAACCTTAGAAGACATGCAAAGTGTAGCAGTTAGTGTAGAAGATAATTTGCTAGCAAAAAGAGCTAGGGTTAGGAATGAAAGGAGAGTACCCTTGAAAGATGAAGCCTCATCCTCTGACCTTAAAATAGATGCCCTAGCCAAAGGAATGGAAAAACTGATGGATAGGATAGAGAACATTGAAAGGAAGCCTCACTGGGATAATCAACAAGCACCTCCAGTGAGAAATCCAAACTTTAGAAAGAATCAAAATCAGAACACTGGAAAAAATGGACCTAATTAGAATATTAGGCCTCCTTTTCAAGAAAACTATGCTGAAATTTCCCATTCAGAAGGTCCTGAACAAGACACACAAAATAAATTAATGGGATTATATGAGGAGGAAATTATCTTTTTGACACAAAATGATCATGCATTACATATGCTTCAGCAATTACAGACCCAATCCAGAGAATCATTCGATTACAAGAAAGGTTATGATTTTGCTATCTTCGAAGTGCACAAACAATACAACTCGAGGAGTAAAAAGAACACTAATACTCCTGACCAAAACAAAAAGGCAGTATGAAATCAACCTAAGAAAATCAAAGCAGTTCCAGTTACAAAAACTCTCCAAATCCTCTCTAGGAAAAATCAGAATCCTTCTGGCCCCACCATTGTAGATATAACCAATGACCAACCCCTTGATAATCAACCATCCACTTCAATCCCCTCCAAGGAGACAGTGGAAGAAACTCCAAACATCACCTTAGAAAATCCACAGAAAAAGACTTCAAATGTAGAAAAAGAAGACCAACCTACTCCAAATCCTGCCATGAAAATTCCAAATCCTCAAATAGAGAAAGCCCCTTTGCCTTTCAATTTGGGAGCAGAGGTGGCTAAGCTAAAAATCTCAGTCCCCTTAACAGAGTTGATTAAAAATGAAACTTACAAATCTCAAATAAGAAAATCCTTAAACTTCATTGAGAATGAAGACTCTATTAACTTATTTGATGATCAGCCTAAGCTTATATTCGGTCCTGATGTTAATGGAAAACCATTAGAAGGAGGGATACCACCCTTTTATATTAGCCTTAACATTCATGATAATATTTTACACAATGCAATGTTTGATTCTGGGGCTTCACACAACTTAATGCCTAAATCTGTCACTAGGCTTTACAAGGATTTGTTTTCATTTGATTCAAGTCAAGTAAAGTGCCTAGGGCTAATCAAAGACCTGTGTGTTTCCCTAGTACAATACCCTGCTAAGACTATTCTCATGGACATAGTTGTTACTGATATACCACCTAAATATGGCATGCTATTGTCTAGATCATGGGGGCTAAACTCCAAGGATCTTTACAACTTGACATGTCATATGCTACAATTTCAGTCTTTGGACATCCTAAAAAATTGTATAGAGAGACTCTAATGAAATATGTAGTGAGTAGTCAGGCTAGGCCTCAAAACTTTCCTATCTATTCCATGCATTCTGACATTGATTGTTTTATCCTATACAATGTTGAACAAACACAAGAAACTACTTCAAAAAACATTATTTCAGAACCAAAAGAAATTGTAGTTACAGTTCAAACTAAAATTGTCCAAACTCAAGAGATTTCAAATAAAAAAGATAATCAAGATACCTTAATCAAAGAAGATTTTGTTCCCCTTGACAATAAGAATTATGAATGTGAAATACTATGGCATCATGAATTTGATGGATTAGTGAACAAGTTAGGAGCAGGAGCAGGAGTGTGGATTTAAAATTTAGAGAATGATTACTCAGAGGGCCATACTTACAGATTGAATTTCAAATGCACCAACAACATGGTTGAGTACGAAGCACTTCTTTTAGGTCTCAAATTGGTTAAAAAAATAGGAGCCATAAGAGTGTCTATTATGGGAGATTCTAAGTTGGTTATAAAAAAAATCAATGCTGTATATATGACCAAAGACCCTAGATTAAGTTCTTATAGAGGAACAATTGTAGAAATATTGAAAACTTTTCTAGAAACTAAGCTTGGAGTCATTCCAAGGAAACATAATATGCAAGCTCATAGTTTAACAATGTTTGCTAACACTTGTAAGTTACAATTCCAACCTAACCATCAGTACACTATTGAGGTTAGGCACAAACCTGCTATCCCAGACAATTTGAAAAACTGGAAATTATTTGCTAATAACCAACAAATAAATAATTTTTTAACTTTAGAGGAAGAATTTGTAAATAGCAATATAGTTATTGATATAACAGTAGGTCTTGATTTTAAAGATAAAATTGAAATTAACAAATTAGAAGATGAAGAGATAGATAGATTCCATCCCACGATGTTTACAAAATCAGATGTTCAAAACCTAAAGAAAGTTGAAATTGAAGAGATAATTAATGAAAATTCTAAAATCATTAATCTCAAAGACAACTTTTTGCCCAAAGGATTAACTCCTTTGGAAGACTTGTTTGATTCAAATGATATCCCTAGAAAACCAAAAATGGAACCCCTAAAATCTGATATAGAGGAGTGCAAAATAGGGGTTGAGGAAAATTCAAAATTGATAAAACATTCAAAGTCCTTACCTCCTACTGAAAAACTGAAGTATATAGAACTGCTAAAGGAATTCCAAGATGTCTTTTCTTGGAGTTATGAGGACCTCAAGTCCTATGACACCAGCATAATACAACACACTATCCCCATAAAAGAAAATCAAAATCCTTTTAAATAGAAGCTTATAAGGATCAATCCTATTCTATTACCTTCTACTGAAAAGGAGATTAGAAGAATGTATGAAGCCAAGATAATAGCACCAATTAGGTTCTCTGATTGGGTTTCAAATTTGGTACCAAAAAGGAAAAAGATTGGTGAGATTAGGCTGTGTGTGGATCTCAGGAATCTCAATAAAGTTTCACTTAAAAACAAATACCCTCTCCCTAAAATGGATCACATATTACAAAGGGTAGTAGGGTCAACCAGAATCTCATTATTGGATGGGTTTTCTGGTTACAATCAGATTCTAGTTCACCCAGATGACCAGGCTAAAACTGCATCCACTACTCCTTGGGGCACATTCATTTATATGAAATTGTCTTTTGGGTTAAAGAATGCAGGGGCCACCTTTCAAAGGGCTATGGACATAGCTTTTGCTAAGGAAATCCATGAATTCCTAGTAATATACTTACATGATATCACTGTATTCTCAAAATCTGATAAACAACACTTAGATCATCTAAGGTAGGTTTTCATCAAATGTAGGAAGTATGGAATTTCTTTGAATCCTAAAAAATCTTTATTTGGATTAGAAGAGGGAAAAATTATAGGCCACATAATCTCTAAAGATGGTATCTGAATAGACCCTGCAAGAGTTGAATCCATATTACAGATACAACACCCTAGGAGCATCAGAGAATTACAAGCCTTTTTAGGAAAAATAAAGTTTCTTAGAATATTTATTTCTAACTTGGCATAACTAATTAGATCATTAAATAACATGTTCAAAAAATATTCGACTATAAAATGGACCATTGAAGCTAAGAGATCCTTTGAAGATATTAAGCTAGACTTAACAAAAACACCAATTTTGGTCAGTCCAAAGTTTGATAGGGATTTCATCATATTTTCTTTTGTCTCAGAACATACAATTGCTGCAGTCCTACTTGTTAGTGTCAGTCTTTGCAACCTTCCTCCAATGATCAAACATGCTCTTACGAAGTGATTTTAAGGTGTCAAGGTCAAATTTTGTCATTTCAGTGAGTCTTCAAGCAAAATTTGGTCACTAGGTATTAGGTCTAGGGTTTGTTTTCACTCTTTTCAAAGTTTTCCAAAGGTCGGTCCATGTCACCATTCAGCTGAGTCTACCATCGTTCAGAGGGTTGTCATCATCATGTCAAGTTCCAATGGGTCATTTTACATCTTGTTCATGCTTCAGTTGCGCCTAGGTAAGGTCATTTCCCTCTCCTAGGGTTTTGAAGCTACTTTCTCTTGGACTGTCAAATCATCAGCAAAAATTGTATCCTGACGTTCATCCACCTTCCCCTATCCTCAATGTACCTTATTAAACACTTCCCATCACTGAGATTCCCCAAATTCCTCATTTTCGCACAAACCCTAGTTTCTTGCTACAACTTGACAATTTTCAAGGCTAGGCCTGTGTTTTTCCCTTTTGGACCCCTTCCCCTCACTCAATCTCTGAAATTCCACTTTTCCCTACTTCCTAACATACCTCCCCACCTATCAAAATTTCCTCAAGAATTTAGAAGCCCCCTATCCCCTTCATTTCGCTTCATTTCGACAAATCCCCTGTTCCATACATCGGGGTAGGTTTTACTCAAATGATGTTTATAAGCAAGGAAAGATGAATTTGGAAAAACTGAGAGAGTTTTTTGTCCACAACAGGCCAAGGAAGAAAAACCTCCTTCACTTTTTACACATGTGTCATGGTTTTAGAGAAATATCAAAAAATACAATTGCCTCGGGAGAATTGATGCACCTTTGAAGTGACTTTGGGAAAATAAAGTTTTCTCCTAGCTTCGTTGGCCAAATGACTTACTTGATGAGTCAAATGATAACAAGACACAACGATATTTCCAATGAGCTATCATGAGCTCAATTTGGAGTTGAGGAAGGCATTCAAAAGTTGATTGTAACATCACTCTGCCTCGAGGCAACCTCATTTGGCACATTTTGACCAGTCTTGGGAGATTTGATTTTTGACAGGGAAAATGAACTCCAAATTGAAAAATTATAGTTGGGTTGGAAAGTAGACTCAAATACCTTTCCAAAAAGCTATCTTTCACCCAATTTGAACACCAGGAAGGCCTCTAAAAGGCTCATGCAAAAAGGCATGGCGCACTGGGGAGGCGCAACGCACTGGGAAGGTGCGGCGCACTAGGCTAGAAATCCTAAAATTCACTCAAAAAACTCTCCAAAATTGCAAAATTTTCTCAATCTTCTTGTGTTCAAGTAAGTTAACATTTATCCCATGACCAATGAATGAGTTACCTTGGTGTTTATGGTGTTTTAGTGAGAAAATTTTCAAACCCTACCTCCTTGCAATTTTTCCTCAGAAACATTGCTTAGGGTTTGCAGTTTGAGATTTTGTTGTCAATTCCACTTCATCACTCCCTCCCTAATTTATTTTCCAATTTCATAAACCCATTTCCTAACCCCATATCCCTAATTTTCATTAATCGCTATATCCCTAACTCTCATTATCCCAAACCCTAGCTACATGTTCCTAAATCCTAATTGTTATCCCAAAATCTGAAAAATATCCCTAAAACCCTTCTATTCCCAAAATTCCAATTGGAAACATTCCTAAAACCCCTCTTACCCTCTCCCTCCACATTCCCACCTATCACTGTCCCCTTGGTGGCAAAGGTCAAGGCACACCATAAAATCACTTATTTTGCATCAAGACAGTTTAAGGCAGCTCCAAGACATTACATCCACTAGTAGAGATTGCATCTGATCCATCATATGATCATGAAGAAGAGACACAGTGATTTTCCAATAGATGTACATGCACCCAGGAGGCCTCATAGGGGTGGCAAAACATCCGTGAAGACCAACAGGCTGCCCAACGAAGCCTAAATGAGAGGACACCCATTCAATAGGAGATAGAGGCTGATTGAGAGATTTGGCTCGAGAGGATCAACATCCACTTAGAGAAGCTGTTGGTGAAAGAAAACAAGGATCATGCATTGCTGAGACACATGGTTTTTCACTACGTGGCGCGGAACAAGGTCTGCAAGGCACGAATCAGGAATTTAAAGGCAAAATTGAGGAAGGCAATAAAGAAGCAAAAGAGGCAAAGGGAGATTGATCGTCTTCATATATTGGCCAAAGCCTCTTTAGCCCAGCATACATTTAATGAAGAAGCTCCAGCCCAAATTTCAAGAAATTTGGGGCATTTTTGGTATTTTTGCAAATTTTTGTACAAAAAATAGGGTTTTTCTCCCTGTGCGTTGTGCCATGTGGTACGCGCTTATGATAGGAGGCTCCAAATGAAAAAAAATTTATATTTTTGGATTTTTCATGAAAAATCATGACTGCTGGTGCATGGCCAAGAATTTTGGGCAAGTTTTGAGTCCTCAGGAGGTCAAAAACACTCAAAAAATGACCTCTCTGCCCCTATTTTGACAAACAGGAAGCAGTCTTGGGAGATTGACGTTTTGGAGGGGCAAATGGGCACCAAATTCAAATATTCCACATTGGTTGGAAAGTAGACAGCTAGGGATTTCCAACAAGCACACTTGGGATCAATTTGGACTTCAGTAAGTGCCTCAAAATCAGCTCCAAAGTGGCACGACGCACACAGATTTTGGCGTGGTGCACAGAGGATTTTTGCTCTATTTTTCACCTTCTAGCTCAGAAATTTGGTCAGTTTGACTAGTTTTGCTTTGTGATGTAATTTTTGATCTATCTTGATGTAATTGGATAAACATGATGTAATTTTCGCACTTATTTACTTGTTCTAGAGGATTCATTCACTAAAAAGTGAAAATTTAATGAATGAATCAGTTTCCTACCTTATAGAGGCAAGTTGTTTTGATTGCCTAGATTTTAGTGCTTTGTTTAGAATTGGTTGAAATAGCTCCTAGAATGATGAGCTCGACCCCTAGAGGCAAGGGAATGGGTTGGGCTAGTCTATATCATGTAATTTCTAAGTCATTTTCAGGGTTGGACTCTTGGGAAAAGTTTGGCACTCTATTGTACATTCATTTCTACATTTTTGGCAAAGGAAAGACCAGGGTTTTGCAGCACTATTTGGGATCCATGTGGCTTTATGTTTTGATGGTGTGCTTCTCTGAGTAATTGTAAGTTCATTAGTGTTATGTGTATCATTTTCCTGCTTCTTCTTCTAAATTTGAACAAATGAGTGATTAAGGTAGAATCCATAACTGCTATGCTCTACCTTTGAATTTGTTTAAATTTTTATGTTTTCATCTATTTAAGGAGAATTCTTGAGACTCTCTTGCTCTCCTTAGCTCCTCACCAGTCTGATCTATCCATTCACTCACTTTAAAGCATCAAAGCAATTGCCTTCCTTGCCCCAATCAGAACTATGCAGAAACTGTGCCTCATCCTCGAGCCCAATTTGCCTTTCCCATTTTTTCAACAAAAATTACCAAAAACCAAATCAAATCCTTTACACTTAATACCTAGCCTAAGATCAGTTGCAAATTTAGTCATCTTGAGCCTCATCGATTACCTTTTGCCGATATTGACCCGGATAGAGCCCTCTCCTGTCCTCGTAGGGCTAGCAACGAGGCTGAGCATGGTTTGATGTGGACCTAGAACCTTGTCTTTTCAGCCTGAGACAAATCTAGGCTCTAACACTACTGCAAAATAATGATTAGAGGTATGAATAGCCTATTGACTTTTTTAGCAAAGACCTGAGAGATGCCCCTTTAAAATACAATATAATGGAAAAGCAAGCCTTTGCTCTGGTCAAAGCTATCAAAGATTTTAGATTTTAGATTTCATATTCTCATATAATAGCTTATGTCCCCAATTCAGTAGTCAAAGATATCCTAACTCAGGATGGTTTAGATGGAAAGAGAGGGAAATGGATTGCTACTATATTAGAATATGACCTAGAAATCAAGCCAACAAAGTTATCAAAGGTCTAGGTTTAGCCAATCTCATGGCTGAATCGAACTGTCAGGCCTTAGACATAATTTTTATTGCAGAAATGGACAATGGGGAGGAAATGCCGACTCCACCAATCAGCAAGGACTTTATTGAATCACCATGGTATGCTGATATCATATATGTTTTACAAAATTTACAAGCTCCTCCTGAATTATCCAGGACCAAAAGCATGTTTTTAAAAATGAAATCTTTAAAATTTTGCGTACTTGAAATTGCTTTGTTTTGGAGGAATCATGAAGGTATCCTTCTTAACTATTTATTGAAAGAAGAATCTGACAAGGTGTTACAAGAGTTTCATGTAGGTGACTGTGGAGGAAAACTTTACTGGAAAACCACTGCTGACAAGATTCTTAGAGCCAGTTTCTATTGGTCCACTTTGTTTTCTGATGTAAAGAAATTTGTAAAATCATGTCATAAATGCCAAATTTTTGAAGGAAAGAAAAAGATTTTACCCCTCCCCCTGAAACCAATATTTGCTGAAGCACCTTTTCAACAATGGGGTCTTGACTTCATTGGTGAAATCCACCCACCTTCCTCTGCAAAACATAAATGGATTCTCACTACTATAGATTACTTTACCAAATGGATAGAAGCCATACTGTCAAGGCAAGCCACTGATACTGTGATAATAACGTTCCTTGAATCCAACATCCTATCTAGATTTGGGTGCCCAACCAAAATCATCATTGATAATACAGCAGCCTTCAAGTCTAAGAGAATGATTGATTTCTATAATAAGTAACTTATAACTTTGGGTCATTCCACAATTTATTATCCCCAAGGAAATGGACTAGCAAAGTCCTCAAATAAAAGTCTTGTAAATATCATCAAAAAACTGTTAAAAGACAACAAGAAAACATGGAACAAGAAGCTAGTAAATTCCTTATGGGCAGACAGGCTAACCACAAAGAATTCTATTGGTACAAGTCCTTATCAATTAGTTTATGGAATGGAAGTTGTTTTCCCATCTTCCTTGGGAACACCAGTGATGCAACTGCGTCCAGAGTTGCAGGTTGAAACAAATGACATCCAAAGAAGAATCAACCAAACAATTCATTTACAACATACCAGAGAAGAAGTGTACATCATATCTCAAGTTGTGCAGGAAAGGATTAAGAAGCCTTTTGATAAAAGGACTAAGGCATAAGATTTTTACCTAGGAGACAATGTTTTGAAATGGGACTCAAGAAGAGAGGATAAAGGTAAACATGGGAAATTTGATTTCGTATGAAAAGGCCCATATTCTATCTATACATTCAGAGGTAATAATGCTTTCTTCCTCAGAGAGATGGATGGCACATAAGTAGAAGGAGGACTAGTTAATGGTCAAATGCTTAAACACTACATTGAACCTAGTTACTGATTCCACTAATCATTTGTAAATATTCTGTTTTTCAAAGTCTAGAGTTGATTGGATAGTGAATCTTTGGAGTTGAAGCCCAAAGAGAAGGCCCTAAGCCTCAAAGGTTTTACTGTCATAAATAGAAATAATGCAGAAAAAGTAAAAATAGAAAAGTTGCAGAGTAACATCACAACAATGTAGAAGGCCATTGATCTACAAGTTCTTGACATTTCACTAGGAAATGCCATCCCCAAGTGGAGCCACTGTTAGGTTCCTACACCAATAGGAGTCATAATTTTTGAATGGCTAAGATTAAACCTGTAATATGTACATACCTTTGCTTTCTGCAAATTTTTCCATATTCAAAAAATTAAAAAATGTAAAGAGGGTATGTCCTAAAAGAAAAATCAAAGGAAAAAAAGAATAAAAAGGTCAAAAAAGATGAAAAATATGAACCCCAAGAAAAGAAAAGACCATGAAAGTGTGCTAGTCAAAATGCCACTACTATTTACTTTTTATGTAGAATAAATGATTGTGTGCAGTTTGTAACCTATGCCACAATCCATGATAGTCAAAATATTTAAACTTAACTATTTCATCTTTATAGATAGAGAATAAAAATCTGACTAAACGGTGTAATCTTGATAGATAAGTATATTAGATAGAGTAAATAAAAATGAGCTCAATTGTTTAATTTGAGCCCTTGGATGTAATAAGAGTAGATTTAGCTAGATTACCATCGTAAAGAAAATAAAATGTTTGATAAGGGTTTGCTAGATTAAATGCACCCTAATAAAGAGAAGTAAAAATGGTAGGATGAGTAGATGTGTAAGTAGAATAAAGGTTGCAGAATTGTGATGATTATTAGAAAAAAGCATATTTATCACCCTCATCATGAAAGTTGTAAGTTTGAATGAGAAATGGGACTGGCATAAAATGCACAAAGTCAAAATTAACTAATTTCCCCTCACTCATTTCACCCTTTACTTAACTAATTTCCCACAATAAATTTGAAGTACCCAAAATTTTAAGTCAAAGGGGCTTAGAGCATTTCTTTGACTTCTGGAGGGACCAGACCCTCGGCCCAATGACTTATAGATCTTGAGTACTAAAATCCCATCATAAACATTCACCCCCTTCAAGTCATTCATTTTCCCCTATTAAATCCCTTTTCCTAAGGTTAAAACACCATTTTCCTAAGGAAAAGCAATTTCCCCCATGGATACCCCTTTTATGAAAAATCCAAAAAAATGCACTTAGTCTAAGTTATAATTTTTTATGTAAAAAGAAATGAAATTACAAAAACACATTATGCTTAGCGCATGTTATGAAACCAGCTCACAAAAGATAGAAAAGATAGATGAACGCCTTAGAATTTAGCCTCTTCGAGGGGGCAACCTCCTTTATATTACATAAATGAACAATTCTTGTATGATACAAATGGCAAGACCTCCTTTCTATATATAGGAGTCTAAGGGGTCATAATATAATCAGAGCCGACATAACAAGAATAATGTAAGGGCACAATAATAACAATAGTGGGCATCTTTGGGGACTACATGGGTACAACAATATAATAAGGGGGTTGTACTAATAACAATAAGGGGTTACACTAGTAGTATAGGGACCTAACATGCCCCTCTCCTTCAAAAAGTGTTGTCCTCAACACTTGAGTAGTTCTTGATGCTTCTGTATAAAATCCTTGTCCTTCCATGTGAAATATTCAATAGGTAAGTTCTTCCACTTGATGAGATGCTTTGAAATTGATCGATTTCGTAGCTGTCAATTTCTCAGTTCTGTAAATGCTTCCGGTTCCAATATGATTTTTCCTTCCTTGTCAAGTTCTGGCAATATTGTTGGAACTGGGATATTCGAAAACTTTTGAATGAGTTCCCACCCTGCTTCGCCATTCTTCCATTCATACCTTCCTTTGTTTATCAAATTTCTCTGATACCTAATGTTATGAAAGCAGCTCACAAAAAGATAGAAAAGGTAGTTGAATGCCTTAGAATTCAGCCTCTTCAAGGGGGCAACCCCTTTTACATTACACAAATGAACAATTATTCGATGTGATCTTTCACTTCTTGAACCTTTTTCTTCTTGATATGTCCTTCTATCTTGAGAGTTTGAGAACTAGTAATTCTTGTCAATGCTTTACAATATATGGTCGGAGTGGTAATTACACAAATGAACAATTATTCGATGTGTAGTATAGGGGCCTAACATGCCCTTCTCCTTCAAAAAGTGTTGTCCTCAACGCTTGAGTAGTTCTTGATGCTTCTGGTTTCATAACATTTGGTATCAGAGAAAATTTGATAAAAAATAAGCTGGTTTGATAACATTAGGTATCAAATTGCTCTGATACCTAATGTTATGAAACCATCTCACAAAAAGATAGAAAAGGTAGTTGAATGCCTTAGAATTTAGCCTCTTCGAGGGGGAAACCTCCTTTACATTACACAAATGAACAATTCTTCAATGTGATCTTTCACTTCTTGAACCTTTTTCTTCTTGATATGTCCTTCTATCTTGAGAGTTTGAGGAGTGGTAATTCTTGTCAATGCTTTACAAGATATGGTCGGATTCATTTCTTCTTTCTCTGGGGTTGGTTCCTAGTGTATATACTCTTCTTTTGATGTTTCTTGATCCCTTTCTTCCTCCTCTTCATAATCTATGTAAAATAATTTCTTCTCAGCACACTTATGACCTTTAGTGCATTTTCTATCACAATTGTAACAAAGCCCTTTTTCTCTTTTCTCTTCCAATTGTTGTGGTGTAACCCTTGTAGGTTGTGGAAGGCTAGGAAAAACAACACTTCCATTATTATAGTTGTGAGGGGTAGACTTCCTTGTTTCCATAATTTTACTTTCCACTATGTAACAAAGCTCTTTACTCTTTCCAATTATTGTGGTGTTGCTCTAAAGAAGGTGTTGCTCTTTGTATCCTCATAATGTGCTATCATTTCCTCCGTGAAAATTGACCACGTAACAAGTTGTTTACAAGAACAAAGCCCTTTATACCATAAAAATTGATCCGGTTCTAAATATGAATATGAAATACATACCTTTTGTAACAGTGGTACACCATGTAGATCAAAATATTGCTTCAGTTGAAGTATCCAATTTACTGGATCCTTGCCATCAAACTTCCCCATATCGCCTTTTCTTGATTTTAGGAGCTCGATCTTGAAACTATTGTAACTCTGTAATTTTGGTTCTTCCAGTTCTGAAATTGTGATCTGCAGTAGCCCTCTGTTTCCTCTTTCCAATGCCACCAATCTAATCCAAATTGGATTCTCGCAGGAAGAGTTATGCCAAATCTCCCACGGTGACCTGATTATAAACTAGTTCAGTAGAGCGAACTTGTACGACATGCCATGTGTCCCTGTTTTTACCTTTGGCTCTAAAAATATATATACAAGAAACTACAGTTCATCCTCTTTTTGTACCTTCTTACAAAATTTCAATCCGATGCTGAGAGAGAAAGTTATGATGATTTTCCCCAGGTCACCTGTTTGGAATGTAATTCAGGAGTCTGCAAAAAGACCAACTTCCTCAGATCATATCTCCGCAAATATAGTGCGAAAAACTTTGAAATTCGGACCCGAGGTTTAGCGTGATTTCGTCTCAAATGGTTTTTTTTTCATTGATGAAATGTCCCAGAAAAAAAGTTATAGTGAAAATGCCACGATGACCTATTTGGAGCAGGGAAACCCTAGAATCTAAGGCTCTGATACCAAATGTTATGAAACGAGCTCACAAAAGATAGAAAAGGATAGATGAACGCCTTAGAATTTAGCCTGTTCGAGGGGGAAACCTTCTTTACATTACATATATGAACAATTCTTGGATGATACAAATGGTAATACCTCCTTTCTATATATAGGAGTCTAAAGGGTCATAATATAATCAGAGCCGACATAACAATATTAATGTAAGGGCACAATAATAACAATAGTGGGCTTCTATGGAGCACAATAATAACAATAGTGGGCATCTATGGGGACTACATGGGTACAAAAATATAATAAGGGGGTTGTACTAATAACAATAAGGGGTTACACTAGTAGTATAGGGTCCTAATAGTGCACTTCGTTTGTCCCCCGCAATTTTCATATTAACTTTTCACATTATTTATATGTTAATTCCCGAAAAAGTCCCTTTCCCATATATTTTATTAAACCCCTTTAGTATTAATATCCCTAAGTTTGAAATATAAACTTTATATTACCCAACCCCGATAAATGACATAATTAATCGATCTGTGATTAATTAAAGTCAACCCATTAAATAATAAAATCTTGTCCAATACTTTAATCCTCGCTTAACCCCTCATTAAACTAAAACCATCGAGATTAAATGCCCGCTGGGCCCCTCCATTACCTTCCATGCAACCCCCACGCCCGACCACCACACGATATCCCCCTCCCCATATGACAACCCACATTGATTTCGTAAGGGCCCGAAATATGAACAATACCTACCTAAAATGGGTTGTTTTCTACCAGGCCCTCGAGGCAATGTGGCACTCGATGAGTGGAATTGGGTGCACTGCCCCCACCCCCCCCAACCAATACCGCTAAGTGCCCAAAGGTCGTGCGAAGTAAACCACTTACCACCAGCCAGCTACTCGCCAAAATAGTCACTATTCATCCTGATACCTGCCAAAATAGTCACTGTTCATCCCGCTACACGCCAAAATGGTCACTGTTCACCTGTACCCGCCAAATTTACTTTTTGCACATAAATCCAAAAAAGCCCCAAATCATTCTTTTAACTGTAATTTTACATGCACACACCTGTGAACATTGAAAGTCGTCAACCCATGTACACCTGCACTCTGAAGACGCCAAAAGATCCCAGATTGCCTTCCAGCCTAATTGAAGCCTTTTCAGCCGTTCAGAATTGCTAGTTACCTGGTGCACACCCAGTTTTCTTCAATTCTAGGTATTTAAGCCACAATCCATTGAAAGCCCTGTTAATTTCCAAACTAGTCTCTGATCTTTCTTAATTGAAATAAAAGGGAACTTTAAATAACATAAAACCCACCTGGAACTAGACCCCCATTACCTCAAAGACTGAAAATTTGGTTTCCCCCATTCTTAAATCCATAAGAACTAAGAATGGCTGCCCCAATTGCTATGGATGTCAGGCCAATTACCACTCCTCACCTGGACCTGGACCACCTTCCTCTTACTGATAAAGACTTCCAAATCAAGGAAACCTCTGTCCATGAATCCCCTTTAAAATTGTACTTCCGATACAGAGACCAATACCTCAACGAGGCTGATAAAATAGGTCTGTGGGAATCTAATTTTCCCAAGTATCAGTTCCCTGAGGTGCAATCTTTCTAGAGATTGTCCACTATTGCCATGCAAACTCAAAGGGTAGTGATGTCCCTTAACCAAACCATCCTTTTCACCATCACTATCGAATCAATCAATGAAATGCTGCAACTACAACCAGGGCAGAACTTAACCCCTATTTCCATTGGAGACTTACTAGACAAATTTCCCAAGCTTACCACTGCCAAGCTTGCTCAAATGTTCTAGACTTTTATTGTAGAAGAAAAACATACCCCACAAGATCCTCCTCCATATATATATACCATATTTTCTCAGTTTGGCCAAGACATTGTGTCAATGATATCTAGTATCTTAGGCTATACAACCAATGAATACATAGATGAAATCATCCTAGCCTTCATGTCCATTTTTACTCCAGGACAACCCCTTGCTGTCATGTATGATTATGCCAAGTACATAGATGATAGGATGCATTAGAAATTTCTGAGAATGAGTAATGAAAGAGTGTTTAAGTATTCTTTACTTTTATACCACCTTTTCTTATATTACCAAGCTGAAAAGTTTCCTTTCACTCTCTAAAAGCTTGACACTAAAGGTCATCCTAGGTCAGTAATTTTTTGGACTCCTTTGATACATAAGTATGATTCCCCATATACATACATAGATTTCATTGATCTTTTTGTACATCCAGTAGTGACCGTGTTGCTAGGAAGTCCTCCTCCAAGAATCAACTTAGATATCAGGAGGATCCTGTGGCTGTCAAAACAACACAAAGTGGGAGATTGGTACTTATACCAAAATCACACAGAAATTAGGATCTATGGCTATGAGTTGGCCCCATATAAACTACCCAGATACCTCCCAATGAGGTTATTTGCTCTGGAGTACTATAGGCAAATAATCAACTCAGATGAGGTGCATTTTGTTAAGGCCAAAAAGAAGGCCCAGCTCAGAATCAAAGATCAACTAGGCCCCTTTGTATGTAATAGCAGAGAAGCTGGGAAAGAAGCAGAGGAAATCCTTCAAAGACTTAAACTAAAACAAAGCTTCATGTGGAGATATGACCCCTGTGACTTTATATGCAATAGAAGACAAAAAAACAAGATGGCTCCCTACATTCATCACCGAATCCCTAAGATAGAGAAATATGCAAATCAATTGGAATGGGTGGAGAATACCTTAGTGGATAGGGATAGCACTGAAGTAGCAGTTGAAAATGCTCTAATTGATTTAGAGAAAAGGCTTGATGAAGGTTCTTTCCTGCAGGTGCTAGGAGAATCTCAAGTCCAAGGATAGTCCCAAATCCAAGAAGAATCACAGGCACAGGGAGAATCTCAGGCACCAAGTGAATCACATATAGAAGAAGAATCCCAGGTGCAAGAAGAGTCAAAGCAACCAGACCTATCAGAGGAATTGAATCAAACAGGTATACAACAACCCACAATGAGTACTCCCCCTAACTTGCAAACTCCTTTAAATGAGGAGAAAAGCCTTAAAAGAAATAGGGAAGAGGCCACTACATCAGGCAGAGCAACCATACAGACATATGCAGAGACCAGCCAGGTCAAAAGGCAAAGGTTGAATCCTATCTCTGAACAGGAGTTTACAGAAGAAACAATAGGGGCTACCAGCACAGAAAGAGAAAGAAGCAGGCCTGCCACTCCTTCTGGGGGCACACTAGAGCCTTCCACATCAAATACTCAGATGTTGGAAAGGCAATAGAGTGTTGAAGTGTCCTCCTTTAGGATGCCAGATGACAGGGACCAAGACATTAGAGAAAGGTACAAGGATATAAAGGCCAGGAATGAGAGGCTAAAAGCCCAGACTTATGCTCAGTACCTCAAGATGGCACCTACAAACCAAACAAGGCTTATGTCAGCCTATGATGTTAAAGAAGGCAAGATGCAGATGACATTTGTCAAACCTACCAGTCAGCAACCAAGAACATTCGCTGACTTTAAGAAAATAGATTCCGAAGTGCTGGTAAAGGACACACATCCTATTGACTAGAATGAGCTGCACAAACAGACAGGGGAGATGATTTACTCCTCCTTGATAGGGAAAGCCATTGTAGCTCAACGATTGTAAAATTCCCTAAATAATATATTAGCTCAATTCCAATTGGAAAAGGTCTCTTCACATGCAAAGGACACCAGAATCAAGTCCTTGGAGGACTTCATCATTGAGTTGGGACATGATCCCAAAGATGTGAAGGCTACTGAAAGACTAATCAAGAAGAAAAATGATGACATAGCTGCTTTGAAGAAGCAAATTAAGATTCCACCACTACATCACTAGACAGTAGAGGTCCTAGAGACCTAAAAAGGACAAGAAGAGCTTATGGACTTGGTCCTAAAGCTAAATGACCAATTGAAAGAAATAGAGAAACAATTTGACACATTGATTCAGTCCAAACAAAGTGAACTGACCACCACTTCTACAAGTGCCATTCCCACAGTAACAACTACAGTTCCCTCAACATTGGAAACAACATTGGCACCAATAGCTCTAGCTACCACAGCACTTCCAGTCACAATTGAGTCTACAACAACAGGTGCTTCATCAGAAAAGACAACAGAGTTAGTGAAAGCCATGGAAGAAATGTCCATCCAAGCAACATAACTCAAGAGGCTTAAGGAGAAAGTGGCAAGCTTAGAGACTAATTGCAAGCTTGCCCAAATACAACAGAGAGAAGAAACACAGAAAGCCCTAAGGATGGGTGAGAAGATTAAGGTCCTATAAAAGGATCTAACTCTACAAAAGCCACTAGTAAGTACTAAGGAGATGCTCTGGGCCAATATCATTGACTCTGTCAATGATATTTGGCCATCAATTCAAGTAATATTTGAGCAAACAGAATTGGTGAAAGTGGCCACCGAGGCTATTAAGAAAGTAAAGGAAGATTTAGGAGACCAGCCTGAGGAAGCTAATCGACTCATCCATTTCTTGAACAACAAGAACATGCATGAACTTAATGAGATTGGTGTAGAAGACAAAACTGAGGCCATCATAGAAGTCAAAAAGGTTCTTTCTAAAAGAAACCTTATGCTTAACTTGGAGGAAAAATGCCATAACATGCAAGTGGGCATTGACATATTCATGGAAAAGTTTCAAATTTTGAGGAATAAAGGCCTTCCAAGTCCTATGGTCATCCATGACAAACTTATGACCCAATTGGACTACACTGACAGATTAAGGAAGTTGGCTAAGGATCAAGCAAGCACTTCAGGTATCAAGGCCTTGCCTATAGGGAAAGTATTGTATGATACTTTAGAAGATCTATTCTTTCTGGAGCATGAGGTGAAACACTTGTTTTTCACCAAGCCTAATTTTGCCAAATACACTAAGGCAAACGAGATCTATAGAAGAATGCTCAAAGTAAAGTTACCTGAGGCTGAATGGTGGGAAAAAATGACAGATTTACTATAAGTTACCACAATAAATTTGAATGGTAGCCAGATGAAACAGGTAAATAGGGTCAAAGAGTAGCATGTTAAAGAGTATCAGTAAAAGAATAAATACAAAGATGATTCCAACGTACACATATGAGACAGCTTAAAAGGGCTCAAGTTCAACTGCAACAACCAGCACTACCACAATAAGAGGGACCACATGATGCAGTTTTCCATTTGTTTCTATCTTCATGCTTGAAGATATTTTTATTTCCTTAATTAAATCTCAAACTGTTATGAGATATTTTGTAATATTTTTTGTATAAATACTTCCCATTTCGAGGTATTTAGTGTGGATTCAAAGACATTTCTGTAGACTTGTATCTAAAATCAAAGTGCTATTGTATAAAGACTAGATTGGCTTGCTCAATTATGGAATAAAGTTCAGACATTTTACAGGATTCTTGTGTAAAGCGAAAATCAAATAAGTATTCTCTTGTGTGTATTATTGTTTTTCATTATGTTTATTAATAATCATATGTGTTTCTATGAAATCTGAATTGTAAACTAGGAATGATATTTCAGAACTTGCTTTAATGCACTCCGTTTTGACTGTTTACCTTCTTAATGTTTTATGCTAAACTATCTTAGTTAGGGAATTCTTAAATGCTCCCTTACTTTTGTAGTTTCTCTTTGTGGTCTATGTAGCAAAGGATTCTTAATTGATCTTCGTTGATGATCACCTTATGTTCCTCATTATGATCTTGGTCCAAGGATTCTTCATTGCCCTCTTACCCTGGTTAGAATCATTCCATCCGTCAGCCCTTTGAAGATTTGTCTTTTTCTTTGCTAGTCTGCCTTTGTGAACACTCCCTTTAATGATCTGATCTAGTTAAGTTATCCTTTGATTGACTCCATAGCCCAATGGCATAAATACCTGGTTCTATCCATCTGTTCCATGAATTCCACCACCCAACTTTCAATCAAAATCAAAATCCTCATGAGCATTAAGAACTAACCTAAAATCCCACCCAAAAAAAGTTAAATTATAAAGAGGGAGCCCTCTCTGGACTTAGGTTGGCTAGAACCTGAGTCTAAAGATTGGTTTGTGGTTACCTCGAATTATTCCTTCTTTTGATAACTTCTAGGGAATACTTCTGAGTGATAACACTACATACGATATGTCTGCATCAGCATTCTCATCAAAGTCTCCCATGAACAATCTGAAGTTTTGCTCATGATTATCATTTGTGAGATGACTTGCATGTTGTTTCTTCTTCTGTTGTTGTTCATGATATCTCTTCTTCCTAAACTCCTTAGTTATATGACCAAGTTTTCCGCAATAAAAACATTTAATTTAAGAGTTGTTTCTATTTGGATGCATACCTTGAGTTTGATTTGGTCTTTTCTGTGAGTTTCCTCCGTTTTGCTGTTGCGGATTTCCTTTTCCTTTGAAGAAGTTCTTTTTCACCATCAACGCAAGATCTAGACTCTCGGGCTTCACAGTCAATCTTATTTCTTCTTCTTGCATTAATATTCTTGTCATTTCTTCAAACTTTGGGATTTTCTCTCTCGCATTTATCCTAGTGATAAACATTTTGTAGTCATTGGTCACACCATTCATGGTAATTGTTACTAGATTTGTATCTGAAACTGTTTCACTAATGTCTGCCAATTTTTTCTTCAGATATTTGATCCTCGCTATGAAGGAAACAACTGTTTCATTTTCCTCCATCTTCAAGGATAAGATCTTGCTCTTTAGGAACATAAGACAATTTGTATTCCTAATCTCATACAAATCCTTAAAAATTCCCAAAATTTTGCTTACTGATTTGCATTCTCTGATATGTGGTATGATGCAGTCTTTCACTAACGTCTTCAATAGTGTCCTTGCTATACCTTCTCACTTCTCCTAGTCTGGGATTGATGCTGATCTAGCTACTGGTTTCTGCTCATCCCCATTTGCAATCATCCAAGCACTTTGCACTTCTAGCAAAGTCTGCATCTTGAATTTCCAATTCACATAATTGGAGCCATCGATCTTGTTATGCTCATTCAAGTATGCTTCGATCATTTGATTATTCATCTTGGCGATTAAAAAAAAATTGACAGGTAAAAAAAAAAATATGTTAGATCTACCACAGATCTCTATGAAAGACAGTGTTTGTGATCTTCGCGAGTCCTGGTTCTACTCGTGGATTCCTTCTCAAGCTGACCTCAACCTCCATGCAGCCTTCTCTTGGCAGCCACGACCAAGAAACAACCCCCTTTTTTCTTTGCACGGTCGGCGCGATTATCCAACATGGATTCACAACGGTCACCGCGATTATCGAACATGGATTCGCGATGGTCATCCAAAATAAAAATGCAGGAAGTCTCACAATGGGATCAGCACGATTTTCCCCCAAACCACACGATGATTTCGCCTCAGGAGCATCAGCAAATCCTTCACTCAGCAAAAAGGTTTCTCAGTCATGTCTCTTTGATATCGTGTTAAAAAGATATGTTTGAATTAATAAAAAAACATCCGTTGGTCAGCTGTACAACAGAGAGTCTAAACAAGGAGAGTCTGGCTCTACAGAACGCTCTACATTGTCCATGTACATCACACATTATATAGCAATCATAGATTTAGGGAAGTTAGAACCATACCCTAGGAAATAGAAACTAATTCCTATCCTGACGTACCATGAACCAATTCAATATTTTAAGATATTCTCCATTATCTCTAACAATTACATTCTACTCCATCATGAATTCTAAATAATTTGGCAGTTTCTATTACCACAAACGGACGAGTATCCCATTTGTTTCAATTTCTTAATAAGTTCCTTAAGTTCTCAACCTGGAGGATGTGGCCTAATAGTCAGCAGGGAGATTTTTCCGCCACAAGGTAGAGACTATATAATTCTAATGCAGCTACAACCTGCAAACCTAGATCTATTTCTAGCTCTATGTAGGTAAGTGTCATTTCCATTTCTAATTATGGTACAAAGCAGTGTTGGAATCTGCCTTTCAACCGGTTTATCCATCCACTTAATTTTTAGGGTTTTTATATCCCACATCTAATAATGGGTTGCTTAAAATTGTATACAGTAGAATCACCCTTCAATCTACACTCATATTGAAATCAGCGTTAATGTTCACTTTCATTTTCAAAGTGGCCGCCTCTATCGAGATACATTTCCTTTTCTCTATTTTCCACATTCTTTTTCTCTAGTTTACACATTTTTTTGATGAGATGATAATGTTGGGCTAAATTTTATCCGAGAATAAACCTATGGAGGAATTTATGTTTTCCTCTTCATGCCATTATTACAATAATGGTGGGAAAAAAATCATTCAGAAATCTAATGTTGCAAATGGGTAAAAATTCACCTCGTTAAATCATGTAATTCAAATCTCTGTTTCCTCAAATGAGGGTGAATTATGTAAATCAAATCTTTGTATTGGGGTATAGCATTTTTTTAATGGGAAAATTCTTGTTTTTAGGCAAAAAGTTGAGTTAGGTTTATTTACTTTCATTTTGAGATGGTAAGCTATATCATTTTTTTGAAATTATTCTATCTTTCTCCATATTTTTTTAGGGACACTGCATCCTTATACTTAACATCAATATAAGACTAACCAAACTATGAAAAATGATTTTTTATTATCCAAAACCAAATGGTCACATTTATTTCCAAGCTCATAACAAGGATTTCTAGCTTTCCGCCCTCCATTTATCAGTTTCCCAATGTCATAGTTTTAAATGATCTTATGAATATAAATGAAATATTTGTATGCACGTCCTCCAAGTTGTTCTCCACATATAGAGAAGTATGTGAGGTTATTTTTACAGTTTTAATTATAATAACTTTCATTTTGTCATTGTTAGGAATGATACATATATTCAAAAAAAATTCTTGACGATTTTTAATTACTTAGAGAGATCATAAGGACTCTTAATATAAAGAAGAATATATATATATATATAAAACTAGGAAAATTTAGTTTGTCTAAAACAATCTTCTAACCTATGTTATCATTCTACGTGACCAAAAAAATTATGAAGCAATACCATCTTCTCCAATCCATTAGCCAGGAGAGAGAGTTTTGTTAAATTTAGTGGTATGTTCTATGTTTGCAACAATTACTTAAACATACTATTTGTTTGGTGTGTTTTATATTCTTTCCATGACTAGCAGTAGGTATTGTATGTTGCGGCGGGTGTAGCGGAGGCTCACAAGGGGGGTGGCAACCCGCCTTGTCGAGGGGTTATGTGGACCTAATAATAGTTGGGCATAGATGATGGGAAGACATTCCCATTGTTTTGTGCATGGGTTTTGCACATTTTTTTGGGCATGATGATTCTCTGCCCATGGTATTTAGTAGATCCGGTCAAGGGAACTACAGTTATGTTATAATATGGGGTTATGGAATGAGGTTTATGAATGCTTTGACATGTATATATATGTATTGTAACATTGAAAGAATATAATGAAAAATCAATCTAGTAGTCCTACTTTTTGGATCCATGGGAAAATCTTTGTGTATATTTCTTTTATGTTCTCACCGTTGTTTATTTTTCTATTTTAAGAATTTGTTTGTAGGTAATTTTTGTATAGGTTTGAAACCTACATTAACATCATTGCAGTAATTGTAGATAGAACATCAACAATACACACAAGAAGATATGAGATGATTTGATTACAACTGAGGGTCTCAATTATATACCTAGGTAGGTACCTATTCATGCATGGTCATGTCCTTGGAGACATGAGCATTCAACGCTGATAATTAGTTAATTAATCATTATTTATATTATTTATGATATTTCCATGTATATTTTATTGATAATGTGATTTTAGGAAGGGGAATTAGACCCTAGTTGCACTCTTTAACACTCCCTCTAAACTAGGGAAAAATTCCACCTCTCAACATCCATCCACTGCTTTCTATCGTGCCCATCATGTGTCATATTTGCAACTTGTCTCCTATATGCTAAATATTTGATATCATAGTCCCCTAAGAAAGGATTGAAAGAGGGTGAGTCACAAGACTCTACCATCCTTGCCAAAAATGACAGAGGCAATTCCTTATGTCCAATGATAGAACCCATACCAGGCTTGATCCTCAATGATCAAGTTGTTGAAATTCATGCATCTTAGTCATAAGAAATACTCCAGTACATGACTCGTCCATCGGTAGTACTAATTAACCCTAACCACTCTTCTCAACTCAATGGCTAGATGAGAGGTACTTCCCAAGCATCTCAAATTTCACAAGTAGGAGATGTGCTGGGTATCCACAAGGGAAGGTGAACAAGTCACCTTTTTCTCATATAGTGAACTCCAAGTGAAAGGTGAACCACTTACCCTATGTTCACATACTGGGTATGTACTTCAGAGGAGAAGATTAACCACTCACCCTGTGTTCACATGTTGGGATATTTACTCCGTAGGTGAAGGTGAACTACTCACCCTGTGCTCATATAGCTCCAAGAAGCACCCCAGGCCCCGAGAAGATCCCAGAGCTCAATGTTCAACTCAATCAAGATCCCTCAATATAAGGAATGTTGCTATGTTGAGGCTAAGAAATTTTCTTTCCCTAAGGCTTTGTGAGGATATTACCAACCTCACCATCCATCCATGGGAGCTTCAGTGCTCCTCCCAGTAGGATATAGATGTATGATGATACACAAATCACTAAAGAGTTTCTTCAAAATGCACTATCTTACAGCTAGTCATTCTAGCAACAACGATATTAGCAATCCTTTGTTTCCTATACATCTAGGATACCAAATAAAAGTCATGTTAAAGAAAATATTTAACTAACATTGCTCCCTATCACTCAAGGAGACAAAAAACCTAAGCTTGTCTAATTCATGAAGGTGCCCTAGTGCCTGTTCCGCACAATATACAATCAAACTCTCTTTGGTCTAAGGTGCAAACTATAATACAAAGCATACTTCAAAAAAAATTGTAGTGATGATATTATATTTCTATATATATTTTATTCATAACAAGCTTATAAGAAAGGGAATTAGCCCCTAATTACACTCTTTAACAAGTTATCACATATGAGTGTGTTTGGACAAAATGCAAAACAATACCAAGATCTTTGATCCATTGACCAAGAGAAAGCTTAATTGTCACATGTTGCATTATTTTATTCCTACCCACATGTGAGTTTGTGTTCTTTATAAATTCCCTAAATGTCAAACATATATATATTCCAAAGTTCTATTTGTTTGCCAAAAACCTTTCTATTTAACATTTAAACATAAATCAAGTAAGACGTTGGCAATGGAATGATTGATTTTGGGACTATGTAGAGATCATGCAACATCTTATTTTAAATATGATATGCATTGAATTTTCAATTTTACTTCATTCTTGAAACTTTAATCCATTTAAGATGTTAAATGAAAATCCTAAAAGTGTTTGTAGCAGGTTCTTTTCATTGAGGTTGTCTTTGCGAATATCTGTCCACTAGCTGTTGTAGTTGATCACCGATTGATTGGGCTGACAACCATGTTTGATTTTACTAGTTATGCACTAATACTTTGGAATCTTGATAATGTAATTAATTATTCCACATTGAAATGCCATGTTATATATAAACGCGCTCAACTATCAGTTTGAAAATGGGTATTTTCTTGCGTCAACAATAAAAGTTGTATGAACATGTTAGTGGAATTAGTGATAGGTAGCTCTTTCAGCCCGGTAGCTTGTTGATTACTTTTTATTTAAAGTGAAACTGCCAATGCTTCTTCGTGCATGAAATTTCTACCAAAATCGGGTTCCTTAATCAGAATCTCAAGCCCAATTTGGCCATTTGGCTATGTATCTACGCGATTCAGGTAAACATATTTGGAAAAAGGTTCAAGAACATTATTAAGATATTTGAGGTTCTGTCCTTTCCTAATATTTTACAAGACATTTTATATTTATACTTAGAAGTTTATTTTACAATGCTATTAAGATATTTGAAGTTCTTTCCTTCCTTAATTTTTAACGTGAATGATCTGAATTTAAATAGAAACACAAAAAATTATAGATATAACCATAAACAAAAAGATGCATTAGAAATAACACTTCATTTTATTAATATCAAATACTGAAATATGATTACAAACAGAATGGACATAAGACTAGCTGGGGTGATGGTAGCTTATCTCTGAGAAGAGATGTGGCAGCGACATGCCTTTGAACTGTGTTATAATGAGGATCAAGGGCCTATTTATTATTGGAAAATATGAGAAAACCCTAAACAACCGAAACCTTAATCCCAGGAGATGTAACACCAAGAGTTTGTGGGCCCCGTTGGGGTTAGTTGGGCAGCCAACTTCTTGGGATCATAACTTGGTCATATTATCTTTGTTTGGTGCATACAATACCTTGTTGGAAAGGTGACTCTGAGTACTATAGGTTTTTCTACAAGCCCTTTCCTACAACTAGGAGCCTATTGTAGACCTCAAAAAATCGTCATTTAGGGGGTCAAAACTACTTCAGAAGTTCATGACCTGAAAAATGCTAAAAATAATAAATGTTAAAATAAACAGGGAAACAAATGAAACTAATTGGAGGTCTAGGTGGGATAGGTTGGTGGCCACCAATATCCACCTGGATATTTCCTCCCCCTTTGGGAAGAAATGGTCCCCATTGCGTGTAGAGCCTCCATGAGGTGAGAAAATTTATGTTGTACCTGATCCCTAGTGAGCCACTTGCCTTGGTGCAGGAGTTGGCTAGATTTGACAACCCAAGATAGTTGGATCTTATGCTGGTGAGTGTTCTTCGCCTATGCATCAATAATCCGATCAGTTGTGGCTTGTTCCATGTAGTCTAGATTTAACTCTGCTGGTGTGAGTTGTTCTACAATGACTGACGTGTCCAGTAATGGTGGGAAGTATGGTCGAAGGTGGTCCACATTGAACACTAGGTGCAGACCAAGGAATGGGGGAATGCTGAGCTCAAAATCATTGTCTCCCACAACTTGGTAATGGTGTGAGGACCATATCACAGTGGTCTAAGATTCCGATGGGCTCCGGTAAGGCATTCTTTCTACAAATGCAACCAGACTTTGTCGCCCACCTGAAACTTGTGTAGCACTAGATGTTGATCATGTCGGTATTTTTACTTGGCATTTGACCTCTCCAAGATGCTGTGAACCTACTAGAAGATGTGTTGGATTCATTCAATAATTTTTATCGCTTTTTCTTCCTCAGATGATACATGTGAGGATTATGTGTGCGTAGTCACCTAAGGCATGGCGACATCAATCAGACACAACGGTTGAAATCCTAGACCCACTTGAAAGGGACTACGACCAATTGAGCTATGGAGATCTCTATTAACACTATGCTACTTCATTCTTGAAACTTTAATCCATTTAAGATGTTAAATGAAAATCCTAAAAGTGTTTGTAGCAGGTTCTTTTCATTGAGGTTGTCTTTGCCAATATTTGTCCGCTAGCCGTTGTAGTTGATCACCGATTGATTGGGCTGACAACCATGTTTGATTTTATTGGTTATGCAATGATACTTTGGAATCTTGATAATGTAATTAATTATTCCACATTGAAATGCCATGTTATGTATAAACACGCTCAATTGTCAGTTTGAAAATGGGCATTTTCTTTCGTCAACAATAGAAATTGTATGAACATGTTAGTGGCATTGGTGATAGGTAGCTCTTTTAGCTCGATGGCTTGCTGATTACTTTTTATTTAAATTGAAACTGCCAATGCTTCTTTGTGCATGACATTTCTGCCAAAATCAGGTTCCTTAATTAGAAACTCAAGCCCAATTTGGCCATTTGGCTTTGTATCTACGCAATTCAGGTAAACATATTTGGAAAAAGGTTCAAGAACATTATTAAGATTTTTGAAGTTCTGTCCTTTCCTAATATTTTACAAGACATTTTATATTTATATTTAGAAGTTTATTTTAAAATACTATTAAGATTTTGAAGTTCTTTCCTTCCTTAATTTTTAACACGACTAATCTGAATTTAAACTGAAATGCAACAAATTACAGACATAACCACAAACACAAAGATGCATTAGAAATAACACTTCATTTCATTAATATCAACTACTGAAATATGATTACAAATAGAATGGACATAAGACTAGCTCGGGTGATGGTAGCTTATCTCTGAGAAAAGATGTGGCAGCTACATGCCTCTGAACTGTGTTACAATGAGGCTCAAGGGGCTATTTATTATTGGAAAACATGAGAAAACCCTAAACAACCAAAACCTTAACCCCAGAAGATGTAACACCAAGAGTTTGTGGGCCCCGTTGGGGTTATTTGGGCAGCCAACTTCCTGGGGTCATAACTTGGTCATATTATCTTTGTTTGGTGCGTACAATACCTTGTTGGAAAGGTGACTCCTAGTACTATAGGTTTGTCTAAAAGCCCTTTCCTACAACTAAGAGCCTATTGTAGACCTCAAAAAATCGTCGTTTAGGGGGTAGAAACTACTTCGGAAGTTCACGACCTGAAAAATGATAAAAATAATAAATGTTAAAATAAACAGGGAAACAAATGAAACTATCCGGAGGTCTAGGTGGGATAGGTTGGTGGCCACCAATATCCACCTAGATATTTCCTCCCCCCTTGGGAAGAAATGGTCCCCATTGCATGTAGAGCCTCCATGAGGTGAGAAAATTTATGTTGTACTCGATCCCTGGTGAGTCACTTGCCTTGGTACAGGAGTTGGCTAGGTTTGACAACCCAAGGTAGTTGGATCTTATTCTGGTGAGTGTTTTTTGCCTATGTGTTAATAATCCAATCAGTTGTGGCCTGTTCCATGTAGTTTGGATTTAACTCTGTTGGTGTGAGTTGTTCTGCAATGTCTAATGTGTCCAGTAATGGTGGGAAGTATGGTCAAAGGTGATCCACATTGAACACTAGGTGCAGACCAAGGAATGGGGGAATGTTGAGCTCAAAATCATTGTCTCCCACAACTTTTGTAATGGTGTAAGGACCATATTAGAGTGGTCTGAGATTTCGATGGGCTCTGATAAGGCATTCTTTCTACAAATGCAACCAGACTTTGTCACCCACCTGAAACTTGTGTGGCACTCGATGTTGATCATGTCAATATTTTTGCTTGGCACTTGAACTCTCCAGGATACCGTGAACCTGCTAGAAGATGTGTTGGATTCGTTCAATAATTCTGATCGCTTTACCTGCCTCAGGTGATACATGTGAGGATTATGTATGTGTAGTCACCTAAGGCATGGCGACATCAATCAGACACAACGGTTGAAATCCTAGACCCACTTGAAAGGGACTGCGACCAATTGAGCTATGGAGATCTCTATTAACACTATGCTACACATATGGAAGAATCTCATCCCATGTTCGAGGATGCTTGGAGCTGTACATGCAGAGTATGTGCACTATCATCCTGTTGATGACCTCCATCTAGCCATCAGTCTGGGGATGGTAGGCAGTCGACTTGGTGAGATTCCTTTCCAATAATGTCGAGAGGCTTAACTAGAATGTGCTTAGGAACATGCTATCCCAATCTAATATATTGGTCTACGAGATCCCAAAATGTACCCATACTCGTTTAAATAAGAGTTTGGCAGTGTGCCCTATTGTGATTCTTTTCTTGCATGTTACTAATATACCCATCTTAGAAAATTTGTCGATGACCACAAATACATAGTCATTACCATGTTTGGTAGAAGGGAGACCAGACATATAGTCCATGGAGATGGATTCCCACAGTTGGCTAGGAGTAGGCAGAGGAGTGTACATGCCTTGCTTCTTGATGGATAGCCTAGCAATGGTGCAGATAATGCAGGAGCCAATATATTTCCCAACATCTAGTCAGATTTTGGTCCAGTAGAAGTACTTTTGTAGTACAACCACTGTTTTCTCCACCTCAAAGTGTCGTGTGATTCAACAGTAGTGTGCCTCCCAAATTAGTTTGGCACACTCGCTTGAAGGAACACAAATGTTGCCTAAGTACCATAATAATGTGTCCTAGAGGTGGAAATCATGAACTTTCTTCCCATCTTCTAGCATCTCGTATGTGGAGGTGAACTCTGGATCATTTTTTATAGTTGCGACCATCGATAGGTCTTGTGACCAAAAGAGTTGAGAATAGTAGTCAGTGTTGCAACTCGAGGTTGGCCGAGGTAGCCTACAACATGATTGGTTCTGCCTTTTTATTATTTAATGTTTAAGTGGAATTGTTGCAGATATGTAGACCACTTCTGATGGAAATCATTATGCAAATTCCTCTATTGTTGCGAGATAAAAAACCAAGGGTTTGGGTTGAGAACCCCAACAGATCAAGGGGCATACACCGACAAGAAGCAAGAAAACAAGCAGTCCTAAAGCTTAAACTACTAAAGTGAGATGAAGAGATAGTACCTGTAGGTCCTAGATTTGGGGATGTTCCCATAGGGTCCAAACCCTATGCTTCCCCCAATGCTTCAAAACCTGCAACTTATTCCACAAAAGCATATATACTAGTAGTAGTTCAAAGCATGTTCAATATATGAATGTTAGATCATATATGCATGTAGATATAAAAAATGAAATCATACATAATTAGATCATAACATGAGTTAAAGCATAAATATCATCACATCAGGAACAAGACAAAGCTTATTTATTGATGTCTGCAAAGAATGTGGAATAATACAACTTGATTCGACCACAGCTCCAAGTGAAACCTTCCTCCAGATCCGACCAACCAGAGCCTCAACAATCCTCTTTCAAATGTGTACACATAGATGCCATATAAAGGAGATGGACATCTCTATGAGGAAACAATTTTTCCTATAGTTGGGAGTGCAGGAGGCACAAGGATAAATCAAACTTGATTAGAGACCAATTGGATATAATATCAATATCCTATGTTTCTCATCACCCCAAAATATCCTATGAGGTGTATTTATATTACCCCAAAATAGTTGTTTCAGTTGGGATACAGATAGGCCACGGGATCCTGTAGGTGGGCTTCTGGTGTAACCTATAAACCCCACCTATAAAATAGGGATTTTACATTTTCTTAATATTTTAAAACATATATGCGGGTTGGGTATAGCTGGACCTGCATGTGCACGTGCTTCTTGAAGGGTAGAGTCGCATATGGAATTTAAAATAATACTTTTTAGTAAATGGACCAAGTCTAAAGGGAAAGGGTTCTCCAAGGCCATGACTCAAAGTATCAAGTATACAACGGTGATAAATGATGATATAACAGATGCCCACAAATATATGAGGTCATAAGGGGTACATTATGGCCGAAATGTATTAAGTGTATCGAAAGAATCATGCGAGGACTTGGGAGGAGATCTCCAGATTCTAGTTTGCCAAACTAGTGGAAGGGATCAGAAAGAAAGCTCCTATTTGAGGTGGGCATATCGATGCTCAGAGATAGTAGAGCATGTCCGCATATCAAGTGTAGAGTGGATCAAATATCTATACAAGTACAAATGAAATTGATAAATACATAGTGGATCATCTGATCAAAACCACAAAAGTACATATCAAGGCCATGTCACAATATCACATATAAAAGAACTGATCAAGGATGCTAAAGGAGATATATGATCACTAATGTGGCATAACTGATCATCAAATTACCAAGTTAAAAAGTGGAATAATGGTACTACATGCAACTCGGGTGCCATCATATTAAATTCTGTTGTGATGAAATGGAACATATAAGGTGGATGGTGTCACTGGTAGAAAACTAGAGGGACTCACAGGTGAACCAAAAAATGCTAATGCAACTTGAGGTCTTCGCCGACCGCCATGGTAAATTTCTACACTCTGGGAATAAATGAGCTGAAGTAAACCATGTGAGAAATCATTTGATTACTGGTCATTGGTGTATACCGTTAACAAATGTGAGACAACTCACTGATAACAATGATGAGATTCAAGGTACACCAGTACAATCTAACGAGTGTGAATAAATGAGTTGAAGTCGACCACTTGAGAGAATCTATCAATCAGGAGACATTGATGTATTCTCATTGTCGATAGTGAAGGAGTCTACCACTAATGACCGCAAACCCTAAGGTACTACCAAAGGACTCTGGACCTTATTCCCAGAGAAATAATTTGAAGTTGATGGGAAAAGATCTATTGTAAGGAAGGCATTAAGGCATCCCACATCAATCCAATGTGAGTGTAACCTACATGCCAATAACTTGGAAGGAATCAGATGAATAAAGATGCAGTCACCATACTGAAGCACGTTTTTCGCATACACAATATGTGGCTAACGCGTGATAGAAACCCTCTAAACCAAGAAATAATGAAAGTTGACATAGAGGCAAGGAATCCACCAATAGGGTCAAATGGAAACCAAGGTACTTCTCGAATCCCAATGTGTGATAAGGTAAGTTGATGTTGAACACAAGGGAAACCACTCAGTCAAACACCCATGATACTGACCAATGATTACTACAAGGTCACCTATCAATGATGGAAATAGGCCAGGGTGCAGCTATAGGCATACTCTCAGAGAAACTTGTTGAAGTTGATAAGAGTAGACTTGCCAGCAAGAAGTCAATGGAGACCTTATTAACTAGCACGCAAAAAGGACCAAATAGTTGATGTGATACTGACCCTAACTCTGATAGAATGGGTATGACCGACTGAAAATAATTCAAGAGACACCGTAGAAAGGTCGACTTAGGTTTACTTCCCTTGAACCAAAGAATGACTCAAATGTGACTATATGGTAGCATATCATAACTTTGTATAAGTTTGTCATGGAGGAGGCATAAACAAACTCTCCATATGATTGGAAGAGATAACCAACTAGAGGAGTATTGACTCAATGACAAGGTTATGGCTCTCCTAAGTCAAACTAAATCCCATCCTGATGGAGGAGGTAGTTTCTTTTAGTGCTTTTTTCAAAGGCGACACAATTGACTCTTGCTGTCATCAATCGTGAAAGTAATGTCCTATTCCATTTATTTTTGCAATATCTATATATATATATATATATATATATATATATATATATATATATATATATATTTGTGTGCTTTCATATTTAAATATCGTAAAAAAGAATAAAAGAATGACTATCGTATAGTGGAAAGAAAGAGTGTCTAAATACATATGCACTAGTTCCTGGGAGTGCAACATTCCTATGCTCAATGCGAGGTGAAAAAACTGGTCAATGACACTCAAAGGAATGTTATTTCCACAGGAATAATGTGTCAAGTTACGGAGGCCAAGTGATTGCAAGGTTGATTTTGTAGAAAGACATGGTAAAAAAGTGGCTTATACACGACTCCAAGTGAAGCTAGCTTAAGGCCAAAAGGTACAAATGGTAAACATGAAATGCAACAGTACAAATCAACATGTGGGAGCCTCTAGGGTATAAAGCTAGAAAAATAATGAAGAAGAATAGGAATGAGGCTTCATCGCAAAGTAATGGAGGGACTAAAGTGGACTCCCCAGCCTAAGAACAAAAGTTCAGCATGGGTGCCATGTGACAACAAGGTACCATCTAGTGCACCCATGATAAGGTTGGCTCTACCACACAAGTTATGACACTTCTAAGCAATAAGAAGGTTTTGTGCCATATCTTGGTGAGGTTGATATTAAGGCCAAAATGGAAAAGGAAACTAATAAATGCACAATGCAGGTGAAAACCTAACTTATATGCTAGTTTCAAGAACCAATACCTGTCAGAGCGGGTCAACCATAAAAATGACCAAAGGAGAAGTATTCCAAGTTCTATAGACATAATTAGGAACACTAGACAAGAAGTTAATACATTCCATATATAAACTTCAGATAAAATCTTGTGTTATAGAATACAAAACTTGAAAATGTGTACCTTATATGTACAATATGGTATAGGGAACCATGCAACCCTGCGACTTACGCATAATAGCTCTTTAGGACAAGCCCCTTGCAGGACTTAGGCCAAGGAATTCTTTGGTTGTTAAAACTCATGGCTTCAAAAAGTTCCTCCTGCAAAGGAACTCAACTTCCAAGAAATCATGAGAACTAGAAGGATCAAAAGAGGGAATTAAGGGGTCCCATGTCCCCATAGGAGAAATCACTCGGTAAACTGTTGAGACCAAGTCCCGAGAAGGAAAATAATAGTTCAAAGGATCCTTCTTAGAAGAAATTGAACATTGAGGACACAATGACACAGAGTTCACCTGTGGCCATGTAGAGTCTACCTGAAAACTTGGAACATACCAAGGGGTATTCTATAGTCAATGCGAATTAGGGGGGCTGATTATCAGATTCAAGTTGATCAATAGTGACAATATTTTTATTATAAGGAAAATACATCACTCGAAAGAGTCAATACACCACACCATTTATGTCATAGACAAAATCATGCCCAAGTAGCATATTAAAGTCTAAAGGGTGACCAACCATCATCATATCAGTTAAGACAGTCTTCCCACCTAAAGTAATAGGCAATTGAGGAAGAACACCCATAGATTCACCAAGTCTTCTATCATATGCTAGCAACTGACTATTAGCTGCAAATTTTTTTGGAGAACTCAAATATTTCCAAGTCAAGGAGGATATAATACTTGCAGAGGATTCTTCATCCACCATACATCAATAGAGGTTTATGGAATTAACTCTAACCCTTATTTGGAAAGGTGTAGCAGAAGGAAGATGAGGCTCGACAAGATTATCCCAACCAAAGGTGACACTCCTAGAACTTGGAGGGGGTACACTCGAAGAGATCATAATTCCCCTTAGACCAGAAGACTCTGTACTAGAAATCAGGAAGACTATGTTGTTAGACACTTCACCCCCAAAAATAGGATTGGAATCAACCAAATATTGCACTGGCTCAATCACTTCATCAAACAATGGTTGATTATACTGTTGAGAAACCATAACAAACATAGGAGTAGAAGAATTGTCGGACTGAGACCATAACCTTTGTACCACTACCAGGTCACAAATGAGTAAGATGGTCTCCCTTACATAGCTTACAAGGGAACTTTGGTTTAAATCTTCTGTGCCTATGTTTCTCATCAACATCCACTCTGCCAACATGACTAGCAATGGTTGGGGAGAGTCCCCAACATGACTCGTAGAGGTTAGTGACTCTTTCCCAAGAGAGATAGGACTTGTGCCCCCAGCCCTACTCACAGAAGAAGGTGAGTCAATAGAAATATCTCACAGAGGTAGGTGACCCATTACTAGTATGACTACAGTTACTACACTTATGCCCCTAGTCCTAATCATAGAAGTAGGTGATTCAACAGAAATATGACTCACAAAGGTAGGTAACCCATTTTTAGTATGACTTGCAGTGATTAGACTTATGCCCCCAGTGTGACTTGCAATGGCTAAAAGGTCATCTCCAACATGACTTGCAGGGTTTGGTGATGATTCATGTATAGAACTATTCTTCTTCTTCTTCTTCCTCTTTCTCTTATTTTTATATCTCTCATTATAAGAGGGAGGAAAAGGAGGAATCCTAGATTTCTCTTTTGAAGAAGATGAAAAATTAACACCCATTTGATGCCCTTGAAATAAAGAATTCATCTGTGAAGCTTAAGAACATTTGGAATATTCAGAGTGGACCACAACCAAACTAGTAGTCCAACATTCAATCCAAGAATATTCAAAGTGGCCATCAAGGGGGTACCAACATTTGCAAAGAAAGGAAAAGCATAAGGATCCCATTTTACAAGGGTCCCTTGGTTGGCTTCCATAGGAATATTGGCCATACCCAACTTATACAAAAATCCTTTCCTTACGAGATCGTACAAAATACTTTCCAAGGTAGAGAAATGCACAACCAAACCTTTGCCCTTAAGGAGGAAACTCCGCAACTCTCAAAAGAAAGATCAAAATCCTTTCAAGACCAATGGAGTGGTTGTTGAGTCAATCAATATCTAAGGTCAAAAAGTGACAAGACAAATCTACCTAAAGCCAACTAAATAGAAAGAGAATAGATCACTCCACTATAAAGTCCCTAAATATGCAACCAATCAAGAAACTTCCATGTATTTCCGCTCCAGGTGATGAGGACCAGACACCAAAATAAAAGAAAGTGAAGTAAAGGACCTTTCAAAGATATTTTGGGATAGCTACGGCCTAAACGTACCGTCAAAGGTAACATAAATAGTTAGGCTGACACCCAGACAAAATCCTTTTCTGGTGCAAGTACATGAGCTTTGCAAGGGAACCCTCTGTTGAAATTTGACAATGAATTATGTAAATATGTGTAAAAATTGTATTAGTTACTTCCACGTTAGTTTTATACTAAAACAACAGTTATGTAATGGAGGAGGATCTTATAAAATGGATGAATTACCAAACTATTTTAATCATGAAGAATCATTCTTGATCAAATCAAGAATCCAATCCCTTGCCCCACGGATGTTTACTTGACACATTGTCAAGGTTTTAGCACGTAAAATCGTGTGTTTTACTTGTGTGATTGCATTCAGTTTCCATTCAGTTTCATTTCATTTCTTTCTTGTTTAATTAACCACTTAAACCTACAAGTGGTATCGGATCCAGGGGGCGCACTGTTTGTTCTCTGCCGAGAGAAGAGCCGTTGCCGTTAAGCAGGGTTCTTTGCATTTTCATTTTTTTTGCAAAGCCAGAAAGAAGAGTTGTGAGGTTTTGTTGGTGGCTAAGAAAGATTTTGTCTGTCTACAAAACAAAAATAAAAGGAGACTGCCACCGAATTTTGAAGATTAGGCCGGTTTTGAAGAGGAGCCCACTCGAATATCTACCACTGATTTTCTGAAAGAAGAAATTCTTGCCGCCAATTTGTTTCAAGAACAGCTGCCGCCGAGAGTTCGTTTGTCTGGAAAAAGCCAACAAAAGAGACTGCCACTGGTAAAAAAAAATAAAAAATTGCAGTTTCGATCAGCAGAAATGAGTATGGGTATTTTTTTTTTCTCATCTTTAAACAACATAAATGAGAGTTCATTTGTCTGGAAAAAGCTAGCAAAAGAGACTGCCACTGGTAAAAAAAAAAAAAAAATTAGTTTCGATCAGCAGAAATGAGTCTGGGTATTTATTTTTTCTCATCTTTAAACAACATAAATGAGATTTTTTTGTTCAGTGTTGGTGAATTTGAAAAAAATTAGGGTTTGAAGTAATATTTATTTTCTCTTGAAATTATATTCTGTATACTTGAAGTAATCAATCTGTGTAGTAAGATAAAAGAAATTCTAAAAAAATCAGGGTTAAAATAAAAAAAGGGGCAACAAAATTAGTTTTTTGTGTTGAAAATTCAGAAAATTAGAAAGAAACCCTAGTTGAAGGCAAATTGTGGAGAAATTCAAATTCAGAAATAAACCCTAGAAGCACAGTTAGAAGAAAATTAGAAAGAAATGGATAAAATGACAAATGCAAAGTTCGAGGTGGAGAAATTCATCGGCAAGAACAACTTTGCTTTATGGAAACTGAAAGTTAGGGATTTGCTAGTGCAACAAGGGTTGCACAAAGCTTTGGACAGGGCAAATAAGAAACCTGCTAGCATGACAGATTCAGATTGGGAGGACTTGGATGCCCGAGCTCTCAGTACCATTAGGTTATGGTTGGCGGATGAAGTTCTCTTCAACATTGTTGAAGAGAGTACAACTGTAGGTTTATGGGAAAAACTGGAAAAACTATATATGAAAAAATCGTTAACCAATAGAATTTATTTGAAAAGAAATTTGTACAGTGTTTAGATGAAGGAGGGTACAAATTTACAGAACATTTAAACATTTTTAATACACTTATATGCCAATTATCAGATATGGAAGTTAAAATTCAGGAATAAGACAAAGCTATAACCTTGTTGTGTTCTTTTCCCGAGTTGTGCGACCACTTCGTAACTTCAATAAGTTTGAGCATGCCTGATTCTTTGAAATTTGAATCAATTGTGGGAGCACTCTTATATGAAGAAGTACGAAGGAAATCTAGTACTGAAACAGCTACACCAGAAGCCATGATAGCCAGAGGACGGTGAAAGGAAAGAGGAGAAGAAACAAGGGGATCTTCCAGATCAAAATCAAAGGGAAAGAAGTGTAAGGAGAAATGTTGGTATTGCAATAAATTTGACACCTCAAGGAAGACTGTTGGAAATGGAAAGAGTTTGATAACCAAAAGAAGGAATAAAATCAAGTTGATTCAAGTATAGATGAAGTATTATCTTCTGAATAATTAAGTATGATAGATGAAACTTTACCTGTATGTAATGTTTGTTAGGACTTTGAAAGTTGGCTGTTAGACTCTTGTGCTTCTCATCACATGTGTCCACACAGAAATCGGTTTACTTCATATGAAGTTGTAAATGATAGTTCTATGTTTATGGTTAATAATATATCATGTCAGACTGTTGGGATGGGAAATATCAAGATTAAAATGTATGATAACACAGTTAGAACATTAACTAGTGTTAGACATGTAACTGAATTGAAGAAAATTTTGATTTCTTTGGGAGTGTTGGATTCAGATGGTTATAAGTTTATAGGTCAGAATGGAGTACTGAAGGTCTCAAAAGGCGTGCTAGTTTTTATGAAAGAATTAAAGGTCAGAAATATTTACAGACTCAAAGGAAGTACTCAGGTCAATGAAGCAGTGATTGTGTCAGAGAAGGAAGAAGAAGGTACTCGCCAATGGCATCAACGATTGGGTCACATGAGCGAGAAAGGTCTTCAGGTACCGATTTCTATAAACATTGTGTGTATGGAAAACAACGTAAACCGAGGTTTAAAACTAGAAGTCATAATAATAAATAAATTTTGGACTATATTTATTCTTATCTGTGGGGACCATCTCTTGTTGTATCGTATGAAGGTGATTTATATTTCTTAAAATTTATTGATGATTTCTCTCGAAAATTTTGGGCCTTTACGTTAAAAAAGAAAGCTGATGTATTCAATGTCTTTAAACAATTTAAAGAAATGGTAGAAAAAAGAATAGGAAAATCAATTAAATGTTTAAGAACTGACAATGGTGGTGAATTTACTTCTCTAGAATTTAAACAATACTGTAAGGATGAAGGAATTGTTAGACATAAACCATGGAAAATTTTAGGGGCGAATGTTCGCCCTTAGGCGAAATTAAGAGGTTTTAAATTTTTAGTGGGTGAATATTTTGTATCATAGTACATTTTTAAAAATTGCCTCAAATAGCCCACCATATTTTAAGGGAGAGGGTAAAAAAGGTAAATTTAAGGAGTTACAACCTTCCATTCGCCCTAATTTTCAAGAATAGGTTTTATTTAAGTGAATCCTATGGGCCAAATACCATATCTATAAAAGAGGTATGGAAAATTAATAAAAATATAAATAACTGAGAGGTATGGTAAATAAATAAACATTTTTTATATTTACTCCATAAGTCACCTTATATACATGCAAGGGTGTAAACAAATAAAAATATAAATAAAGTGGAGGTATGGTAAATAAATAAAACCTCTTTTTATACTTATTCAAAAGCTATGGTAAATAAATAAAAATATAAATAAACTAGACGTATGGTAAATAAATAAAACCTCTTTTTATATTTAGTCCATAGCCCTCTTTCTATTTATGAAAGCTCAAAAAAGAAGTTTTATTTAAGTGAATCCTATGGGCCAAATACCATATTTGTAAAAGAGGTATGGTAAATTAATAAAAATACAAATAAACGAGAGGTATGGTAAACAAATAAAACATTTTTTTATATTTACTCCATAAGTCACAACACTCAAAAAATGCGTTATATTTGGGTGAAACCTATGGGCAAAATACTATGGGCTAAATACCATGGGCTAGATTATTATTAATACCATGCAAAAAAACATTATTAACCCTAATATTAGTATTAATAAAATTAAAAATGGCACATGGTATTGACCCATGGTATTCACGTGGAATGTAGCCTATTTAAATGGGGGAATTAAACTAGCATAGATCCATCTTTGCCTTGGATCTACTAAGCCCCAAGGTATCAAATATCGTGATATGCAAACTAGCATAGAGTGAAAAATATTTGATCCCTCTCGGGGCTTGGTGGATCAAGAGTAAAAATGGATGTTGTAATTTAATGTATGTTAAACATTTTAACTTGGTTAAAAATAAAAAAATAAAATAAAAATCAATTATCAATTTTATTAATTTTTATAAATTAATAATAGTAATTTTTAAGCTCCAGGTTTATGATAACCCATGGTAATACCATGGTATTCATGTGAGAATAGACTATTTAAAGGGGAAATTCTTTCATCTTATATCCATCTTAATTCTGGGTCTACCAAGTGCTCAGAGGGATAAATAGATTTCATCCCCCTAAGAGTGGTAGATGTGGAGTTAAGATGGATATAGGTTGGTTTTTATGATAATGAAGATATTAAATAGACTTAGGAAATTATATTGTAAAAACATCTTAAGGTGAATGGTTAAAGCTACATTTAGTCACTTCACAAAATTTAGTAAAAAATACCAATATCTCCATTAATATTAGTTTTTAACTTTTTCTAATTTAACAAAAAAATTCAAAACAATAAAACCTTATCACTCTTTCCGCATCACCCTCACGGAAGATTTCTCACCATTTTTCAAACATTCTCAATATGATATTTTCATGAAAAAGTTTAGGTTCTGATGTTGGATTAGTTGTTTGAAAAATAAGTTGGTTTGTACAACCTTTCATCTTCTGCGCTATTCTTAGTTTGTCCTAATGATCTGAAGGGGTTGGATCCACTGCACCATATTTTCCTAAATGTGGAGATTGTTCACCAAAAAGGAAATTAATCTACATGTTACAATGCTGTTAAAAAATGTGAGACCTATGAGGGTAGTGAATTATGCTAATAAGAAATTTAGATTGGGAGAGACGTAATTAAATTTTATTGTTTAATTGAAGATTTCCAATTAAAATAATAATAAATATACATTTCTATATTCATATATTGATTGGAAGGATTCTCAGAATGGTCACTTCTTTCAATTAGATCCCCTTCAAGCCTTTGGGATACCTAATACTTTCTTATATAATATAGTTGGGGCTTGCTACTTGTTGGCGTGTTGAGTGTTAGGTTCCCATATTGTCTATTTTTGACCGTATATTTTGCTATTATATTACCCTCTTCAACCCTTAGTTGAAAGCCTTTGCTAGTGTTTTGGCTTAATCACTCCAAAAGGTATATAGTAACTCTCCTCATTGCTATATGTTTAATTATTCAACACGTAATCATGCTATCTTTATAATTGTTCCCTGAAGTTGATTAAAGTGCTGACCAATTGTTGAAACTGCCTAACTGGCAGGATCACATTTTGCAGTTGCTGAAACAGCGGAAGCAACGCAAACCGTGAAGCTAAAACAGTAAGAACAACATGACCCTTGAAGCTGAAACGGCACGAAAAACACGCGCACTTTGAGGAACAATTGAGATTTGCGTAACAAATCTGCATTGGCAAAGGAGTCTGACCGATTACTATATTGGTCGTAATGATCATGATCCACATGACTGTAACAATATTTTGTTATCAAGAACTGACTTTCCTATTTTTGGTACAAAAGGGTTGAATCAGAATGTATGAAAATCTTTTGTAATAGATGTCTCCTCTATAAAGAGGAGACATCTACATTAGAGGGATAGACAGAAAGGAGGGGAACAAGCTGTAACACAGAAACTGTAGTGAAGGGATGAGACTGAATCTCTTTTTGTAATATGGTTTATTGGCAGATGAATAAAATTCTATTCTAAGTATTTTATCTTAGTTCTGTGTTCTAGGGAATCTTGTGAGAAGGATAGGGCCCACCTTCATCACAATATTCACCCATCTTCTTTCTTTTGTGTGGTGTGTGTGTGATTTCTGTTTATATCATGAGTACTGCTTCTAATGATATTTACTTTTGCTGAAACTCTGTTTTCCTTTTTAACTGATTGATGTTGTATATGAGTGCCTCACCGGTGATTAGGATTTACAGAGTGTATTGGTGAACTGGACAACAGAGGCAGGTGTTGAAAGTCCTTACTCTAAGATAGGGTCCTCATCCTTTGTTGCAGGACAACCATCACTTCCTTTTGCAGATTTGTTTCCTTTAAGTTATTTGTTCTTACTTCATTTCTGCAATAGGCTGTAACTACTGTAACACAGAGTAGGGATTTAATAGATAGTAGACTGTTTATACTATAGCTTTTAATACCATTAAGATTCAGTACATACAGTACGTAGTCACCTTTGGAATAATCAGACTTTCCCGGGTTGATAATTTATGTGGCACTCGACTGTTTTATTAATAGACAATTAAAGTGACCAACATTTTGGCGCCGTTGCCGAGGAAGGCGACTGAAGATTTTAAGGGTATTAACAATTTTTCTTTAGAAATGCAGGATGCATGAGAGGACGCAAGAAGGTTAACCATTCAGGTGGCAAAGGCAAAGGAGGAGGAAGAGAAACTTTTACTGATGATATTATTTCAAAAGCTGAGACGTCCCAGAGGTTAAGCTCTTGAAGGCCAGAGACCCAACACTCTTCCCAGACAGACTATCAGACAGAGGAAGTAGTGGGACCAGAGAGGGTTATAGAACCATCAGAATATACTGAGGAATTGGTGGAAGAAGACGAACGACCAGTAGAAGAACCAATAGAGGAAATTAAGATGGAGGAACCAGTGCAGGACATTGAAATTCCAACAGAAAACTCCGAAGACTGTGCAAGCGCATCAGGAAAACAGCCAATGGAGGATAACAATGAAGGAATTTTTGGTGGAGGTCGCAGAATAGAGGGAAGGGGAGAAAATTATCTCTCCACCCTGGAATTCCCTATTGGAGATCTCCCCAGAGGAGCAACTCCTATGAAGAATATCCCACTTTCAGCATTACCCAATTTCCATGGGTTATCCACAGAAGATCCTGATGAATTTCTTTTTGAATTTGATATATTGTGTAGAAGCTATGACTATGTTAATGCTGCTCAGAAATTGAAGTTGTTTCCAGCTACATTAAAAGGGAACGCATTAAGATGGTTCATGAGCTTGGGAGCTCATGTGATTACAACATGGGACCAGATGAAGGAGAAATTTTTGGCTAAATACCAAGATTATTGTCGAACAAGAGAAAAGAAGGAGGAATTATTCAAGATGACCCAGAAGGAGGACGAAAGTCTGGACGACTTTGTGGAAAGGTTACAGTATAACTTACAGTGATCTGATCATCCTGATATGAGTAAGGATATTCTCAAGTCAATATTGCTAAAAGGGGTACGAGATGATTGTTTAGATATGTTGAATATGCTTGGAAAAGGAGACATATCTAAGGAATCCTATGATGAGATTGTCAATCTCTGTAAAAGATGTTCGAGAGAGCAGCAAGCAGACCAAAGAGCAAAGACAGTACATACTCAAGAGTCCAGAAATCAGCAAGTGGAGGAGCAACACGAGCTGAAATTGGTAACTTACTTGAAGAATTTAAAACTGAAATGTTAAGCTCTTTTGCTTCACAAATTGATACCTTGTAGGTTAAAAAGAAGCAAGCAGAAGCAGAAGCTTCTCTGGCTATTTTCTGCTCTAAATGCAGGGAAAAACACCCACTAAGGGAATGCCCCCTGGACAAGGTACCAATCTGCACTATCTGTGAAAAGGACCATGAGACTCAACAATGCCCTTCTTTGCCAGGAATAAAAGCAGCACTGCAGCCAACTAAAGAAGAAGCTGAAGCAGTGTACCTCCTCACATAGAGAAGGCAATGGCAACCATGAGGACAAGGTACGAATTCTAACATGTCGTTTAATCGTTGGAATAATCATCCTCCTTTTCAAACAAATTACCCACCCTTCAATAAAATGTAGTACCCACACTTTAATCAAATGAATTTCCCACCCATGCAGCAACCGAACCCTCCTTTTGTTGATCCT
This sequence comes from Pinus tabuliformis, assembly GCA_031772625.1. Lineage (NCBI taxonomy): Eukaryota > Viridiplantae > Streptophyta > Pinopsida > Pinales > Pinaceae > Pinus > Pinus tabuliformis. The sequence goes on along the minus strand of CM062806.1, from coordinate 324,732,996 downwards.
ACGATGTGGAATCCCTGGGCTCTATAGCAAACCTATTTTAATCAATGGAACCCAAATTGGACAGCTCCACAGATCCCATTTCCAAACCAATTACCTCAGTATCAGCAATCTCTCTCCTTACCATCAAATGCTCCACCAAATAATTAGACAATGAGGCCCCAGCTGCTTGTACAACCTAACCCCAACCCGAATAATAATAAAGCTCTGCAGGTAATTTATGTTCAAAACCAACTGGTTTCCCCTATGCAATGTAATGACATTCATTTACGCTCTGGAAGAATAGTTGAACCCATTATTGATGATATTACTTCCGATTCTAATAAAGAAGAAATCGGAAAAGAAAAGTCATCTAATGCTGAAACAGTTGGGTCATCCTCTAATAACAATGCTGAAATAGTTGAAACATCCTCTAAAAACACTGCTGAAGCAGCAGAGCCACCATTCCCTGAATGTTTGGCTCTTACCAAAACACTTGAGCCACCTGCTTTTAATCTGTTAGGAGAGCTGCAGAATTTATATGTTAAAATTCCACTCTTACAAGCACTAAGAGATGTACCGATTTATGCTAGAACTGTTAGAGATATTTGTATTAAGAAACCTGGAAGAAAAGCTAAGGACCCCCTCACAGTTCATGTGATGGGTGATCTAGCTTCTCTAATGTCAGAAAAAAATCGTCCTGTGAAATATGGTGACCCTGGTCATCCCACGGTCATAGTACAGGTGGGGAAAGCTTTTGTTTCTAGAGTTCTAGTAGATCTGGGTGCTGCAATAAACATCATGACACTTGAAACTGCATAGTTATTACAGTTAAAGGATGTAATTAGGGAAACCCCAACCATTTTAGAGCTAGCTGACCACTCCACAATCAAACCTGAAGGAGTCATTGTAGACCTGATAATTTCAGTCAAATCTTGGAACTACCCAGCTAATTTTGTGGTGTTACAGACCAAAACAAAGTTGGGGGGTCATCCATTGATTTTAGGGAGACCTTGGCTAGCTACAGCAGATGCCTTCATCAGTTGTAGGTCAGGTTCAATGACAATTTCTAATGGATGTGAAACCAAACAGCTTACTTTGTACCCTCATGCTACACCTATGATTAATAATGATAACTCTGTGTGGTTAGATTATGAGGATGATGAGACTCAACCCATCTTGACTGTCGGACAAGCCCTAACTTTTAAAGATTCAACCGAAGATGAATTAATTAGTAGCTTTATTTCTGAACCTTCTTCGGTTAACTCTGAAATACATGATCACTTGACTACACTCTTGGAATCTGAATCACAGCAAAATCTTAGAACTGAAGAATTATCTCAGACATCAGCTAACACCCCCTCCAAAAGTATAATAGTTGAAATCGAGCCTGGCAAAACATTAAATATAAACCCTAATCTAACAGATGCTGAAACACAACAGTTAATGAAGTTACTCCACGAGAATAAACAAGCATTTGCATGGGATTACACAGATATGAAAGGAATTTCTTCTGAATTATGTACTCATTGTATTTATATTAAAGAAGGATCCCGCCCAGTCTGTCAACCCCAACGACGAATGAATCCCAATTTAAGGGAAATTATGAAGGAAGAACTTCAAGAACTGTTGAATGCAGGATTTATATATCCTATATCTGATAGTGAATGGGTTTCACCATTAGTAATAGTACCTAAGAAAAATGGGAAATAGAGAGTGTGTGTGGATTACAGAGCTCTAAATAAGGCTACTCAGAAAGATCATTTTCCCTTACCATTTATTGATCAGGTACTAGATACTTTGGGAGGTAAGAGATTCTTTTCCTTTTTGGATGGATTTAGTGGATATAATCAGATCAAGATTGCACCCCAAGATCAGGACAAGACCACTTTTACTAGTCCATGGGGGACTTTTGCCTATAGAGTTCTTCCATTTGGACTATGTAATGCCCCAAAAACATTTCAAAGAGTGGTGATAGGAATTTTTTCTGATATGCTTAATGATTCCTTAGAAATATTTATGGATGACTTTACTCCTTATGGTGTGACTTTTGAAGATGCTTTACAAAACCTTGAAAAAGTACTTAAACGGTGTATAGAAGCACATCTTGCCTTAAGTACTGAAAAATTCCATATGATGATGAATCAAGGTATTGTTTTGGGACACTTCATCTCATTCCTAAGAATTCAAGTTGATCCAGCTAAAGTACAAGTAATTCAGACTCTGCCTATCCATAAAACACAAACTGATGTAAGAATTTTTTTAGGACATGCTGGATATTATAGAAGATTTATCAAGGATTTTTCTAAAATAGCTTCTCCTTTGTTTGTGTTACTTATGAAAAATGTTGAATTTAAGTGGACTGATGGTTGTCAAAAAGCATTTAATGAACTTAAACATCAATTGTCTACAGCTCCCATTTTAAGAGGACCTGACTGGGCACTCCCCTTTCATATATCCTCTGATGCTTCAGATACTGCAATTGGAGCTGTCTTGGGTCAAGAAGAAAACAATCTTCCCTATGCTATCTATTTTATTAGTAAAAATATGACCCCTGCTGAACTTAATTATACAGTCACCAAGAAAGAATTCTTAGTAGTTATTTATGCTATTAATAAGTTTCGACATTATATTACTGGTTACACTACTTTTGTGCATACTGATCACTTGGCCATTAAATATTTAATGAACAAATCAGTTACAAATGCTCGAGTTACCAGATGGTTATTATTATTACAAGAATTTGATATCACAATTGTAGATCGACCAGGTAAAGAAAATGTAGTTGCTGATTTTCTTTCTCGGTTAAAAACTGATGAAAATATTCCAGTGGATGATTCTTTTCCTGATGAATATTTATTTGCAGTATCTACTCACTCACCTTGGTATGCAGACATTGCCAATTACTTAGTTGCAGGGAAACTACCATCACACCTATCGTACAGAGAGAAAAGAAAGATCGTTCAGCAAAGTGCTAGGTACAACTGGATAAGTGGGTGTCTCTTTCACAGAGGACTTGATCAAGAAATTCGAAGATGCATCAGAGAAGATGAAGTTTATGATATATTGAAGGCTTGCCATGATGGACCTTGTGGAGGGAATTTTGCGGACAAAAGAACAGCACACAAAGTTCTTAGAATGGGTTACTATTGGCCCTCACTTTTCAAGGACGCAAAGAAATATGTTAGGGCCTGCGATAGCTGTCAGAGAATGGGCCAGCCTAATCACAGGGATGAAATTCCACTTAATCCCCAGGTAATACTTGAACCTTTTGAAATATGGGCACTAGATTTTATAGGTCCCATCAATCCTCCATCCAATCAAAGAGTTTATATACTAGTTTGCATAGATTATATGACTAAGTGGGTAGAAGCCAAGGCACTCATCAAAGCTAATGAAGAATCAGTGTTAACTTTTCTATTTGAAGAAATCTTTGTTAGGTTTGGTTTGCCTAGAGAGCTAGTTACAGATGGAGGACCTCCTTTTAATTCTCATGGCTTCAAAGATACACTCCAGAAATATCACATTAAGCATAAAATGACTACACCTTATCACCCCCAGGCAAATAGGCAAGCGGAAAGTACAAATAAAGTCATAGAAGCCATTTTAACAAAGACAGTCAAGGAGAATAGAAGGGACTGGTTTCAAAGTTTGCCTGAAGCATTATGGGCTTACAGAACTACTTGGAGGAACACTACGGGTTTTCTACCTTATGAATTAGTTTATGGTAAAAGTATTGTTTTTCTTGTGGAATTTGAAATCAAAACCTTAAGGACTGCTTTAGCTGTTAACTTTGACTTGACTGATGCACAGACAGCTAGGTTACAGCAGCTTCAGGAATTGGATGAAAAGAGGTTGGATGCCATCCATCAAACAACCATGATACAACAAAAAAGAACCAGGTGGCATGACAAAACTATTAAGCACAAGTAGTTCCAAAAAGGTAATTGGGCCTTACTGTATGACTCCCGTTTTGAAAATTTTCAGGGTAAATTAAGAACAAGGTGGCTAGGACCTTATGAAGTGGATACTGTTTTTCCAAATGGAACAGTCAGAATCCTAACGATTGATGATTCTAGAACACCATTATTAGTAAATGGGTATCGACTTTGTTTGTATAAACAACCTATTTCTAAAGAGGATTTCAAAGCTACTTGCATGACAGACATACACTATGCCTTTTTGGGGGAATTGGCTATCCCTCAATGCACTTAATCGCCTGTTTATGTATTTATTTTTAGATTAGATTTCTTAACTAACAATCCCTGTCAAGGGTTTCCATGTTACAATTAATTATTTTGCAGATCTTAGCTTTGGATGGTGGCTGAAAAGAAAAATTCCAATATAGGAAGAATTAATCTGCAGATTGGAAAGCATTGCCATGTCATTCCAGATCATAATTCATTCCCTCTACCATTTTCCATTGCCGATACACCATTTCCCATTACTGAAACACCATTTCCCATTGTCGATACACCATTTCCCATTGCTAAAACACCATTTCCCGTTGCCGATACACCATTTCCCATTGTTGAAACACCATTCCCGTTGCCGATACACCATTTCCCATTGCTGAAACACCATTTCCCGTTGTTGAAACAACATTTCCCGTTGCTCAAACACCACTTTCCAGTATCGAAACACCAAATCCCACTACTTAAACACCAATCTTTTCCATTTCCTAAATGTCCCCATTTTTACTCCCGAGAATGAACTATTACTTCAATAGAAACATATCATTCTTTATTCAAAGGAATCAGCCATTTATCCTGTTAATAATACCCCTTCACTACTGCCTCTCGTGAATAATAAAAACCTCGTGTATAAAAACCCTCACACCTTACAAACCCTTTCTATAATGATCATTGACCTATTAAGGACGAGATAACACTTTTTGGCGCAACAACCAAAGGTAATTGTAAAGGTATGCATGTTAAGTGTGAATATTAAATTGTAGTTAATGAGGAGATAGTTGACATGACCGCTAAAAGCGTCGTACTTCCAACCATATCATTTAGCCGTAGTTGGGGGGGGATTATCGAAATATTGTAATCATGACATAACACGCTGATCACCGCCATTCCTATTCCTCGCGGTTGTGTCTAATCCACCTCGTTTATGCCTTATCACGTCATAATTTCATTTTGCAACGTTCTGCTCTGTTTCAACCTCGGTAACTCGGCTCTGCACTTTGTATTCTGCCTAAAACAGTAACTATGGGAGGAGATGTTGTTAGACATGAACTGGGCTCAACGGCATTACTAGAACTTTACCCAGATGCATACCAAATCTTCCTACAAGCAGGATGGGTGGACTATTTCAGAAGACTTCCGGATTTTGATTTACAACAGGTTCTGGAATTTGCATGCAATTTGAGGGAGGGGTACTCTACTGTCCAAGGGGTGAGAATCCCAGTAACAGAAGAAGACATAGCGCAAGTTTTGGGGCTTCCAACCAACGGTATTCGCTGGTTCAGCAGGAAGCATCTTATCCTCAATGCACAACAAGATTTCCTGTTACCTGGGGAGCAGGTGGAAGCCAAAGGCAGGGGTGTTGCGCTTCGATCACTACCACCACCTTGGCCAAAGGTTGCAGAATTCGTCAAGCATTACTTCACTTGCGAGGGCCGTTATCAGGTAGTCTACCAACATGACTTTGTTTTATTAAATCATTTACGACATGGTCGTCTAGTAAATATGCCCTATTATCTCCTTAGATGTCTAAAAAATATGGCACACTATACTGTGAACGCAAGGCACCAACTCCTTTGCCTCACGCACCATAGTTTGGTCCAGCTCCTGATAAATAGAGGCTTCAACCTGCATAATCCACCTCCCCTCAATAACCCTCCCCAACAAGCTGAGGAAAATCCTCAGCAAAATGAAGAAAATTCCCAGCAAGATGTTGAAACTCAGCAACCAGTAGCAGGAACACCCCAATTGAGCACTGAAAATCTGCAACAGTCTTCACCCCCTGATGAAGCCAAACCATCCACCCCCATAGTTCATATCCCTACCGATGATTTAGACGAGGATACCCTCATCACTTTACTTAAGAGGAAAAAGCAACAGAAAGCTGTAACCCCGTTAAAAAGAAGAACCAGGGCCTCAGTTAAGGCAACTACTATTTCTGATGATTCCCTTACCTTGAGTAAAAGTCCTCGCAAGAGGAAAACTACTGTCTCTCCTGGTTCCCTACCTCGGCAATGAACAAGGTTGTTTGCAGCAACTGAGGCCGTTATCCCAAATGTCCCTCCTATCATTTTAAATCCTCGTATTCTGCATAGCCCTAAACCTTCACCTCCTTCACTCTCAGATGTCGAAATACAGAGTGTTTAGGATTTTTTGACATCATTTCTCTCAACAGAGGCAACTGTTCCACAATAACCAGCTGCCGACACATTCAAACTAGACATCCAAGACGATATAGGACATGTGGTTGTTACACAAGAACCAGCCACTGACCCAACAGGTGTCACACAAGAACCACCTGTTGGGGAGCAAAAAGAAGACGACCTGCATGTGGTTGTTACACAAGAACCAACCACTGACCCAATAGGTGTCACACAAGAACCACCTGTTGGGGAGCAAGAAGAAGATGCCCTAGGTGAGACTCATACACAAATTGACCTAATAGGTGAAACACAAGAACCACCTGTTGGGGACACATATGATGAAGTTAATGCTGAACAACAATTCTCTTCTCCTTTGGAATCTGTAACTATAGAAGCCCCGGTTACTCTAGCCTCCCTACAGGAAGAAAATGAGTTCTTAAAATCAGAAATTAAGGCCTATCAGAAAGAGTTAGCAATGGCTAGGGAAGCCTACAAAAAAGAACTCAATCTGTACATGTTAGCTCAGGTAGCATCTCAAGCTCAAAAGAGTGTAGAGAAAGAGAAATACAGTGAATACATGTGCAGTGAATGTGGGGATATCTATACTCAAGCAGGATATAAATAATTGCAGTCCCATTGACTGGAGCCAACCCTGTTATATTCAAAAAGGAACACCCTGCTGTTACACAAGAACCAGCAGGATCTTCAAGGATTTTAGAAGAAGAAACAGAACCACCTCGGCCTACCCAAGTTATTGATGAGCAGAAACCAGAATCAAATTTTTTTGCAACTGTGCATATACAAACTGAACCTCCCTGCGTCAACAATGCTCATGCACAAACTTCCAGTTTTCAAGAACTAAGCAACACATGGAAGGCAGAATACGAGCTCTCCCAAGGAAAGGCATTTCAACAACAGAAGTCATTATGGCTTAACTATGCCTATAGAAATTGGGAAGCAATGGGACAGTCTCGTGCACAACACAAGGAAAATAAGCAATTAAAAGCCAGACTGTCCCTTATCCTCGATTTGGTCCAGCGCTTACTTGCTACAAGAAAGCCTTCTTTTAATTATTCTGTATTGTTGAGAGAACGCTTAGCGTTCCTCCAATTAAAAGCAATTAAGGATGGAAGACCACACCTGGTCTCTACACCACAACAATTCATTGAAACTTTTGCAGAAGCACCAAATAATGACAAGAACTTGTTGTGTGAACTCTATCTTCACAATGAGGCTATGCCTGAAGATAGAAAGATTAATTTAGTTCCTATTTGTGGTGATATTCAAATAAGAGCTTTTATTTCCTTTTTGGCCAACCGGCTTACTTGGCAGAATGCTTTTATGTCTGCAAAACACAATGAGGAGAGCTGTCTTCTCTGGATTCGTCTGGAACCGCAGAATGCAGCCATCTTCCTTACGGAACATCAACGGAATATACGAGAACCAGGGATGACCGATCATATTAGGAATCTGCAAGCAGTAGTCTTGGAAGACTGCCAACATTATGTCAAAACTAAAGGACCTCTGGCCATAAAAGCAAATGAATTATTCTAGGAACACTGTCCTAAAGAAAGACGGGAATATCATCCCTACAATCCCCTCAATCTTCAGGCGGCAATCTCACGGATACCTGATTATGTAAAATGCATGAGACAATGTGTTGAACAATGGATTGGTTACCGTTTTCATTTCCCTCTCTTATGGCTTCCTGGAGAACAATACAAGGCTCAATTTACATTGACTAAAAAGGAAGAGTTTGCAGCATGGAAGAGACTTCAGAATGTCCAAGGGTTCAGAGACATGGTTGATAGCACCTTCTACACTTACTGCATAAGCAATCTACACTGTTCAGCCCAGTATTCTGATTTCGATTTAGAGTAGACGTTGCATGTGGACATGCAACATTTTCAGTTAGGGGGGATGTTAGGTTCCCATATTGTCTATTTTTGACCGTATATTTTGCCATTATATTACCCTCTTCAACCCTTAGTTGAAAGCCTTTGCTATTGTTTTGGCTTAATCACTCCAAAAGGTATAGAGTAACTCTCCTCATTGCTATATGTTTAATTATTCAACACGTAATCATGCTATCTTTATAATTGTTCCCTGAAGCTGATTAAAGTGCTGACCAATTGTTGAAACTGCCTAACTGGCAGGATCACATTTTGCAGTTGCTGAAACAGCAGAAACAACGCAAACCGTGAAGCTGAAACAGTAAGAACAACATGAACCTCGAAGCTGAAACAGCACGAACAGCTCGCGCACTTTGAGGAACAGTTGAGATTTGTGTAACAAATCTGCATCGGCAAAGGAGTCTGACCGATTACTATATTGTTCGTAATGATCATGATCCACATGACTGTAACAATATTTTGTTATCGAGAACTGACTTTCCTATTTTTTGTACAAAAGGGTCGAATCAGAATGTATGAAAATATTTTGTAATAGATGTCTCGTCTATAAATAGGAGACATCTACAGTAGAGGGATAGACAGAAAGGAGGGGAACAAGCTCTAACATAGAAACTGTAGTAAAGGGATGAGACTGAATCTCTTTTTGTAATATGGTTTATTGGCAGATGAATACAATTTTGTTCTGAGTATTTTATCTTAGTTTCTGTGTTCTGGGGAATCTTGTGAGAAGGACAGGGCCCACCTTCATCACAAGATTCAACCATCTTCTTTCTGTTGTGTGGTGTGTGTGTGATTTCTGTTTATATCATGAGTACTGCTTCTAATGATATTTACTTTTGCTGAAACTCTGTTTTCCTTTTTAACTGATTGATGTTGTATATGAGTGCCTCACTGGTGATTAGGATTTACAGAGTGTATTGGTGAACTGGACAACAGAGGCAGGTGCTGAAAGTCCTTACTCTAAGGATAGGGTCTTGATCCTTTGTTGCAGGACAACCATCACTTCCTTTTGCAGATTTGTTTCCTTTAAGTTATTTGTTCTTACTTCATTTCTGCAATACGTTGTAACTACTGTAACAGAGAGTAGGGATTTAATAGATAGTAGACTGTTTATACTACAACTTTTAATACCATTAAGATTGAGTACATACAGTACGTAGTCACCTTTGGAATAATCAGACTTTCCCGGGTTGATAATTTATGTGGCACTCGACTGTTTTATTAATAGACAATTAAAGTGACCAACATTGAGGTAAACAAACTTGATGTTTTTTTTTTTTTTTTTTTTTATCTCACAGTTGGAGTCTATGGAATAAGAAAAAAATTCGATAACTTGAAAAGAGTGGTAGCTGGACAAAAGTTGTAGGGAAAAGATTAATCTCTCGTACCTTGACAGAACTCGTTGTCAATATCAACACCTACAAGAACTTTGTTGTGGAATATTATCAAAACTAATAGAAGGATATGAAAGAGTGTATTGTAAGAACCTTGACAAACACGACCACTGAAACTTGGAATATTGTTTGTAGGAAGAGAAAATTATGTTTCTTTTTCCAAACCTGTATGTTAGTAAGAGAAAATTATGTATGAAATATTCTCCATCACTATACAAGATAATATAATTTGGTGAGAGATTCGCCAAAAAATTACATATACATATCATATTATTGATAAAATCGCCTCCCAATTTTCCTATGTATCATGGGGATTAGCCCATTTATTATACATATAAATTTAGGGTGGTTCTTAAAATTTTCCCTGACATAAACTGTTGTTTATACTCCTCAACAAAATGGTGTTGTTGAACGTATGAATTAGACTCCTATGGAAAGAGCCAAAAGAATGACCAACAATGCTAACTTGCAAAAGGAGTTGTGGACAAAAGCAATATCCACTGCTTGTTATTTAGTTAACAGATCACCTTCAGTAGCAATAAATTGTAAAATTCCTGAAGAAGTTTGGTTAGGTCAGTCTTGTGATTATTCACATTTAAGGATATGTGGTTGTGATGCATATGCTCTTATTCCTAAATATCAGCGTTCAAAATTAGATCCAAAATCAAAATGTTATGTCTTTTTTGGGTATGACTATGCGGTGAAAGGGTACCGGTTGTGGGATCCTATGTCACAGAAGATAGTCATTAGAAGAGATGTAACATTTGATGAATCTTCTCTTTTAAAATCAAATGTTGAAATAATTGAACTGGAACACTTATTTGCAAATCAACAAATTCAGTTGGAGGCTAGACCTTTTCTTGAAAGTTAGAAGGAAGGAGAGACTTCTAGAGGAAAAGGTGATGAGGTACAAAGAAAGTTGTTGAAGTTTCTAAACCAGTTCAGCAACCAGTCACTCTAAGAAGGTCTACAAAGGAAAGAAAAACCCCAAAAGGCATGAATATTTCACTTCGTCTTTTGATTTGATTACTAAAGATGGCGAACCTTCTTGTTATCAGGAAGTAGTAGATGATACAGATAGCGAAAAATGGAAAACAACTATGGAAGAAGAGATGGATTCCTTAGCCAATAATAATACTTGGGATATTTTAGAACTTCGTGAAGGGACAAGTGTTGTTGGATGCAAATTGGTCTTCAAATTGAAACGGAAAGTTGATGGAAGTATCGAAAGGTATAAGGCGAGGCTGGTAGCAAAAGGTTATTCTTAGGTTAAAGGTATTGACTTTCATGAGATTTTTTCACTAGTTGTAAAAATTGTTTCTATTCGTATTGTGTTGGCACTACTTGCATTACTTAACCTTGAGTTAGAATAGTTAGATGTTAAAACAACTTTTCTACATGGCGATTTGGATGAAGAGATATATATGGAACAACCTGAAGATTTTGTACAAGATCGCAGCAGAAGATTAGTTTGCAAGCTCAGGAAATCATTGTATGGCCTAAGGCAATCTCCCAGGAAATGCTACAAGAAGTTTGACTCCATGGTGAGCCAGAAGTTTATTAGAAGTGAGTATGATCATTGTGTATACTTCAAGATTTTAAGTGACATATTCATTACCTTAGTTTTGTATGTTGATGGTATGCTTATTGCAAGCAAAAATATGGATGAGATCAAGAGGTTAAAAGCTCAACTCTCTAGGATGTTTGATATGAATAATCTTGGAGCAGCAAAACATATCTTCAGCACAGAGATACAGAGAGACAGGAAAAATGGTAAGCTTTGGTTATCAGAATAGAAGTATGTGGAAAGAGTACTTGAAAAGTTCAGTATGAACAATGTGAAACCTGTTAATGTTCCATTAGCTTCCCACTTTAAGCTTTCTTCGGTTTTGAGTTCTATAACTGATGAAGAAAATAAGTATATGTCTTGTGTACCATATGAAAATGTTGTAGGAAGCTTAATGTATGCAATGGTATCTACAAGACTGGACATTTCACATGCAGTTGGAGTTGTCAACAGGTTCATGGCAAATCCAGGTGAAGAATATTGGTGAGTAGTGAAATGGGTGCTTCGGTATTTAAGAAGTGCAAGTGATCATTACATCATCTTTAATGGTAGTGAAGGATCAGTTTGCGGATATGTGGATGTTGATTATGCAGGTGATTTGGACAAAATGAGATCTACTACAGGTTATTCTTTACTCTTGTAGGTGGAGCAATCAGTTGGATGTCAAAGCTTCAAGAGACAATTGTGTTGTCCACTACCAAAGTAGAGTATATAGCTACTTCAGATGCAAGTAAAGAAGCAATCTAGTTAGAGGGTCTACTTGATGAGATTGGAAGGACATGGGAGAGAGAGAATGCATTCTTTGATAGTCAGAGTGTTATTCATTTGGATACAAATCCAACTTATCATAGCAAGACCAAGCACATTGATGTAAGGTATCATTTTCTGAGACATGTGATTGATGACCAAAAAGTAGCTCTCAAGAAGCTCCATACAAGCGATAATTGTGCAGACATATTCATGAATCCAGTTACAATATAGAAGTTGCGATGGTGTTTGGATTCTCTTGGATTGTGGAAGAGATGATGAATGGGAATGGGCAAGGGATTAGGAAAATTGTTGTCAAGGTGGAGTTTGTTGATATTTGACAACAAATTATGTAAATATGTGTAAAACCTGTATTAGTTACTGCCAAGTTATTTTTATACCGAAACAACAATTATGTAATGGAGGAGGCTCTTATAAAACTGATGAATGCTTAAACTATTGTAATCATGGAGATTCATTCTTGATCAAATAAAGAATCCAATCCCTTGCCCCATGGATGTTTCCTTGACACACTGTCAAGGTTTTACCACGTAAAATCTTGTTTTTTACTTGTGTGAGTGCATTCAGTTTCCATTAATTTTCATTTCATTTCTTTCTTGTTTAATTAACCACTTAAACCTACACCCTCTAGAATTACTAATGGGAGTGATATAACATCTACCTCAGGTACCACGGGTATTCCCCACCACAGTCACCTATGTGGTCCCTAGGAATGGAAACTAAGGTCACCATTTTGTATCGAAAGCTGGGCAGAACAATCTTTGGTCGAGATCCAACAAGTAGGAGAGGGGGTATCTCTCTTCCCTGCCTTCACTCACCCCTGTTCTTAACTCCCAGAAGAAAAGAGCTTTCCCGGACAACTTAAGAACACTAGATTTCACTCTTTTAATAAACTTCTATGTTTACATTTAGAGTGGAATTGGAGAGTTAACTCTCCACAAACCTATTCCAAGGCCCTAAATGACATAAACTAGTTGATGTAATGATGACAAATCAAAAAATTCCAGTTCATTTTAGTTTTAGCGCTTGATTTTAATGGCTGTTCTTTAGTCAAGGGTAAAATGTAAGTGAAACTTATGATGTTATTTGACGCAAGTAAAAGAAATATAAAACCTAGCTACATGCATATGCAACTCTTTTTCTTCGATGAAAGAGATTTATACAAAAGGTTCTATGAACAAACTAAGAAAGAAAAAAAAAATATTATTTTTGAAAACACACGCTCACACACTCAAAATTGTAGAAAATCCTGTATATTCACTTAGTTCATGTAATGTACTAAATCACAAGACATGAATCTACTTCTACTTTCAACCAGCGGAAGACAATAGATTGATGAAAACAGTAAGAAGAAGAAGAAGATAAATCAATCGCACATAACACAATAAGTATCCAGGGAAATCCACTGCTAAAACCCCCATTGTTTGTATTGCATATATTAGAAATATGAGTGAAGATACAAAGCTTGTTCTCACTAGAACAATTCTGCACAACTATGCTCAACTCTCTCAGCTCACAAGCTAGCTCTTGGCCAACACTTAAGCCATTTCTACAGATCTCCAAGCCCCTAATCTCTTGTGTAATTCCTAGGATGAATATCCCATATTTAAAGGGAATTCATGCTTCCAAAAATGTGCATTCCAAACATAGGATCAATCCTTGATGCATGCATCATATTTACACTCCAGTAAATAATACCACTGATAGTGCATTCTCCCTGCACTCTAGTCTCAAGTAGGTCTTTCTCAGAATTGACATGCATGAGTTTATCATGAGGAAATCTTTAGTTAACTGGAGTAGCACTAGTGGATGCATTAGTGCACCAACTCAATGTTATTCCTCTATTAGTTACAAAAACAATTTAGAACTAATTTAACTAAACCTATCTCAGTAAACTAAGTGATCTAATTTCCAACTCAATTTAAACTCATATTGGACCCCTAAAGGTTAGGGAGAACATATCTAAATAAAATTCCTAAAAAGAAATGACTATACACATTTACAGTTTAAATTAATTAATAAAATTGTAATATTAATATTTAAGCTGACTACACTTTACAAAAAGATTATTCACCTAAACACATATAAATCATTAGCTCTTTTACATGATATCTTCTCAAGATATGAAGCGTTCCCCTGATGATGGACTCACTTTGTAGTCTAAAACGTTGGGTTATTAAAACTCTTTAACATGTCATTCCACACTCTTTCAATACACTTAGCCTGTATGGACTCATTATTCAAAAACATATACATGACTTTAAAAAGACTTCCAACTTGAAATTCCTAAGATAATTAAGTTAATTAAAGTTAATTAATTATCTACAAGTTTCTATGAGAATAAAATTCAATTTTAATTCTCATTTTTATTCAAGGACAAATTAAACTCGAATTTCTTATTGTCATTTCTCAACACTCCATCTCAACAAGAAAGGGATTATTAGCTACCCTGACCCTATCTCTGTGAAACTTGAATTTACATCTTGAAAATGACTTTGTCAAAATGTCAACATCGTGCTCCTCCTTGGGAATGTACTCTAACAACATAATCTGCCTCAATAAACTATCTCTGAGATGATGATATCAGATATCAATATGCTTGGACCGATCAAGAAAAACTGGATTTTCATAGAGTTTGATACAACTCTGATTATCACAATAAATCACAATGGGATCCATATGTTGATCAAATAAACCAACTAGTATCTTCCTCATCCATATGGCCTCACATGATGCATGACTCGCAACCATGTACTCTGCCTCGGCTGAACTGAGTGTAACCAATCTTTGTTTCCTGTTGTATCGAGAAAATGTTGTTTCTTAATACTGAAGATGTCTTCTGATGTGCTCTTCTTATCGGATGGACTCCCTGCCCAATATACATTGGTGAAGCCTTAAACCTTCACTCCCTCTATCCGTTTGTACCAGAACCCATGCTGTGAAGTGCCCCTGAGGTATCTCAACACATAATTTTTTTCCTTCCAATACAACTTGGTATGCCTAACCATCTTTTGACTAATCTAGTTAACTGCATAACACATATACAGCCATGTGTTCACCAAGTACATGAGTGAACCCACAATATTCCTATAAATAGTAGCTTCCACTACTTCCCTTGAAGTAGCATCCTCCTTCCTCCAGTTATCTACTAGAGGAGTCTCCATGGGTTTGTTTCTCTCCATCTGAAATCTCCTGAGTAACTCCTTGGAATACATGCCCTGAGACACAAACAACTCCCCATATCCCCGCCATACCTCCATGCCAAGAATGTAATGCATGATCCCCATGTCCTTCATCTCAAACCCTCTTGCAAGATACTCCTTGAAAGACTTGATGAGCTGATCATCACCTGTCAGTATGAGATCATGAACAAAAAATACAATGATCAATAATTTACCTTCGACCACTATGTGGTATAGCTTCGTATCCACTTCGCTCTTCATGAAGACCAAATCTGTGAAGTATCTATCTATCGTGGTGTACTAAGCACGAGGTGCTTACTTCAGCCCATACAACGCTCTCTTGATCTGGCACAAATGTGACTCACAATCAGAGGTCTCAAAACCTTCAGGCTGCTCTATGTACACCACTTCTTCACATCCATCTGAACGATGAGTAACTTGCAACAAGAGAAAAGCTCTCATAATAGTAAATCCCCTTTACCTGTGAAAATCCATGAGCCACAAATCTAGCCTTATTCCTCTCCACACTACCATCTGCGACTTGTTTTACCTTGTAAATCCAACGGGAGCTCACCACTGACTTTTCCTCCGGTCTCGGGACCACATCCAAAACACTGTTACGAACTATGGAGTCATACTCCTCCACTATGGCATCAACCCAAATCATCTGTTGCACTACTTCCTTAAAGGAACATGGCTCTGTCACAACACATTCACTCATAAGAGCTATTTATCTAATGTACCTCTCAAGTGACCTCCTCTGCCTGCTCTCAGAAGTGAATGCTCCCATATTCTCTCGTGCATCATCCAACAATCTATCAGACTCTCTGGTGCACTTTCTTCCCTCTCTAGATGACTCTTCTTGAGTGGATGTCTCCACTCCCAGATCCGTTGCATGTGGCTACTCCACATCAATCTGAGGCTCCTCAACCTTAGGAGATAAAATCTCCTCATCCGCATGTAGCTCAAGCTCCCTCTCAATGGAAACTCACATGGCCTTCTCCTCATCAAATATGATATCCCTACGAACCACTGTCATCATGCTAGTCGGCAAGTACACCCAATAGTTTTGAGGTGTATCAATGTACCCCACAAATATCCCTAACTCAGTTTTCATCTCAAGCTTCTTCCATGCACCTTTGGTCACATGGAAATATACCAATGACCCAAAAATATTGAGGTGACCAACATCTGGCCTCTTACCACAATAAGCCTCCTCTGGTGTCTTCATCTCTAGTATTCGATGTGGGCTACAATTCTGAACATAAAAAGTTGTGTTGCATGCCTCCGCCCATAAGTGTAGTGGTAGGTCCTGGTCATGCAACACCGCCCTTGCTACCCCTATTATGCTTCTGTTCTTCCTCTTGGCCACCCCATTTTGTTGAGGGTTATGGCCATCAACTCCTGTTTAATCCTTTCTGTTGCACAAAATTTCTTAAGCTTATTTGAGACATACTCACCATTGTTACCAATCTATAGAGATTTAATCATCTTGCCCGACTCTTTCTCCACCAATGCTTTAAACTCACAAAACTTTGTGAAATTTTGATCCTTTTCTGCATGAAAAATATCCATCATTTATGAGAATAGTGATCAAAAAATATAACATAATACCTGTGTTTGGTGGTGGATGCTGTCGAGAATGGTCCACACACATCTGAACAAACTAGCTCTAGAATAGCCTTTACTTGACTATCTTTGTCGTGAAAGGAAGACTTGGTGTATTTTCCCAAAGTACACCCCTTGCATATATCAACTTTATCAAGTGTACCTTTGGGAAGACTGGCAGAGATCTGATGTAATACCTTCAAAGTCCCAGGATGCAGGTGGACCAATCACCTTTCCCACAACTCGCCAACATCTTGGCTTTGTACCCTTTCTGCTTTTGTGCTCAAATAAAAACACTCCTCTACCTCCGGCTTATAGACAATCTTCACCCGAATCCCTATATTCTTTACTTGACCTGTGGAAATGCGTCAAAGGAACACCTTTCCTTTAGAGAAGATCACATCATAGCCTCTATCCTCAAGCATGGAATCGAATACCAAGTTCTTGTTCAGCTCAAGCACATACATAACATTATTCAAGGTGATTGGAGCCTCATGCCTCTCTAAAAAGTAATCATGCCCAATCCAGTAACACTATACTTCCCATCATCACCCATCTCGATATACATCTGGATATCTTTCTCCTCCAGGTCATTGAAAAACTATTTGTCGCCAGTCATGTGGGATGAAGCTCCATTATCTAACTACCATACACTTCCCATAATTAATGACACCATGCATGCAATGAGGGAAGAGTACAATTCAAATTGAGAGGCCAAAGCCTTGCCCGCCACTCCTCTTGAGGACTTCTTCTTGGACTTCTTGAGTGGACAATTTGTAGCAAAATGTCCCAACTCATGATAATGAAAGCACTTAACTTTCATCATGTATTTGTTCTTACCTCCATGACAAGAATCTGATTTGGAATGGGAAGCTTTCCCTTTATCCTTCTTCACCTTAATTGGTAAGGCACAGTTCCCTTCATCATCATTCTTTGATGAAGAGCCATCCTTGGTGTTCCTCATGATCTCCTCCTGCGTCAAATCCGACCATGGTCATTCCCAATTTGACAGCTTCTCTCGACCATTAATAGTCCTGATAACTATGCCAACTCTTTGGGAGTCATAGAAGAGAAAGAATCACCATATCATCCTCAACAACCATGATTACAACACTTCCAAGTTCATCATGACATTTAGTGAACTTGGTCAAGAATTTTGGAATAATCTCACCTTTCTCCATTTTTTATTGTTCAAAGTTTGTCCATCAGCTCCAATTTCCTTTGGTCATTGTTGTTCTGATACATGTCCATCAAGTTTTTCCACACATCATACGGAGTTTCCCTCCCATGGAGACTCAAGACAATTTGGTCTCGAACTCCATCAAGGATTATCTGCCATGCCTTCGCCACACACTTCTTCCATTCGGCCAAATTATGTGCATCTGGTGTTGTTGGTGTAGGAATTTCTTGATCAACAAATTCCTTCAAGTCATTATCCTCTAGCATAGCCTCCATTCTATCCCTCTAGGCTATAAAATTTGAGCTTCCTTCCAAGGCATACTCGAGACACAAACGGTATAATTCCATCCGCCGATCCTAAAGTATGTATTACGAATTTGAATTTCACTTGTAACCCAAAACTAAATGCTTTGAAATATCCTCTAGTATATTATTTTCAACTCTGATACCATGTAGAAAATCCTATAGATTCACAAGCTCATGCAATGTACTAAAGCACAGGACAAGAATCTACTTCTACTTTCAACCAGCGGAAGCCAATAGATTGGTGAAAACAATAGCAACAAGAAGAAGATAAATCAATGACAAATAACACAATATGTATCCAGGGAAAACCATTGTTGAAAACCCCATGATCTGTATTACATATATCAGAAATATGTGTGAAAATGCAAAGCTTGTTCTCACTAGAACAATTCCACACGAGTATGCTCAACTCTCTCAACTCACAAGCTAGCTCTTGGCCAACACTTAGCCAGTTTTTCAGCTCTCCAATCCCCTAATCTCTTTGTGTATTTCCTAGGATGAATAGCATGTATTTAAAGGGAATTCATGTTTCCAAAACTACGGAATCAAAACATAGGATCAATCGCTGATGCATGCATGATATTTACACTCCATTAGATAATATCGTTGATAGTACATTGTCCATGCACTCTACTTCCAACTGGGTCTTTCTTATAATCGATATGCATGATTTTCTCATGAGAGAATATTCAGTTATCTGGAGTAGCACTAGTGGATGCATTAGTGCACCAACTCACTGTCAGTCCTCTATTAGTTCCAAAAACAATTTAGAACTAATTTAACTGAACTTAACTTAGTAAACTGAGTGATATAATTTCCAACTCAATTTAAACTCATACTAGACCCCTAAAGGTTAGGGAGAATACATACATGACTACAAAAAGACTTCCAACTCGAAATTCCTAAACTAATTAAGTTAATTAAATTTAATTAACTATTTACAAGTTGCTATGAGAATAGAATTCGATTTTAATTCTCAGTTTAATTCAAGGACAAATTAAACTAGAATTTCTTATTTCCATTTCTCAACAAAAATGTACAAAAAGACTAAAAATTCTTAATGCAATATTCCAAGGATTTCTCTTAAATCAAGAAAATGTGTCTCTCATAGAGATCAAGAGGTGAAACTTTGACAAAAAGGAGGAACAAATTCAGTGAAAAACTTTCCCCAAAATCAAGCAAATTCAACCCAATGAAAAGACTTCACACTTGCTAAAAAATGTTAAGAAGACCAAAAACAAAAACAAAAACAAAGGCAACAAAAATATGTTTTTATCTTTTTTCTTTTTAAGGGCACAAAGGGTTCTTGAGAAAAAAACTACTAAATACTTCAAGATCAAATTCAAGCATAAAGAACCTCAAATTTCACAAGCCATAGGAATCATTAACATGATAAGACTTAAAGTGAAAAGATGCTACAAATTAAACAAAATGATCTGAATAGAAGCATAAAAACTCCAACAAACAAGAAATATTTCAAGAAGACCAAGAAAACCTTTTCAATATTGCAAGGACTTTCTAAAAAACCAAGAAAAAGCCAAATATGTCAACTTTCAAGAAAGAAAGGAAAATCATTGTAAATGCTTGGTTATAACTGAATTGAGACCAATTCCCTGTTCCAAATGCCCAAAACAGCCAAGAACTTCACTGAGAATCCTTGAACCCAAACACAAAAACTAACACTTCAGCCAAAAGAAAACCCTAGGTTGACTAGGTTTTTCCACAAACAGAGATAGGAAACTGAAAATTTGCGAGAAGAAAGACTCTCCTAGACAATCAATGACTAAACATAAGCAATAAAAATTAGGATAACCCCTTTACTCGACTTAGAATCTGAAAAATTCATTCAAAATCAAGCATACGCGACTATGCAATGACATACATGCGTGTATACACGACTTTACTAAAGGAAATAGATGTATACACATGTTTATTTAGGAAAAACTGTGTGTCTACATGACTGTATGAATTAAAAATGACGTATGCAAAATCCAGCAAAGAAAAAATAAAAATTCAGGCTTGATCTAGAAGATCAGACTTTTTGCCCAGATTACAAACAAGTCAAAGATACTGGAAAAACCAAGAAACCAAACAAGAAGGCTCATATCAAGAGAGAGAAAACCCAAAAAAAGAAATACAATATTGTATTCCCCAGCTGAGTTGCCAATTCTATTGCGGGATAAAACACCCTAAGGTCTCAGTTGGGAAACCCAATAGATCAAAGGGAATACACCAACAAGAAGAAAGCAAACAAGCAGTCCTAATACTTAAACTACTAAAGTGAGATGAAGATATAGTACCCGTAGGTCCTACATTTGAGGATGTTCCTGTAGGGTCCAAACCCTCTGCTTCCTCCAACTCATTCCACTAAAGCATATATACTAGCAGTAGTTCAAATCATGTTCAAGATATGAATGTTAGATCATATATCTATATATATATATATATATATATATATAAAACATGAGGCTGTACATAATTATATCATAACATGAGTTCAAGCATAAAGATCATCACATGAGGAACAAGACAAAGCTTCTTTATTAACGTCCACAAAGAATATGGAACAATACAACCTGATTCGACCATGGCTCCTGTTAGTGCTCAAGTCTGCCTTAGGCTGAGAAAGGTAAAACTCGAGGCCACATCAAACCACGCTCAGCCTCGTAGCTAGCCCTACGAGGACAGGAGAGGGCTCTCTCCGGGTCTATCTCGGCAAAAGGTAGTCAAAGAAGCTCGAGATGACTGAATTGATGACTAATTTTAGGCTAGGTATTAAGTGCAGAGGTTTAAAGGTGATTTTTTGGGGTTTTTGTTGAATCAAAGGAAAAGGCAATTTTGGGTGCGGGGATAAGACACAGTTTCTGCAGAGGTCTGATTGGAGCAAGGTAGGCAATTGTTTTGATGCTTTTAAAGTGATGGGGTGAATAGATTAGATAGGCGAGGAGCTAAGGAGAGCAAGCAAACGCAAGGGTTCTCCTTAAACTGAAGAAAACATGGAAAATTAAACAAATTTAAAGGCAGAGCATAGCAAATTTATGGATTCTACCTTAACACTTCATTTGTTCAATTGCAGAAGATGAGAGAGGGAAAATGATACACATAAAAAAATTACAAGTACTGAAAGAAGCACACCATCAAGACATAAAGCCACAAGAATTCCAAATAGTGCTGCAAATCCCTGGTCTTCCCTTTGCCAAAAATGCTGAAGTAAAATGTATAATAAAGTCTCAAAGCCTCTTCCCAAAGAGTCCAACCCTGAAAATGACTAAGAAAATACATAATATAGGCAAGCTAACACATTCCTTGCCTCTAGGGGTCTAGCTCATCATCCTAGGAGCTATTTCAACCAATTCTAAACAAAGCACTATAATCTAGGCAGTCAAAACAACTTGCCTCTATAAGCTAGGAAACCAATTCATTCATTAAATGTTTGCTATTTTATGAATGAATCATCTAGAATAGGTGAATAAGTGTCAAGTAAACATAAAATTACATTAATTACATCAAGGAGGGTGAAAAATCCCATCACAAGTCAAAACTAGTCAAAACTGGGCGAATTCCTGAGCTGGAAGGTGCAAAATGTGCAAAAACTCCTCATGCGTAGCGTCCCTGAGCCCTACGCGTAGCGCGCATTTCCTCCTGCATTTGGGGCACTTCCCGGCAACCAAATTGAGCTCAGGTTGGCTTGTTGGAAAGCCCTGGACGTCTACTTTCCAACCCAAGTGGAATTTTCCAATTTGGTGTCCATTTGCCCCTCTAAACGTGCATTCTCCCAAGACTGCTTCCTGTGTGTCCAAAAAGGGGCAGTGAGGTCATTTTTTTCATGTTTTTTGACCTTTTGGGGACCCAAACCTTGATGAAATTCCATGGCAGTGGCTGAGCAGATGTATTTCATCATGAAAAATCCAAAAATGCAAACCTTTCATGATTTGGACCTCCCAATCTTCAGGGTAGCGCGTGGCGCGCTACGTGTTGAGCCCAAAAACCTGTTTTTTACATAAAAATTTCAAAATTGACAAAATTTTCCCCAAATTTCTTGAAATTTGGGCTGGGGGTCCCCAATCAAGTACTATGTTCAGTCAAAGAGGCTTCGGCCAAAATTTGGAGTGGATCGGGCCTTTTCCGCCGTTTTAGTGCCTTGCTCAATCACCTCTTAAGGATCTTAATTTTTGCTTTGCAAACATGCATGCGGGCCCAATAATGATTCTTCATGTGACGAAGCAAGTCTTTGTCTCTATTGGCTTTCGCCAACAACCGCTCCAAGTGTCAGTTGACCTTCTCAAGCACAAATTGTCGCGCCACAGGTGTCAAGTCACCCGATCTTTTACGGGCCAACCTACGGTCTTCACGGATTTGTTGCAGCTCTATAAGTGTGTGCTCATCCTCTAATTGTTTATTGCACTGCTCTAGATGCCTGATATATGAATTTGTCTCCTCATGACTAGTAACAAAACCTGATGGCTCACCTGAAGGCCTCTCCTCATGCTTGGCTTCTTGCCCTTATCCTGTACCTGCGGTGCTGCTGTCAAAAGTGAGGCCCCTTCCACACGAGGTGGAGATAACACTCGCTGTGCTGATGAAGTCAACGAGACCCCTTCCACGCCGGGTGGAGATAGTGCTCGTCGTGTAGATGCAAATAAGGCCCTATGTCCTCGCTGATATGTCACACATGCTGGAGTGCTGACATGCTCTATCTCAGAAATATCAAACTGATGTGAAGGTCGTCCCTCGTCATGAACAATCTCAGGAGGTGGTTGTGGCACTGTGAAAAGGTCACGAGAAATAAAATCCTCCCAAGTAATGCCTTGCTGTGCCAACTGATGCATCACTATGGTTTTGATCAATGCATAATGATAGATGCTTTTATGTTGATGTGCTGGGCTCTTCCTTTGTACTAAAGGCACCATCCTCTCTATGTTGCGACACATGAAAAATGGAATGTTCATCATACGTACCCTTGTAAAATGCATCAACAAACGGACATGGTACGCGTAGAGACGTGAGAATCTGCCCTTGCAACTGAAATATCGAATGATGAGTTTCATCAATGGTGCATACTCATCCCTTAGGAATCTGAAAGGAAAAACTACAGTCAAGTGTCTTACACATCCGAGCTTAATATATGGCTCATAGTGAAATCTGTCTAACTGCTGGCGTTTACTCCATTCCTCCCCTATATTTGGTATCCCAGCGGCCTGAGCAATAGTCTCGGGTGACAAGGTGAAATTCACTCCGACAAGGTTTACATGACCATCCTGCAAATGTAAAACAAATAAACGGACTAGCTCCCGATGATGCTGGATTTGTGAGATCCGCTCACAGTATTCAAAACATGATAGATACTGAAAACAGTCCATTGCAAGTGGACAAGCTTGCAATTGAGCCAAAGAGGTAGGCTCCTCCCTGACATGCCGACCACCTTTGCCACCTTTGTGATACCTCCTTGGCACACTTACCTCTGGTGTAGAATCACTATCATAATCCTGCTCATAAGCTGACTCGGTCTCTGACATGTTATATATGCTGATATACAACTGTGTGCAAAATTTGACTGTAGACTTTTTCTTTCTCTCAAAATGTTGTGATTTGATGCTTGAGAAGAGGCGTTTTAGTGATTTCTGGCCAAGTTCTGGGCATACACTTCAATGTGTAGTGCACCTCACCCAACAAGCAGCGCGCCCCTGATGCGTAGCGCCCGTGCAAAATTACACTAAAAATTTCGGCCTGATGCGTAGCGCGCCACCGATGCGTAGCGCACCCAACCTGATGCGTAGCGCGCACCCAGCTACATAGTGCATTTTGCAGGAGGCTTGTGGAGGTCTTCCCGATGTTGAAATTGGGCAGACGATAGCTCGTTGGAAAGGTCTTTGAGTCTACGTTCCAACCCAACCAGAATTTTTCAATTTGGAGTTCATTTGCCTTGTCAAAAATCAAATCTCCCAAGACTGTTCAAAATGTGCCAAATGAGGTTGCCTCAAGGCAGAGTGCTGTTGCAGTCAACTTTTGAATGCCTTCCTCAACTCCAAATTGAGCTCATGATAGCTCATTGGAAATATATTTTTGTCTAGTTATCCTTTGACTCACCAAAAAATTTATTTGGCCAACCAAGCTAGGAGAAAACCTGATTTTTCCAAGGTCACTTCAGAGGTGCATCAATTCTTCCAAGGCGATTGTATTTTTGACATTTCTCTAAAACCATGACACCTGTGTAAAAAGTGAGGGAGGTTTTTTTTCTTTGGCATGTTCTGGATAAAAACCTCTCTCAGGTTTCCAAAATTCATCTTTGATTTCTCTGAAACATCCTTTGAGTGAAACTTATCCCAATGTGTGAAACACGGGATTTTGTCAAAATGAAGCGAAATGAAGGGGATGAGGGGCTTGTAAATTCCTGGGGAAATTTTTAGAAGTAGGGAGGGATTTTAGGAAGCAGGGGAAAGTGGAATCGCATAGATCGAGTGAGGTGAAGGGGTCCAAAAGGGCAAAACAGAGTCCCAACCTAGAAAATTGCCAAGTTGTAGCAAGAAACTAGGGTTTGTGCAAAAATGAGGAATTTGGGGGATCTCAGTGATGGGAAGCATTTGATAAGGTACTTTAAGGATAGGGGAAGGTGTATGAATATCAGGATACAATTTTTGCCGATGATTTGACCGTCCAAGAGAAATTAGTTTCAAAACCCTAGGAGAGGGAAATGAACCTTTCCTAGGCGCAACTGAAGCATGAACAAGGTGTAAAATGACCCAATGGAACCTGACATGATGAGGACAAACCTATGAATGATGATAGACTCAGCTGAATAGTGACATAGACTAACATTTGGACAACTTTAGAAGGAGTGAAATCAAACCCTAGATCTAATGCCTAGTGACCAAATTTTGCTTGAAGACTCTTTGAAATGACAAAATTTGACCTTGACACTCTGAGACCACTTTGTAAGAGCATATTTGATCACTGGATGAAGGCTGGAAAGACTGACACTAACAGCTCCAAGTGAAACCTTCTTCCAGATCTGTTCAGCCCAAGCCTCAACAAACCAATTTCAAATTCATACACATAGATTTCATACAAAGGAGATGGAAATCTCTATGAGGAAACAAGGGTTTCCTATAGCTGGGAGTGCAGGAGGCACTGGGATAAATCAAACTTGATCAAGGGCAAATTGGATATAATATCAATATCTGATCTTTATATCCCCTTAGGTCTTCCCATGAGGTGTATTTATATCACCCCAAAACAATTGTTTAAGTTGGGATACAGTTAGGCCACGTGCTCTTGTAGGTGGGATTCTGGTGTATGCCTATAACCCCACCCATAAAATAGGGATTTTATATTTTTTTAATATTTGAAATTATATAACTGGGTTGGGTATAGCTGGACTCGTGTGTGCATGCGTGTTTTGAATGGTAGAGACACATTTGGAATTTAAAATAATTTTTTTTGTAAATGGACCAAGTCTGAAGGGAAAGGGCTACCCAAGGCTATGACTCAGACCATCAAGTATAAAAGGGTGATAAATGATGCTATAACACCTGTGTCTATATAAACTGAAGAGGTCAATGGTTGGAGTGGATAACTCTCTTTCCCCAGAATGTAGTGCTTCCATTGTCAGCAAGCCTACACGATGGAATACATTTCTTTATTATAGGTCGGGTACTTCTGAATTGTATCAGAGAGTGTCTCACTATGATAGGCCATTGGATGCCCGTGTTGAGTGAGGAGTGCACCAATATCATAGTTTGATGAGTATGTTTTGATTTGAAATGGTTGTTGTAGGTATGGAAGTGTGAGTACCGATGCAGAGGAAAGGCAACACTTCAGCTCAATGAACACTTTCTGTTGGGACTCGAACCAGGAAAGATTTTCTTTCACCCCACCCTTAGTAATCTAACTCAGAGGCCAAGTGATATGGGAGAATCCCAACACAAACCTCTGATAAAAATTTGCAAGGGCCAAAAAGTTGTGATGCTCCGTTAGAGTTGTCAAGGTTGGCCAATACTGAATGACCTGGATCTTGGTTGGGTCCACATGCATGCCATGCTCATATATGATGTACCCCAAGTATTAGACTTGTCTCATGCCAAAGGTGAATTTCTCCAAGTTAGCACATAGTTTGTGCTCCCAACGAGTTTGAAGTACCTGTTGAATGTGTTGCAAGTGTTCTTCCTAACTCTTCCTAAAGATGAGGATGTCATGCAAATAAACCACCATGAATGACTTTGCGAAGGGTCGTAAGATCTCATCCATTAGATTCATAAAAGTAGTGGGGACATTTGTCAACCCGAAGGGCATAACCAACCATTTAAAATTACCTTCCTTGGATTTAAAGGTAGTCTTCCATACATCAGTGGGCTCTATTGGAACCTGGTCATAACTAGACTTCAGATCGATCTTTCTAAAATACATTTCCCCCTTGAGCTGGTCCAGTAGGTCATCAATTTGTGGGATTGGATACCTGTTCCTGACAGTGATTTTTTTTAATGCTCGATAATCAATGAAGAGCCTCCACGTTCCGTCCTTCTTTTGTAATAGTACAATTAGGCTCCCACAACGCGAGGAACTTGGTCATATGTTCCCTTTTTGCAACAACTCCTAGATTAGCCACTTGATCTCTTCATTTCCCATAATGGAGAGTTGATAAATCAATCTATTGGGTAGAGGTGCTCTGAGAGTGAGATCAATTGAATGCTTGACTTGATAATGCAAGGGTACCCCTGTGGGTGAGGAGAAGATGTCCCTTTATTCTTCCACAGCCGCATCCACCTGCTTCTACTGCTTGGAGGAACTCCTCCTTGGGGCCATGGACATGGCTATGACCTTCCCCTTACTTTGAGAGTGAATCAGAAAGAAAACAAATTTCCTAGTTTGGGAGATGACCTTACTGCATTTCTTAGTAGAGATCAAAGAGATGGCACTAGGTGGGGCTACCTCCATTCCCCTGTATAACTTAGTACCCAAGGAAATAATAATAGAGTGAGGTCTAGACTCATATACAATATGCCTCTTCCATAAGTATGGTTGTCCTAATAATACATCACAAAATTCATGAGGAGAAACATCACACAATACCTCATCCGTGAAGGGCTTCATGCTGTAGGGAAGGTGACACTATTGGCTGACATGAAGATCTCGTCCTTGGTGAAGCCACATAATGGTGTATGGTTGGGGATGTGATGTAGTTGGTAGGACCAATCACTTCCTAACCTCTACAGAAATGAGGTTCTTTTGGTTCCTGCTGTCGACAATGAACTGCAGTGGAGAACCCTTCACCCACATCTGTGAGTGGAATAGGCGCTTCGCCTCTTCTTGATCTTCAGATTCAATATTTTGGATCTTAGTGGTGGCCATAGTGGCACTGGGCTCCCTGTCAATGATCTACATCCCTTTTTCATTCCCCTTGCCGGGTTATGAATCATAGTCAGAATATAAGTCAAACTCAAAAGCCTTTAGCTCGGCCATTAGTGACTGCTTGGCCCAACACACACTTGTGTTGTGAGTGGAGCTCTTATGGAACTCACACAACTTTTCTATGTCCTTCCTTTCCTTCATGGTGTTGTTCTTTACTTGCGGCTTCGTTGGGTTATTCTGGGTCACCTTTCCCTTGCTTCGGATTCACAAATCCAAAGTCTTGCTTTTTCCGTTAAAGCTCCCACCCAATATTGAGAGCATATCGGTACGTCGTGCCAAGCGAAGAAATTTTCAAGAACTCCATCTCCTCCTGCATGTATTTGTGTAGGTAGTTGTGGTACTTGAGTACGAAATGTTTCTCAGAATCCTTGATACCCAACTTCGTGCATAGGGTATGAAAAACATTGGTAAACTCTGGCACATATTGGTACCTTCCCTGTTGCAGTGTGGTCCACATTATTTATTTATCCTCATAGATCCCGAAATGGTAGTACTACTCCTTGATGGAATCCCGAAATGAATTCCAATTGGGTGTGGCTGAAAATAGTGAGGGCGTAGTTTCATCCTTCTACTCGCAATAGGTTTCCCACCAGTGCTTGACGTGGGGGGCAACTTTGAGAAGAGAAAAAGTAATATTTTCTTGGCTAGAAAAATCATGAACAGAAAAATATCCTTGTATCATATTTAACCATAAACACAAAGGTACAACAGAAATAACACTTCATTTCATTAATATCAAATAATGAAATATGCTTACAAACAGAACGAAAATAAGACTAGCTCGAGCGATGGTAGCTTATCTTTGAAAAGAGATGTGGAAGCTACATTCCTCTGCACTATGTTACAATTAGGCTCAAGGGCCTATTTGTTATTGGAAAACATGAGAAAACCCTAAACAAGGAAAACCCTAACCCCGAGAGATGTAACACCAAGAGTTTGTGGGCCCCGATGGGGTTAGTTGGGTAGCCAACTTCCAGGGTCATAACTTGGTTATATTATCTCTGTTTGGCACTTGGAAATGTCTCTTCGAATACTACAAGTTTCTCCGTAGGTCCTTGCCTATGACTATGGGCTTGTTGCAGACCTCAAAAAACGCTATTTTGGGGGTCAAAATTGCTCCGAAAGTTCAAGACCCAAAAAACTGCTAAAAATAGTAAATGTTGAAATAAATAAGGAAAAAAATGAAACTCAAGGTGGGATAGGTGGGTGGCCACCAATATCCACCTAGATCAATGACATCGTATAATTATATTTTAAAATTCATTTGTATGAAAGTTTATTTTACAGTTCAATAGAAGAAGACATATAATTTCTTATATTCTACATTTAATTAAAATTTAAAATTATATATATTATTATCCAATTTTAAGGTCAGTCCCAAGCCAGACATCAAATTTGTGTATGAGACCCTCTTGTTTTTGGGACAAGGGATTGGAAGAAGCTAATCCATGGTTTTTGTACCTTAGTAACAATTTTCTTATTCAATTGTTACCGATACCACTATAAAGTGATACCATGTACCTTTGTAAACATTAATTCAATTTTTCCATTAAAACTTTTGAGTTAGTGCATGAACAATAGGACCACAGAGTGGATAATATTTATGTATAACTAATACCATCATGATCTACATGACCCAATAGATTTCAATAGTCATTTTATTCTTTGGATGTAAGAATGATACATAAATATAAAGTAATAGTCATGTTATACTTTGGATATAGAAATTATAAATAAATTAAAATTATTGAAAAAACATTTGAAGACAATGTCTTCCAAATTTATATTTAATATGGAAGAAAAGTTGGATGTTAATTTTGTTTTAACGATTGATAACAAAGAATTTTAAAAAATATATGAAATGAGATTTAATAAAAGTAATCGG
Organism: Pinus tabuliformis; assembly: GCA_031772625.1. NCBI lineage: Eukaryota > Viridiplantae > Streptophyta > Pinopsida > Pinales > Pinaceae > Pinus > Pinus tabuliformis. The sequence goes on along the minus strand of CM062806.1, from coordinate 324,703,479 downwards.
GTTAATGTTAGAGAGAGACATGAATGAAAACACCATGAAATGCATGTTGTATGGATCACCCTTTTTATTATTCAATAGATGATTTTATAATGAGCATTTGACTATCGATTTTCTCGAAGTATCTAAATACGAAATTAAATAATTATTTGAATAACTAATTTGTGGATACTGTTAGTGTCAGTCTTTGCAACCTTCCACTAGTGATCAAACATGCTCTTACAAAGTGGTCTTGGGGTGTCAAAGTCAAATTTTGTCATTTCAATGAGTCTTCAAGTAAAATTTGGTCACTAGGTATTAAGTCTAGGATTGTTTTCACTCCTTCCAAAGTTTTCCAAGTATTAGTCCATGTCACCATTTGACTGAGTGTACCATCATTCAAAGAGTTGTCATCATTATTTCAAATTCCAATGGGTCATTTTACACCTTGTTTGTGCTTCAATTGTGCTTAGGTAAAGCTGATTTCCCTCTCCTAGGGTTTTGAAGGTAATTATTCTTGGATGGTCAAATCATCAACAAAACTTGTATCTTGATGCTAATACACATTCCCCTATCCTTAATATACCTTCTTAAACACTTCCCATCACTGATATCCCTCAAATTAATCATTTTCCCACAAACTCTAGCCTATTGCTACAATTTGACACTTTTCTAGGTTAGGCCTATGTTTTTCCCTTTTGGACCCCTTCCCCTCACTCAAACAGTCAAATTCCACTTTCCCCTGCTTCCCAACATCCCTCCGTACTTCTCAAATTTTTCTCAAGAAATTAGAAGCCCCTAATCCCCTTCATTTCCTTTCATTTCTATAAATCCCTTGTTCCACACATCAGGATATGTTTTATTCAAATAATGTTTATGAGAATGAAAAGATGAATTTGACAAACATGAGAGAGTTTTTTGTCCATCATAGACCTAAGAAGAAAAACCTCCTTCAATTTTTACACAAGTCTCATGGTTTCAGAGAAATGTTCAAAAAATCATTTGCCTCAAGAGAGTTGATGCACTTTTGGAGTGATATTGGGAAAATCAAGCTTTCTTCTAGATGGAGTGACCAAATGACTTGCTTGATGCATCAAGTGATAACTAGATACAGAGAGAATTCCAATGGACTATCATGAGCTCAATTTGGAGTTTAGGAAGACCTCCAAACATTGACTGAAACAACACTCTGCATTTTGGCAGCCTCATTTTGCACATTTTGACCAGTATTGGGAGATTGAGCTTTTGACAGGGAAAATGAGCTCCCAATTGAAAAATTCAAGATGTTTTAGAAAGCAGACTAGACAAGCTTTCCAACTAGTTATCCCACGCTTAATTTGGACATCAGGAAGGTAGTGAAAAGTTAGATTGAAGTGGCGTTGTGCGTTCAGGAGGTGGCGTTGCGTGTACATGTTGAGCACTGCACATAGGGCAATTCAGGCAGTGTAAAATAACATTGTTGCGTGTTTAGAAGGGCACTGTGCATTGAGCAGCAAGGGCCAAAGGAGCCTCCAACTTCTTTAAAAAGTCCAAAATCACCCTCTCATCCCTCAAGCAAGTAAGTGTCCTCACTATACATCATCATTGAATAGCAATTGAAGTGTTTGAAGGTAATTTACATTGGCAATAGAGAAACCCTATATTCTTCCTCAATTACACCCTAGAAACCCTAATCCCCATTATTTCTCCACCCACCTATCACTAAAGCCTTAAAACCCTCCCCTATATCACTCCATAACATTTTATACCCCTTAATCCTTCATCCCACAAGCTATACTTCAAAAGAGGACCCAAGCCCTTCTCCCTCATTTTCATGATTCATACCCCTCCCCCCCCTTCATTTTCTAGCCCACTGAACACCTCACAAGGTCATCTCCCATTCACTTATTCCTAATCACTCTTGCTCACTTCCTTCATCCCTTTTCTAGTAGTGCACCGCCTCAAAATTTGCAAACATGGAAAGATGAGAAGGCCAAAGAGACTAGAGCTACTGAGGTGCTCAGGACCTACATGAAATATCAAAGGGGTGAAAGGAGATTGTTTGCAGTTGATAGGAAAGTGTTTGCTCCACAGGATGTGGAAGGGACCTTTCCTTCTTCATCAACTCATAGCAAATGCATGCTCCACAGGATGTGGAAGGGGATTTTCCTTCTTCATCAACACAACAAGAACAGGTGCAACAACTGCACAAAGGGAAAGAAAAGATTCCTTTGATTTGACAGAGCATGATGAGCTAGACCAACATTATATTCATCATGGCGTAGAAACAATTGACTTAGAGGCTCAGGATGAAGCAACAAAAGAAAACATCATCATACAAGAGAAATAGGCTCAAATCCAAGCATTGATGGACAACTTGGTGAGAACCAAGTATGTCATCACATATATGGAACAAGAGAACAAGAAGCTGAGTGATAAGTAGGTCCTCATGGAGCTAGAACTTCTCAAGATAAAACGACAAGGTGACAAGGGTGAATCAACTATGCAAAAGGAAGAGGCACCGGTCACTTTGACTCCTATTGAGAAGGAAATTGAGGATGATAAAGAGATTTGGCTTTAAAGAGTCAATTTTCACATAGAGAAGCTATTTTAGAAGGCTAATAGGGACAACCAGATGATCAAGCACATGGCCTACCACTATAGGACCCGAAACAAAATTTGCAACATGAGGGTCAAATAGATGAAAGCTAGGATAAGGCGGGCTCTAAAGGGAAAAGGGAGGAGGATAGGCTTAGGTTGCTTGCTGAAGCTTCCTCGGCTCAACAAGATGCTTGATGATGGTGCTGCTCACCAATTTTGGTCAGGTTTGGAGGAGATGTTTTTAACAAATTTTGAAAATTGCACACACAAAAAATTTGGCTCAACGCACAACGCCACTGGTGTTGTGCTTTTCCTAGGGGCACCCAATGGACAAATGGCTTGAATTTTTGGATTCAAAGTGATGAATACATTCACCCTATGGATTTTCTAAGTTTTTGGGGCAGAACGGGTCCACCAAAAAGTCAAAAACACCCTAAAAATGACATTTCTACCACTTTTTGGACACACAGAAGAAGCCTTAGGAGAATACATTTTTGAGGGGTCAAAGGAACTTCAAATGAAGAAATTCTAGGTTTTTTGGAAGGTATACTTGAATATATTTCCAATGAGCTATCATGAGCTCAATTTGGATGCCAGGAAAGCCTCCAAAAGGGACCTGAAAGTGGTGCTACACATAGGACAAATTTTGCACAGGATGGCCATTTTTCTATGTTTTGACTGTGTTCATGGATTTTCTCTCATGGAGGATGTTTATTGATGTAAAAGATGCTTCTAAATAAGATGGATAATTAGTAGTGTAGGGTAGATTCATTAGATTAAAAGTCAATTTGAGCACAAATGAATCGGTTTTCTCACTTTTAGAGGCAAGTTGTTAGGATGCCTATATTCTAGTTTCTTGTTCAATGTTGGTTAGATTAGCTCCTCATAGTAGGGATTCGACCCCTAAGGATGGGAGGAGGTTGAAACAATGCCTATATATTCTTATTCTTTCTCATTGTAAAGGTTTGGACTCAGATGGATGCTTATGGCTTGATTGTACATCATTTTGTACAGGTTTAGCAGGAGATTAATAAAAATTGTAGCTATTTCTTTGGGATCCATGTGGTATGGAGTTTAGTTCAGTTTCTTCTCTTGTGATCATATGTTAATATGTTTTGTGTAATTCATTATTCATCTCATTTCTTCTAAGTGAATGTTTTCAAGTTGATAGGCAGAATCCATAACATCACTACTCTGCTTTGGGGAAATATTCACCATTATATGTTTTCTACAGTTTAGGAAAGATCCATGGTAATCACATGTTCTTCCTAGATTATCCCCAGTCTTAAAACACCTCACCAATAAAGCCCTAGAGTGCTAAACCTTATGCTTATGTTGCCCCATTGAACACCCTGCAATTTTGATCTAATTCCCTAGCCCTAACTGTTTGGCTCCTCCTGATCTAGCAAAACCCCTTCAAAATCAAATCAAACCTTATGCTACTATACCTAGCCTAATATTATTTTCTTGATCCAGTCATCTTGGCTGAGAACCTTATGGAGAGAGCCATCTCCCAGTCTAGTAGGGCTAGCTACTTGGCTAAGAGTGGTTTTTGGTTACCTTGGCATTGCCTTCCTTCAGCTTGAGGTTCAATCTAGTTGATATCAGATACTCAATCATATTCTAACAGTTCATTTTAATCACAATTGTTACATTCTTTAGCATTAATGATGCAGATATGTTGTCATTGAAACTTAAAAACAATTATTCCAAATGGTTTTCTAAAAATATTTTCTAGATCGACAAGAGTGATGACATGTGTACCCATTATTGATACTCTCACAAATGAAGTGATAGCAAGTGTCAATGTGATTGTTGTTCCTATGAAACAAATGGTTATTTAAGAATGTAAGTGTTATCTTATCATCACAAGAAAATAAAATTTAACTCCTACTCCACATGCGTAAGATCCTTCAAAAGTATTCTCAGCCATATTACATTTCATGATGCTATAACAATTGTTAAATATTAGACTTCTATCAAAGATATTGAGACAATGGTCTACTTCTTAGATCCCATGCAATCACATTTGTGCTCAAATGAAAATAACATCCTGATATGTTTTTCCTATGATCAATACTATTGGTAATGTCACTATATGTGTATTTGTCGCTATGTGTTGGAATTAATTCTTCCAAGTCATGTGTAGTTTTCATTATGAGTCATGAGGAGTCAATCTAAAAGTTTTTTATTCCTGTGTTATGAGTTCATAATTTGTCAAAGTTAGAGATTTATCTCCTATATATGTGTAACTGTTGTGATCAATAATAACATATTTAAGTGTGTAATTTGTGTGCACAATCTCTCTCGGCTCTCTATCTCAATTTCTAACATGGTACCAGAGCCTGTTTTGACTTGACTTCCTCAAGGGAGGGTCGGAAAGATGTGAGATACCCTTGAATTTATTGCAATGTAAATAGAATGTAAATAGAATAGGGTAAGAGAATTTGTTGTGAATATTTTTTTTGGACTGTATGATTGCATCGACTTTACTCAAGAATTTTGCTGTGGCGGGTTCTGAGATATATAAATCTGAGTGTAAGAAGAATTTTGATCACTAAACTTAAGAGATTCATCTTGGTGGTTTGTTTATTGTGGGATTCGTAGCTTGAGTAGATGCGATTGTAGCTTGTGACGATTGTGTGAGTTGTTGGGGTCTTTGTCAGGATATTCTTATTTGGCGGCAAAGTTAAGGGGAGAGATCTGTTCTTCATTAGGCAATTTGCGACCACTGGGAGCTTGAGGGTTTGTTATTATATTTGAGGAGGCACCAAGGGTTTAACTACCATATGGCTTCCCTCTAGGAGTTCTTATCTGATAATCACCCTATGAGTGACATCAGTTAAAGTTTTATTAAACAAAAGGTATTATAGACTCAAGTGCCAGTGTGTGTTCTATGTTATTTAAGCAACAAATTGATTAGATTGCCAATAAATAGACATTTAAATGGAAGGACAACAGAGAAATATAGTAAGCAGCCATAAAGACACAATCAATTTTAATAAGGAGTTCACCCTATTCTCCATATGTCTCCGGTCTAGCTTTTAATGGTGGCCTTATTTTATTGTGTCTTTAAACAGAGAATTACAATATAGGGACTCAATGTGAGTTCCCTTGAAGCAGGTTTTGCTTGGCAGGGTGGTTCTTGGATTCCCAAGCCATTGGAGTACACAAACTCTTCTTCCCACCAGCTCTGTGACCTTCTGGTCTACAGTGGAAGGAGCCAAATATGATGCTCGATCCCGAAAGATTCCTCTATGGGATGGCTTGAACCTCTCAAGCTCGGTGGTGCTTGATGTTGCCGCTACGTCAGCTCAGCCCTCTGTCTTGTCCTACTTTTATCTTGCTTTACTGCCTTCTTCTCTGTGTATTCCATCCTCCTCTCGGGATTCTGGTCTTTTCCTTCGTCTCTCGGACCTCACTCCCACTTGACTGTGTATTCTGTCTCTATTCATGGCTTTTAGCCATTCGTTTCCATGCCTGTTCGGTTCCTCTTCTGCCTCTGTCGATTCGCCTTCTGCAGCTGTGCTTGGAGTTCCCTGTTCGACGTCAGCATGAACGCTCAGGGAGTGGCCACATGTCCTCATCTGAACAACGCTAGCCTGCTCGTCGGTTTGTGTCTTTAGTTACGTCGTGGGTGCATTCTTCCTCCACCGTGGTGGTCAAACAGATTCCAAATCCCTTTAGAACGCGGCTTAATTCCCTTTCGATTCCGCTTCCTCCATCGGCCGTAATCTCAGCCGTCCAATCTGGGCTCCTCTAAATCCAACGTCATATGCACGTCCCACGCAATTGACTTTCTTAATCGATAACACGTGATAAACGGTGGTTTTCTCTCACCTCTGTTGCCATGCATCGATCGTTGAGTAGGATTGCTCCACTCTTCTCCAAAAGTTTATTGTTCGAGGGTGATCAATACCACCAGTTTCCAGAGTGCGGGCCCTGCCTTTGTCCTTTTAGCACTTTTTGTTTCTCCGCCTATGGTTCTCTGACTCCCAACGCGACCGAGTGCTTAAGGCTCCTCCATTTCAGCCCTGTTCGCCCAGCGATGCACGATTAGCGCCTAATCGCTCATCAAAAATCACCTCCTTTTCCTGATCCGGGGTTCCCAGGGGCTACTTTGACCTCCTGTGCAGTCTCCATGGGCCTCGATCAGCATGCTTTGACCGAGGTCCTCGTTGCTCCACGCTGGCTGCCATTGCAACTGGTTTAGGGTGTTTTTGATCGCTGTTTTTTGGAATTTTTAGAGATCCGTCCCAACTTGATACAGTCATGGTTCCTTTCCAGTCTTTAATGGATCCAATTCGGATCACGACCTTCCCATTGAAAGAGCTTTTGGACCACCAAAATTTGGTTTTCAAGCATCGACTAAGTGAGGGTATTGCTTTCTCACTTATCCAATCTCAATCCACTTCGCACTGCTTGGCTTCGAACCTTTGAGCCCAATCCTGAGGTATTCCACTTGTCCACTGTGCATCATCCTTACCTTCCTGTCCAACATCATGTCTTCACGTAATTCATTAAGATATTCACGTAGTAGGTCATCAACAGAAGGTAATTGACTCTGCTCTTTAGGGTCCTCAATTATTTAAGGTTCAAACAACCTCAAACAATCCATGTTCACGACTGAGTAGATGTGCATGTAAGCTGGTAGATCAAGGTGAAAAGCATTTTCACCGATCTTCTCAAGTATCCTGAAGAGTCCATACCTGATAGGTTTTAGCTTTTTACTTTCACCTTGCATCCTGTCCTTGCTGATATACAGCTAGACTTCGTCTCCAACTTGAAAACTATGCTCCATCCGATGCTTATCATGCCTAGCCTTGTACTTGGCCTGGCTCTTTTCCAGCTGTTCCTGTACTGCCCGGTGGATCTCCTGGATCTGTTCAATGAACCTAGTTGCCTTATCCACATCACCGTGTCTATCAACCATGGTATGTTTACCAAAGACAAAATCTAAAGGAGACTTTGGTATGAAACCAAAACAGGTCTCAAAAGGAGATCTCTGTGTAGAAGAGTGTTTGGATCTATTGTAAGCATGCTGCACATAACACAAGTGTTCATCCCAAAGCTTAGGGTGTTTGCTGCAATATCCTCTCAGTAACTGGATCACCGTCTTGTTAACTACTTCTGTTTGGCCATCTGTTTGTGGATGAAAAGTTGTACTTTTCTTTAATTTTGTGTCCATTAGTTCCCACAGACTTGACCAAAACTTCCCCACAAATCAGGTGTCTCCATTAGATACAATAGAAGTGGGTAATCCAAAATGAACCCATACATGTTCAAAGAACAATTTTGCAGTTTGTTCAGTTGTAATCTGTTTACTACAGGGTATCAAAATACACATTTTTCTGAACCTATCCACAACAACATATAGATAATCATGACCTTTCCTAGATTTAGGCAGTCCTCCAACAAAATCCATGGAAATGCTTTCCCAAGGGTGAGAAGGAACTGGCAATGGAGTGTAAAAGCCTAGTTTTCTGTTGTTGGGCTTGCTTTTCACACACATAGCACACCCCTTTACATATCTAGAAACTATCTCACTCATTCTCGGCCAATAACAAAACCTTTGCAGTTGTGCAACTGTTTTACTTACCCCAAAGTGACCTGATATCAAAGAAGTGTGTGCTTCCCTAATTACCTTTACTCTCTCAGTTTGTGGAATGTAGAGTTTCCCACAATGATATAGGAGTCGGTCCTTCATGTGATAGTCCAATTCTTTTATTCTTTTGCCTTGACTCAAAGTTGCATACACATCGTTAAAGTCCATGTCTTGAGCATACTGTTCTATGTAGCTTTTGTGCAGCACAGAATTATGCTTAAGTATGGTAGATGCATTTATAATGGGTCTAGATAACATGTCTGCAACCTTGTTATGTATGCCCTTTCTATATTTGATGACTAAATGAAATTGTTGTAGAAAAACCATCCATCTGTAATGTCTTGATTGCTGCAACTTAGTTTGGGAGTGTAGGTATTGAAGTAGCCGATGATCAGTATGTATTACTGTTTCTTTGCCCATTAAGTAATGTTTCCACTTTTTCACACTCAGAACTAATGCATACAATTCTTTATCATATGTAGGATAGTTAACTATTGCAGGATTAAAGGTCTCAGAATGATAACATATGGGTTTACCGTGCTATTTCAACACTTCTCCCATGGCATAGCCGCTGGCATAAGTTTGGATCTCAAATGGTCTTTGTAGATCTAGCAGTGCTAGTACAAGTGTTGTACTAATCTTTTCTTTCAAGGTGTCAAAGGCTTTTTGTTGTTTGCCTCCCCACTGAAACACCTTGTTCAATCGTGTCAAGGCATGTAAGGGAGCTGCAATTGAGGAAAAATTTGAAATGAACTTCCTCCAATATTGTGCTGCTCCTAAGAAGATTCTCACTTCTGTAGCAAACTTGGGTTTAGGCCAGTTTACAATGACTGCCACTTTAGAGGGATCTATTTTCAATTCACCTACCCCTACTATGTGACCCAAATAATTTAGAGAGGTTTTGCCAAATTCACATTTGGAGAGTTTAACATAAATCTTTTCTCTTTTCAAAACATCTAATGTCTGCTTAACATGCCTTAAATGTTCTTCCCACGTTTTACTAAAAATCAGAATGTCATCCAGATACACAATAACAAAATCATCAAGAAAAGGTTTGAGTACATCATTCATTAATCTCATGAAAGTAGCAGGGGCATTGGTCAAGCCAAAAGGCATAACCAGCCATTCATACAATCCCTTCTTTGTTTTGAAAGCAGTCTTCCATGCATCTTGCTCTGCAACTCTGACCTAATGGTATCCACTGTGCAAATCCAGCTTGGTGAAATAAACAACTTCCTTCAGTTGATCCAAAAGATCATCTATGCGAGGAAGGGGATAACGATTTTTTGTTGTTATCTTATTCAGTTCTCGGTAGTCAATGCACATTCTCCACGAGCCATCTTTCTTTCTCACCAAAATGATTGGTGACCCACATGGTGATGTGCTAGGCCTGATGAACCCTTTCTCGAGCAACTCCTGCACCTGCCTCTTGATTTCAGTATTCTCTAAAGCAGACAACCTGTACATCCCAATGTTAAGCAATGGAACATCTTGTTGCAAAATAATATCATGTACTATCCCCTTTTGGGTGGCAGACCTTTAGGTTCTTGGAACAAGACATCATATTCTGAAACAATCTTTTCTATATCAGCTTGCTGATCAGCATTACAGCCCTAGAGTACATTGGTTTTATCAGGTTTCTTTTCCTTTACAACCATCAGTAGGAACTGTTTGCATGAATTTATCATTCTTTTCATCTATCCTGAGTTTATGAGAGTATAATTATTCTTGAGCTTATGAGCTCTTACAAAGTATTCAATTCCACCTTTAACAAGTAGATACTTGTTCTCATCTCCATAGAAAATAGCCTTTCTATCATACAAGTAAGGACTTCCTAAAACAATTCCACATATATCCAAAGGAATTACATCTAACTCAACATCATCTACAAATGTTGACCCAAAAGAAAACTTGAGTTTGCACTGTCTAGTCACTTGTAGTTGTGCTTTATCATTCAACCATCCTAATGGGTATGGTTTCTTATGAGGTGTAGTTGCTAATCCCAATTTCTTTACAATTGCTTTAGAAATTACATTTACTTGTGATCCACTATCAAACAAAGTATCAATCTTTTGATTTTTGGAAACAACTCGAATATGAAAAATCTCATGTCTTTTTCTCTCATGTTCTTCATCAATAACAGATTGAGTAGAATTACTAGTAGATGCTTCAAAATTCTTACCTTTTATACCTGCGGCTGCAATGATTGTTTCATATCCCGAGTCTGACCCCAAATCTTTTTGAATAGCTGCAACAGTCTTCTTCTTCTTGCCCTCAAACTTCTTAGGTCTCAGCTCTAGATGCAAAATCCAATAATGCTCATCATCATGCCCATCCTTTTTACAGTGAGTGCATGATGCTTTGCTTTTCTGTGCAGTGTTAGCCTTCCTTGCTTTCCACTTCTGCTTTCTTTTCTCCTTGCTCTTGCTTACAGTGGGTTGGGATGGTCCCCCAACTTCTAGATTTCCATTCTTTCCTCTAGCTTCTAGACGAGTAGCTTGTACAGATACCTCATCTATACTAGTGGGATTAAACATGATGATGGTATGCCTCATGTAGCTGTGTAGACCACCAATGTACTTGAAAAGTGTTTCTGGTGAATCTAATGAGATACCCAACATCAATGCTCTCTTTTTGAACTCTTGAGTATACCCTTGCACACTTTGCCCTTTCAGTTGCCGAAGAGTTTGCCAACTCATCATGGCTTGTTGCATGTAGGCCAATGGATAGAACTGCTTTTTGATTGCAGCAACAAATTCACTCCAGACAGAGATGGTCTTGCCATGCTTCTTCATATCAGCTTGGGTTCTGCCTTCCCACCAAACCAAGGCAGTGCCTCCTAGGTGTAGGCTTGCCAGCTGAATCTTACTCTTGTTTGAGTCTATGTTATGTACTCTGCAATATACATCAATTTGTCTAATCCAATTGTCCAACTTTTCAGCATTTAGATCTCCATCATATATAGGCAAATCAAATTTATAATCTAGTTTAATCAAAGATGCTTTCTTATTATGCACAGGGCTATTAGGAGGTGTAGGAAAGCTTTCTTCTTTCCCTTTTCCTTTTGAGTGGCCATGGGAATGAGACTCATCTTTTCTTTATCTTGCTTCAAGCCTGATGAATCTTCATCCTTATGCTTTCTAAAGTCCCTATACATTTCTTCTACCATGGACTTTATAGCTAGGAAACTTTCTTTGAATTGAGGGTCTAGCCCTATAGAACCTCCTCTCATATTGTCTTTTGAGAATAGACTCTCCCAATTTCAGGATTAGTTTCCACCAACTCTCCTTCTCCTAATTTGAGATTTGATCTAGTGAGCATTCAGAGCTAAACCAACACAAGCTTGTCTAACCTTACAGCCTACAACTCTGATACCACTTGATCTAATAATCACCCTATGAGTGACATCAGTTAAAGTTTTATTAAAAAAAAGGTATTACAGACTCATGTGCCAGTGTGTGTTCTGTGTTATTTAAGCAACAGATCAATCAGATTGCCAATACACTGACATTTAAATGGAAAGACAACAGATAAATATAGCAAGCAACCATAAAGACACAAGCAATTTTAATAAATAGTTCACCCTATTCTCCAGAGCTATGTCTCCGGTCTAGCTTTCAATGGTGGCCTTATTTTATTGTGTCTTTAAACAGAGAATTACAATACAGGGACTCAATGTGAGTTCCCCTGAAGTAGGTTTTGCTTGGCAGGGTGGTTCTTGGATTCCCCAAGCCACTGTAGTACACAGACTCTTCTTCCCACCAGCTTTGTGACCTTCTGGTCTACAATGGAAGGAGCCAAATATGATGCTCAATCCCGATAGATTCCTCTATGGGATGGCTTGAATCTCTCAAGCTTGGTGGTACTCGATGCTGCCGCTACGTCAGCTCGACCCTCTGTCTTGTCCTGCTTTTCTCTTACTTTACTACCTTCTTCTCTGTGTATTCTGTCCTCCTCTCGGGATTCTGGTCTTTTCCTTCATCTCTCAGACCTCACTCTGACTTTCACTTGATTGTGTATTCTATCTCCATTCATGGCTTTTAGCCATTCGTTTCCGTGCCTGTTTGGTTCCTCTTCCGCCTCTGTCGATTCGCCTTCTGCAGCTGCGCTTGGAGTTCCTTGTTCGGCGTCAACATGAATGCTCAGGGAGTGGCCACGTGTCCTCATCTGAACATCGCTAGCCTACTCATCGGTTTGTTTCTTTGGTTACGTCGTGGGTGCGTTCTTCCTCCACCGTGGCAGTCAAACAGATTCCAAATCCCTTTAGAATGCGGCTTAATTCCCTGTCGATTCCGCTTCCTCCATCGGGCGCAATCTCAGCCGTCCGATCTGGGCTCCTCCAGATCCAACTTCATACCCACGTCTTACGCGTTTGACTTGCTCAATCAATAACGTGCGATAAACGACGATTTTCTCTCACCTCCGCCACCACGCGTTGATCGTTGAGTGGGATCACTCCGCTCTTCTCCAAAACTGTTTACCATTTGAGGGCGCCTTGATCAATATTGCCAGTTTCCAGAGTGCGGGTCCCGCCTTTGTCCTTTTAGCACTTTTTGTTTCTCCACTCGCGGTTCTCTGGCACCCAACGCGACTGAGTGCTTAAGGCTCCTCCATTGTGGCCCTGTTCGCCCAGCAATGCGTAATTAGCGCTAGGCACTAATCGCACATCAAAAATCATCTCCTTTTCCTGATCCGGGGCTCCTAGGGGCTACTTTGACCTCCTGCGCAGTCTCCATGGGCCTCGGTCAGCGCGCTTTGACAAAGGTCCTCGTCGTTCCACGCTAGCTGCCATTGCCACTGGTTTAGGGTGTTTTTGATCGCTGTTTTTTAGAATTTTTAGAGATTCGTCCCGACCTAATACAGTCATGGTTCTTTGCCAGTCTTTAATGGATCCAATTTGAATCAAGTTATGTCAAAACCTTCCCACCTTCTATTCTATCAAATTGAACGTTGTGCATCTATGACCAATTTTTTGCATAATAGATATGTTTGATTGTTGTGATTTGAGGTCGATTGCTAGAAGCATTGTTGAGCAAAAATAGTTTTTCAGTCATTTACCTCTATGGATTTCATTTTGATAAGTTATATGTCCATATCGGATGAACAGACTCGTGTAGGAGGAAAAGAAGCCATGATCATGTAGATTTGCTAGATCATGATTTCTATCTCAGTAAGGTCTACTAGATCATGATTTATTTGTTGGTAAATGATTTGAGGCTACCTCAATGAGTTCCAATTTATGTTTGGGTATGGCATTCCTGTGGACTTGTAGTTTTATAAGAACCGATCACTGAAGAATCGATAGTCGACCTGCCTGATGGTGTGACCTATTGCTGATTTATAAGACAAAGGCATAGGTTTCACTTAGCCATGATTACCAATAAAGATAATTTCCTACTGTACCAGGTCTCTGTGTAGGAACATAGTGCGTGCACAGTTGGAGCATATTAAATGCTCATAAACACAATTTTTTGACTTGAAATGCCCCTAGAATTCAATCCGGAAAGGATATTAGATGTGAAGTTGTTGTCGACATATTCAAAAGTGAGTTCTATGTGGATCAAAGAAAATATTTTGAATGTGTAATTGCTGTCTCAGAATTTTATAAACCATTTAATCGCGTGCTTCAAGTTCAACCATGATCCAAGAAACCCTTAATCCTAAATATTTGATAACACTACCCGATTAGATGAAAGCAAAGCCATGTTCGGTGCAAAAAAGCATTGAAAATTTTGATCCAACAATAACAGTTGAAATGTTTACATATTTCACTGCCTAGTGGAAAAATTTGGAACCATGCCTTCCAATTTTTTTTATATATTCCTTGAGTAGTATAGTTAACAATGCAACAAGTATCATCTTCCATTGTTGATGCTTATGGATACGGGCTCATGGGAACAAAATCATGGCTACCTAAGATTTAATTGACTCAAAATTATCCGAGGAGTTTCCATTCATCTGTCAATTACAGTGGCTCGCTTGCTACATGAGGCAGATAAAAATTGGCTTGCTTTTCTAAACAGATCCATGGAGGAGATGATTTTGTGATTATATGTTAATTTTCTTAACACAAATATATTTATGTCAGTTTGATATTTAGAGGTGTGTAGTTTATTATGTGGTGTGTGTTTCAGCTTTATTATATTATAGTTTGTTTTTTTCCAAGTGTAATGTGAAAAAAAAAATGAAGAACCAATTATAGAACAAATTAACATATTTTCAAATTGATGGTTCTTGACGCGTATAGTGAAACAAGAACATATCACTAATTTGATTATGTATAATCAGTTATAAGCTAGTGGCATTGTGTGGAGAAATGAACATCACTTACAAGTAACTTTTATTATGTGTTTAAGAGGTCACCTTGTATAATTGAATTTTTAATACATTCAGTACTCATACTTCCTTCCGAGATAATTGGGGAATACAATGGAAGACCATTTGTTTAACAGAGGGTGGTATCTCCACAGGACTGTTAAGTATTGATATTGATGCGTCATGCTCCAGGAGGTTGACAAGTGTCAATTATGCAAAGTACATCAAAGATGGTCTGAAGCGGTTATGTCTTAAATGGATCAAGTGATAGCTCAAAGATGTGGTAGTGAACAAAGAGCGTTGTTTACAAGATTTCAGAGTGGATGTAAGAAATGATAAATACGAGTCAAGTAAATATTAATATTATAGTTGTAATATGTGTTTTCAATGTTTTCCATGTAAGCATTAAGGGCAGGTGTTGCGAGTAATGCTTCCATGTAATATGTAGTTGTATTTATGAGTAAGGAGGGGTCAATATAGAAGTTGTTGATTCCTATGTTATGAATTCATAATTTTTCGAGCTCAGAGATTTATGTACTGTTATAGACATATTTGGGCACATCAACCCCAAACTTATATGTTGATGTATTAGGGCTCATCAAACCAAAAAGAGTTGTTTCATACCCTAAAGGAACATATTCATCTGAATACATCATTCCCCAAAAGTTCCATCTGAGTAACCATCCAGAAATTGCCTAAATTGAACCATACTAACTGCTCCACTGGCAAAGTTCAATGCATACTGAGTGGTACACTGCCAGGGTGTGATGCATACTATTTAGGCCTTCTATAGGGTGTGATGGGCGAGGATGGACAAATGTTCGAGACATTTGTTAGTTGATTGCTCATGGAATCTTCTAGAAACTTCTCCTATGCCACTTGCCTCTCTGAATTCGCCCAAGGATGAATAAGGGATCTAAGAAAATGTCCAATCCCTTCTCTTATGGAACCCATTGTAACAAGTGGAATGACACTAATCAAACCTCATGGATGACTCACACCCTTGCAAACATCTATAAATGGATCCCTCATCCAAGAGATCTTGAGGCTGCAATATTGTGAATTGCAAGGAAGTGTTGAGAGTTTGTAATTGAGGAAATAGTATTGTATTCTTGTTGGTATGATCTTGCTATTTCATGAGGTGAAGAAGGATTGAAGCTGGGAGGATGATGCTGGATTAGACAACTGGGTTGTAATTCTCCTTTCTATTAATAAAGCTCTTTAAGTTTTCTTCCATATGATTGTGAAATTGTGAATGTTATCATTTTTGAATTCTTTCATTTGTTCATTATATATCTAATTCTGTAATGTTTATGTTGTAATAGATCACGATGCTTTGATAGGTTTTTGTTGCTGTACTTGTGCAGGTACTCTCCAAGCGTGTTAAGTATAGGGAGGAGTTGTAGGATCTGCCAAAGGAGAGAGAGATCAAGCAAGGGATTAAGCGAAAGTTCCAGGTTGGTTCCATTATCTTTCTCTTATCTGTTACACATAGAAGAAATCATTGAATTGCTTTAAACTGTTGTTTCTAGGGTAGCTGCCAAACCTAGAGGGCTAGCATTCTTTAGGAATACTAGTTTTCCCAGAAAAAAATTGGTGACTCCACTGGGGAATGAACAGATGTTTGTTTGTTGTTATTGTTTGTTCTATGTTCAATTTGATAAACTATAGATAGAGTCTGAAGTCAGCCAGGTAGCCTTCGAACTGCTCTTGCTCTGCAATTGCATAGTAGATGAATGCTGCTTCAGTCGATCTCTAGTTTAGTTTATGAATTAAACATTTGACTTGCAAGCACATCTAGATGCCCTTTTGGTAGCTCAGTAACCTCTCAAGACATTCCATCATAATTTTCTCATCATTGTTCATCAAAACCCAGCTTAACTCATTGAAAACAGCTCCACATTTGAGCCAAAACCCATTTCAGTTGCGCTCCCTGGACCATCGCACTGTCTTCCACTATGACTCAGTATGCATAGCACCTCCCGAGTGTAGTAAGTGTGATTCATCTCAATTTTTGTGAAGCCTAGGTGTGATGATTGACTGAAATCCTTTTCCATCTAGAAATTGAGGGTTTTTGACCCGTTTTCAGTTTTTTTGGTTGTTTTGCTGCAAATGAACAGTGCCACTTTACTAAAGCTTACTTGCATCACTTAGATCAGCCTCAATTACATTAGGATTAGTGAATGTTTTTTTGTATTTTTTCCTCATTTACAATCCTTTGTCGAAAAGATGTTTTAGTTGATTTGTTGCTTTGGTACAAAAAGTGTCGTAATTGTCATTTTTTGTCGAAAAGAGAAGTGTCGTAAATTCTTCCTTCCCTTGATAATCGATTGAAATGTTATTCATGCATTTTATTTGATTTGTTTACATTAAAAGTGTTGAAATCATTTTTGTTCAAAAATGAAAGTGTCGTTTTTTAGTCTTCCTCTCTTTTGAAGAAGAAATTGTCGAAAATGTCATTTTCAGTGAGATATTTCAGATCTTTGCTGCATTTAGTTTTCCTTTTGGCATCTTTCACATTAAGGAGAGTGAAAAAAAATGCATGCATTTGCATTTAGCATTTTTTGATTTGTGTGTGAAAAGATGATTTAAGGAAATGCACTAGTGTGTGCTCTTTGCTCTTTGCTTAAAAGCACTGCTATCTTCTTTCCCTAGTAGCTAAGATTTTCATTGCTCAAAAACAATCTTTGTAGATTGCATCTTAGGAATTTCAGATCATCATCATGCAGTGAACCATTGAAAGGCAAACTCTAAACAAGATCAGCTTTAAAATAAATTTCAATGAACCTAACAATGCTTTGGAACTTAACGCAACATATCTAGAGGTCTAGGCTAGTGACGTGTTCTAGTGTCATTAAAACTAGTGCCTATCGTTTTCATTGAAGGTTGAGTGATTCCTCCTCCTTGATATGACAAGTGCTAGCATGGACTTGTGCTCCCCATACCGTCACATAGATATTGGGAGACCACAATAGGCTTAAATCCTTTATCCATAGGAAACTGAGTCTGCCGCCTTATTGATCGCAATGCACTGAACAAAACATTCGGGAAGACTGACTGCCGTACATAAGTCCTTGGTAATTTCTTTTTAATTTATCACCAAGGTGTATATTGCAGTTTTATGAATGGTTTGGTAATCCATTTGTCTAGATTCTCCAAAGTAGTCACTTTTGTTCCTTTTCGACTCTCTAAAAGAAAAGGTCTATCTGAGCACTTGTCCTTTCAGGCTCATTAAAAATCAGAGGAGACTAGAGTCATCTTTAGTTTTTTCTCGACTCTTAAAAATTGAAAAAGCAAAGTTGTGTCCAAGAGTCGTTAAAATTAATTGACCACAAATAACATCCCTATTCCTTAGTTGATCTTAGGTTGAAACATATGGCAACAAATCCGAAGTCCATCGATCAAGGGATTCCTTATGATGGAAATCCTAGTCCCTTTTCTTCTTTTGGAAATATTAGTTCTCCTTATATGGCTACATTGTCCCTTTCGGGATTTACCATTGGCTTGCCAGTATGGTTGTTTTCAACCTCCTTGGTTCAAAATGTCATGATTTCTCCACAATCAAGTACACCTCCAATTGGACAAAATCAACCTCCAGTTGATCCTAAAGTTGATCTTTTGCCTTATTCCTCATTTGTTTCTCCCTCCCCCTCTTCCTCTTCGCTTGGTGAAAGTATTGGTACTAGTAACTAGGTGGCTAAGAAGAAGAAGAAAGGGAAGAAGAAGAAGAAGAAGCCAGTTTAGCAAGGGGGCAACCAAGCAACCATTGCTTTGAATGCAACATCTGATGAAAATCTGTCCGTTAAGCCTCACAAAGTCAAATATCCATGCATAATTTGTGCGGGAGACCATCTTCATCGAAATTGTCCTTACATTCCTCGGATCTTAGAAGAATGGTCTTCTCATTCACCCCATCCCGTGTCATCAACCTTTGGAGATCATGTTGGTAACACACCATCAACTAGTGATAGTAAAGTTCATGGACAGAAGGGAAAGGTCAAGTTTCCATGTAGGTTATGTGAAGGGATTCACCCCTTTCACCTTTGTCCCTATTTGGATGAATCCAAAAGAGTGTTGGATAATCATCCTGCTTCACTGCAGTGACTTCCATCTGGTTACAAGAAGCTCTCCCTAAATCCTTCACTAGTTGATGAACCAACTGACCAGAATCAACCGTTGGTCGAAACCACTCTCTGTGAAAGTGAATCCTATGAGTCTATACCTGACCAAAATCAACAGGTCGAGGTAACAGTTGACCTGATTTCACCTTCACCTAATTGTACCTTTCCTGAAGAGAGTGAAAATCATACCACTCAAGTTCTTTTTGTTTCCTTAGATTCAAATGAGCTTGGGGGCAATCCACCTGTTCCATCAAGACAAGAGAAAAATCCTTCAGTTCTCGTAACTCAAGGGGTTAATTCTCCCGTTTCAATGGTACCCTCTCCAAGTAGTCTAGTCACTTCCTTTGATTGGAATCGACTGTCAGGATCCCGCCTTCCTTCTTATGTGCCTTTCCAGATAATAGTACAAGTTTGTAAAGTGATTGTATCTGGAACTATTATAGATGAAGGTGCATCAGTGAGTATCCTTTCGTCAACTGCTTGGCAAGCGCTCGGTTCACCATCGCTTGTGCCTGTTACACAGAATCTGTTGGGCTTTAATAGAGGAACTAGTCGACTATTAGGGATCCTTCCTAAGTTACCTATTACTTTGGGAGGGAAAACTATTTATCTGAACGTGATGGCAGTCCCAGGCCCTTTAGATTACAATTTACTTCTTGGGCGTCACTATGTTTATGGCATGGGAGCTATTGTTTAAACACTTTTTTGAGTGATGTGTTTCCTACATGAAGGCAAGATTGTCACCATTGACCAGCTTTCATTTCCTGGTCCAAATATAGCTCCAATCAATCATCGTCCCTAAATGGTCCATTTATATCAATGGCATCATCCCCGCCATGGGTTAATTATGTGGCAACCTATTCCATACCTACATCAACTGGCGATCACTTCAGTGATGTTGTACATCATGTATTGGGGGAATTGGAACTAGATTTCTCCTTCATGACCTCTTACGAATTGTGATTAGGGAGATCAAGGATAGTTCCTTGTCTTGTGTCAACCTCGTTAAAAAATGAAACCAAGGATTATGAGGATAGTTCTTTCATTGTGTCAACCTCATTTAAAAATGAAACAACTCTTACGAGCATAATTCCTTGTCTTGTGTCAAGCTTGTTAAAAATGAAACAAGGAATCTGATGTGCTAAACAATGAATTGAACATCTTTGACCACCAAGCAAACTTTTTGTCTTCTTTTCGAGCTTCGATTCAAAAATTAAAAGAAAACTATAGAGTCCTCTTTAAACCCTTTTCAAACTCGTTAAACATGAAAAGATTGTTGAGCGCTTGTCTTTTCTTGCTCGTTAAAGTATTGGAAATGTCATCCCTCCTGTATTATTTTATCCTTTTTCAGACTTGAGGGATTACTTTACGAAAAATAACTTATGGAGTTTTCTTTTCATCCCTTTTCAAACTCTCTAAACATGAAAAGGACTTAGTTATCCTTGTCGTTAAACTTGTGAAAACAATAGCGACAAACTCGTCCATCTAGAAGAGATCGAGTTTCATTGTCGCTAGACTCGTTAAAATATTAAATAGCGGCAGGTTTGATCGAAGGGTAAATTATAGAACAAGCATATGTTATCCTCCTCAAGCTTGAAAAAAATAAAGAGGTACTGGTCAGCAATGACTTGGGAAAAAAGGAAAAAACTTGAAGAATTTATGGTAGCAAGTCGCTCTTGAACATGACACTTTCACTTCATCTCCATTATTGAGTTGGGTTGGGTTGTTTCGTTCATCGGTCATCATACCATTGGTCTTTCATACCATCCATCTTCTGGGGTTAATGCTACAAATTCATCTTAGTGTCGCCGACATGTTCAAGAGAAGTCATTCAGTTGAGAAATCAACATCCAGTTAATGTCTCATACACTGCAATACCTCCAACCTTCATTTTTTCATGACGCCATTCCTGAACCTTGTGTCATCAGTTCATTTTTCACCTCCAGAAATCATTTGCTTTGTTTCGTGTCATAGATGTGGGATACATTAAGGTCCTCCTACGACGAGTTGCTTCTTGTCGACATCAGTTCATTATCCAAGAAGTTGACTTAGAAACAACCCTTTTAGTGCTTTGAAGCTTGCATACATCAATGGCAAGTTTCTCACTTCTGGCAATAGGTTGGCATCAATGGCCTTCGACGGAAATATTTTGCGTGGTATTCGACATTGGATCATGTATTCATACCACGTGAATTGTACTGTAATACCTTGAGAATCATTATCATTATCGGTGATTCCTCTCGTGTCTGTTAACAACTTACATCTTGGCTAGTAATCAGGGGATGTCTTTCCATGTTTGACTTCAGAACATCTCTTCACATGGATTGACTTGTACATCAAGTGAAGATTGAATGAGTTTGAAGCCCCTGGATCTAGTTTCAACCATCCAGGCTGCGATATATTCAGGGATATAAAAACATCAAATGTACAAAGGCTCTGCATAGATGATCATCCTAATCATGGATTGCGACTCTATATTTGTAGAATCACAAGTTTGTGTCTGCAGACAACTATTTGATCTATGTACATGAAATGAAATTTATAAAGCTGAGCATGGGGAATGCCTCCCTCAGTTGGATCATGAAAATCATATTATGATGATGTATTGTATTGTATTGTAACTTATGCAATTCACCTTCTAGTTCGAAACTTCGGATCCTCATGATAAAGCATTTCACTTGACATGAATATTTACGACCTCATGCTTTAGGGGGAAGATTTTATAGACATATTTTGGCACATCAACCCCAAACTTTTATGTTGATGTATTAGGGCTCATCAAACCCTAAAAGAGTTGTTTCATACCCTAAAGGAACATAGTCATCTGAATACATCATTCCCCAAAAGTTCCATCTGAGAAACCATCCAGAAATTGCTTAAATTGAACCATACTGACTGCTCCACTGGAAAAGTGCGATGCATATTGAGTGGTACACTGCTAGGGTGTGATGCATACTATTTAGGCCTTCTATAGGGTGCGATGGGTGAGGATGGACAAATGTCCAGGACATTTGTCAGTTGATTTCTCATGGAATCTTCTAGAAACTTCTCCTATGCCACTTGCCTCTCTGAATTCACCCAAGGATGAATAAGGGATCTAAGAAAATTTTCAATCCTTTCTCTTGTGGAACCCATTGTAACAAGTGGAATGACACTAATCAAACCCCATGGATGACTCACACCCTTGCAAACATCTATAAATGGATCCCTCATCCAAGAGATCTTGAGGCTGCAATATTGTGAATTGCAAGGAAGTGCGGATACTTTGTAATTGAAGAAAGAGTATTGTATTCTTGTTGGTATGATCTTGCTATTTCATGAGGTGAAGAAGGATTGAAGCTGGGAGGATGATGCTGGATCATAAAACTGGGTTGTAATTCTCCTTTCTATTAATAAAGGTCTTCAAGTTTTCTTCCATATGATTGTGCAATTATGAATGTTATCATTTGTGAATGCTATCATTTGTTCATTATATATTTGATTCTGTAATGTTTATGTTGTAATAGATCATGATGCTTTGACGGTTTTTTGTTGCTGTACTTGTGCAGGAACTCTCCAAGCGTGTTAAGTACATGGAGGAGTTGTAGGATCTACCAAATGAGAGAGAGATCAAGCAAGGGATTAAGCAGAAGTTCCAGGTTGGTTCCATTATCTTTCTCTTATCTGTTACACATAGAAGAAATCATTGAATTGCTTTAAACTGTTGTTTCTAGGGTAGCTGCCAAACCTAGAGGGCTAGCATTCTTTAGGAATACTAGTTTTCCCAGGAACATGTACTACAATGTGTAATTGTTGCGATCAATAATAACATATTGAAGTGTGTAATTTGTGTACGCAATCTCTGTCTTCTCTATATCTCAACTTCTAATAGTATGTTATCTTTAGAGTTTTTGTACCATAACCCATAATAGTTTTACATGTTATATATCTTTTAATTCGTTTTCCAAATTTCAAGAAATACTCCGTGGGAGACTCCATAAATATGAAAATGTAAGTAACTGCATATATAACATCAAGTCTAGTTGTGATAACACACACGAGGATATCCAAAAGCCTCTTATACAATGTTGAACGAAACACTGGTTCATCATCTTTCTTGCTCAAATTTGTTCTTGTTGTAGTAGTTTTGTTATTTGGTTAGGATTTTCCCACTCTAAACCTCTTTAAGTTATGTTTAACATACTTTATATTAAAAATGAATATTTTTTTAGAAAAATCCTTAACTTTAATTCCAAAAATACTTCATGAGAACAATGTTCATCATTTGAAATTCTTTTTTCATGGAAATTCCAAATTCATATCTATCTGAAGCTTAACTTCTTGATTTGATAGGGTATAAATATTATAATCATTATTTATCCTCCATAACCCATTGTTAATCAACTATTGTTCAATATGATTACAACAAGCTATTGGACATTTCTTGAAGAAATAGAAGGCTTTCTTTATCTCATACAATTTGTATTCTTGGCTTTTAACTTCAAATCTAGTGGCTAATCTACACATACCACTTCTTATAAATTTTTATTCAAGATGGTTGAATTCATATCCATTTGGAAAACTTCCATTTGTTCCATAATGAAATTATTATCATAGCTATAATAGTATCCAACCTTGCTAATGCGGCAAATGTCTCACTATAGTCAATTTAGAAAATATGGAGACTTGTATATTATAACTTATTTTCCTTATCTTGATAAATACTTGTGAATATAGTTGGTTTTTAATTACTTATTTATGTTATTTTCATGAAGCATTTACCAAAAACAATGAAGATCACAAGAGAAAAAATACACAAGGTATAGGCTCCAAGCCAAGGCAAAACCCCTCCAAGGGGAAAACCCAGAAAATGCTTCTCTACTTCTTTAGAATCTGGTTACAAATAGACTTCGAAGACCCAAAGACCAAATCTAGTAAATCATCCAAGACCCAAGCCATCTCATAGCAAGATCTCTTCCAATGTAGCTACCAAAAATTCGATATTGCAACTCTACTACTGCAACATTAGCCCTTGCAAAATAATTTTGGTCCTACAATTTGGACCTCCTGTAGCTACTTCAAAATTTTGGCCTCCAACAACTAGAAGCTTCACAAACCCTAGCTTCGTACATTTGTGAGAGATAGATATTTATCCCAAGAAGCTTCACTCTTATTTTTTTCTTCATCTTCCATAACTCTTCTTCTCCTTTGGTAATTTCATATCTAATTTGACTTGAGCAAGTGTTCAAATGAGATCGAGCTCCTCTATATTTATAACCTCTTAAAGGGGTCAAACAACCCTCCTTTAGGATAAATTGATATTTCTCTTTGGCCGACTTGGTCTTATGATAAAAAATGGAATTTTCTTGATAAAATGAATTTCTATCTTTATTACAAAGAGTCCAAAAGGGACTATGACACATTACCAATATAATTATGTATCATAGGAAGATCTAAAAGGACCTAGAAAATGTAAAAGCACGAAGAACATGGTTTTGATTCAAACTTGAGTATGAAACCACTACTCCAAAAATAAAATATGATTTCTTTTTCTTTAATTTTCTTTCTTTATAAAGAATATACATTTTCATGATTAGAATTAGGTCATTATCAAGACCAAACCTAGTTAAAATTTTCAACACTCCCTCTTAACTATGGTGCTATCCATACATGGTACAAGTAATCTAAATCTTGAAGCATTTGCATAAGAAGAGTTGGATTTATAATCCATCTTTGCCAAGCATATTTATTATAAGTAGCACTATCCCTAAAGGCCTTAAGTGTACACGCCGTTTTTTTTATGAGCATTATGTTGGGAGGCTTTACGTGAGCAACCCCACTACCTCTCAAGGCACATACCCCATCTGAATGTCCACAAGGTATGTCCTTTCAAGACTATTCTTATCTTGGATTCTTAAACTTGAATCACAAAATATTATCGATCCTCTTCAACTACTCTTATCTTGGATGCCTAACTCATCCTTAAAGAGCATCGATCACCAACTTGTTTCCCTAGATTTTACAATCAATAAGGAGTTCAAATATAGATGCTTATCCAATCCTCTGAACTCCGTTCTTTATTTATGGCCTTCACTAGGACTTACAACTATTAGTCCTAGTCTAGTACCTGACCCGTAAACACAAGAACTATCACATATCACTCCATCTCAATTAGGGAAGAGATATATACCAAACCAAGCTTACACCTTAGGCAATCAAGATCCTTGTTTGGTAATGTTTTATTCCATATGTCTACTATCTGTTCATCTGTAGGTAGATAGTGCAGCTCCATGAACCCATGAACCTGAGTGGTCCTTAAAACAAGTTTGATAACAATTTCCTTATAAAAACAACTTCCCGATAGATTTCTCTTGCAACAACACATTTAGCTTCAATATTTCTAAAAGAAATTGGATCCTACTTTCTACTCATACATGAGACCAAGGAAGACCCAAGGCTGAAACATCCTCTCGTTATGATTTTTCCAATTGTCTCATTGCCATGCAAATCTGAATTTGCATTACCTACAAGTTCTATTTCATTCCCTATATACTAGAGGTAGTGATGTATAGTTCCACTCAAATATCTTAGGATATGCTTACCTACAATCTGACGATCACATTTTGGCTCCATTTAAAACTTACAGAGGACATTTACAACAAAGAAAATGTGTGGTTTAGTATTCACTAGATACATCAAGGACACAATCAATTTTTTGTACCAAGTAGGATCCATTGGACTGAATTCTGAACTCCTCAAGTTCTTTAAATTGATAATCATAGGAGTCATCATAGGCTTACAATCCATCATGCCAAAATTCTTAAGAATATTTATTACATATTTACCTTGACCAAGATATATCTCACCTATCTTTTTCCAAAATTCCAATCGCAAATAAAAATTCATAATTCCAATATCCTTCATTTCATACTCGATTGCTAGCTACTTCTTATATTCTTCAATACGATTCTCTACTCCTGTAGTAAGTAGATCATCCACCTATAAAAGTATGATAATTGTTTGTCTTTAGACCACCTTGATGCATAGGTTTGGATCTAAATAACTCTTGGTAAAACCAAGTCTCAATAGGTATGCATCCATTCTTTCATACCAATCTCTAAGTGCTTGCTTTAAGCCATATGAATATTTCTTCAGCCAACATACATGATCCTCCCTCTGATTTATTTCAAATCCTTGAGGTTGGTCAGTGTAGACCTCCTCATTAATAGTCTTGTTGGGTCTCTAAAATGTCATCCATTTCACCTTCTTTTCTTTCATTTTCCTTTATTATTTACCACATTCCATAGCTCCATAACCTGCACTAAATCATCTTCATTAGAAAATATGGGTTTATACATATTATTTTCCAATACACTTATATTAGTATTTTGAGTGAATTTATGGTTAAATATTAGAAAATGTATTTACTTATAAGTAAAAGTTGGATGAGTTTTCTGATATGTGTATGCATATTTAAAGTTTCCATCACAGTCATATTTGGACTCTAAGTCTCAAATTCAGTTTTTCTCTTCAAACTCTTGAAGATTTGAGATCATTGATCAAACACATTTCATGGAGAAGAATCATGGAAGTTTTTATAAGTGTATCTTATAAAAGCTAGGAGAGATTTCTTAGAGGATATGAAGAGATGTTAGTTGCTAGATGTTAACACATGGTTGTAACCACATGAAATATTTGTGGATCTAGGAGAGGTTTGTGCATCTACATTTATGAATTAATTATTTTAGTTTCTATATAAATAAGATTTCCTTCTCCTTTCAAAGGTGTGTTAGGTTTGTGAACGCTAAATCTATTCTGATGCTTGATGTGTTAAGAATTTTAAATATTGGCTATGCTTGTGTTTCATGTTATGGATATTATTTATTTTATGAATACAATTCTTTGAGTATGGTTAAACTTTCATGATGATATATGGTTTTTCATCAAATAGCTTCATGAACTTTCCGCTTCTCATTCACTTTAGGATGCCGACTTGATGAGTATGAATGTATTTTAATGTTTAGTTTTTTCAAGATAGATTATTTTATTTTTCCATAATGTTTATTTCAAATCTTTTTATTAGACGCTTTATTCCTCATTCCATTTTGTTATGAAACAAGCTCACAAAAGGATAGAAAAGATAGATCAACACCTTAGAATTCAGCCTTTTCGAAGGGGCAACCTCCTTTACATTAGAAAAATGAACAATTCTTAGATGGTACAAATGAAAAGACCTCCTTTCTATATACAGGAGTCTAAGGGGTCATCATATAATCAGAGCCGACATAACAATAATAATGTAAGGGCACAATAATAACAATAGTGGGCTTCTATGGGGCACAATATTAACAATATGGGGACTACATGGGTACAAAAATATAATAAGGGGGTTGTACTAATAACAATAAGGGGTTACACTAGTAGTATAGGGGCCTAACATATCCCTCTCCTTCAAAAAGTGTTGTCCTTAACGCTTGAGTAGTTCTTGATGCTTCTGTATAAAATTCTTGTCCTCCCATCTGGAATCGTTAGTAGGTAAATTCTTCCACTTGATGAGATACTCTGAAAATGATCGATTTTGTAGCTATTGGGTTCTTGTTTCTGTGATTGCTCCAGGTTCCAATATGATTTTTCCTTCCTCTTCAAGTTTTGGCAATATTGTTTGAATTGGGATCTTCTGCAAATTTTGAATGAGTGTCCATACTTCTTCATCCTTCTTCCATTCATCCCTTGATTCACTTATCCAATTTGGTTGGACAATAGAAATAGCACAAAACAATGCTTCCACATCCTCATCCTTTCTTGAGAGTGCATCTGCAACAAAATTTTGCTTCCCATTTCTATAGATGATGTCAAAGTCATAACCCAACATATTTGTGACCCATTTTTATGTTCTTCCAAAGATAATAGTTGTTCTAAAAAGTATTTAAGACTATCATGATCCATTTTTACCTTGAGGTGTCTTCCCATTCGGTAAGGTCACCATTTCTTAAGTGCATGTAGTATTGCCAGTATTTCCTTCTCATAAATACCTTGCTTGAGATGTAGCAATAAAAATATCCAATCACTTGAATCAAAACATTTTTCAATATGATGTTGATATACCTGTTGTTTCATTCGATTTTGCACCAAAGTGGTGTTATCCTTTAAAAGTTGGAGAACTTGTTGTTGATGCTCAACGTGATCTTTCACTACTTGAACCTTTTTCTTCTTGATATGTCCTTCTATCTTGAGAGTTTGAGGAGTGGTAATTTCTTCCAATGATTTACAATATATGGTCTAATTCATTTCTTGATGCTCGTTATGATCTTTCACTTCTTGAACATTTTTTTTCTTGATATGTCCTTCTATCTGGATAGTTTGAGGAGTGGTAATTCTGGCCAATGCATTACAAGATATGGTTGGATTCATTTCTTCTTTCTTGATATGATGTTTCACTTCTTGAACCTTTTTCTTCTTGATATGTCCTTCTATCTTGAGAGTTTGAGTGGTAATTATTGCCAATGCTTTACAAGATATGGTCGGATTCATTTCTTCTTTCTCAAGGGTTGGGTCCTGGCGTATATCCTCTTCTTTTGATGTTTCTTGATCCTTTTCTTCCTCCTCTTCATACTCTATGTAAAATAATTTCTTCTCAGCACACTTATGACCTTGAATGCATTTTCTATCACAATTGTAACAAAGCCCTTTTTCTCTTTTTTCCTCCAATTGTTGTGGTGTAAGCTTGTAGGCTATGGAAGGCTAGGAGAAGAAACACTTCCATAATTATAGTCATGAGTGGTGGGATTCCTTGTTTTCATAATTTCACTTTCAATTTTTCTTGCCAACTTGAATGCCTCCTCTAATGAATTAGGTTCCCAAAAACGAACCTCATGTTGAACGTTATCCTTTAAAGTCCCTATGAAGACATCAATCCTTTGCTTCTCTGGAATATAAGCTACCCTTCTATTCAATTTTTGGAAGTCTTCAATGTTCTCTTCTATTGAACCCTTTTTTTTGAGATTTATCAATTGGCTAAAGAAGGAGTTTCTCTTTGTATCCTCATAATGTGTTGTCATTTCCTCTGTGAAAATTGACCACGTGACAAGTGGTTTACAAGAACAAAGCCCTTTATACCATAAAAATTGATTCGGTTCTAAATAATTAGATGCAATACATACCTTTTGTAACAGTGGTACACCATGTAGATCAAAATATTTCTCCATATGTAGTATCCAATTTACCGGATCGTTGCCATCAAACTTCCTCATCTCACTTTTTATTGATTTTAGGAGCTCGATCTTGTAATGATTGTAACTCTATAATTTCGGATCTTCTAGTTCTAAAATCGCGACCTACAGTAGCCCTCTGTGTCCTCTTTCCAATGCCACCAATCTGATCCAAATTGGATTCTCCAAGGAAGAGTTATGCCAAATATCCCACGGTGACCTGATTATAGTTTAGTTTAGTAGAGCGAACTTGTACGACGTGCCACATGTCACTGTTTCGACCTCTAGATCTGAAAAATGTACACAAGAAACTACAGTCCGTCCTCATTCTATAACTTCTTAAGAAATTTCAATCTGATTCTCAAAACAAAAGTTATGACTATTTTACCAAGGTCACCTGTCTGGAATGTAATTCAGGGGTCTACAAAAAGGCTAACTTCCTCAGATCATATCTCCACAAATATTGCACAAAAAGCTCTGGAATTCAGATCCGAGGTTTAGCGCGATTTCGTCTCAAATGGGGTTTTTTTTTTTTCGCTTCTGAAATGTCGCAGAAAAATTTGTAGTGAAAATTCCACGATGACCTATTTGGAGCAGCGAAACCTTAGAATCCACAGCTCTGATACCAAATGTTAAGAAACCAGCTCACAAAAAGATATAAAAGATAGATCAATGCCTTAGAATTCAGCCTCTTTGAGGGGGAAACCTCCTTTACATTACACAAATGAACAATTCTTAGATGATACAAATGAAAATACCTCCTTTTTATATATAGGAGTCTAAGTGGTCATCATATAATCAGAGCCAACATAACAATAATAACGTAATGCCACAATAATAACAATAGTGGGCTTCTATGGGGCACAATAGTA
The DNA here is from genome assembly GCA_031772625.1 of Pinus tabuliformis. Classification (NCBI taxonomy): domain Eukaryota; kingdom Viridiplantae; phylum Streptophyta; class Pinopsida; order Pinales; family Pinaceae; genus Pinus; species Pinus tabuliformis. Next base: position 324,673,823 of record CM062806.1, on the reverse strand, counting down.
ACAATATGGGGTACAACAATATAATAAGGGGGTTGTACTAATAACAATAAGGGGTTACACTAGTAGTATAGGGGCCTAACACATTTATGTTGTTTTGTAGGTCAAGCATTATTTATTTCATTTCATAGCTTGATTTTTTTATATTCATATATAGTCATGATGGTACTAATTTTACAATGTACACATCAATTATTTCAATTGATCTCTCACTCGTTTCAGAATAGGTTGTCTTTAAATTCCATAGTTTAAGAATTCAATGTTTTCTTAGTATAAGATTTGTTTCTTTCTAGATTAAATTTAATTTCAAGTCATTAGAATAGATTTACTTTCCTACTGATAATATACATTTACATGTCACTAGAATAGAATTATTTTTATGAAAATAGAGTAAGTTTACTTTCATGTCAATTGTCATTTTAATTTCATATATTAAAAGATTATTTTCCAAGTTTCGATTTTGATACTTTTGAAAAACAAAGTGTGTGCATACTCATATTAGACATTTTTCATGAATAGGTTTATTTCAGTATTGTAATTTCTTGTGATAGAGTATATTTTTTTTTTGAAATTTAAAGCGAATTCCTAGCATATATTGTGTAAGTATAATTCACAAGTATATGACCTTGGATTGATAATTTAATGCTAAGTAATTTAAATCATAGTTAAATTACCCAACAAGTCTCGTTCAATAATTTTTTCTTGGCATCCATTTGATGGATGTTCCATCCCATAGTAGCATCTAATGAAACAAGCAATCTTATAGTTGTATACCTAGTTATGGGAGCAAATGTTTCTTCATAACCGATCCCTTCTGTTTGTGAGAAACCTCTTACTACAAACTTTGTTTTATATTTATTGATGTCCCCATATGCAACATGCTTTATCTTGTAAATCCATTTTGAAGTGAGAATATATTTGCTAGTTGGCCTAGGGATAATCTACGAGACATCGTTCTTCATTATGGATTGGTATTCTTCCTGCATAACATTCCTCCACTCTTGATGTTTAGTTGCATATTCATAGGAAGAAGGTTCTACTTTAATAAGCTTCATCATATATGTAGCTTACCTTGAATACCTATTTTGTCTTTTACTTTCCCCGGAGGTCCCTGATGTTCTATGTCCTTCTGCTTCTTGAAGAGTAGTTTTTAACCAAACAAGCCTTTCTAATTTTATGGAATAATTTCTTGTTGCATAGGTTGAAAAGGACCTTCCACATCTTCTTGAGTGGATGTATGCTCTTTACCATCAATGTTGCTAGATATATCATGAAATATATACATCTCTTCTTCATCAAAGTTACCTGGAACATCCTTTGATTTCTTGTAAGTTAAACATTCACCAAAGATGGCATCCATTCTTACTTCGATTCGGTGATCCTCCTTAATATAGATTTTATATGATTTAGATGAAGCACTACAATTTTAAAATATTCCCTTTAGGTTGGTAGGATCTAACTTCTTTCTCTAGTCCTTGGGTATATGAATATAAACAGGACACCCAAATATCCAAAGATGATCCACACTCAGCTTCTTTCTTGTAAATGCTTCTTTCAAAGTCATGTTATTAAGAATCTTGTGAGGACTTTGATTTTTTAAGTAGATAGTTGTCATTTATGCTTATGCTCATAGGAATTGAGAGAGATATTTATCATGTAGCATAGCCCTAACAAATTCTTCAATGGTTATATTCCTCCTTTATGCCACACCATTATGTTCAGGATTACAAGCAGTTTTGATCTCCTTATAAATTCTTCCTTCCTTATAGAAAGCTACTAATTTCGTAGAGGTGTATTCTCCACCATTGTCAGACCTTAGAGTTTTGATCTTTCTCCCAATTAGGTTTTCCACTTCATTCTTGAACTCTAGAATCTTTTTTAATACCTCGTCCTTATTCTTGACAAGGTATAACTAAGTCTTTCTTGAGTAATAATCAATTAAGGTTACATAATATTAATGCCCTTTAAGAGACTTAACTGCCATAGGTCCACAAACATCCAAGTGTATGAGATATAAATTTTCCTTAGATAGTGTGTCACTACTTGCAAATGGATTCTTTATGTTCTTTCCTAGAGAACATCCCTTATAGGCCCTTCACATTCTTCCTTTAAATCTATGATGTCTTTGACAATTTGACATAGAGATGGAAAATCCTAAAATGAAGGATTCCATACCTTCTATGCCATAGTTTAGAAGGAGTCACATTCATGTGAACTAGAGCCTAGGCTAGAGGTGTATAGAGTCCGTAAAATGTCCCCTCGTGAATCCTAATTACCCTAGAATTATATACACTTGAGCCCTTACCCTAAACCAAAGCCTTTCCATCAACAAAAGGAATTATATCACCTTTTTACTCTAGAAAATAAATATAAAGTAAGTTTTTCTACAAACCTGAAACATATAAAAAAAAAATTGAGGTGAATGTTTCCACCTGACTCGAGCTCAAATGATGTAGATCCATTTCCTTTCACTGGATAACTCTTGTTGTCTCCAAGTTCAATTAAGTGAGATGAATTTCCTTTGGACAATGTCTGTAGTTGACTGCATTCACCTACCATGTGTATATATGCACCATTTTCAATAACCCATACATTCTCATCATCGAAAGTGTCGAATAAAGTGGAGAACAAACTTCCTTCTACTACTCACCTTTCTAGCTTGGATATGATCTTCATCATGCAATTTTTGATGGATGTAGTGAGATTTTTAAGAAACTTGAAACCCTTATTCACAACCCTTTTCATAGTCCCAACTAAACTATGATCTTCATTCTCCTTCGTGAACCTTAGCTTTGAAACCATGTTGGAAAATATGGAGACATGTAGATTATAACCTAGTTTCCTTACCTTGATAATTAATTATGAAGTTAGTTTGTCTTTAATAACTTATTTATGTTATTTTAATCAAGCAATTACCCAAAACAATGAAGATCACAAGAGATAGAGTAAACAAGATATAGGCTCCAAGCGAGCGGAAAACCACTCCAAGGGGAAAACCCATAAAATTATTCTCTTTTTATTTATAATCTACTTACAAAGATACTTCCAAACCCAAAGAAAAAATCCAAAAAACTATCCAAGAACCAAGCCAACCCCCAGCAAGATCTCTTCCAATGAAGACACAAAAAATTCGATACTGCAATTATGTTAATGTCACTTCAAACCCTACAATAGAATTTTAGTCCTGTACTTTTGGCCTCCCACAACTACTTCAGAATTTCAGAATTTCGACCTCTTGCAATAGCCAACTTCACAAACCCTAGCTTCACATGTGTGTTTGTGAGAGAGAGAAAGAGAGAGAGAGAGAGAGATTTAGCCACATAAACTTCACTCTTATTCTTTTCTTTATCCTCATTTTCTCTTCCTCTCCTTCGCTAATTGTAGATAGAAATTGACTTCAGTGACTGTATAAATGAGATCAAGCTCCTTTGTATTTATAACTCTTAAGGGGGTCGAATAACCCTCCTTTAAGCTGACTTGATCTTGCTCTTGGGCCTACTTAGTCTTGGGATACAAAATGAATTTTTCTTGATAAAATAAATTTCTTTTTATATCAGAAAAAGTCCAAAATGGACTATGACACATGATCAATGTAATTATTTATCCTACAAAGACTTAGAAATACCTAGAAAACCTAAAAGAACAAAGAACATGCTTTTGAATGAAACTTGAGTATGAAACCCATAGTCCAAAAATAAAATATAATTTATTTTTCTTTCTTTATAAAGAATATACAATGTAACAATTACAATTAGGACATTATGAAGATCAAACCTAGCTATAATTTTCAACAAGTCAATATCTAGCTATTAGGGAAATACTTTGGCAACTAACCTTTCCTTTCACTTCTCCACCTTGTATTTCGCCTCTAGTATTTTCTTGTATAACTACTTAACATCATTGTTGGTTTTATCTATTGGGAAATCAACAATATCCCATGTCTCAATCTTTTTAATACAATCTCTTCATTCATGGGTTGTGCCCGATGGTCAAGTTTCATCACCTATTAAGAATAAGTAGGTTGATAGGGTAACAAAATCAAAGTGAGCTTGTTTATCCATTCCATCATACTTCTCATAGGTTTCACTCGAGCTCATTGTCTTTCATTTCTCTTGCAATGTAATTACTCACTACTAGAAGAAGAACTATTTCTCTAATTTTTCATTGAATATGCTAAGTCTCTACTAGAAGAAAAAATATCTTCTTCACCTTGCAACTAGAACCTTGGCAATATTCGTCCAATGACTTACCTTCCTAAGATTTCCACTTGTGATTTATTTGAAGAGATGGATTTTTGGTATCAGTTATTCCATTCTCTAAGTCTCTCCAAAACTTTCCCCCAAAAATATTTACACATATCTTCACCACAACATTATTAGTGGCTACATTATATATTGTATACACTTTGAGGTACTCATCATACCCAAATAAAATGAGTTTTTTGGTAATATCATCAATTTCACTCCATAACTCTTTATGGTACATTTTCATATGTGATATAACCAAAAAACCTGATGTGGAAAAAAATTGACTATGTTACACTCCACACTTTTGAATTTACTTTTCATTTCACAATTTTTTTTGTCCTCTTTTGAGGCATAATCTCTTCATCCATCCAATATAAACACTTTGACACATTTTCCAATTTTCTCTTTCACTACATCCCTAAACTCTTTGAAATTTGTGAATTTTTTAGATTTATTTTTCATAAATATACACAAATTTTCCTAATGGAATCATCAACAAATTCTAGAAAATGAAAACTTTCATCAATAGCTTGAGTACTCATGGGTCCATATAGATGTTGATGACATATTTTAGATGCTAGTTCGCAATGTAGGAAGCATCTAGAAAATTGTCACTTTGATTCTTTCGAAGAATGAAATGCTTACAAGCGTTGGTTTGATAATTTACCTCAGGAAATGCTTTAACCATTTTCTAGTTTTACAAGATAATAAGACTCCTATAAGGTAGGTGGCCATACCTAAGCTGCCACAACCAAGTCCCTTTTGTGATTGAGATAATTTGTGGATATGACTATGACATATGTATACTTTTCAAATTGAATTGAAACATTATGTTCTAAGTATTTTGAACCTTTGCAACATGTTCTACTAGGTGACTTATCTAATATTGTGCATGTAGAGTCAATGAATCTAGCATTATAGCCATATTGACTCGACTTCCCTTAGTAGATTATATCTTATATTTTTTACATAAAAGATATCCAAAATATATTTCTATGCCTAGTTGGGATAGCCAAAATAATTTTCATGTGGCCTTTACATGATAATTATCTCCTAATGTAATTTCATATTGAAAAGAGAAATCATTGATATAAAATAACATTTTTAACCTATCATATGATTATTGTAGCCATTGTCCAAAAACCAAAGATTCTTGTGTCATCCTTTTTAGTGATTTGACATGGGATGAACATTGACTTATATGTCCCTTCTTCAATATTCGAGACATCTTCTCTAGTCTCTCTGATATATCATTGTCTTTTTCTACAGTCACTTTCATAATGACAATAATTTTTCAATAATAACATAGTAACTTTGACTTTCTTTCCATATTCCACCTCCTCCCCTCTAATTCTAAAAGTGTTTATCATGATTTGAGTGTTTTGACTATTTTACTGTGGTTCTTCCTTTTTATTAATCATTACTTCTCCATTGGATACTTTTTCCTTTACCTTTATAAGTGAACCTTTAGTTTTGAAGGAATGCTCTAAAGATTACATTTTAGTGTTAATCCTTGATTTATGGAACATAGGACATTAGATAGGATATTATACTCACTTTGAATAGTTTGTTGGACTCTTCCATGTCAATGAAAACCATCCAAAAATTATGAGGAAGAGTTCTAACCAATTTTGCCTCAATTTTATGATCTTCAATTGTCTCTTTATGAGTATTAAAAAAATCAAAACTCCCATCACTCTAGTCATGAACTGGTCAATGATATCTACTTCTTTCATCTTGAAGGTTTCTAACTCTCTCACAAATTTTTGAAGATTCACAATCTTCACATTGTCATCACCTTGATATGCTAGATCCAAAATATTTCAAGTTCATTTTGACTAGATTTTCTCATTATATTAGGAAAAATTAAGTCATTCACTCACCTATGGAGCCAAATCTTAGCATTTATCTCCTTTCTCCTCATTTGTGTAAGATGGCTTGTTTATTGATTTGACTCTGAAAAATATGTTTCCACCTATTTCTAGTGTTCATGGACTTGTAAGAAGGTCTTCATTCTCAAATATTGAAAGACGTAGCCCTTGTGAATGAGAATTGGTCCTTCTTTCCTATATTAGTTGAGGAAACCATTGAAAAATTAAAATATATATACTTTTTTAATTTCATTTTTTTTAATAATTTTTTTTTTTTTTTTTTTTTCTATACTATAAAACCAAACACTCAAATGAGCACCACTTTATTCAAGTATACCTACTTCATTATTCCCAAAATATGTAATGGTATTGAAAATGCAAATTCCAACAAGTTTTTCTTGACATTATTGGATAAAGAACATAGATACTCCGAGCTTCATTTCTTGTACCAGGCTCATGAACACCTCTACTAGTGTTGTTGGTAGAAATTTGAAACAAGAATTATTAAAAATGAAAATGGTCTGTATTAGAAGCGGCCCTTTTGTCTTCCCTTTTCAGTTGGTTTCTCACTAACATGGTGAATAGTCAAATAAAAATAGCTCGAATCTCTACTCAAAATTGCATTGCCTCATAAAATTGCATTGTTTCTACTACACCTAGCTTGGATCCCATGAAATATTTTCTACAAAGCATCAAGCGAGGGACATTTTTTGTCAAATAGAAAAAAGAAAGAAAAATAATTTCAAAATTGATAGAAAATTGAGACAATGATTTGTTAAACAATAGGAATCATTTCCTTTTGTTTCTCTACTATTGATGGTAGCAAATCACTATGGTAACTAGTTTAGGGTTTTATGCACCGAAATTAGGGATATGACAATAAAATGAAGTGGCAATTTATATAACCCCATGCGCTCTAAGTGTAATATAAAAGCCAACCATTTTCTTTGAAGATTGATTGTTGATGCTCACAATGCTCATAACAACTATTGCTTGATTCTTCAATGACTTTTATAAACCAAACTCTTTCCTCAATCTACAATGTTATCTTCTCCCTAGCTAATAATGAATCTATGCTTCATAACTACACATCTCAAACCTCAAACTTAGACCTATATACTCTCTTTTTTCACGATCTAATCTCCACTTTGTAAAAAAACCTTAAACCTACTTTACTATGATACCATATTAAACCTACTTTGGTAACATGCTATTTTTTCACGATCTAATCTCCACTTTGTAAAAAAACCTTAAACCTACTTTACTATGATACCATATTAAACCTACTTTGGTAACATGCTAAATTCATAGAAAAAACAAAAACAACTAAAAGCTCATGGGCATGGCTTGCTCTTCATACTATCAAAAAGAATATTTTACAATGAAAATTTGACTAAAAGAGACTGGACTAACATTTTATAAATAACTAATTCAACTAACTCTCTCACTAGTTAATCTATATGCATATCCAATCACCAAGAAAAATTAAATTATATTTTAACAAATAATATACAAATCTGGAAACAAAAAGTTTTTATTTTCCTTTAATAAAAAATAGTTATATGACATATAAAAAAAGCAACCAAAACAAGGAAGTGCAGACCAAATTATACCTGTTTGAATGGAACTCAGACCTCCAACGTGCAACTTACATGTAATGGATGCAGGCTTGGGCAGGAAGTATTCATTCACGTGAAATTTGGCATCTATACTGTTAAAATTGTTCCATTTGTTGAGACGACATCCGACAGTCTTCGATCAGAAAGGTGAGGCTGTTCTTCCATCAAATTCGAATTCAATTCATTTTGTTGACATTTAATGATTGATATGAGTTAACGACTCGGTGGGGAGATGATGTTATTGTGACTTATCCACATACTTATCATCTTCCTGTGGAATGTCGGGAGCAGCAATAAACTTTTGACCATCTTTTTGGTTCCACGAAGTTGGTTTGAAGTGTAAATCTCTAAACCAATTTCTCTTTCTTTCTAAGTGACAGACTCAGACGGCTCACATGCATTTTGTCTGTCCATCATACGGATGGCCCACGGCTTCGTACTTATCCGTGGCCGCCAAACGGCCAAAATGGTCGGTTACCACTATAACGCATTCTCAAGGTTCTTTCCTGCACGAAGTTACTTGAATGCTTGCAAGTTGCAACATGCGACAAAACCCTAACTTTGACTACCAGACGATCAATAAATTTTGGAAATGGCCAGCGAAATGAGATGGAGATATAATGTACCACTTGTTTTGAAAAAAACGTCACGTCAAAAGGAAACAACAGACAAATTCCACATGAATTGAGGAAGCAATTATTTCATATAGCCGTAGTCTATACGGTTTGCCAGGCATATTGTGGCTATTCCTATTTTCCTATTTCGGACGCAGGGGTTAAATTTGACGCCCGTCTGCCCGTATTTGACATTTTTCCCCGTAAAATACGTTCTAATTTAAAATCTCCACGTCATAAGCAACTTGTCATTTATTTTCAAAACTGTCATATTGACGGACATTTTTCCCCGTAAAATACGTTCTAATTTAAAATCTCCACGTCATAAGCAACTTGTCATTTATTTTCAAAACTGTCATATTGACGGGCATGTTTAAAAATTAAAAGTTTTAAATTAATTTTTTATAAATTATATATATATATAAATTTATAACCTATCGCATTTTTGATATGGTGTACCTGTGACATGATCGGATGGTTGGCATTTTTAATATAATGTACTGTGTAACAGTGATCGGATCTGCGTGCAGATTTTACCTTCAATTCGCATTGGGCTACCACCTGTAAACTTTAATTCCATTAATGAGTCCCTGTCCGACTGTCCGCTAATCTATCAATTTACCACCAAATCCCCAATGCGCTCGTAGATTTGGTAAAATCGCTGAACAAGCAGAGGCTCTACAGAGAGATCACTCTCGCCGTTAGAACCACCCTAAGGGATGCCACCGCTGAGTATTCGTTTCTCTGAGTCAAGGGACTAGGGAAGCTTTTGAAGTTCTTGGGCTCGGTCGTGGAATCGGAGAACGTGATTGAACTGTTCCGCGAGACTTAGACTTTTACAGAATTTCAAGGTTTTCTTCTCTCTTTCATTATTTATACTAGCAGTAATTTCAGTTCTCAATTATCTATTAACGAAATATCTCCGAGCATTTGAAGAATCAAATCGCAACGCCATCGGAACAAAACTATTTAATGAAAGTTGCCAAAATATGTTTGCGAAAAGCGTTTGGGTTTTGAGCTAATTTGTAGAGATATGTTTCCTGAAATAGCTTTGGAGCTACTTTCAGAAGACACAAAAAAACCTATAAGAATGGTTGATTTTGGTTCACTAATTAGTAACATTACACGGTCCTGCGTGAAATGAAAATAGTTAGATTCAAATAAATTTTAATCTAACCAAAAGTTAGTTTCAACAAAATTTATAAGATAGGACCAACTTCCAAAATTGGTTTTCACTGTGGATTCTTTTATAACCAGTATTGATGATCTTTGGCCCCTTCCAAAAGAACTTAGAATATAGCTGATCACTATGATATTCTGCATGTTATATATGTTATGTTTGTCCATGGTAAGGATTTAATTATACAATATAAACATTAAAGCTATATTAATTTAGCATGTGGTAGGAGAAAATCGTAGTATGCGATTGTATTGAAGAGAATTTGAAAAGTAACTGTGAAATCTAAAATATCTAAGATTGAATTGCAGAGAAATTGAAAAGGAACTGTGAAATCTAAAATATGTAAAATTAATAGATTTTTATTTGTTTATAGAATAGTTTAATTGGTGAAAACAGTGTTATAAAATATGTGATTCCAATTCAAGTTTCCAATTTAGCTGTGAGCCCAGTGGTTGATTCCTCAGTCACACAGGAAAACTAATACATTTTATTCACTAACCTGATTGACATCCATTCAGTACATACATTCAGTAGGCCAATATATTCCTTCTAAGATGGAAGCTAGAGTAAATAAGAAAATTATTTAATAAATTTGGACAAAGACAATGTGAAACCTAAAAATCCAAAACAAATATTAATATCAATTAATTTTTTATTTATTTATTTTTAAAATAATTTAATTGGCGATAACTGTGTTATAAAGTATGTGATTCCATATTCAATGCCTAATCTAACTGTAAGCCTAGCGGCTAATTTCTTAATCACAAAGAAAAACTAATAATTTTTATTAGCTAACCTGATTAATATATTTTTTATTTATTTTTAAAAGAATTTAATTAATAACAACTGTATTATAAAATATGTAATTCCAGATTCAAATCCCCAATTTACATTTTTTATTTATTTTTAAAATAATTTAATTAATAATAACTGTATTATGAAATATATGATTCCAGATTCAAATCCCCAATTTAACTGTAACTGTGAGCCCAGTGGCTAATTCCTTTGTCACTGTGGCTAAATTTGTCGAAATTCAAAGACACAGAATTTCAAATAAATGAAACTTGTACAAATAAATTTTAAAAGTCATATGATGGGCAGTTTGAAAATAAAAACGTCATAAAAAAATTCCTTGACGGGTAGGGTCACCCGTCAAATTTAACCCCTGTTCGGACCTCATAACATTATAAATGTGTGCTGATAAGTAAGGGAAATAACGCTTGCTCTCTCCACCGCACGTAAATAAATGGATGGAACGTGGAGAGAAAGCGAACGTTATTTCCCTCAGCCGCATTTATAATACTATAAAATTGGAAATAGCATTCGTACAGTCTTGTAACTGCAGAGGTCCTCACATTGAATGAACAGTCTCGTCCCTCCGCCATTATGTAATTTCCCAAAATTTCTCCATGTGTGTGAGCTGGTTTAGGTTTTGACATCTTGACAGTGAAGTTTGAGAGCACTGTTTCGTTGCCCACCTCTTCCTCCAGGTTGATGGAAGGTCAAACAAAAACCCCACTGAACTTCTTGGAGCTTTGATTATCTGCAGATGCCATTTATCAGACAAACTAAATTGTGTATAAATATTTATCAGTCACGGTTAATCGAAAGGAGTTGTTTAACGAGGGGGAGGAATTGCCTGGAGGATTGGAATTTGGGAAAAAAATTTCAAAAAATCTTGTAAAAACAGTCTTTGAATTATGTTTTTATGGTGGAAATAGATTAACACCATCAAAAATATCTAAAACAAATAAAATTTTGAAGTTTAACAATTATAACTTGGATTTACAAAAATCCTGATCAAATTTTCTTTAAATATAACAAATTTTTTTTAACTTTCCAAACAATTTCCAAACAACTCGTCAGCCTCGTTAGACTACGCGGAATCGAAGTGGGTGGTATTCTCGGCCTTGGCCGGAAAAATGAATAGTTGGGAGTGCTATCGAAACTATTTGACTGCTCTTATGCGTAAGAGTGAGAGAGCGGCTCCGATGTAGGTACCGATGCGGCACCAGTTCCACTTGGAAATGCGGGTGGGAAATAATACTTATAAATAACGAATCAACGGATAGGAGAAACAAGGCAGAGAGAGGGTCATTTACTGCATGTTCTGGGGACCCGTGTTTAGGCATTCATCAGGAACGGTTTACCGATAAGAAGGCATATCTATGACTGAATCTACTTCGTATAATGTAAACTATATCCTCCAGCGCTCGTCCGACACACCTCATTGGTTGCTTCTCGGCGCCGGCAGATTAATCAAACTAATCTGGGTATAGGGAAATTGGGAACACATAATTCATGATCATGATCTCACTAATTTAATGCTTCTTCCTTTTCGCTAAAAACTTCCCAATTGAGTTGGAAAAGTGCTTGCTGTAATATGAAATTTATATTATTTTTTGGAGTTGTTTTTAGTGAGATTTTTTGGAGATTTTGGTTGGTGGAAAAAATTGAGGTTAAATCTTGTATTATTTAAAATGTTTTTAACTCCATATTTGGATTCAGCACCCTTAAAAACCCCTAGGACACTATGATTGTGCAGAAATTACCTATCAACCTTGCGATTTCAATAAATTGCTGCCGGATTTTAGAGAAATTTGACCAGAACCGAAAAAGCTTCCAAAAAATCTCACTAAAAACAACTACTTATTTTTTCAGAATAATCCATTCGTCCAACTTTACCATAAAAATATCGACAACCTTATCGTTTCAATGAGCTCCTTCAAATCATGTTGGCAGGACATGCAAATATCGACAACCTTATCGTTTCAATGAGCTCCTTGAAAACGTGTTGGCAAGATATGCTGGTCTGGTTATTTGGCAAATTATTGATATCAACGTTGAAAAGTTCGTTGGGCAATTGTGTCTGTCACAAAATTCCAATAGTTAACTAACCTTCACTATTTTATTGCAGTTTTAACCTTGGGGATGCGATAACTGCACTCATGTTTGCAGTTTCAGTCTATATCTCGGATGGATGGCAACCCCACCCATAGCTGTTTCGGTTGGCCAAAGCTTGTTTGAGTTGGCTAAAGCCCACCAGGGATCTTTATTTTTATTGAATGTCAAATTTTACCGATTCACAAACTGCTATATAAAGAGAGATTGAGATTGTTGAAGAAGTTATATGTGTTATAATACAACTGTACAAAGTATATATGGCCATAGCCCAAATATGCTGCTGACGCAGCCTCCGTAGGACTAGATACCGGGGCCAGGGGGCGTGTAAACCGACGGCCCCGACCGTTCCAACATACACTCACGTGTAAATTTATGAACACAGTTAGCATAACAATAAGACAAATTTGGATTCTATTGGTTAATTATGTAGTTATTTTTTTTAAGTCTCATAGTTTAAAGATATTAGAGCAAGTCATTAGTTCATTCATATCTATTTGTACTTAATTTCAATTAAAAAAATATTATTTAATAATTTTTGTTTTATTATTTTATTTTGTTGATGGTTAAAATGTTTTGATTGTTTTTGGGATAATCACATTATTGACAATCTGATGTAGTTTGCCTTGGACAAATGTGAAAAAATCAATCTCTTCAAATTTTTAAATAGAAAAGATGTATCTAGTTCAAAGTTAATCCTTGAGAATTAGTCCATTGTGAATGTTTAGTGTTGAATTAATTAATTAATTTTAAGTCTATTGTTTTAAAAATATTAAATTAAATTAAAATATATATTTATAGACTAAGTAATATATGTTTATATAAATAAGATTTAATAATAAGTATAATAATTTTGAGGAATTAGTTCTAGAATTTTCTAAGATTAATTTTATTTAACAATTGGCTATTATTATAATAAAATAACAGAGAATATTTGAAAAATAAATAAATGTACAAAAAACGATAAAATAAAATAACTAATAAATAAATAAAAGTATAACGATAATAAAAATTAAAAATTAAATTAAATTAAAATTAAAATAAATACAAATATTAAATAAATACAAATTAATAAAAATAAAATCAATTAGGAAGAGAGTGCAAGGATCTAACTCTTATTTAATTTCCACTTGTCCTCTCTTTTAATATTAATCTCTTATTTAATTTCCACTTGTTAAGATTAATTACATGTTTCTCGATATCAATAACCTCTCTTAACTTCCGATTGATATTAATATAGAATAAGATTATATTAATATTAATAATATATGATAATTTAATATTTAATAATAAATATATAATATTAAATATTGTAATTTATCCCGATCGAGATCGGGATGCGGGCCAACAACTGGGAGCGCAAGGGTGTAGTTATGTTGGGTACCCAAGCACTTAATACCGTCGTCCCCCACATGCTCAAGGTAGGGGGTGCAGTGTCCCTTGGCATGATGGCAAGCTAGGGAAGTGGGCAAGGTGGCGGGACTAGAGGAAAGACAGGGTATAACGAACAAAGGGGCATTTCGACGTGCAGTCTTAGCATGATAGTTTGTGGAGAAGGGTGGTGGCTCAAAGCTGGTGGTGATCGTCAGAACGTGAAGAACCAAGGTCGTCATCGAACAACTGCAGACTTCAGCTATGTTATTCGACTCCACCTCAAACTTGTAATTATGGTCTTGCTGGCATTTAGCTGGGATGTAAGGGGGTTTGTTTGGGGGATAGGAAATTGCTGGTGGCAAAGGGGTAGGAAATTTCTTGCCATGGCCTGATTCTGTGTCTTTTCCTTATGTCAAATGGGTGTAACCCATGACAGTTCGGGGCACATTTGCCCACTGTTAGGATGAGAAGCTTCGCGCTCTCTTGACAAGGTGTGGGGGAAGCTTGTGTGTTGCAAGGTAATGCATGAGGGGCAGTGAAGCATAGATAGGGCCAGGGGAAAGTAGCTAGTAGGTGGCCTAGGATGTAGCCATACCTGAGATTCGCATAGTAAGCACTGGGTTACCTGGAACCCATGCCGGAGTGAGGTTAAGCCCATAAATTGTGGGTGGAGACCCAGCTGGGGGAAACAGAGAGGCAAGAGCTCTAAGGCTAAGGAAATGGGGGAAAGGAGTCCAAGCCATAACTAGCATGTAACAAAATCCAAGGGGGGATCACGGGCTTGGCATTGGCATGGGATGGTAGACCTGCATACAATCGAGAGAAATTGGAGAGGGGGGAAAGGGTGCTTCAAGGAGCGAGGACCCGGGCCCTTCCCATTGGGGGTTGTAGCCTCCGACCCACCCCAGCATGACTATGGGGAAAATGGGCAGAGAAGAGAAGCAAGGCAAGAAGTACCCCACTGCAAGTAATAAGGAATGGGTGAGTTGGGGTATTGTTTCAATTTTGTGTTTCAAACTAACTTACTGCGGATGTCATCAATGCTCAGGACAATAGGGTATGGCGCATGCTGCGCAAGGCCATGGACATGGTAGGAGAGGCCCGACACCCAGGCAAGATAAGGGGCCGAGCAAGTTAGAGCCACACAAGGGTATAAAATCAGTAGAACATCTCATAATAGAGGTGGAAAAGAATTACCGTGAGGGAATGGATGAGGGCATCCGGAAGCTGCAGGAAGAATGGGAATAGGAAGTGAAACAAGGCAGTGAGACAGAGGAGGAGATGGACAACTGGAGGGCCTTAGTCCCGGATCTAGGAAACACCCGCAAAAGAATCACTCAGTTCAAGCAAACTCTGTACATGTATTGGCTCATGAAGAGTCTATTAGGCAAGGCTATGGAGTAGATCTCAATGGGGATGGTGGTGTCACTACAAGGATTTCCGAACTACAAGAAGGATATGGAGAATATCCTCTTTCAGCTGCATAAGCAGGATATTCGGCTGGACAAAACTGACCATCATATCCCTTGTATCGTAGAGTTGTGTAGTATGCATGGTACATCCGCCTAGGACCGGACACCTGTTGCATCTGTCTCAGATGAGAAGAAGGATTAGAACAACACCCAAGCATAATTTTGTCTTATGCAGATAGCTTTTAATTTCCACATTGCAATTATCAGTTTATATAGTTATGTAGTGTTTCGTCATGAAGTAGAAACATATATAGCCTGGCTGGAAAGATAAAGACAATATTGTTTTTGGATGGCTTATATTGTAGATCGGTGGCCAAAAAACTTGGTTTCCCACTAGGGGCAAGTTGAGCCCACTCAGTTTATCTATGTGGTGTAAACTTGTTTATATTTAATAGAAAATGGAATGTTCCTCCCAAGCTTAACAAACAAAAAAATATTAAATATTATAATTTATTAAATTTATTATTTGAATAAATAGGTAATTTAAATTATTATAAATAAAATGAAATAATTCATATATAAATTTTTATTTTATTTTTTTATAAAATTTGATTTTAAAATCTAAAATCCTTTTCTCAATTTATAAATATTTATTAAATATAAAATTTAATTAACATATAAAAAATAATATATATATATATAATATTTTAATTTAATTTAATAGATCTATTTTAATAAATTAATTAATCTTTAGTTTATATGGTTTTGGTTATTGCTATGTCTATAGAATATTTGTATCATTTTGTGGCCCTAATTATAGAGTCACTTTAAAGGATTATTTAATTCAAATATAAAGTTTGAGTGAGTTATATATTTTGTCTAATATGAAATATATGCTCTTTAGTGATTTAAATTGCATGGCACATGTCTAAATTATTTTAAGTATAATTTTATATATTATATAACAAATAATTAATATTAATTAATTATATTTTGTTTCTTTATTTAATATTATATATAAATATATGTTGAGAGGTCTTGGATAAATGGTTGGATAAATGGTGATCGAGTATTCATGATGTGGTCCCATCTAGGGTGATATATTGACATGTTGAAGATGTAGTTGTGCCAAGGTTACAATTTCTTTTTTATGTATAAATATATAATATTAAATAAATTGTTAATATTTAATATATGATAATTTAAGTTAATAAATTTAGTTATTTAATAAAAGCAATAAAAATTTTAAAATTAAATTAATTAAAATTTATCTTTATTTTAAATTTATTAAATATTCAAATATTTCAAGGCTTAAATTTTTTTTTGGAGGTTTGTCCAGTTTAAAATATTCTTACAAAAATTGACTCTCTCTATAGTATTAACTCCATATTAATTATAAAATGAATTACATATCTTCCTCTTTATTCTAGGTTATGGATTCAAAAATAAATACCTTATTATTATAAATATGTAATATTAAATGCGAAAACAACTCTAGTTGAAGATGGGCTAGCTTCCTTGGAGATGGGCTAGCACTGCCTTCCAAACACAGGATAACTCTATCTAGTTGGGACATCCATCCTAAACTTCTCTTTTGTTTGGCTTCCTTCCTCCGCAAACTCTCTCTGGTCGCGTTTGGCTTCCTTCCTCCGCAAACTCTCTCTGGTCGATGACGGAGGTGTTTCCCTCTCACTGGTAAAGCCTTTCCGTAACGCTTTCTGTCTAGGACTTGA
The DNA here is from genome assembly GCA_031772625.1 of Pinus tabuliformis. NCBI lineage: Eukaryota > Viridiplantae > Streptophyta > Pinopsida > Pinales > Pinaceae > Pinus > Pinus tabuliformis. Next base: position 324,656,875 of record CM062806.1, on the reverse strand, counting down.
ACCGGCCATGGGCCCCCACCCCTACTATAGTTTAGAAAGGGCTTTGCTTTCGGAGGCATGAGCTATAAGCTATAAATTGTTAATATTTAATATATGATAATTTAAGTTAATAAATTTAGTTATTTAATAAAAGCAATAAAAATTTTAAAATTAAATTAATTAAAACTTATCTTTATTTTAAATTTATTAAATATTCAAATATTCAAATCTTTCAAGGCTAAAATTTAAAATTTTAGGAGGTTTGTCGAGTTTAAATTTTTTTTACAAAAATTGACACTCTTTCTCTCTATATATAGTATTAACTCCATATTAATTATAAAATGAATTACATATCTTCCTCCTTATTCTAGGTTACGGATTCAAAACTAAGTACCTTATCCTACTAATAAGTTATCCCTCTAATTTTCTTTTCTTAAATTATTATTATTATTATTATTATTATTATTATTATCCATTTTAACTTATAAAAAATAATTATTATTATTATTATTATTATTATTATTATTATTATTATCCATTTTAACTTATAAAAAATAAATCCTTCTCAATACAAATTTCTCCTTGAAAAATTTAATCTTTTCATCTTTATAATAAATAGAAAAGTAATATAAATTTAGATTCATTTTTAATATATACCTATTATATTTCAATTTTATATTAAAAAATCAAAAACATTATTCATTTTTTAAATAATTTTGATTTTCTTTTTGATTTTTAAGAATATTGATGATGAGGGTTCAGGTACAGTGAGACCAAATTTTGGTCTTTTGGACCTAAAGAAATGAATTATTTAGTTTGATTTATGATTTTATTCCTATGCTCAAAAAGCTTGGAGAGAAACCTCCTGGGCTCGCTATAATTTTGACATCGTAAAAGGCTACGAAGGTTAGTGTTGCAACAAAGATTACGAAACTGAGATCTAATGTGGTTGTAAGCAGGGCACTCTAACAGGAAGTGATTTTCATCCTGGATATTCATATTCTCAAAAAGATGGCAGATCCTTTCCATCCGTGGTGTTTTAGGAACTGCCCAACAACCCATTTCACTATGAAGCTCATGAGAGTTCGTTCTAATCTTGGCTATATTAATTTTCTTCTTTGAGCTAGTTAAAACAGAGAGATACTTTTGATCTTTTAGGGTGGGGTTGATGACCTCATTATAATATCCCATGTCATTTTTGCACAATAAACAAAAGCAACTTGATGAAAATGTGCAAAAAAGGCAAAGGCAATAACATTGCTACCATATGACTCTGGTTTAAAATAAATAATTTATTTTTTTTAAGTGAACTTTTGCTTAGTAGTGTAGTTGCTTTAAGGAAATCTAATTCAATATTTTTTTGAAAATAATTAAATAATGGTGTTTTCTTTTTATTTTTTTTGTTTAACTTGGAAAATCAATTTTATATATATATATATATATATAATGATGGTAATTATGATTATCGTTTACTAGCACATATGATCTATTGAACCTTAAGAAAGTACGAGATGATGAACAACACTAAATAGTAGTTGAAATGCATTAAACTAAAATATTCCAATGTAATTTTGTTAAAAATTCTATGTATAAACCACACAAGCTTACACAAAAAAAATAAACATTCTTAAAATTAAAAAAGAATCTCATAAATTTTGTAGTGAACGTGGATATTGGTCATACAGAAACACCGTAAAATTATTTTTTACTAAATTATCAATCATGTACTTACATGCCATTTTAGTTACAAAATTATGTTTACACTAACTATCTGCTTCTTGATCTTCAAAGTTAGAAAATATCTTAATATTCATATAAATAAAATGTAATTCTTTAAAATTCATATAAATAAAATGTAATTCTTTAAAAGTAATCTCTTAGTTGGTTAAGGTTAAATAAATTATATCTTAATTACTACCATCAAAATCATAATCTACCGTTATTAATAATTTTATAAGGAAAAAATAATATTTATAAAATATTATAATAAATGTTATTTTTTAATAATTATTTTAATGGTTACAAATTTGCATCATTCCACCCCCCTATTTCTATATTTGATTAATCTTAATTATAATAAATCCAAACTCTTTATTAACCGCCTAAGTTTACTATAATTGAAATGAAATTCTGTGCCCTTGTGTCCGGCAATACCCAGTTAAATTAGGTAAACATGACTCTCAGTTCAAGTTCATGACCCAGGCTGGAACATAATCAACTGTAATAGCATGAACATCAAGTCTAGAACTCGATCAAGTCTAATACATCTAACGCCACAAAAGAATAGACGATGCAAAAAGTAAAAACAAATCTAATATCGAATCGTATACCTTGCAAACCTTTAATATTCTCACAAATATATACACTGTAGACAAAAATAAAATCAATCTCGGCCGCTGTCAATAAGGGCCTCCGATATCATTAATCTTCCTTAAAAATATATACATTTCGGAGGGAGAGCAAATTTATCTCATGAACCCTCAATAAGGGTTTCCAATTTCAACATGACTGCTATGCCAAATTTTAGATAAAGGCTCACTGGTTGCTGTTTAATTCCATACGCTCCTTTCCCTGGAACTTAACTCCGGCAGAAGCGCCTGGATTTACACCTAACCGTTTCCACTACCATGCATCCTGAGATTGCTAAAATCCGAGAATATTGATTCAAGTTTCATCCTCATAGACGGCAAATGTTGCTGAGGATATGACTCCTCTCGTGTTAAAGGAGTGTACAGGAACGATAAATTGCATAATTCTGCACACTTAGTATGCGTAGCCCATCTCCTTTTTGAAATCAAGGATTTCATCTAGCTTCGAATTTGCATGTACTGCGTATTCCTTTTTTCCAAACATGGACGTCAGATATTCGAAAGCAACTTCGTCACAGGGAAGGGTGAGCCCCGTCCTGTGGCCAAACCCATACTCCTCTTCGGCCGCCTCTAACAATGCTCGGAACAGAGAATGATTGAAATAAGTGGCAGGAATGATAAACCTCCTTCGTTCCTTTCCAACATACACCGCACAGTGTCCCTTGGGAACATCTGTGGGTAAAGCACTGCATGAGCTGCCCAGGGCCTCATCGTCCATGATGAAGTACCGAGTCCTCTTCGGAGAAAGGGCATATCTGGTCGCCTTATAGCCCTCTGCAAACTTGCAAAGTACTTTGATTATCTGCTTCCGAAGAATAACTTGAGGATTTCTCAATCTTCTTGCCATTGCCACAGACTAGATAAGACTGGGGGTAGAAAATCAAATTCAAACATAAACAAGACTTATGCGAAATGAAAGCATGCGTTTTGTATATATAACAAGTGAAAGTGAGAATCTAATGAGCAGCAGCAGAGACTTCATGTGATAAAGATGGTAATGGTGTATAACAATAATGTGGCCCAATCTGTTCTTATGTACCATAGACAAGATGCTTCGAAGACGAACTTTTAGGCCCACCTGCAGTCAGAATCGACAAAGCAGCACGAGCGTGGCCCCTCCATGTGTAGAGATACCTGAAGACCAAGATCAATGAGTGGAATTAAATTGTCTTTCTTATCACCCATAAACTGTGTGGAGTCTTATCAGAACCGATTTTCTAGGTATTGCAGCCCTATAAAGTAGAATTAATGGTTACTTCTTTTTCCCATTTGTTGTTTTCGAATGGTCGCTGTAATTGTCTCTCGATTTCTCTCGAGTGAATTCCAGTGCGATTGTCTGTGTCCGGCGAAAATATCGGGCATGATGAATGCGAAGTACATGTTCACGTGTAAATTGGCGTTGTTCGCGAAAGCTGTTGGATTTATTGAAGGATGGCCGACAGATTAGTTGAATGTCCTCCTCTCGTCATATTCAACTGTTGCTGGCATGAAACGAGTACTATTTGTTTCATAATTTTCACATTAGACATTTTCTAGCATGAAATCACTATTATTTGTAACGATTAGCTCATACACAAGGAATTTTAGGGTATTATTTTATTTACTAAAAGTTTTTTATCATATCCGCATTCAAGCAGTTGCTGCCATGAAACAACTACGGTTTGTTTAGCATAATCATATTCAAATTCATAGTGATGGTATCCTTCATGTTTAAACATTTTTTTGCGTTGATCAGGATGGATAAACATCGTGCTAAAACATATCCTAATGGGATTAGAGGAATGAGCTTATCTCTTAAACATTTGGAGATTTCAAAATATAACTTTGTAGTTAAGTTTACTTTGCATTTTCATAATTAAAAAAAAAAACTATATTTTATTATTAACCATTATTTGTTTTAATAAATATTTATTTTTATTAATAATATTATTAAAAATATGTGCATTTATGTGAAATAGAATAAAGAATAATGGAGTGTATTTTTGAGTCACTCTGTTATATGAAGGTTATTTATTCAAAGGTAATTTATTCAAAAAAAAAATTAGTCATATAGGCCGTGGCTAGATGAGATCTTCAAAAAAAAAAAATGTAAATGTAAAATGTAAATGTTCCTCATAAAAATTTCTCAAACTAAATATTAAACCTATAACCATCTTTTTAAAATATTAAGTAAAAATATTAATAACTTGAAAATAAAATTAATTAATTAAAAAATTTTAAATAATTAATTTTATAAATTTATATATAAAGAGAAAATAACAACGGTGAACATCAAACTCTGACCACAAGGACTTCGGCTATTTAATTAGAAGAAATACAATCTATCCATCTTTCAACGATTCGCATAAAATCATATTTAAAAATAACTAGTTTACCTATTAATATAGGTAATCTTATAAAGTTTGTGTATCTTATTGAATAGAATATATATGGAAACATTTTTTATTCACTTTCAATGTAATTTATTATCGTGGAGGAATTTTTTAAAGAAATCTATGTTTAAATAACCATTTTAACTATATCAATTATATTAAGAACATATAACTGCTGTATTTTATTTATTTTGAACTATATTCATTACATGTCAATATTATGTGTTTATTTATTTTAAATAAAAGTAATTTTTTTAATGAAATAATAGATATTTATGTTGTAAGTATTATAATATTCGCTCTATTTATTTGTCACGTTAATTGCAAACCCAACATTCATATTATGAAATTAATATCGAAATTAATGTGATAAATAAATAGACCAAATCAAACATTATTAATTATTAATTTGTGTATTATATAATATATTTTATTCATTTTTAACTACGTTCGTAATTTTTGTATTATATAATATATTTTATTTATTTTGAAATTTCATTCGTAACATTTCAATATTATGTGTTTATTTATTTTAAATGAAAGTAATATTTCTTTGGGAAACAATATATATTGATGTTAGTATTATCATATTACTTTATTTATTTATTACATTAATGCGTAATCCAATATTCATATTATCAAACTAATATCAAAATTAATGTGATAAAAAAATATAGAAAATCTAGCATTAAATTTTATGTTTTAATAATTTTTAGAAGTACAGGTATATATTTATATATTAAATGTTTATTTTCTAGTGTAGGTCTTTCATCTCGATTAAACATGTAGTAACTTTTGGATTTTGTTAAATACGCTGATTACTTTCTTATGAGGAGTTGATTAAAATTAGAGAGTCTATTAACTCAGTGTTGAGTGTTGAGTATTGAAGCGTTGAGTCAAGTCAAGTCATAGTAGAGTTGAGTCAAGTCAATTAAGTCATAGTCTAATTAGGTGTGTGGCTGCATGTCAAGATATTTTAGGTGAGTCACTAGTTGGAAAAAGTTAAATACTCTTCACTAGGCTCATTGGAATTATCAAGTTTTATGTGATCAATAGAAGAACCGCAACTTGTGTGTTTTGTTTGCAAATTTGTGTTTAAGCTTGTAACACTTCCTACTATAAAAGAAAAATTCTTTGAATAAGAACATATAAACCATTATTACCCAATCCATATTTAAATGTTAATTCTTATATGTTTAAACTATATTATGGACATAGATATGATTGATGTTATCGAGGGGTTTGGAATAATATCACTCGGATTTATCTCGTACGATTGCTTACATGCTGCATTGGCTTGACTCCACTTGTCATCACCTCCAGAGTTATGATGGCTCTCCCGCCTGTCACTTAGGGTTTCAAATTAATGCCGAGGTCCGACCTACTGCCAGAGAGCTCGGGTATTGAATGCAGGCCCATTCATCACCAGATCCATGTTAGGTGGATCCAACAGCCCTATACCTTTCACTTGTTAACCCTAACCTTTCAATGCTTATCGGTTGGGTATTGATTTCATTTTTTTTGCGGCGCTAAGTGTTTGAAGCTTTGCAACTAGATGTGAACAGTAAAGGGGTGTTAAGGTTCTGTCCGCTAATCCTTTCGGCCATGAGGGGCAAACCGTCGGCTCAGAGCTTCATGAACTGCCATCTTCTGGCGAGCGTTTGGTGATAAGGTAAGGATGTCAGCTAACCCTTAGCTGTCTTTTCTCTCATCCTTCTCCTTTACCATGAATGGCACCCGATGACGGAATATTGTTGCATGTATACTCAATGGAGATTGTCTCCATCGGTCAAGATGTCAGTACGAGGACAGTCTTCTGCAAGAGAATTCTAGGTTTTCCCTATCACTAGATTAACTACGTACGAATTTCTTTTGTTTGGGATATTGGTTTAACATTTCCTTTGTTTAGTTAGGTCTTTAGAACTTCCTCAACCGGAACGATTCTCTTCAGGTAATGCGAGAGTGGTTTTTGTTTATAAAAAATTGTGAAGGGTTCTGAATCTAGAGTTCTAAACCTCCGATGGGTCTTGCAGGTAACCTTCTGTGCTTTGGTAATGGAGCTGAAATTCCCTTGGAAGGTAACTATGCCTGGTATCCTAACAACGTGCCCTCTTCTATGCCTCTAGGTTGGTCTATTAAAGACTCTAATGACATTGATCTGGGTATTAATTTTTAGTTGATGTATAATGACTATATTTAACTAAGGGTTGTATAGTTTAGACGGTGGGAGGGTTTGCTTGCTCTCGGCACGACCAAACCCTCACCGCAACTAGCAATTCATATCCTTTTCGGCTGGATGAATACAATGAGGCATAGATTGGCTGTAATGTTCTTTTGATCCATATTTTTGGTTCTGTTATACCTTAATGTATAATTCCTTATTTTTTACTGTAATATTTTTAACAGTGACGAATTTTATTGCATACGCTGCCTGACTTAAGGTACTTTATTTCACATTTGCAATGTACCACTCCTGAAGGTTTATATTGATATTTGTTGTATGACTTGTTGAGTCGGAGCCCTTTCTGCAGAAAGGAAGAGGCTGGAAACAGTCCTTCCACTTTTCTCAGTTTTGGAATATAAATATAGTCATTTAATTGCATTAACCATATAACTAGAAGAACCCGTGAGTTCATACTGAAAGTCCTTCATGTGTTTGGAAATTGTGTTAGCATTTATATTTCTTGATGGTCTTCTCCGCTAAATGCATTATGTTTTATTTACTCTACCTCCATAGCAAATATTCTTGTAAACAATAGGGAAGTCGGAACTAAACTCATAATCTCAGAATTTTAATAAACATAATTTCTCGTTTAAAAATTGGAATGAATTTATAGTTCAAGTCTGGTTTTAGAGTTCTCTGCTATAATTATAGATGGTATTATTTTATGGTTTTGTACTGATGTGAACAATTAATTACAGTCTTCAGTTATATATATATATATAATAATAGAGTCTGTATAATTCTTGCATTTGTTAATGGCATTGTATTATCTCCATCAGATTTAGGAATGGTAGCCGTGTATTTTATTTACTGATAATGTGATGTTGGGACGAAGAAAATGTAATAAACCTTTCTATGATAGTAATAGAAGAATATACGAAAAGGTTAATCATAACAATACTTGCCTATTTTAAAGACAACAAAGAATACTGATACACTTAAGTATTTGTTCCTAAACAAATATATTTTTCCAGCAGACAATAATAAGCTCATAATCGATTACTTATCTGTTTATGATTATTTTAGTACTGTGCAAAATAATATTCCTTCTAGAAGGCCTCACCACCCAAGCATGGAGCTGGCAATCATGTCAAGTGTCACCCCCCAAGCACTTCTTGCTCCTGATAGTCATTAAACTTAACACAGTCTGGTATCTTGGGCTTCAGGACTATTTTCCAACCTCAAGTCACACACCAATTAGACTGTTTGTCATAGTTCTGTTTTCCCACTGGCTATTCCTGCCCAACTCAAGGAAAAACAAATTTCAAGCAGCCCTCCCTGCTTCTTTTCCCCTCCTTATAGGGAAAAGAGATGGCAACTATTCTAACTGTTCAAGGAGTTATTGTAATTGTATCCATTCAGTTCTTCCTTAATTAAACACTTTTCAATTTCTTTAAACAAAATTTCGTGATGCTTTGGCTTTTACCAACCTTAATTTCTTAACCACTATGTTAAGTAAAATTAAAAGTTTGTAAGTTCTGCGTAAAGCTTGGTAGAAACAAAGGTAAATGTTGTGCAACAAGGGGTGTTACAGCTCTCCCCCCTTATGAGGAACATCATCCCTGATGTTATTCTAAGAAAATAATGTCAGATAGGCTTGTAACATGATCTCTTCTTCTTCCCAAGTGACCTCCTTCGGGCCAAAGTGCTTCCATTGCACTTTAACCTAGGGGATGGTTCGCTTCCATAATGTGGTTTCTCTCTGATCTAGATTATGAAGAGGCTTTGCCAGGAACTCTTCCTCAGGCTCGACCTACACAATTTACAATTAGCTGTTAGAATTGCACCAAACGACAAATTTTAATGTCACATATTCACTTGTTTTATTACCTGTATATTTTCCCAATTAATTATATGTTGAGGGTTGTATACATATTTTTTTAGCAAGGATACATGGAAAACATTGTGAACCTGGATGTGGTCGGGGAGTGCTAATTTGTATGCCATTGGTCCAATCGATTCTAGTATTTGGAATAGTCCATAGTACCTGGGTGCCAACTTGGCACAACCCCTCCATTGTAAGGTGCTTTTTTGGGGTTTAAATTTTAAGTATACATGATATCATAACTTCTTTATGAGTCATCTTTTTGTCAGCATAAATCTTTTGCCTATCTTGAGTGGCCTTTAAGTTCTGGTGAACCTTTTTCACTGTGGGCTCCATTTCAGCTAATATTAGGACCTAATGCTAACTTATTAATGGAGTTATTCCAGTATGTGGGTACCAAACACTTCCTTCCATACAATACCTCAAAAGGGCTCATGCCTAAAGACTTGTGATGGTCATTGTTATATGCGAACACTATTAAATCGAGTTAGCGCTCCCACTTGTGTGGTCACTATATAAGAACATCCTTAGCATATCTTCTAGGAATTGGTTAACTCGTTCCATTCGGTCATCTCTTTGTGGATGGTAGGTAGTAATGAATTAAATCTGGGCACCCAATCCAACAAAGAGGGATTTCCAAAATGCAGATGTAAAATTTACATCCCTATCGGAAATTACTACCCAGACATTAGAAGATTTCCCTCATGAATATGGATGTGATTTCCACAGTCTTGTAGGTGGATTTCACAGGTACAAAATGGGTTGTTGTGCTTAACTTGTCCACTAGCACCATAATTGAGCCATGCTGCTTCTTGGTGTGGGATAGTCCTGTAATAAAATCTAGAGTGATTGTCTCCCATTTCCATTTAGGAATGGGTAATGGTTGCAATAGACCAGCAGGATGCTGATGCTCTACCTTCACCAACTGACACTCCAAACACTTTGATAAGTATTCTACAACATCCTTTCTTAAACATGGCCAGAAATAACTTTTCCGGATAGCTATCAAAAGTTTCTGGTATCCTAGGTGAGCAGCATAAGGCTTCCTGTGAAATTCATCCAGTAATAATTGCTTGACAGAATTTTGGTTGGGAATATAAATTCTGTTTTTGAATGTTAACAATTTGTTAGAAGTTATATCATAGTCAGACTGTTTTCCCTTTTTCTGATCCTCTGCTGCTTGCTACGAAAGAAAAGTGTATTCAGGGTCTTTGAGGGATGCTTCCTTAATAATTTCAGGAAGGTTAGATTGTATTTGACTGAGTTGTATTTCATAGATGCAATGCATTTTCCTGCTTAATGCATCAACCACTCGATTTTATTTACCTTTAAGGTTCTTCATATCGAAGTTGAATTCGCTCAGAAATGCGGTCCACCTAGCCTGTCAAGCATTTAAACTTGACTGATTAAAAAAACTTAAACTGCTATGATTGGTTAACAATAGAAAGTTCTTTCCTAGAAGGTAGTGCCGCCACATTTTAAGTGCATGTACAACTATTATTAACTCTAGATCATAAGCAAAGTACCATTCATCATAGCCTTTCAATTTACGTGATTCATATGCTATGACATTTCCTTCGTGAGTTAATACTTGATCAACCCCTTACTTGCATCTATGCATACTGTTATGGCCTAATTCTACCTCAAGCTAAGAAAGGCAGGATCTAGGGTAACCTCAAACCATGCTTAATTTGATAGCTAGCCCTAGCAGGTCAGGAGAGGTCTCTCTCCTTGTTAATCTCAGGAAGATATGTTCAATAAATCTTGAGATGACTAATGTAAAGAATAATTTTAGGCTAGGTATATGCTCAGAGGAGTTTGATTGAGTTTAATGTTGGTTTGCTAGCTCAAATGTGAAAGGCAGATTTGGGTCCGGGGAATGGGCTCAGTCTTGTAGACGTTTCTGTGGGGCGAGGTAGGAAAATGTTTTAGTACTTTAAATTAAGTGAGATGGAGAGTCTTAAGATTGGTGAGGAGTTGGAGAGGGCATGAAAGTCTTATGGATCCTCTTCAAATAGTTGAAAACATGAATAACTAAACAAACCCTAGGTAAAGCACTGCAACATCCATGAATTCTACCTTTATCCTTGATTCATTTAGTTAAGCTGAACAGAGAAAGATGATGGCATACATAAACACATGTAAACTTGAATTACATAAGGAAAAACAATACCAAATCAACTTGCCACAATAATCCCACAAAATGTTGCAAACCCTAGTCTATTCCTTTGCCAAACTACAGAGATGAATGTACAATAATGCTCAAAGCATTCACAAGAGTCCAACCTTCTCAAATGACTGAAAAACTACTAGATATAGGAAACAAACAACTCATTCTAGGCTTTAGGGGTCGAGTTCATGAGTTTAGGAGCTGTTTCAACAAGATCTAGACTGAGAACTGAAAAGTAGGCAGTGGAACAGCTTGCCTCTAAAACCTAGGAAACTGATTCATTCAGTTCAAAACTACCTTTTCATGATGTATCTACCTCCATGAGTGAATTTTCAACATTTTTACATAAAATTCCATCAAGTTAGATCAATTTACATCAAGAGTTTGACCATGAGAGAGAGAAAAGTTAAACTGAGAAAAATCTAGGCGAAAAACAAAGTTTTTTGGCAAAAATGACAATTTTCCATCCTGTGCACCGCGCCGCTGTCCTTGTAGATAATGCATTTTTTCAACTGATTTTGGAGGCCTCTCTGTGCACCACATTTTCTCCAAGTGGGCTTGTTGGAAAGGTTTGTCTGTCTGCTTTCCAAAACAGGTGGAATTTCAAAATTTGGTGTCCATTTGCCCCTCCAAAAGTGAATTCTCCCAACACTGCTTCCTGTGTGGCCAAAAAGGGGCATAAAGGGCATTTTTGAGGTGTTTTTGACCCTTTTGGAAGCTCAAAACTTGACAAAACTTTCTAGCCATTTCTAGGCATTCATAATTTTGCATTAGGAATCCAAAATGTAGAGTTTTCCTCCAGAGGAGGTTCCTAGAAAAAGCGAGCGCCAAGTGCCGCTACGCACCAGGCAGAAAAATCTGTGTTTTGCTTCAAAAATTCAAAATTGACAAAAGGTGTGCCAAATTTCATGAAATTTGGGCTGAGTGACCAACATCAAGTGCTATGTTGGGCTAAGGAAGCCTCAGCCAAAATCTTGAGCTTGTCTTTCTCTTTCTTCCTCCTCAAAGTTTTCCCCAACTTGGCCTTCAAGGTCCTTATTCTTGCTTTGCAAACTTTGTTTCTTGCCAAATAAAGATAAGCCATGTGCCTCAACATCTTTTTCTCTTTTTTGGTCTTCTCCAGCATCTTCTCCAAGTGCATGTTTCCCTCTCAAGCCAAGATTCACGATCAGCTTCAATCTCTTGCTCTAGCGGTGTCAACTTGATTTTTCTCCTCTTTGCTGCTTGCCAGTTTTCTTTTATGTTTTGTAGCTCCATGATAGTCTGCTGGTCTTCCAACTGCTTGTTCCTTTGCTCAAGATAGTTTATTACCCACTTGGCTCTTTCCAGGTTGAGAGACAAGTCATGAATGTCAGCTTCTTGTTCCTGGATGATCTCCTTGAGCTTTGAGCTTTGGGAGCCCAAATCAATGTCATCATCCTGAATGAGAATGAACTCCCTCTCTTGACCTTCAAAAGGCCCCTCATCATGCAATGGCTATTTACCTTTGTCCTGTACCTACTCTGCTATTGATGGAAACGAGACCCCTTCCACCCCAGGAGGAGATAGTACTCGTTTTTCTGTTGCAAATAATATTCTTGTGCCCTTTTGGTAAGTGACAAATACTGGCGCACTGGTGGTTTGAGTCTCATGCACCTCTTTCTGGTATGAAGGCCCTCCTACCTCATGAAAAACTGATGGGGTCATTTGCGGACTTGTGAAAACGTCATGTGAAATGAAATCATACCATGAAACATTCAACAATCTTAGCTGATGCAAAACCACAATTTTGATCAATGCAAAGTGATATATGCTATTATATTTCTGATGAATCTCTTGGGAGGAATCACTCACTGTTTCCTCATCTCTTTCATAAGGTGAATCTGTTTCCATATTTGCCATTGTTTGGTTTTCAATGATGAGTATGAAGAGATTTTATATTAAGAATAGGTGTTTTCTATTTGATGAATGGGACTGATGAGGGGGACAGTGAATGAGGGATTTTGATGCTGGATATAGTGGTTTTTAGGGAGTGATAGGGTTTGGGGATGCCAATTAGGGTTTGGGAATAGTGGGAATTTGATAGGGTTTTAGGGTTTTGGGGATAGGGGAGTAGGATGAGTGGAAATGAGAGGGGGAATGGGAAATGAAATTAGTGAAATGTAGTGAAGGGGATGTGAAAATGATATAGGGGAATAAGACAACAAAAATGACAATTTTGCAAACCCTAGGCAATTTTTATAGTGTAACTGTGCAGCAAGTAGGGTTTGTTTTTTCACCTTTTAAAACACCATGAAGGATGAGTAAATCTTTTCAAATGGAAAAGTGGAATGCTTCACTTAGTTGTGGAATAAAGTTTTCAAGATTTTGGAGCTTTTAAAGATGATTTGAGTGAAATTTGGGCTAAGCAAGCAGGTGCGCCGCACCACTACCCTAGTTCACCGCGCCAAGGAACAGGTGCATAGCGCCTTTTTTAAGACCAATTGTGGAGGCCTTACTCGTGTCCAAATTGGGCATAGGATATCTTTTTGGAAAGCTTATTGAGTCTATGTTCCAAAAAAAATTGAATGTTTCAATTTGGAGTTCATTTTCCCTGTCAAAAGTTAAATCTCCCAAGACTGGTCAAAATATGCAAAATGAGGCTACCTGAAGGCAGAGTGCTATTGCAGTCAATGTTTGAAGGTCTTTATCAACCCCAAATTGAGCTCATGATAGCTCATTGGAAAGCACTTTGTGTCTAGTTATCATTTGATGCATCAAGTAAGTCATTTGGCCAACCAAGCTAGGAGAAAGCTTGATTTTCCCAAGGTCACTGCAGAGGTGCATCAATTCTCCTAAGGCAACTGTATTTTTGACATTTCTCTAAAACCATGACACCGGTGTAAAAAGTGAAGGAGGTTTTTCTTCCTTGGCCTATTGTGGACAAAAAATCTCCTAGTTTTCCCAGATTCATCTTTTCTTGCTTAGAAACATCATTGGAGTAAAATCTATCCTGATGTGTGGAACAGGGATTTGTCGAAATGAAGGGGATAAGGGGCTTCTAAATTCTTGAGAAAATTTTGGGAAGTAGGGAGGAATGTTAGGAAGCAGGGGAAGTGGAATTTCAAATACTGAATGAGGGGAAGGGGTCCAAAAGGGAAAAACATAGACCTAGCCTAGAAATTTGTCAAATTGTAGCAAGAAACTAGGGTTTGTGCAAAAATGAGGAATCTGAGGGATATCAGTGATGGGAAGTGTTTAATAAGGTACATTAAGTATAGGGGAAGGTGTATGAATATTAGGATACAAGGTTTTCTAATGATTTGACCATCCAAGAGAAATTACCTTCAAAACCCTAGGAGAGGGAAATGAACTTTACCTAGGCACAACTGAAGCATGAACAAGGTGTAAAATGACCCATTAGAACCTGAAATGATGATGAAAACCCTTTGAATGGTAGTACACTCATCTGAATGGTGACATGAACTGACATTTGGACAACTTTGAAAGAAGTGAAAACAAACCCTAGACCTAATAAGACCTAAAACCCTAAAAATGACTTTTGCAGATGTAAAGACAAAAACGATTGTAAATGACCTGAATGTATGAAAATGGGCCAGCAGGTAAAGACCATCAGGGAGAATTTATAATATGTCACTGCCATCAGATGATCCATGATCCTAATGGAATGCAGCTGATCAAATGAGACACCTAAAATGCAATGCAACAAGAGAATTTTGACTGACACTAACACATACTACGAATGATTTTTTTGGATTGGCTACTTTTAATATTGGTGCAGTGGTAAGCAACTGCTTTAGTTGCTCAAAACTTTACTAACGTTTTTCTATCCAATGAAAGGAACACCCCTTTTTCTGTAGCAAAGTCATAGGAAAGGCTATTTTTGAATTTTTTTAATGAATCAACAATAATAACCTGCGAGGCCCAAAAAATATCTAATATCTGCAACATTTTTCAGGATTGTCCATTCCATTATAGTTTTGATCTTCTCTGGATCTACCACTATACCCTAAGATGATATAACATGGCCCAAGTACTGAATATTGTCCTTGTAAAAATCACATTTGCTATAATCTGCATACAACTGACTGTCTCGCAAAATCTGTAAAACTATTCTTAAGTACTTTTTGTGCTCTTCCTAATTTTTTGAATAAATTAATATACCGTGAATGAAAATCAACACAAATTTATCTAGAAAAGGCTGAAATATGTTGTGCATTAGGCTCATGAATGTGGATGGGGCGTTGGTAAGGTCGAAAGGCAATACTATGAACTTGTAATGACTGTAGCAAGTTCAGAAGGCAGTCTTACAAATGTCCTCGTCTTCTATAAAGCTCTAGTGGTAGCCAAATCTTAGATCAATCTTAGAGAATAAGCTAGCCCTCTGAACTTGGTAAAATAAGTCGTCAATACAAGGTAGATGATATCTATTTTTGACAGTAAGTTTGTTTAGCTGTCAATAATCGATGCATAATCTTAAATTCCCATCCTTCTTTCGAACAAACAACATAGGGGCTCACCATGGTGATACACTAGGGCAAATGTACCCTTTGTCTAAAAGTTCCTGAAGCTGCATTTTGAGTTATGTTGACTTAGGGATGCTCATGCGGTAAGGAGCTTTTGAAACAAGGGTTGCTCCTGGTATGATTTTGATAGTAAATCGATATCACGTTTAGGGGGCAACCCATGAATAGTTTCAGGAAATATATCCACAAAATATTGAATTAGAAGAATTTTTTCTAATGAAAACATCTTGTTTCTGTCATTAGAGTATCCTACTTGGACAATGTACATCTAATAGCCCTTTCTAATGCATTTCCCAAGCTGGTTAGCAGTGATGGGGGATAACTTCATGCTTTTCTTGATTCCTTGAATTTCCTTCCTTTGCCCCGACTCTGTAAGGTAGTTCACATATTTCTCTTTACAATCCACTACGGACAAAAGTCCTTCTAACTAGCCCATTCCTATTAATACATCATAGGAACCCAAGGGAAATATATTTAGATTAACATGAATGAGCTATCTTGAAATTGCAATTAGGTGGTTTTCTGTTTTAGCAGAAACCTTTCTCTTAGCTCTGGTGGCTAGTTGAACTAGCCACTATTTCTTAAATTCGTTGCGTCCCAGCTGGCAATTTTGTACCACCTTGGGACTAATATAACTTAGGCTAGCACCTAGATCAGAGAAAATAGAAACAACTAGATTAGAAATCATACCTTCACACTCGATCATGGTGGGCTAGTATTTTGCTTGATGGTTGTCCAAAGCCACATTAATTCTGGGCATACTCCTTGCTATATATTCGATTGTGGAGGCTTCTTTCATATTGGAAAGGTGTTTCGTTCGAGCCTTGTGTGGACAGTTCTTATAATAGTGAGATTCCCCACAACCCCAACATTGCAGAGGTGTCTTTGGTGGTTGGTCAGTTGCATGCTTATTAATTCCCTCTGTCTGTTTGCTTTCAGGGTATGATGGAAACTTGGGAGGATTCCTGGTAAAATTTCCAAAGGTTATTTGCTGATTATTCTGACCATTTCCTACTTTCTATTGTCTGCTTGGGGGTAGATTCCTCATTCTTCTACCTAAAGCTCCTTTGGTTGCCTCACTTTTCTGTTTCATATGCTAGTAACAGATGCGGGGTTTTTGCACCACATTGTCCATCTATCTAGGATAGTCAAATTCCAACTTTTCCTTTATAAAATTAGGTAGACTACTGATAAACCATTGAATTTTTTCTTTTCCTCCTGTATGTATGGGACATATCGTAACAAGGAGGTGAACCACTTCACATATTCGTCCGTAGTGAAGGTTACCAACCTTAGCTCATGGAACTCCTTCGCTTTTTTGTCATAATAATGCTCAGTCAAGTATTTATCTTCAAAATGTTTTGGGAATTGTTGTCACGCCACTTGTTCTTCATCAATCTTTCTCACTGTTTTGATTTCTTCCCACCAGAGAGTGGCTTTTCCCCATAACTGATAAACTACTAATCATGCTTTGATTTTGTTAGTATATTCATAAATATGGAAATATTTTCCCATGTCAATCAACCATGCTTCGGCCGCCTCCTCAGATTCTCCTTCAAACAGTGATGGTTTTATTTTTTTAAACTCACCTTGTAATTCCATCTTCTGCTTTTTGGTTTTTATTTGGTCTAAAACGTTATCTGAACATCCTTATTCATCCTCCTTATGTCCCTTTGCTGATTCTACATTTTCCTCACCATGATGGGTTGTTGGTGTTCTTTCTTTGTCCTCCATGCTGGGTCTGGCCCTTACTGACTCTATCAGTCAGACAGACTCTTGAGAATCTTTTCTTGCTCCTGCCTCATGCGTTCATTATTTGACCTTAAATTTATCATTTTTGTGCATAATTGTTATACTGTTTCTAGCATGACAACATTAGCTTGCCGAGGCTCCTCTCCCAACTATATCCATATATTCGGGTTGGCCTCTATGTAAGGCACCTCCGGTGGATTTGATATCCTGGGGCTCCTCTACATGTTTGTGTGTTGGTGTTGACTTTTGTCTCTGTGTTCACATTTACCAGCTCAGTTGTTTATTGCATAATTATAAGTATGTTAGCACTTAATTTTCTGTGTAATATTTAACCAAGAAGCCTCAATATGCGAAACTGGCTCTGATACCATTTGTAACACTTCCTACTATAAAAAAAAATTCTTTGAATAAGCACTATAAACCATTATTACCCAATCCATATTTAAACGTTAATTCTTATATGTTTCAACTACATTATGGACATAGGTATGATTGAGGTTATCGAGGAATTTGGAATAATATCACTCGGATTTATCTCGTACAATTGTTTACATGCTGCATTGGTTTGACTCAACCTGTCATCACCTCGAGAGTTGTGATGTCTCTCCCACCTGTCACTTGGGGTTTCGAATTAATGCCGAGGTCCAGCCTGCTGTCAGAGAGCTCGGGTATTGAATGCAAACACATTCACCACCAGATCCATGGTATGTGGATCCAACTACCCTAGACCTTTCACTTGTTAACCCTAACCTTTCAATGCTTATCGGCTGGGTATTGATTTCATTTTTCTCACGACACTAAGGGTTCGAAGCTCTGTAACTAGATGTGAACATTAAAGGGGTGTTAAGTTTTTGTCCGCTAATCCTTTTGTCCATCAGGGGCAAGCCATCGGCTCAGAGCTTCATGAACCGTCATCTTTAGGCAAACTTATGGTGATAAGGTAAGGCTATCAGCTAACCCTTAGTTGTCTTTTCTCTTATCTTTCTCCTTTACCATGAATGGCACATGGTGATGGAAGATTGTTGTAGGTATTCTCAATGGAGATTGTCTCGTTTCTTCCCTCGATCAAGATGTCAGTATGAAGATGATCTTTTGCAAGAGAATTATAGGTTTTCCCTATCACTGGATTAACTATGTGAGAATTTGTTTTTTTTGGTATATTGGTTTAATGTTTCTGTTGTTTTATTAGGTCTTCGAAACTTCCTTAATTGGAATGATTCTCTTCATGTAATGCTAGAGTGATTTGTGTTTATAAAAAATTGTGAAGGGTTGCGAATCCAGAGTTCTAACCCTCTGGTGGGTCTTGTAGGTAAGCTTTTGTCCTTGCTAATGGAGATGAAATGCCCTTGGAAGGTAATTGTACCCGGTAGCCTAACAATGTGCCTTCTGCGTTGCTTCCAGGTTGGTCCGTTAATCACTCTGACGACATTGGTCTGGGTATTAATTTTTAGCTATTGTATAATGACTAGATTTAACTAAGGGTTGTATAGTTCAGATGGTGGGAGGGTTTGCTGGCTCTCGGCACAGCCAAACCCTCACCGCAACCATCAATTCCTATCCTTTTCGGTTGGATGAATATAATGAGGCATAGACTGGCTGTAATGTTCTTTTGATCCACAATTTTGGTTGCGTGATACCTTAATGTATAATTCCTTATTTTGGTTGCGTGATACCTTAATGTATAATTCCTTGTTTTTTTTTTTTTTTTTTTTTAACAGTAATGAATTTTATGGCATGAGTTGCCTCACTTAAGATACTCTATTTCACATTTGTAATGTACCACTCTTGAAGGTTTATATTGATATTTTTTATATGACTCATTGAGTCTCGACCCTTTTTACGGAATGCCAGATGCTGGAAATGGTTCTTCCGCTTTTTTCAGTTTTGGAATATAAATATAGTCATTTAATTGCATTAGCCATATAGTTGGAAGAACACGTGAGTTCATATTGAAACTCGTTCATGTGTTTGGAAATTTTGTTAGCATTTATATTTCTTAATGGTCTTCTTTGTCAAACTCATTATGTTTAATTTACTCTACCTCCATAGCAGATGTTCTATTAAATAATAGGGAAGTCCGAACTAAACTCATAATCTCATAATTTTAGTGAACGAAATTTCTCGTTTAAAAACTAGAATGAATTTATACTTCAAGGTATGGTTTTATACTTCTCTGCTATAATTATAGATGGCATTATTCTATGGTTTTGTACTGACGTGAACTGTTAATTACATTCTTTAGTTCTATACACACACACACACACACACATATATATATATATATATATATATATATATATATAATAATAGAGTCTGTATCATTCTTGCATTTTTCAATGGCACTGTATTATCTCCATTAGATTTAGGAATGGTAACCCTGTATTTTCTTTACCCGTAATGTAATGCTGGGACGAAGAAAATGTAATAAACTTTTCTATGATAGTTATAGTAGAATATACGAAATGGTTAATCATAAAAATACTTATCTATTTTAAAGACATCGAAGAATACTGATAGACTTAAGTATCTATTCCTAACTAACTATATTTTTCTAGCTGGCAATAATAAGCACATTGTCAATTACTTGTCTGTTTATGATTATTTTAGTACGGTGTAAAATAATATTACTTATGGAAGTCCTCACCACCCAACCATGGGCCTGACAATCATGTCTACTGTCTGTTCCCTCCCCCCTCCAGGGCACTTCTTTCTCCTGACAGTCACTAAACTTAATAGAGTCTTGTATCTTGGGCTTCAGGACTATTGTTCAAGGTGAACTTATAGGTTCTCCAAAACGTGTGGAGTACCTTTCGAATATTTAAAAAAGAAGAAGTGTGAAGTCAATTTTTATCTATGAGAGACTCATATAATGTATGAGAGAGAGACTTTGAAAATATTTTTTTAATTTCATTTTTTATATGAGCGTGAGTGATTTTTAAAGTTTTTATAAAGTGTGCATTAAACCCTTTTTTAATTTTTTTTTTCAAAAAGAGTTGTTTTTAAGGTTTTTAAAAGGATTTTGTAAAAGGTTTTTTTCATTAAAAAAACTTGGGGTTTATTTAAGGAGTTTTAAAAGAGAAATTTTAGGGATTTTATTCAAAGAGTTTTAATAAGTATTTTTAGAGAAAGATGGATTTTTCAAATTTCCAGACCCAGTTCTCACTATTTACAGGGAAGGATTATGATGTGTGGGCCATTAAGATTGTGACCAAATTGCAAGCATATGATGTTTTCGATTATGTATAGTTTGGGTTTTCGGAACCTAATGATGAAGTAGAAGAACAAGCTCTCACTAATGCGGATAGGGAACAATGGAAGAAAGACAAGAAGAAGAGTACACAAGCATTGCAGCTTATCTAGCAATGAGTGGACCGAGCAATGTTTCAAAAGATTATGATGACGTCTTTAGCAGAGGAAGCATGAAATACTTTGGCGACAAACTATAAAGGTATGGAAAAAGTAAATATTGTTAAGTTTCAGAATATTAGAAGAGATTTTGAGAGTCTACAAATGAAGGAGATAGAGGACATTCATTATTTCATGAATTAGGTCATGATTGTCGTAAATCAGTTAAAGATTTATGGTGAAGAAATTAAATATCATACAGTGGTTGAGAAGGTCCTTAGATCTTTGTCTACAAACTTTGATGTTGTGGTAGCACCCATAGAAGAAGCCAAGGATTCGACATCATTAAAATTTGATGAGGTTATGGGATACTTCTATCGCATGAGGCAAGGATAGACAAAAATAAGGATTCCACTTTAGAGACTGATTTCAAAAGTTAGGTTTCTATTTCAAGAGATAGAGGTCGAGGCAAAAGTAGATCGAGAGGCAGAGGAGGAGGCAAAAGATATGGTGATCAAAGAGATGGTCGAGAAGAGCATGAACATGAAAGTGGATGAAACTGCAAAAATTTCAGTAATAATCAAAGATTTGAAAAATCAAAGGTGAGATGTTATTATTGCAATAAATTTTGTCACTATGCTCATGATTGCAGGAAGAAGATAGTTGATCAAGGGAAATAGAGCGCTAATATCATTACAAAGAGTAATAACTTGATGTTCCTAACTTTCCATACCATGTATGAACATTTTGATAACGTGTGGCTACTAGACAATCGTTGCAGTAACCACATGACAAAAAACATGAATTTGGTTACAAATTTGGATCAATATATGAAAACAGAGGTAAATTTTGAGACTAAAAAGACTGTGGATGTAGATGGCAAAGGAGTGGTCAACATTCTGACCAAGAAGGGGGAGCCGAAGACAATCTTAGAAGTATATTATTTTCCTAAGTCTCAAACATAATTTGATAAGTGTTGGTCAATTCACAAATAAAGGATACAAAGTTATCTTTCAAGGTCAAGAATGTGTTATATATGAAAAGACCCCAAGAAAGCAGTTGTAAAAAAGTTGTATATGACGAGGAACAAACTCTTTCCTCTAATTATGAATTACAATGATCAAGTCAGTTCTTTTACAATTGCATGTTCTAATTACTATTTGTTATGGCACTTTTGATTTGGATACTTTCACTTTCCTGGTTTAAGATTGTTGCAGCATAAACAGATGGTCAAAGGATTACCTCCCATCGAAGAACCTGATAGTACTTGTGAGTGTTGCATCTTAGGAAAGCAACACCGTGAAAGTTTTCCAAACAGATTTCCATACCGAGCAAAGAAACCTCTTGAGTTAGTGTATATAGACTTGTGTGGACCTATAAGGACACAGTCAATTGGTGGAAGTTGTTACTTCCTCACTTTCATTTATGACTATAGTAAAAAGACTTGGGTTTACTTCTTGAAGCATAAGTCTAAAACTTTTGTAAGGCTTAAAAAATTCAAAGTCTTAGCAGAGAACCAAAGTTATTGATAGATCAAGGTATTGAGATCAGATCGTGGTGGAGAATATGATTCAAAGTCATTCCATGATTATTGCAAACAACATGGAATCATAAGACAATTTACAACTAGGTAAACATTGTAGCATAATGATGTAGAAGAGAGAAAGAACAAGACAATTATGAACATGGCAACAAGCATGTTGAAAGGAAGAAACTTTTCTAATGAGTATTGGGCATAAGCAGTGGCATGTGCTATTTATCTGATCAACAAATATCCTACAAAGAGTGTGATGAATAGAGTACCAGAACAAGCATGGTCAGGGATGTTTTGCAGGGTATCTCATCTCAAATTATTTGGATGTGTGGCTTATGAAAATGTGCCTAAAGAGCGAAGAGGAATATTTGATGATAAAAGTGAAAAAATCATATTTACTGGTTATAGTGAGCAATCAAAAGATTACAAATTGTATAACCCCATCACCAAGAAGACCATAATTAGTAGACATGTTGTGTTCAAAGAACACGAGTCGTGGAATGGTAGTATAGACAAAACAGTTGATGCACAAGTGCCAAAGATGGAAGAAGACGATGTAGCAGAAGAGGAGCAACAAGAATCATAGGTGAAGACACAAACAGAGACACACCAACAAGGACTCCAAAATTTTCTGAGCGACATGGATCTTCAAGCAGATCAACAAATCGAGGTTCAACTAACAATCAATCAGGTGATGAATCAAGTAATGGTAAGAGAAATATGAGAAATTAGAAAGGTATTTATGATTATTTGGATTTTAGTTCATTTTTTTCATTGTTTTCATTCCAAACTTCTTCGTTTGAAGAAGAAATCAAAGATGAAAATTGGGTGCAAGCCATGGATGAAGAAATTGCAGCTATTGAAAAGAACGATACATGGGATTTGATTGATTTAGCATAGGACAAAAATCTCATTGGTGTGAAGTGGGTGTACAAGACAAAGTTGAATGAAAAAGGTGAAATTGACACATTTAAAGCAAGATTTGTAGCAAAAGGATTCTCGCAACAACGAGGACTAGACTTTGGAGAAACATTTGCTGCAGTAGCCAGATTGGATACTGTAAGAGCATTTCTAGCCATAGCAACTCAGAACAAGTGGAAAGTATATCAGATGGATGTGAAATCAACCTTCTTGAATTGAATTCTAGAAGAAGGAATTTATGTGGAGCAACCTCCAGGTTATAAAGTTTAATGTAGGATAAATTTTACAGGTTGAAAAAAGCACTCTATGGACTGAAACAAGAGCCTAGAGCTTGGTATAGTAGAATCAACAACTACATGATTAAGAATGTATTTGGTAGAAACAACATTGAGCCTACCTTGTACATAAAGGTAAATGAGCATGGACATATTTTGATTGTTTTCTTATATGTTGATGTCATGAATTTTTCAGGTGATTTTGAGTTAGATGAATTTAAAGCAACCATGATGAGAGGATTTTAGATGGAAGGTCTTTGTCTCATGAAATATTTTGTTGGCATAGAAGTTGAGGAATCTAAAGGATGACTTTTTATTTGTAAAAAGAAATATGCCAAAGATTTATTGAAAATATTCATGAAAGAAAATTGTAAACCCGTCCCTACACCAGTTACAACAGGTACAAAGTTAAAACAGGATGATAAAGGATTAGATGGCAATCAAACTCTATTCAAAAGATTGGTTGGTAGCCTCATGTATCTCACAGCTACAAGACTAGACATTATGCAAGGAGTGAGTTTGATTTATAGATTTATGGAGACTCCAAAAGGCACACAATGGAGTGCAAGAAAAAGAATTTTGAGATATATAATGGAAGCTATAGATTGTGGCATAATGTATAAAAGAACGAAAAAGAAGGAATTGGTTGGATACATAGATAGTGATTTTGTAGGCAGTTTGGATGATAGGAAGAGAACTTCTGGTTATGTGTTCCATATTGGTTCAAGTGTGATTTCATGGGCATCTAAGAAGAAGCCCATTGTGACACTTTCATCAGCAGAAGAAAAATATGTAGCAGCAACATCAACATCATGTCAATTAGTTTGGTTAAGAGGAGTATTTGTTGGACTTAAGCAGAAACAACAAGGATCAACAAAAATATATTGTGATAACACCTCAACAATTGCACTATCCAAGAATAGTGCGTTTCATCAAAAGAGAAAGCATATTGATACTAGATATCACTTTATTAGAGAACTTGTGAGCAATGGAGAAGTTCACTTGCAGCCTTGTAAATCTAGTGATTAATTGGGTGATATATTTACTAAGTCATTAGCAAAATATGTGTTTGAGTTTCATATAAGAAACTTGGGTGTTGTAAACCTAGCTGAGACATAGACCGTTAGTCATGTTTGAGTTGTCATGAGTCATTTCCTAGTTTAGTAGTCGTAATTAAGAGGGAGTGTTAAAATAAGATAATTACTGTGACATGAGGAGTTGGCTAAAATTAGAGAGTCAGTTAACCGAGTGTTGATTGTTGAAGCATTGAGTCAAGTCGAGTTAAGTCATAGTCAAATTAAGTGTGTGGTTGCATGTTAAGATATTTTAGGCTAGTCACCAATTGGAAAAGAATAAATACCCTTCACTGAGTTCATTGTAATTATCAAGTTTTGTGTGATCAATAGAAGAGTCGCAACTTGTTTGCTTTGTGTGTGAATTTGTGTTTAAGCTTTTATGCTTTTCCAATGGATTGATAACCGCGTACCTCATGAAAATTCCATAGCTGGCTGGCGTGGATGGTTTCAATTCATTGTAATTGGTGTTCTCTCACTTTTCGTTTTTTACTAGATCTCCTTCGTAACTTGGAGTGTAATGATGGTGATTCATAACTATGCAGCTTGGTATTCATGGAGGTTTTGTATAGGAAGCATCATGGCCAACTCACACACTTCCTAACATCCATTTAAAAATGAGGAACACTATTAGGCAGTGTTATCTCTCCCTTCTTTAATGTCTATTCCTATCTCCTACCATGCCCACATTCTTGATCATTTCCCTCCACTCATTGACTTATGCTTTCGTCAATCTGCACTAGTCCTCACAACGTATCCCTCGCAACGGTGGAGTGTAAGCATTGTCGTTATCTACTACACCTTTCATTCTCCTCCGTGAATATCGGGAACATTGTGACTTTTCGAGCATTTTCAATTCATAGTAAGAATATGTTTCTCATAGTGGATTCTTGGCTTCCGAGCTCAGCGAGTAGGTGAATTTTAGGGGCCTTCATTGTCGAGCAATGGCTCCCACATTGAATGTTCATTGTGGTCTCATTCTTGCACACTCAACTCCGTTAATGGTGATATTTGGGTCTCTATATTGTAAGCTTACCTCTGTTAATGGTGATAATTGGATGTCTCCTTCCTATGTCTCTTGAAAGATATCGTTCCTGAAGGGGGCTTTGCCAATTTTAGGATTGGGGTCTCAATATGGTAGGCTCGACACAGTTACTTGTGGTAATTAAAAGCCTCCCTCCTATGTCTCTTGAAACTCAGGTTTCCTAGACATAGTTCTCCTTGCTACAAGAATGGCTTACCTAGCTCATGCTCTATTGGTTTGGGGGTGGTGTCGATGGGGTGGACGGGCACACTACGACAACTCTGTGGTGGCTTACAATTGATGACAATGCCTTGCAATAAGATGTAGGCAATAGATGATATGTTATTGTAGGGTTCCATAATGGTGTTTATCGGCATGTTCAATGGATGCTACGATCTCATCATGGCCTTTCATTTCTTGTGGCTACTTACCATCATGGATGTGCCTCTTAGTTAACAAGTAGTTCATGGGTGGTGCATTTGAGGCCGACAATGCTCTAATGGGTCTCAATGCAGCGAGGGCAGTGCTGTGGTGGCTATCCTCACTAGTGGCTTAAGTGTTTGCAAAGATTTATTTTGTACTTCAACTATTGATGAGTAATTCCATTTCATCTGAGGTTACTCATAATTACTTTGTCAACCAAAGCTCCCATAATTATGCTCTCATGTCTATATACGTACTCAAAGATCATGTTTTCTTTTTGTCATCCAAATTGCTAAAAAAAAAAAAGGACGCTCTCAATCTTAAAACTATGTATGTGTGATATTGGTGTCGAATCTTAAAACTCTCTGTGTGGTATTGATCTGGCTTCTCAACATATAGACTAATAATACAAGGAAACATCTCCTGTAAAACTATATTGTAGTACTGAAGAGATAATCTTAATTAAAAAACATAAAATTTACTTAAATAACAAATTGGATAACCTTTATTTTACTTTCATTTCTTTTAAGTGATAATTGAAAAGAGGATTTAGTAAATAAAATTGCTTTATTACTTTATTTTACCTTAATTTTTTTAAGTGATAATTGAAAAGAGCATTTAGTAAATAAAATTGATTTATTAGCGCCTATCTTCCACTAAGGATTATAGTTGTTGCTTTGGGCTCAAAATAACTTATTTTTAACTAATTTTATCTGCATGATAACCATGTACAATTTTTTTTTAGAGATTGTTTTAAAATTTGTATTTTACAGTCGAATTGAAACAGCTATCAATTTCAATGGCCCAGACAACGATGAACCAAAGATTCAGGGAAGGAAATTGATAAATAAGTGAATACGTTAGGAAATAAAAACTACTTGAATTTGGTAGAGGTAGAAAATGTGAATTGACTAAACGATAAGAAAGACACAAAACATAGTCATGCCAGATGTTTACTCTAAATTTACCATGATTTTTTTTATTTTTTTTAAGTGGTTCAAATGGTTTTCTATTCCGTGATTTTTTTTGGAAATCTAAATTAGGTCAGTCAACTTTTGGAAATCTAAATTAGATAATCAAGTTTCAGAATTTCAAATACTCACAAAATTTGAGAACACTAAATATATTTTCACCATTGAAAGAAATATTCAAATACTCACAGTTTCGGATTTACTAAATTTCAATAAGAAAATAAACAAAATTGTGGCCCAGTCAAACAAGTCCTATATTACAAACTGGGCCTGGAGTATGCCCTAAAACTGCTTCTGCTTGGCTAAGAGCTCGTCTTCCTCGGACGTAAGGAAACAGGTTAACGGCCCAAGACCCAGAGGCATCTGGCAGGAGTGAAAGTCTGCTCCCTTACGGACCACCAGCGGGTTATTTCAGGTGGCGTGGTTTTCCTTGATAACAGTGATGTGTCAATTGACATTCGCGGATAGCAGCCAGGGATGGCTGTCCTCACTGTTGGTTTGACAAACTGAGTTTGATAGGTTTTTCCACCTTTAAAAAAAAAAAAAAAAAAGTCCTATATTACAAACATCTATACATTGTGATGGTACGGTTCTCCATATTACGAATTTCTATATATTCCCGGATTCAAAACCATGTTTCAATTATACAAATTGATCAGTCCGTCAAAGTTATACAGCCATTATTTACTGAAAAATCGAGGTTCAAAGTCATCGGGTAATGCATTACGCTTCTGAGTACTTGTCAGAAATCTGAGAAGATTCATCGTGTACTGAGGATAATAATAATATTAGGTGGAAGGGTGGATGTTTGCATATAGTTAAGATCATAACAAAGATTGATTGTAGAAAGCTTAGTCAACATTCTTCCCCACAAGAGAGCACATAGTACCTTGCAGTTTTATCCCATGTCTTTTAGGAACAGACAGTAGGTTGAAAGTGGCTCAGTCTCTGGGGTCGGAACTGGAGAGAAGAGTCGGGATGCAACTAGAATATGCACATTGAACGACCTACTTGCACCTTCCTATAGTACTAAAAGGTCGAGACAATTTACGAGGTCGACATTGTTCAGAGGATATTGGAGCATTCTTGATCCAACAAGAGACTCTGGAGCTAGCTAGTCCCTATCGAAGGTCCCAGCGGGAAAAAGCTGCATGCCTCAGCAACAGCTAAAGGAAAACAAAAGTGGCTTGACTTATGGATAGTTATATAATATTATAATGCACATCGCTTCCATTACCAAATTTCAAGTTCTAGCTAAATTGTTGGGTGAGGCAGGGATGGCCTATCTGTTTTCATGACCAAATTTCTTGTACTAGCTTAACCGTTGGGTGAGGCAGGGATCACCTCTCCGTTTCCATGGCCAAATTTATTGGCGACCAAATTTCTTGTACCAGCTTAATTCCCATTTTTTTTCGAGGTAGAATCACTTTTCTGTGTTGTTTTTATTCTTTAGTTAAAAGAAAGAATAATTATAATTAGCACAATCATATTAATAAATATGATATACTCAATAAAATTTAATCTAATAATATATGTTATATTATAAATTTATAATAATATTATAAGCTTTTTAAAAATTAATAATATTATAAGTTATATTATAAGCTTTTTAAAAATTAATAATATTATAAGTTATCTACATTTAATAAATAAATACAATAGATTATTTATATTATAAACTAGAGAAATTAATATTATAAACCCTAGAATTCATATTAATCCATGTCAATATAAATCTATATATTAATATTATAAATCTCATAGATTATATACCTAACAAATCAATATTCAATCCTAAGATTAATATTGCAAACCCTAAAATTAATATATCAAACTTAAGACTAATATCATAAACTCTAATATTTTATTATACATATCAAGGATTAATATAATAAACCCAAGGGAATAATATTAAAGTGAAAAGATTAATAATAAAAAGTCAAAGAATTATAAACCCAAGAGGTTATTAATATTATAAGTCCAAGGAATTGAAAAACCAATGGTATTAATATTATAAACAAAAAAAAAATTAAAAATGAAAGAGATTAATATTAAAAACCCAAGTGATTATTAATATTAAATACCTATGAAATCCTTTAGATTAATATTAAAAACCCAAGACATTATTAATATTAAAAAACTTAAGAAGTTGATAAACCGAATCCATTAATATAATAAATCCTTGGGATTAATATTATAAACTCAAAGACTTAAAAAAACAAAGGGATTATTAACATTATAAACCCAAATGATTACTATTATAAACCCTTTGGATTTAATATTAAAATCATGGGATTAATAGACCAAAAAACTCTAAGATTAAACAAAGAGATTATTAACATTATAAGCCTACGTGATTCCTATTATAAACCCTTTGGATTTAATATTAAAATCATGAGATTAATAGACAAAAAAACCTCTAAGATTATAAAACCCTATGATTCAAGGGAATATTAAAGCCACACCAAATTGGTGTATTCAAGGGAATATTAAGGCCACACCAAATTGGTGTATGAAACTGTCTTGTTTGTAACCCAAACCAAATTGGTTTATGAGACCGTCTTGTTTGTGAGACAAGAGAAGCCTATGAAGGCAGTGACCTCTTAAAAGCAAACACATGCTCCTAACCATTAGGCCAACTCATTAAACCCAAGAAATCAATATTTTAAAGCCAACATATAAAATATAAACTGTAAGATAAGTATTGCAAACCATGGTTGATTTTTGTAATCTTTTCTTTATTTATTAAAATAATAAATTAAATTAAATTTAAAGAATTTAATTAAACTTAAATTAAAATTAATATGTTTACTTATTTATTTAAGGAGTACTCTAATGTTTTTAATATATATTTTCTTTGAATTGTTTTAAAGTCTAATTTGTGAGACAAGAGAAGCCTATGAAGGCAGTGACCTCTTAAAAGCAAACACATGCTCCTAACCATTAGGCCAACTTATTAAACCCAAGAAATCAATATTTTAAAGCCAACATATAAAATATAAACTGTAAGATAAGTATTGCAAACCATGGTTGATTTTTGTAATCTTTTCTTTATTTATTAAAATAATAAATTAAATTAAATTTAAAGAATTTAATTAAACTTAAATTAAAATTAATATGTTTACTTATTTATTTAAGGAGTACTCTAATGTTTTTAGTATATATTTTCTTTGAATTGTTTTAAAGTCTAATAACTATTTTTGAAATAACAAATTTAAATATTTTAAGTTTAAATTGTATTAAATTTATCTATATATCTGAAAAAAAGAAAACAAAATTTACAATTAAACAAAAAAAATCCTATCAAATTTTAAAAAAGGGGAAGTAAACAAGGTATAAAAAATAAAAAATAAACGCACTTTCAAGGAAGCATGTTAACGCGTTTTCACATCACACCTCCAAACGGGTTTTCACTTTTTCAACTTTAAAGGAAGTAAACCGGTTTTCACAGTTTCAAGAAAGTATCTTAACAGTACGGAAATTTCTTAATATAGTAAATTTTTAAATGGTATTGGATAGAAAAATCATTCAGTGATGAACAATTTACTAATCAAATTCCATCTTTGATTCATCTCTTTCTGATCATATCATCCACAGACTGATGATGATATTATCCACTTTCGAATCGTATCATTTCAGACAGGGTGTCAGAACCGATTTTGTAAGGAGCACTGCAGCCGTATAAGTAGGATTGATAGTTTATTTTTTCATTTATTTCTTTGGCATATGTAATTGATACAGTTCCTTTTCTAACTATCTTTGTCGAGAAATATAGAACGGTGTAGATTGAACATTCACAACTCACAAGGCTATAGCCAACATCTAAATTTCTAGCTAACTTACTGCATAGTATTGATTACAGGAATGGCCTTCATTGATTTGGGTTCTCGGAATTTTGATCACAAAGGATTAGGGAAGCATTGAAACAATAACGGTTGCTTACCAATGGATTCTGGGCGAAGCCGAATATTATTTTTCTTCATGAGTTCAAATCGGCTGGCTTTAAGCTTTATAATCAAATGAACTAGCGCTAGAATTGTCCTGAGTTGAGCAGATAGCTATATATGGATGTAGCGTTTAGTGGATCCTTTTGTAAGTTGAGGTTAGTTTGGGTTTCTGGTTTTTAGATGTGTAGATGGTTTTTCACAAACTTATATGTTGCATGAGTTTTTAGAACTTTGGGAATGTTGTGAACTTAGATATGGGTAGAGGTTTCTTTAAAATTTACTAGAAACTACCGATTAAAAAGATAATATTATATAATAAAAAAATAAAAAATATTTTTTTAATTATATAATTTATATAATAATCAAAATTAATATTGAATCAAAATATTAAAATTAATTTCAATATATAAATAATAAATATATAATTTCTCTTACATATAAATATATTCTTTGTGAGTCTTTCTTTTTATATATATAAAATATTAAAATGTAAAGTTCATTATCAATTCTTTCACACATGAAAGTCTTTGAAACAATGTGGCATAAAAATACAAAGGAGTAGTTTTACATATGTTTCTCTAGTTGTTCTTAAGAGAAAAAGTAAAGCAACTTTAATGTTTAAGCATTAACTACCACATACAATATACACACACAATCTCCTACAATATATATAGATAAACAACAAAAGAACTATTCATCAACATGACATCCCAGATATCGTCCTTACATAGAGGTGTCACATGCTTCCTTAAGCCATCAAGAGATTGCTCCAATTTATCAATTAAGAATATTGGTGTTAAGGATGTCTTTGGCCTTTCTACCTTGGAAGGTTTCAACATAGCCTCATGTTTTGTGTGTGGTTCAACATATAATTCGAACTCC
The DNA here is from genome assembly GCA_031772625.1 of Pinus tabuliformis. Classification (NCBI taxonomy): domain Eukaryota; kingdom Viridiplantae; phylum Streptophyta; class Pinopsida; order Pinales; family Pinaceae; genus Pinus; species Pinus tabuliformis. The sequence goes on along the minus strand of CM062806.1, from coordinate 324,625,284 downwards.
CAAGAGCGGGGAACCATTGGAAGAGTTTTCCAACTCTTAGGAGTGGTTCCGGTGTAACATATATATATATATATATATATATATATATATATTCCATGTTGAGTGTAGAAAGAATGATATTTATTTTTCATTTTGATATATATATATATATATATTTTGGATGGTGGGCATTGAAGGAATTGTATATCACTTTTTTGTTTTGAGCAACATAAATAAAATGTTCTAGTGATAAATTTCTTCATGAAATTGTAATCGTTCATTGTTTAAATTACAACTTTGAATGTAGAAATAGATTCAATGCCTTAAAAAATTTTCTGGATATTAAGATTATGAAGATTACACATCTTAAAATGGAATTATATTAATTTTTTGTTGGATTTCCAGTAAAATTCACCAAAACTTATATTTCAAAAAGCCCAAAACTTATTCTAAATGCTTTAATCATTAAAAAAAAATTGGGTTGAGATCCCCTCTACAATCCAATATAAAGGGATGTACAACTCGGTATGGTGGAGATGTTGTAATGTTAGTAAATAAGTGTAAACATCCATATAAAAAAAACATTGTAGTGATTGTAAACAATATGAAAAAGATATTATAATGTTCGTAAAATAAAATATTACATAAAACAATAATAATATTAATATTGACTCAATTTAAAGAACAATAAAAAAATAATAAAAATAATAAATCAATCCAATTCCATTGGTTGCATTATATTTTTTTATTAATAAAATTACAATTAAAAAAAATCCAATATACCTATCATATTCAAACAATAGTAATTCATATTTAAATCATATAACTAATAAACATTATGTGACCAATACACTACACTATTTAGTTTTTACTGGTAAGGAAAATGCTTTCGAAGTGGGGATAACCTAATAACCAGACGTTCCATTAGAAATAAATTGTATCCAGGTATTCAAGAAGCAATCTTTGTTTTTGTTTTTATTTTTATTGTGTGGTAAATGCTTCACCTAAGATATATTCCTGCGAGAGAGTTCTCTAATATTATAGGCTATAAAAACAGTGACTAAATTAATAAAATACTTCAGTGCATCAGAAATGATTTCATCAATTATGTCATCATATTTAAAAGATATAAATTTATCAAAGTAAGACATTGAAATACTCGAAGTGCAGCAGATAAAAGGGGGAGCCTACACATGTAGAAGCCACTAAAGTGGTGCGGGCGACCTGGATACAACACATCAATAGCGAATCCAGAAATCATGCCATCTTATTCGAGCTGCAGAGTACTTTTCAAGCTTGCAAGCTTCCACTATACCATCATAAACTGGTGGTGAAACAAATTAAATACCATAAACATGTTCTTTTTGGGTCAGAGAAGGAACATGCATTTGGTTATTAGCCAGATTAAAATTGGGTCTATAGCCACTTGTCAAAATTATCCATCTTCAATAATCTTTAACTTTATAATATAATTATTATAAATGAAACATTAAATGTTAATGAAGTAATGTTGAAGTATTGTTAACCTTGCAAAAAAATTTCAATCAAATACTTGCTTAATACATGCTTTTGTCCTAACACATTTGTTAAAGTTCTTGCTTAGAGAAAAGGCCAAATAAGATAGCGGCAAAACTTTGAGTTAAAAAAAAAGATAATAAAAATATATGTGTTTGTTCAAGTTTGACTAAAACAGTTCATTGCACTACAATAATTCATTTGTTTTTCTTCAAGCTTAATAGATAAGGGGCCAATGGATTACTATGGTAGCTGCATCCCTATAAGCAGGGATTAATGGATTACTATAGTAGCTGCATCCCTATAAGCAGCGATTAATAATAGGTGGAAGGCTGGATGTTTGCATATAGTTAAGATCTCTTCAGTGCGCAGTTGAGATTTGAACAAAGATTGATCGTAGAAAAGCTTAGACAACCTTCTTCCCCACAAGAGCGCATAGTTCCTTGCAGTTTACTCCATTTGTTTTATGAACACAGAGTATGTTGAAAATAGCTCAGGCTCTGCTGTCAGAACTGGAGAAAAAAGTCGGGATGCAAGTGGAGTATGCACATCGAACGACCTGCTTGCACCTTCCTGTAGTAGTAAAAGGACGAGACAATTCACGATGTCGTCCAAGTAGTGCAAAGGATATTGGAGCAATTCTTGATCAAACAAAAGACTGTGGAGCTAGCTGGTCCCTGTCACGGGCCCTATTGCTAAAAAGAGGTATGCCGCAGCAACCGCTGACGCCAACACAAAAGTAGCTAGACTTGTGCATAGTTATATAATGTACATCGCTTTGGAAATGAATTTTTCGATGACCAAGTTTCAAGTTCTAGCTAGCTGCTAAACTGTTCGGTGAGGCAGAGATCGCCTCTCTTCTTTTCAATTATTTTTCCATTATTTACTCTTTGAATTACCAGTTCAAAAGAAGAAAATCGACCATAACTGAAAAACAGTGAAATTTTTATCACACCCATGTGAAAATTATTAAAATCATAAATTAAATATAAATCTTGAATTAAAAATTTTGATTAAGTAAAATTAATATGTATTTTCATTAAAATCATGTTTTTTAATATGGGTTTTCAATCTATTTAGTTTAAAATCTAATAATAATTTTTTGAAAAATAAGTTTAATATATACATTTTGGATATTTTAGATTTTTTTAAGATTAAATTTATTTTTTCTTTTAAAAATACATTTATACTAATGTATCAAATTAAAAAATAAAATAAACATACTCTAAAAAAAATAACAATAAAAATAATGGGGACTAAATTCTAGACAATGGGACACTTCGAAAATGTAATTCCTACTTGTGTTAGTTCTGTTGCTTTCCAAATATAGGAGTTTGTTCCTAGTAATTGGGAGTTCGTTGTTCTCCAACTAGTTAGGGTGATGCTTTCCAAATATAAGAGTTTCTTCCTAGTACTTAGGAGTTCGTTGTTCTCCAACTAGTTAGGTTGTTAAATGGTATGTGGTTGAGATATTCAATCGACCAAGAGATTGTATGTCCAAGATAGATTAGCTATCTCGAGACATAACTTCTTATATCTATATTGTATTATTATTTTATTGTCAATAGAATTTAGTGTACATTATGCAAATCTAACTTGGTATCAGAGCCTGTATGCACCTGACCTCCCCATGGTAGAGCCCGTATATGCCAGACCTCCCCATGGTAGCACTGAGGGAAATAGAATATGTGCACTTGTGTATTTTTCTTTGTAGAATAGATTGTATGGCATGTGTGCTTTGACTATCCATCATTTTAATGGTAGCATGAGGAGCCAATCCTACGTATGGTGATGAAAAGTTGTCCTCTTCTTTTCTCAAAACTCTGCAAGGGTCTATTTGTGTTGGCTCTCTTGACATTTGGATAGATGATATCGGCCAACAAAAAATTTGTTCCATAATCACATTTTGATAAGTCGACATTTGTTGTATCCAATAGGTTGAACTCAACCAAAGCATGGTGCGGTGGCATGGTTGAAGAATTATTTTGGCGAAGCATGTTCAGTTAAAGAGTATTGTGGTGTGGTTGTTAGGATTTTGGCGACGATTGTAGACATTTCATGTATGGTGTGATGAAACAGTGTCGGTGGATTCGACTTCTAGGAAAGGATCAATCAACATTTTGATTGTTCAAGTGCCTCTAGAGTTGATTCAAGACTAATCTAGTTGAGTTGCATCTTGGCATTGCGCGCAATAGGCATGTTATAGATGTTGTTATTGCGCGAAGACCATTGAAGTGTTGTGATAAAGATTTTGTGCAATCCATTTTTGAAATTATCATCAGTGATTCATTGGTTGTTAAGATATGTGGATACCAAAAAGAGATGGACTTTTCATGTGCTTTATTTATTTATTAATATTATTTTGGGTTCACTGATTTAAAAGCCTAAGGAACGAGGGAAGCTACCTGACTTTTTGAAGTGTTGCCACATTGGAAGCCTGTCAATAATGGGAAATACATTGTTTAGCATTGTTGGCATCACAAAACACAAATTCATTGGGATTAAAGCTAGTGATATTAACACCCTAGAAAAGGCGAACCGTGAGAATTTCCTGCATATTGTGGAAGCTATGTACCCACAATGGAGATTTGAACATGATGCTAATAATGGCTAATGTATCCATGCAAACTAATCCCTTTGTGGTCTCATGGTACAAAAGGCATGTCCTACTCTGTGTTACACACCACCTTTGGGTAGTATGCATAAGAGAATTTTTTTCTCCTAGACGATCATGAGTGGGCAACCAACAACCCCTTATAGCCAACAAATAGATCGATGTGCCATTATCTCTACCACCTGAGCTAGCCATGTGGTCCCTTGCCTATCTCTTACGATTGCATGTTTGAAGATGGGCCTCCCGACCCCTAAGCTATGGCTTTTGATTAGTATAGTTGAGTAAATTTCCTTACTTATTATGAACACTTTTAGGCATGGATTGGTGGGAGGATTTGATAGAAAGAGTGTGTTGAGTCAGTATTCTTGTCTCCTCTACTAGATTTGGTGGTTAGCCTTATATCTTAGTCCTATGGGATCTCGTTTAGTGGCCATTAGATCTAGGGTTGGAACTACATGGGAAATCCAAATTTTGGTTGCATGGTCCTGCTTCCCGACACCATATACATCAGTCCCCTCCGTTCATTTTAACCCCATTCATCTATTTTCCCATCTGGGTCCACATGTGTCCACTGGGTCCATAAAGGTTTATCATTCCCTTCCCCTTGTCCACACCTTGGATTGAGCCTGGAACGAGGCCTTGGAGGTTGATGCAACTAAAAAGAAAAGAAAAAAACATAATTTTTCCACTCTCAATAGGAAATCTACCACAAAATGCAAAATATTGTAGGGACATACAAATTTAACACGTGGGAAAATAAAACATGAGCTCTACCCCTTATTTATGGACATCAACCTGGTTCCCATGGGCCCTACTTGAGCCCCATCCACATTAAGGAACCCATGATTGTCCCAACCCCCAGTGGGAAACGAAATGCCCCACCTTAAAAAGGGATTATCCATTTTTATATTCCATGCATCATGCTTTCATCCCGTGGAGCCCCGAGAAGTTATGAAGAAAAATCAATCAAAGGCAAAAGGAATATGAACAAGGGTGGAAAGAAAAAGGTTGAGGTAACTCATGTACCACGATTTTCTCCCTCCTATAATCGTATGCCCAGGTGTGGGCTTCCCTCATCATATCTACCCTTCCACCATGACATGTGGCTTAGAGCCTTCCATTGATTCCCACTTTGTCCCATCAGTATATCAAATGCCACCTACCCATTCATGGATGTACCATGGACATGTCACCCCCTTTAATGGTTGAAACCACCTAATAAGGTCCTTGGTTAACACACATTTTTAAGCTTCGAGACACCTGTACATGCCAAAGCCAACTATGGAAGGGCATACCACCATGAACTATCCACTCAATTCCATGATTTTTATGAATCTTTACTTGATTACTCTAACGATTTGTTGTATTGGAGGGAAAGGGAATGCATTGGATCTTATGAAGGATTTCAAGTGGGACCCATTTCGGGTTTTTGTCCCCCTATACTGGGTCCAAACCATCCATAAGGCCACATTGACACTTGTAGAGTGAGCATTCAAAGTTGTGGGAATCCACCATAACAAAGAGTACTTCATGGATCCCTAGCACCATCCAAAGATTGTTCATGATCAACCTTTTCGATGAGGATGATGCACTTGGATCACCATGCCCAACTAGCTCCACACATCTACCACACGCTTGGTAGATGTTCAAGAGTCTAGATGAGGATATGTCTCAGTACAAGAGACAAAGGGAGGGCTTAAGCCATCATCCTAGCCTTTGCAAATTCTTTACAAGCATTATCGATCCACTTGGAGACCCATGGGGATGTCATTATGCACCCACAACTAGTTGAGAGCACCACATGTGACTTTCTTGGAAAACAAGAGGCCAACTTCTTGTCCACTATGTTTGCAGCCATTTCACTCAACTTTTCACATTTGGACTCTATTAGTCCTCCTCAATGGCCCAACAAATCATCATATTCATTATTTTTCCCTCTTGAGAGGTTATTATTTTTATTATTGAGCTATCTTGATGGGATTGTCACCAAGTCATGTCATTATTATGTATTGTTTTATTATTTGGGGCTAAATTAGGCTAATTAGGCAAATTAAATCCCCTTTATGGTTGTATAAATATGAGAGAGGCTCACCCTAACTTCTCATCATCACTTGGACTAGATTGGTATCTCTTAATATATTTTCACACTTTTAGTTGGGTAAAAGTTTTGGAGATTTCTTGATGCACTATGATTTTTGGTTGTTTGCTATTTTCTTTGGACCTTCCTTCTAATGAAAATATGATGAATGGATATATTCTTTGTCTCATGTAAGTCACATTTTGATGTTATTCTTTTTATTTTAATGGTTTACTGCATGTTATGGTTATCAATATTCTTGTATGGGTTAAATTATATGCAAAATTCTTATGGGAACCTTGAATAAATCATTTAATGCATGCATTGTACTTGAAGAGAGTGGGTGAATTTTCCCAGATGAACCTAATAGGTTTTAATCCTCAAAAATCCATCTCTTTGGGAAATTTGGAGTATAAATCCCTATTGACCTAGTTACTGCCATGGAGAGGCTAGAAAAGATCAATTCGGGATCCTTAGCTCACGAAAATTATCTATGCATGTTTATCTTGACCCCATTCATCCCAAGAAATAAGGCATGGATCCTCATGTCCCTTTGCTGGTCAAATTTACCCCTCTT